>CM043021.1:36630222-37837006 GCA_023690525.1 Holotrichia oblita | reverse complement strand
TTGCTTATATCAAGAAAATTACAGATTTTAGTTCATACAAAAACATGGAAATACATGGGTTTTGTGACACATCGAATCAGTATATGGCGCTCGCATTTATATCCGCACAATGGTGCACATTCTTCACATTTACTTTGCTGGATATTTTAGAGAAAATCGCTGAAGAAAATTACCCTGTCCAGGTTAGAGTTATGTTTTTCTTCGCATTTGGTACAGAAAATGAAACTCATTTAAAAAATCTTCCATCGAACCATGTTGTGGACAGACTCTACAATAACATTGGTATGGATTCAGATATATCCATCTGCTTGTAAAACCTTTGTTGCAAACAGGCTCAGCACTTTATAAAGATTAACCCGGAAAGTGTCATGACGACATATTCCCAGCAAAGATAATCCTACTGTTTTAATATCAGGTAGAAAATATCCGAGTGAAATGATTGATAATTGGAATTGCTGTAGAGCCATCATGGTTATTACAGGATGAAGCTTCATTGCCTGCACCTAATCAGAAAAAATCTTGTATACACGATGATACAGCATTAGAGAAGAAGAAAGAACAAACATCAACACAATAACGGATTCATTGATATTTGACAAATATTCCAATTTTACCAAATTAATGTCAATTGTAGGCATAGCGTTTAAGATTCAAGCCCAATGTTTTCAATAAGAACGGCAACTCATTAGGAGCTCTTACACCATGAAAATGAACTCTGCTATAAACCGCTCTGCTTCCACAACAAGCAGAACAATCACGAGAAATTGATGATTTAAAGGTCAATAAGAATATACACAGCAGCAGTATATACAGAATATACACAGCAGCTTACGATCCTGCTTAGACAACAACCAAATCTTAAAGGTAGAAGGTAGAATTATGCATGTAAATGTAGCCGATTCACAAAAAACATACATACTTACTACCAACAAACCACCCTTAACAAGTCTCATTATCAGGCACACACGAGCAACAGCTGCCCGCAGGCACACAGACCACATTATACAATCTGCGTATTGATTCCTGCAGCACGAAGTGCGGTGAACAAGGTACTTAGATCATGTATTACCTGTTTTAGAGTTTCACCTAGGATTATAATTAAAAATATAGGTAACGTATCTCACAGAAAAGTACAAGTACGACGTTTAAAAGTCCGGAAGTTGATTTACGCGGACCAATGCTTATAAGAGACAGTCATAGTAGAGAAAGAATTCCCCTAGCAAATATTATACAGCAGTCTTGTATTGTGTGTGATCAATTTGTCCGCCGTTCAACAAAGAAAAGGGGAACGTAACAGTATATTTCTATTGTCTGTTTTTTTCTCTTTTTAAACATTCATTTTAATTAACGTGTTCGTGGTTCTATATACTACTGTAATAAATAAAAAAAACAGCACTACAGTAAATAGTAATTCTTTTGAATTATTTGGTCATACATTGTACTGTTAGAATTATATGTGGGGATACAAAAGACATTCACATATGTCTAGATTAAGTAAACATATCGAAGTAGTGCATGACTGCACCATCCTAGACTAAACATCGTCTAGTATATTCGTACATATATAGTTCATATGTAACCCACATATAGTAAATAAATTTAGTGTGGTTTCGTCTGTTCGAACGTTGTTACGTTTTACATTAATTTTAAATCGACAAATAACCCAACAAGTACATCATTAATACAAATAATACAACAGTAAAAGAAGTTATTTCAGAAAAGTGAATAATAATAATAGTAAAAACAACTTTATCATCATGTATCTTGGATACTATCAGTATTCGAACCAAAAGAAATTGCCATACTTCATTACAGCAGTCTGATTTGTAAAAGCACTTTAGAGACATCCAATAAGGAATTGAAATAATGCATAGTATTGCGCGTAGTTAGTTGCTGCTAAAGGCTCAAGCAAGTAATGAAGAGATCACTTCAGTACTGTGGTTTATTTACATTTTGCATTTCTAAAAATAAAAATCATTTTTACATTTAGTGCGTTTAGTTTACTTATTTTCTAACACGGTCATATATTATCAAAACTAATGAAACGCGAATAAATGTTGGTTTCATTATAGCAATAATAAGTCGTTAACAGTCGTCATTACCAACATTTTTGAACAATACCCTAAATCTAGAAGAGAAGAAAAAAAACTTAGAAAGAACTAAAAATTGCCTATTGCGCTTGAAAGCGAAAACACTTCATAATATGTGTATATTGCCGAGATCTCGAATCCACCAGCCAAACGAGAATATATACGAGGATAATTACGTAACTACAAACTAGTAGTACCATCTTGACTCCAAAAATTTTCGAAGATGAAATTAGAGTTATCATCAACTGTCAGATTTTTCTTAGGCGGCAGTGTCGTCGTATATGGACGGATTCGTGCGAACGGTCTCCGGGTCGCTAAAACACCGACTCCACTACATAATTCACTTTTCTAATATAGAATCTACATATTTGTAATCATATTTTTAACTCCAATATGGAATTAAGAAAGTGCTACAAGTTTGTATTTATATATATGGGGTAATCATAAAGTAAGGTGTATACTTTAAAGTCTTATATAATTCAAGAAATGAAGCTAGTAGCAAAAAGTAAATGGAATCTAGTTGCTTTTGGATTTTGGATTTTACTGTATCCATAAAAAACAAAAGAGTTGTCGTTACAATTGTTGAAACGAAATCATTCACTTTAATTTTGTCAAAAAGTAATAATAATTTAAAAATATATCCTTTATTTTATGATTACCGTATATATCTGTGTTTTAATTAAATGCTCCTTGGAGGAACTTTATTAATTAAAAATGTTTCTTTAATCCCTGAAAAGAGAACAGCGTAGATCAAAAGCACGTTTAATTTACGAAGTGTAAATATTTTCACATCAGACATATACCATTTTATCTTGTACGATTTTTCATGTTATCACTGTTATATTTGTGAAACTATGTTTTATTGACATTTTAAATCTACTTTTTTTGAGTAAATTTTAGCGGCGGCGGTTAATTCGCCTTTCTTTTCGGAACATGCAGGTTAGCGATTCCTAAGCTATCTCTGTAAATGTTGAGATAATATCATGTTTACTAACTTTGTGCAACAGAAAGTGATACGCACCAACCGCTGCTGTGAATATCCCATGCAACCAATTAAGGCAAGACTTAAAAATATTAGACTACTAAAGTGCGTATATTGTATTAAACAATAATTATCTAATTGTTATTATGACACATATATAAGAAAATGTAAATGAAAATAGATACCAAAAATAGACTAATATTAGTACCCTAATACCACATATAATTAGCTTCCTAAATACGTCGTTGATTCGCCTGTCAGAGTGTCAGTCATATATGTTACTTTTAGGACGCGTGAAAATGTTGTTTCTCAACAGGATGATTAACTGTCCATGCTATTACCCGTACACCTCTTTTCAAGCCATTCCGTCACCACGCTACTGCAATAGTAAGACATAAAATAAGAAATAAAATAATGATTAAAGAACGAAGTTAGCGAATACACACCGAATACTGTAGTGACCTACATAGCACCGCCATATTGTAGATTACCTATACAATTTTGTTATAATACTTTGTATGTCCTAAATAATTTTTAAGCATTATAATTTACTAGTTACATGTATTATATTTAAAATAATAAAAGCCAAGATGCGCGATACGGCGACATAAGTGAGTTACTGCAGTATTCGCGATTTACTCGCTTAAAATACGCCATAGTAATAATATATAAGAAGTTGAAAGAATCAATTAGCCAGTACCTATAATTTTATAACATTCAATACCAATATTAAACGTACAATCTAAAACATCTTAAAACAAAAAATGGAAAGGAAAGATCTAACCATAATTAGGGTAATTTTTTTCGCCAACCCAGCTTTAACGCGGCAAGATATCAAAAAAAAATTATAGAGAATGAAATTTTGTACCAAAAAGTCTGCAAAATTACTCTAACTGTTACAATTTTAGTTAAATGTTTTTTTTTACTATAAGAGCTTTTAGGTTTTGACCGCGTCATAGTAAACTAAAAATATAAAAACAAAAGCAAAAAAAAAAACTTACTCAAACTCGAGGTTTCGCGACTAATGTAAGTCAATGTGTAAAGAAGCGAAAACTTTTTGACTATATACATATATACCCCCGCCCCGCACGTCCACCGTTGTTTTGTTGCAACAGCTCACCTCATCTGAGTTTTCCCCTGTTTAAAATCCCTTGCCCAATTGTTCACCACCTGATATGAAGGTGCAGATTCGCCGAATACTTTTACTATATCAATATGGATGTCTTGCAGTGGTAAACCTTTCTTGCAGAGATATTTGATAACCGTTCTGTTCTCAAATTTGTCCATTTCGGAAATTTGGGCAACATTTTTTAATAATGGGCTCTATAACTTAACGCAGTAACATACACCAACTAAAATTCATGTCACTTATTGCAATTAATTGACAAGTAAATGACATTAGTGACAACTATAAAAATCAACTCCATCTATGTTAGAAACAATAGTTTCTCAACTGCCCTCGTTATATAATATAAATCGATGGAATGAGACATATTTTGATTCCTCACAATATTAATGTAACAAATACAACATTAACGTCAACTGATTATTCTATATACATACATATGTGACTGATATAAAACGGCGCTTGAATCGTGGCCTGAGATGTAATTCTGTAGGCAATTTATCTAAGTACCTATTTACATTAATTTTAATTTGAAAATTACAAAGGATTGTAATTTTCTCTTACCTTAATTAAAATACGTAAAATACATCTAGTTACCAATTCCAAGTTACATATTGCATTTTTAATCTTTTCTTTTTTTGCTAAACCCAAAAGTTGAATCTGCCTGATTAGATTACAGATTGATCAAATATATGACAGACTCTTATACCAGAATTAACCAATAGGCAACAACATCAAAATCTTACATAAATAATTCACCTACAACAAATTAGCCAACTTTTGTAGAAATAAATTTGAAATATCTTATTTATCTATGATACGAAAACATTTACAAAAACAAGTTGAGATAAAGATGAAGGTGAAAATTGTTCCATTTCACACAGTTTATTGTTTACGTTTTCCGGGATATTAACGAGGCGCGGTTGATGGTTGATGTTTTGTGGGTGAAATAGTTCTTTTAATGTTTAGAATCCATGTTTAGTTATTAATAAAGAAAAGAATTATTAAATTTTCGAATAAACAAATATTCATTATACACTGTTGGAAATAATTGAAGACTGTATAATCTGAACGCGTGAAGATACATCCATAAAATTTGCGGAGCATCAAGGTTTCCTATAGACGAGTCTATGCAGCGAGTTTTGACTTTTGCTATCGTCGCATTTTTTATGAGTGGCTCCGATAGGTGGAACATGCCATCGCCATGGAGACCGAAGGGGGTGGGAGAAATCGTTTGTTCTTAGTGTTGTGTGAAGGTCCAGTTTGTAATTGTATTCGCTGCACAATGGCGGATCGATCGCGCTACTTAAGCGAGTTTGAGCGACGAATGGCTGTGGGGATGCACTTGGCGGGCCGTGAGATCGTGCGCTGTCTCGAGCGGTCGTTATCGGCTGTGCAACGGGCATGGTGAAAATGGACTGAGGTAGGACGTACGCGCCGCGAACGGGACGACCCCGCGCGACCACAGCACGCGAGAACCGGAGCTCAGCGCTGTACCGTCACGCACATCGTCCTCAAGGCAGCTTGGAACCGTTTGGCCAGCAGACAACGCTCGACCGAACGTCGCGCGTTTGGTAGTGGACTAGCGCCCGTTTGCAGCGACCTCCACTCACTCCCGGACACCGTACCAGTGGGTCAACGAAGGTATCGGCTTGCCATGGAGGCACATTTTCTTTTTCGCGAATCAAGATTCGAATTCGGCGTCGGTGATGAAATTTTGGTTCGTCGGCGACCTCGTCTACTCGACAGTGTTCAACCACGCCATATCCACCGGAATATGATCGGTCTGTTACACATGGAGGCCGTATTTATTATCTGTTATCTGGCTCCCCGGCTAACGTTGAGCAGCTATGGAGGGCAAATTGAGGTGGTTCGTCATCCCTCCCGCTGCCGACGACATATTGACGCCATGCCTCATAGTGTAGCGATGGTACGCGCCGCTCGCGGCGGCACTCCCGCTATTGATGCATCCCCTCCCAGCAGGGTTACGGCGCTCTCTGTATGAGGGTAAGTTACACTAGTTTAGTACTACTTCTATACCAAATTTCATTGCGCTAGAAGCACGCGTTCAGATTATACAGGGTGCGCTCTTCGATTATTTCCAGCAGTGTACATATTGCTGTTTTATGTACAAAGTTCAAAGCAGATAATATTATTGTAAACAACTGTAACTATTCCTTTAACCCTTGTCAACGCCGCGGACGTAAATAATATGAAATATATACGAGGATAAGCTGAAAAATTCGATAACTAAAAAATAACAAATAACAATATTTCAGTGAAATGTGTTTTATTTTTCGACACAATCTCCCTCTAAATCAATATATTTATTTAGTCGAAGCTCAAGTTTCTTTATGCCTTCACAGTACTCATTTTCCTCGAGCTCCTCAAAATAGTGGTCCACGGCAGCTATCAGCTCCTCATACGAAGCAAATTTCATACCGCTGAGGTGTTTCTTCAATTTGGGGAACAGATGATAGTCTGACGGAGCTAAATCCGGCGAATAAAGGGGATGCTCAAGCGTTTCGAACTTTAATTTGGCCAATTTTTTTTTTAGCAATTCCGTTCGTATGAATTGGCGCATTGTCTTGATGGAAAATGATTTTTTATGCTTCCTTCCTGGTGTTTTTTTCGACGTTAGCTGCCTTCAATCGATCCAAAAGTTTAGAATAGTATAGTGCAGTAATCGTTTGTCCCAGGCAGGTAATCGATAAGCAAGATTCCCTTGGCATCCCAAAAAACGGAACCTATCACCTTTCCTGCCGATAGACTGACTTTAGCGTTTTTTGGAGCCCGTTCGCCACATTTAGTCCACTGTTTTGATTGCTGTTTATTTTCCGGTGTATAATGGCGGACCCAAGTTTCATCGCACGTCACAAACATTGGATTTTGTCGAAACCGCTCCAAAATGACTGTAGCACATTCCACGCCTTTTTTGTTTTTGCTGTGTTGTGAGTAAACGTGGCACCCATCTGCACACCGCTAAGACATGTCTAATTCAACATTTAAAATGCACGACATCCGTTCTCTGGAGATGCGTGTAGCCTCAGCAATATCTTGCAATGTGGATCGGCGATCAGCTTTCCCAAATTTCAAAACTTTTTGCACACTTTCTGCAGAAGTGGCTGTTTTAGGACGTCCAGATCGGTGATCGTCATTTACGCTCGTACGACCTTTTTTAAATTCGTTCACCCATTTGCAAACAGTCTTAAAAGAAGGCGCATACTCGCCTAACACATTTACCGTATCAACATGAATTTCTCTAGGCGAAGAATACTTTTTCCACAGGTATTTCAAAAAAAACCGCATAAATTTCGATATTGTCAATTTATAAGAAGCGACAAAAGTGCTCTGCTTTGAGCGATCGTACACAACAAACTGCTTAACAGATCGAGATGAACTTTAACACGTATATCACTGAGACATCAAGCTATACAATAGCGTCAAAGATTGCTAAAGATTGCTTTTACACAGCGCCATCTCATAGTTAGTTACCGAATTTTTCAGCTTGGCATCGTACATATTAAAACATAAAAAACATTACCGATAAATTAAAATTCTAACAGTTGCAATGTGTATCTGTTTCTGTAAACACACTGTCGAGCTTTTTGCATAGAATCGAGTAGCGAAATTTAGAGAATCTTACAGTTACTGATTTAAGATGTCTTAGATTATACAAAATAATTTGACGTACTATCTGTAAAGGTTAAAATATCACAACTACTTTAGTATTATACAATTATACAGGGTGTACCAGCGAGACCGTTCATTAGAAGTTTATGGGGTTCTGGCCAAAATATAAATTTGAAAATTCAGAATTATATATGTATAGTCGACCATGTTCTCTTCAATTAAAATATTAGATTTCTACAGCATATTATATTAATTTTTTATTCAATTTAAAACTCGTCGAGAAATCCATTTATTCGTTTTCATAATCATACATCAATGATTGATTACATGAAAACCATGAATAATAGTAATACAAAATTCAAAACTTACCCACATATAGCATCCTTATGCAGCAATATAAAAGATATTCCCATTAAATGGTAAGTAACTGTAGACAATAAAAATTCATGCACTTTGTCACATATAACGTTGAAAATATGTTTATAAAACACGGTGGACCTTCTAGGCCCTTTGCCAGCCGCGTAACTGTACGAAACATGGGAAAACGCGTAAGGTCTCCAAGCCAACGAACAAACGATTTTGGGATTCCTGCGTCGTATCTATAAACATAACTGTGTTTCATACTTTTTTGCAAATTTTAAATTAACAACTTTATAACTTACGAAATATATTAGGTTTGGAAAAAATGATGTTGTAATGGCACGTAAATATAATGCGATATTTTTCATAAAGATCTAAGACTACCTTAACCATCTATAATAAAATTATACAAAATAAAATTCATGGTATATCACTATTTTTATAAATTAAATTTTCACAAGGTCTTATTCGTTTCTTTATTTTTTGAGTTGGAACACTATACTATTATTGTTTATCTTTTAATTCCTGAGATATTTCCACTTGTAGGTCACTAAAACAACAATTAATTAAATACCAATTTATTCCAGAACATATACTAATATGGTTTCGTTAAAAAGACTTCTTCAGTGGAAGAAATTGACATTTAATATGTGTCCAATTACTAATAATATAAATATAAATTGCCATCCCTATCAACAAAATTTTCTAAAAAACAAAGAATTCATTAATATATCGAATTTTAATTATATTCTCAAGTAATAATGAAGGATATATTGATTTAATACAACTATAAAAATTGAAATGATTTGAATTATTCGTATATCAATCTATTTTTTTCAAGCTGTAACAATTCTGTTCAAGGACTAGGGAAAAACATGGCAAAAAAACCTAGTCAAGAGTTTAAAATTAATAAAATTCAGGGGTGAATTAAATTATTATAAATATATTTTATATATTTCATATCTTTTAATGTATATCATTTCGTAAATCAATCTTTTTTTATAATTATTTTCCTTTTTTAAAATTTTCTGAATTTGTTCTGAAAATCAAAATTACGTCGTCTATTTTTAGAGTGCTTAGATAAAGCAGTTTCAGCGGTGACGTTATGTGTATTGGTGATTATAAATTCGTTTCTTTAAATATTGTTTGGTTTGTCCGATGTAACATTTGTTACAATCTTTGCAATCTAATTTATGAACGACATTACTTTGCTTGTCTTGTTTAATGGGTGTTTTTAAATTTGTGAATAAGTGTCTATTGTTGGTAAGTATGAAAGTTATGTGAAGTTATGTCTGATTTTTTTAACTCGTGTTTTATTGTGTCGCTTAAATTGTTTATACAGGGTGAGGCATCAGTGCGTCAAAGCTCAATATCTCTCATTAGTATTAAAGATATCACAAAATGTTATATACAAAAATCATAGATAGTCTTAAGCTACAAATTTTAAAATTATTTTCGTATATACAGAGTGTTTCATATTACCAGGGTGAACCAAACATACATTTTCTTAAATGGGAAATTATTTCAAATTTAGATTAAGCATATTTTGCTCATTCCTTAAATATAAGGTTTCATTGACTTATAGCGAGTATTTCAGAAGTTATGATCAATTTTGTCTGAAAATCATTGCGTGTTCAACGTCCTGTGTATTGCAGACTAAACATTTTTTTGTACAGGAATGACTTCTTTATATTGTTACAGTTTCATAGCAAAGTGATATTTTGCCAATATTGCGAAAACTGTGTACAGATCGATTCAAAACGCAAATGCATTATTTTCTCATCTTATTTAAATGGAACACTCTGTATTTTATATTAAGAAAGGAAAGGACACTGTATGCACTTTCACTTTTATTAACCACTCCGTATATCTAAAATCGTTAATTTCTGAGATATTTAATATTTTCATAATGAAAGGTGAGCTTTTTCAAAATAATTGTTAGGATATCAAATTAGCCATGAAGAAATGACAGTAAAAGGCCATTAAATTATATATCGAAATAAATTTATTAAATATAACACAACTACAAAATGTTAAACTTATACCGGTAATTAATATTTAATTATTCAAGCCAAATGTACGAAATATAACGGATTTTACAATAAATGTTCAAAATGTCCACCAAAAACATCAAACAACGTTGTAGCCATTCTTCCACTAATCGATTTGCATTTCTTAACATTTCTACATACAATCTACATATTACTGCATGAGAATATTTCTGGACATTTCTAGATTAATGACTTGGATTTCTTGTTTCATTTTGTTCTACATATCATTTTGTGTACTTGGTGGTATTTGATATACAAAGTCTTTCGCATAACGTCACACAAAAAGTAAAGTTTACTTATTTCTGTGCATTGGGCTAGCCATGTAACTGCGCTTCTTCTTTGTTATTGAGTCTATTCACAAAAAGCAGCTCTATGGGGTAACTCGTCGAGTAACTGTTGATGCAACTACATATGATATGGATGCAATTTCTTGTTATACAGTATTCTTTGAACAGCCTTTTAACTAATATGTTGTTGGTGCGAGATTTTTCGCGTACTAATATGTCGATTATTCATAACTGAAAAAATGTATGTAGATATGTTAAGAAATGTAAATCGATTAGTCGAAGAATGGCTACAACGTTGTTTGATCTTTTTGATGGACATTTTAAACATTTATTGTCAAATCTGTTATATCGTGAACATTTGGCTTAAATAATTGAATATTAATTACCTATATAAGTTTAACAGTTTGTACTTGTGTTGTATTTAATAAGTTTATCTCAATATATGATTTAATGCCATTTTACTGTAATTTTTTCATTGCTAATTTGATATCTTTTGAAAAAGCTTAACTTTCATTTAAAAAATATTAAATATCTCAGAAATTATCGATTTTAGATATAGGGAGTGGTTAATAAAAATGAAGGTGCATACAGCGTCCTTCCCTTTCTTAATATAAAATACAGTGTGTTCCATTTAAATAAGATGAGAAAATAATGCATTTGCGTTTTGAATCGTCCTGTAGACAGTTTTCGCAATATTGGCAAAATATCACTTTGCTATAGAACTTTAAGAATATAAAAAAGTCATTCCAGTACAAAAAGAATTTTAAGTTATTTCGTGTGGAATACACAGGACGTTGAACGCAATGATTTTCAGACAAAATTGACCATAACTTCTGAAATACTCGGTATAACTCAATGAAACCTTATATCGAAGGAACGAGGAAGATATGTTTAATCTAAATTTGAAATAGTATATAGTATGTCCCATTTAAGGAAATGTATGTTTGGTTTACCCTGGTAATATGAAACACTCTGTATACAGGGTGTAACAAAATAAGTGTAAAACATTTCAGGGGGTGATTGCTCATCGAAAAAGAGATAGGGTCTTTCATATAAAGAAACGTCATAAAACGAAAATGTAAATCTAATTTTTTTAGTAGGCCGCTATTACTAAAACAAATTTTATGTACCCCCTTTAAGGGGATGTATTGAAGTTTCTTTATATGAAAGACCCTATCTCTTTTTCGATGAGGAATCACCCCCTGAAATGTTTTACACATATTTTGTTACACCCTGTATACGAAAATAATTTTAAAATATGCAGCTTAACACTATCTATGATTTTTATATATAACATTTTGTGATATCTTTAATACTAATGGATATATTGAGCTAATGTCTCACCGTGTATATGGTACAGTGTGGTATATGTTATTATTTGATTTTGTACCTGTGTTATGTATTTTATTTATTCTTTTTGTGATTAATTTATTATAAAACTTTTCAGGATAACTATTTTTTTCTAGTATTTTTTTAACTTTGCTTAAATTTTCTTTTCTAAAATCAGGTTGATCTAATCTAAAGATAGACGATATAATTTTGATTTTCAAAACACTAAAATTTTAAAAAAGGAAAATAATTATAAAAAAAGATTAATTTACGAAATGATATACATTAAAAAAGATGAAAACGCGGTCAATTTTAGAACGGATATTGATAATTTAAGCGTTATTTATAATAATTTAATTCACGTAATTTTATTAATTTTAAGCTCTTGACTAGATTTTTGCCATGTTTTTCCCTAGTTCTTGAACAGAATTGTTAGAGCTTGACAAAAAATAGATTGATATACAGGGTGTGCCACTAAGAGAGGTTAGCGGCTGTATCTCGGAAAGTATTTGTCCTAGGTTCTGCGGGAAAAAATTTTGATAGTTAAAGTAGCCAAGAGAAATTTCTGGAAATTATGAACCAAACGCGGAAAAACTCTTCTTCCAAAATGCTAGCGATGTGGATATCGCAACGCGTACTCTCTTTGAGCTATTGCTGCATTCTGCAAACACTCAAAGTAAATTGCTATCATATCAACGCCCTCAACATTTGTAATAAGCATTTTGAATACTCAAAGTCAACATCAACGGAAGACAAAATAAATAATTTGACATTATAATGCTGTCATTAGAAATGTGCAATGTTTTCCAAAGCCAACTTAGTTTTTAAGTTATTATTGCCTGACTCGTTTGTGTATTTTATACTTGGTAGTCTTTTTTCAATAACTTAGGAACAAATAGAGATATCGAGATGCGGTTTTCAGTAAAATATGTATAATTTAAATCCGCTTACAAACTTATTAACTCAATTGTATAGTTCCATTTAATTTTTTTAAGAAAATCGTAAAAATATGTTACCGCTGCAGAAAGCGACCTCTGGTTTATCAGTTTGAAACTAATGGATATAGCATATAAACCCTGTTTAAAGTCCACACAATTCCCTTTCAAACGAGTCCAAGATTGTTTGGATAGGTTGAATAGTAACGGAAATATTAAACTTTAAACATTGACGAATAGATGGTCTTCCCTCTCCCATATTATGGCAGATACGAAAAAATGTCATGAAAGAAAATTATCTGGTATTGAATGGGCTTTCAATTGATGATATCAGAGTTATAGCTTATTCCGCGATTTTTTGAGATAATAGGAATTTTAGATTTGACCATAGCAGTTACGCCACCTAGCTCTAAAATCTGAAACTTGAAAATAATTTCCTGAAGTTTCTCTTGGCTACTTTAACTATCAAAATTTTTTCCCGAAGAACCTAGGACAAATACTTTCCGAAATACAGCCGCTTACCTCTCTTTGTGGCGCACTCTGTACAAATAATTCAAATCATTTCAATTTTTATAGTTGTATTAAATCAATATATCTTTCATTACTTAAGAATATAATTAAAATTCGATATATCAATGAATTCTTTGTTTTTTACAAAATTTTGTTGATAGGCATGGCAATTTATATTTATTATTTTTTTTATTATTAGTAATTTGACACATATTAAATGTCAATTTTTTCCACTGAAGAAGTCTTTTTAAGGAAAACATAATATTATATGTTCTGGAATAAATTGGTATTTAATTAATTGTTGTTTTATTGACCTACAAGTGGAAAAATTTCAGGAATTAAAAGATAAGTACATAAAGGTCAGAAATTAGATATATTAGCTATTATTACTACATTATATACAGGGTGCAACATCGGGAACGCCGTGGTCTCTGGTAGTCAAATGGTAACAATTTTGAAAAAGTTACATACTGGAACATATGTAAGCGGATTAGATCTACAATTTTAAAATAATAGGCAATATACAGGGTGTTTCAAAACTTAGAAATGTACTAAAGTTATGTTTTTCTTAATGGAACACCCTGTATTTTATGGCATTTTTTGAGTTGTATACTGAAATCTAGATCAACTTTATTTGAAGTTTCCTATGTCTAATTTTTATAGTTTATGAGATATTTCAAGTTTTTTGAAAATGCGATGTTACATGAAAAGTTTAGTATCTCGAAAATGACTTAATTCCGAGAAACGAAACGAAAAGTGTAAATAGTAGATCCTTTGGCTGATTGAATGCCATATTCAAAGTTATCCAGTATTCTACAGGTCGAAATCCTTTTTTCTTAATCCAAATACAAAAATATTGACTGCTGTTTTGTTTATTTTATTTTTATTACTTGGAATTTATGTTTTCATATAAATTGTGACACTACGAAATCAGCTTCTTCGAATAATAATACTTCTATCCATCGATGTAAGGATATACTGGGTGTTCACTTACAAAAAACACATTTAGTTCACTTAAATTATCTAAAAGAGGCAAATTACTTAAAAACCTGTACAGATAGTCATAGGGATTCCTGATACTGGTTTTTAGACAATAAAATGTTCTATCTGATAACATAAATACATACAGGGTGTTCCATTTAAAATAATAAAGTTATGCACGAAAGAAGTTCACAAAGTTTGGCCTCGATAACTTTGTACTTGAACCTATTTACGTAGAATACATTTTCGAGATAACTTTGAATATGACATTCAATCAGCCAAAGGATCTACTATTTACGCTTTTCGTTCCATTTCTCTGAATTAGGTAAGTCATTTTCGAGATACTAAACTTTTCGTTTTTTCAAATGATTTCGCGATAGGTGCTTTCAATTTCCACTTCTTCCGGTTGTACAAGACAAATTCAAGTCTACTGTGTCTAATAAACATTGTCTCTAAAATTACAACCTCTTGAGTTATTTCAATTTTTGTAAAGAAAAAAAGAGACTTACAAGCAATTACATTTCTAAAAAAATAATTACTACAGACTTAAAATTTGAGGTAATTACTTAAAAAACTGTGTTGGATCAAATTCAGTAATATAAACTTTAGAAAGTGTGTTCAGAAAAAATTCCAAAGTTTTTATCCAAAATACATATATCGATACACGTTCGGTTTTGTTCGCGGATCAGTGTTAAATAGAAAGTACCTCTTGTATCGAAATATGCAATAATATTCCATTTAAATTTAGACTACTTTCATGTGTAACTTCTTTTGTGCCACTCTGTATATTTCCAAATAATGCTCCTAATGAATCCACACATCGCTCAATAAAAAAGAAAAATGTATATTAACTTTTTTTCGCATATAAACTGGTGTGAATATAGTGTCTTTATATATGTATGTGCTGACTGTTTTCATGAGAGATGTATTTACAAAATTCTCTTACAATACTACTTGAAGAACATTATAGTAACTAATATATATACTTTCTGACTTTTATGTACTTATCATTTTCGTCCTGATTTATTTCCACTTGAAGAAGTTATTTAACGAAATCTTATTATTATATGTTATGGAATAAATTGCTATTTAATTATTTATTGTTTTATTGACCTACAAGTGGAAATAAATCAGCACGAAAAAGATTATAGTAACTCAATAATATAATATTGCACAATGTTTTGTGAAAATTATCAGATCTTCAATTCCACTAGGCACTTGTTAAGAGAGTATTTCATTGAAAAGAACAATATTTAAAAACGAAAATGACCTTATTAAGATTTGTTCGTTGCACCCACACTAACTACAATATTGTACACAAGGCTACACCGTTTGCTCACTACACGGCTGTTACAGTGCAGTGCAGAAAATTGTAGTGTACAATATTGTAGTTAGTGTAGGTGCAACGAACAAACCTTTACTTTCACTACTTTCTACATTAGCAACAAGTCAAATCCAATAAGTACTGATGTGTTGTTATTATTGAAATAAAATATTTAGTACTAACGAGTAAATAAGAGAGTAAATGGGACATTGAGGCAATATTGCTGACTTAACATCACAAGTTTTGGCTCATTTTGAACATTCAGTATTACGACTGCTACTCGCACTTGCAATTCAAAATATAAATTGGTATAAGCCAATGTTTCTATTTATCTATAAAGAGTTTGTTTTTTTCTAACGACAATGAATGTAAAGTCCTATCACGCTTCCTGAAACTATTTACTTCAACAAACCAACCGATTTCTACTCATTATTATTATTTAAATCTCGCTTGACAGACAAATTAATGTATACGCCAAACGACAAAATTAAACAATGTACAAAAAAGTGATTGTTATTTATCAGATCCCAAACACCTCCCAAAGTATCACTCGACCTATGTTTTCATTTTAAAATTTTGAGGTGGTAGTTCTGTAGGAGAGGGTGTGATGGTGATATTACCATGTCAAAACGTACCACCCTCCCCTCTCCCTAAGAATGAATGTTGATGTGTCACGGCATATGGACATAATAGTTATTTACGATACAAGTGTTAAACGTGCGATTTTATTTCACGAGTTAAAAAATAGCATTTTTAACACGTGTATCATACACTATTTTTTATACAACTATGTATATTTAATTAAATGAATTAGGATTTGTACAAAATTTTTTGACATTTTATCACAAAAGTAAAATGTATCACAAGTCAGAGATGCCAGTCATAGTCCTGGAGGTAGCGTTGCATTTTAGGTAGTGATTTTAGGCCGATCGACTGTTATCTTTTTCGATACGTATGTTATTACTAATAACTAAACATCAGCTGACGCACCCGCGGTGGGTGTAGTTGTAAGAGGCCGCGAAACGTGAAAAAAAAAGAATAAAATAAAGTCATAGTACGCCGGCTGGTTTTTTTTTATATAAATAGTAGACATCATGTAAGTTAAAATAAAATCATCAGCTGCATCGTGGAAGGGGGATTATGCGTCAGCTACGCGCATGAACTTGTATAAAAATCACTTCAAATAAAGTAATAGTACGCCGGTGGATTTATTTTTTTATAAATAGTTGACATCATACTGAGTTGAAATAAAATCGTCAGCTGCATCTCGGAAGGGGATTATGCGTCAGCTGCATGCTTGAACTTGGAAAAAAATTACGTCAAATTAGGTAATAGTACGCCTGAGGAAAATTAACTACGAACTTTGTTATAAATATGAATCCGAAGATAATAAAGTTGTAAGAACCGTCGATCATAATAATTTATCTTGTCCAGCTCACGAAGAAGCTGATACAAAAATTGTATTCCACGTTGGTAAGGTAGATTTTGATGCGCACGTAACCATTAGATGCTCGGACACTGATATTTGTATAATAATACTTGGCAATATGAATGCTCTTCGAAATGATATGAAAATCACAATGCACATTGGTTCCGGGAATTCCCAAAGATTCGTTAATATTACGAAATTATATGAAAAATTGGGAACCAATTTGTGCTCTGCATTGCCGAGGTTCCATGCGACTTTAATCCTGCATTTTACGGGAGAGGAAAAGAAAGCCTCTACAATTGTTGCGATTGTTGTTCAAATGATTCGAGCGCGATCAAGTACCCCATCAATCACCTGTTTCACGAGTAGCATCGAAAATATTGAAGGTATGTTATTTGTTACGGTGGCACTATCTTTAAGAGTATACATTTCTGGTAGTATAATTTGTATGATCACATGTTCATTTACAGATAACGCGGAAGGCGAACAAGATGAAGAAGAAGAAAGCAATTTAACAGAGGACAGTTCAGATGACGATTCATCAGATAACGAATATGATTGCAATACTACTGAAAATGAGTAACTTATTTTAAATTATTATTTTCCTTATTTTTTTTATTACCTTTCTATTAGTTTATATTTTCTTTATTTTACACTGTATATTAATTTATATTATGCCCCTAATTCGTAGAATAAAACACATTTCATAAATATTTTCGTACGATATAGTTTTACACATATTACTTTTTTCCCTATATTGTCATTCATTTGTCACTACCCCCATTGAAATTTGACAATACCATAGTTTAATAATTACGCCTGGGAAATTAACAGTCAGCAGAGTGCAAGGTGGGGGGACTACTGTCAGCTGAACCCTGAAAGATACCGTGCGTATCTCGAATAATATTTGCTTTTACAGCGTCAGCTGAAGGTCTTTCCATCACTACACGCTCGGCTGATTCTTATTTTCATAGTTTTAATTATTTAAACAAACACCTAGTAAAATTTTATGCGGCGTACTATAACTTTATTTCACGTGTTTTTTTACAATTTCATGCGCGTAGCTGACGCATAATCCCCCCTCCACGATGCAGCTGACGATTTGAATTCAACTCACTATGATGTCAACTATTTATAAAAAAAAGTTTCAGCCGGCGTACTATTACTTGAAATTTTATTTTTTTTTTACAAATTTCACGACCCTCCATACCCAGACCCACCGCCACTTGAGCAGCTGACGGTCGGTTGACAGATTAGTTGTATGAGATCAACTACCGATATCAAAATCAGGCGGCTTACTATGACTTTTTCATTTGCAACGCTACCTCCCGGACTATCATGGTAACGCACTGATAGTTGAGAACATAGATAAGAGGGTATATTTAGATGGGAATCTAATATACTGCATACCGACCCATAACAGCGCCACTGCAGGTGTAGTATAGAAACAACATTTCAGGCGGTAATTTTAAAATAAATTTAGAGTCGTAATAATGTTTTCGGCGTATTGCACTTGTATGCACTCAATGTGTCTTATTTATCTGTGGTGGCTGCTAGTTGAAGCAGTTTCTTGCATTTAGTGTTAGTATGTATGAAAATTACATAGAAATACAATCAGTGTATAAAACAAATTACTGAAATGGGCATCGCATATTCGGTAATTTTTATAGACTTTAATCGGGTCCATATCAAGTAATTTTCTAATTTGGCACACAACACACAAATACCATATTTATAACACTTACCTACTTACTAATTATAACTGATTACAACAGAAAACTCAAATAATATAATCAAATAATGATATAATCAGATATGAACGCAATGATGACTCCTGACAAGTGATACAATACAGCTGTACGTCAATCTGTGCAAAATGTCACCCAGATGTCACCTAAATCCATTTTAAAATTGCCGCCTGAAAGGTTGTTTCTATACTACACCTGCAGTGGCGCTGTTATGGATCGGTATGTAGTATATTAGATTCCCATCTAAATATACTCTCTATGGTTGAGAATTAGAAACGTGAAGAAAGTTTTGTTGACGTTTTTTATTCCTATTAAAATAATAAAACTGGATCTTGATAAGATTGATTGAAACTAATGATGATGCCCAATGAATTATATTAAGACTTACGATAATTTTATGGGCTGTCAAACCTTCAAACGCCATATCGAGATAGTAATATATTAATTGATATTTTCCTTTGATTGATTTGCTCTTTTAGTAATCTTCAGTTAGTCGTAGATAAAGTAGTGTAATAATAATAATGACTATTACTCCCTCGAGCCGAGTTACTCCCTCGCCGCTTACGCGGCTCGGTTCGTAAATTTAGCTCTCGGGAGTAATAACTGTCATTATTGGCTGGTTGTATAAACTACTATTAAGATTAGCGCGAAAATGTTTATAACGCTAATGACAGTTACTTTATTGATGTAAATATTGATATATATGTACATACATTAGCATTACAAAAATTACTATATAATATGGATTCATTGGGCATCACCATTGGTTTCAATCAATCTCATCAAGATCCAGTTTTATTATTTTAATAGGAATAAAAAACGTCAACAAAACTTTCTTAACATTTCTAATTCTCAAATATCACTGCGTTACCGTGACTGACATTTCTGACTCATGACATATTAATAGTTGTGATAAAATGTCAAAAAATGTTGCAGAAATCCTAATTCATTTAATTAAATATAAACAGTTGTAGAAAAAATAGTGTACGATACACGTGTTAAAAATGCTATTTTATTTCACTGGTGAAATAATAATGAAATAATCGCACTTTTAACACTTGCATCGTAAATAACTATTATTTACGACTAAACAATAAAGTAGGTATTATATTAATCACTGGATAATCATAGTACTCATAATACCCGGAGAGAGTAACGAAATGCGACCAGGCAATAATGAACCATAACGTTATCATTATTCCCTGCATTCCGCCAATAAGAACATAATGATACCAACGTTATCATAGCAACGATAAACAAGTCCGAGTATTTCGTATTTAATTAATTGTCAAACGTCAAAACCTTATCGGCGTTTTTTTAATATTATACAGGGTGTAACAGGACGAGCTTACGTTAGCCGCATTTCAGCAACTAAGCAAGTTCCTAATTTGTAAATTTGCAGAGTTATTTTGGGCATGGGGGCAAACTTTTAGAAAATATTAGTACATATTTTCTATTTCCGGTTTCGCCGAAAGCGGAATCAACTTCATTTTTTAAATGGATTACTCAATTTTTTTTCAAACAATTGAATTCAGCAACAAATTTGGTGTATAGATCATTTTATTTCGACTGGTGTAAACATTACCATTTTATAGCTAACTTGATTTTTAAGAAAATTTTATCAAATTGCATCGTAGTACTTCGTGACGTATTTCTTCGGTATGCAGAAGAGTTGATGAATGATTATTGGAAGTTAGACAGCTACTAAGATGAGCCATTGAAAATTATTTTCACTTGTGTGCAAATACTATACAGGGTGTTAGTATTTACCGACCTAATATGTTAAATTTCAAACACTAATAACTTCGCCATTTTAAATGGAACACCCTGTATATTTTTCTCGCAAACGGTAGAAAATTAATTTCTTCATCAAATGATATTGCATTTCCCTTTACCTAAAATGAATATTTTAAGAACTATTCGGAAATTATGTGAATGTATTCAGAAATTTCGTGTGAGCGCTAAAGGTGTCTATGAAAATTCGTCCCAATTTTAGCGTAATGTCTAATTTTCTAATGACAGTTCGATAGCGTGTTAATAAAGAAATAAAAAACAAATATATTTTTCGAGTAAAGACGAAACAGAATAGTAAAATTTATTTTGTAACCAAGATAACATTAAAGAAAACTATGTTAAGAATAAATAAATAAGGTATTAAAAAATAATAAATTATTTCAAATTTTGTTCAAAACATTTTATTAATTCGTTTTAGCACTTGATTACTAGTGACCTTTTGTGTTTGCGCTTCTGTTAATGAATTTAGTGCTCCTCGTATTCTTCCTTTTGTTTCCTCTGCAGTTGTCACCGGACTACTGTAAACTTTGTCCTTAACATAGCACCAAAGGAAAAAATCCATAGGGGTCAAGTCTGGTGAACGTGGAGGCCAAAAGTATGGACCTGCCTTTGCAATAAACTTTTCGTCAAATAACCTCTCCACGAATAAGTGTACATCTCTTGTGCTATGAGCTGGTGCACCATCCATTTGATACCAAACAGTATTTGATTCGATAATAGGCAGTGTATCAAGTTCTTCTTCCACAATATTGCGCAATATATCTAAATATATATCTAAATATATCAAAATACATTTAAGTTTTCGTTATAAAAATGTAGACAAAGTATGCGATTATCTTTTATTGCGCAAAAAACATTAAATTGCCAACTTTCCTGATATCCCATTTCTCTCGTTACATGGGGATTTTCAGCTGCCCAAAAGTGACTTATGTTTATTAAAGAGGCCATTTTTTTTGTGAATTTCGTCAGTCCAAATGCTTTTCTTCGTAAAATTTTCCTCGTCCTAACAAGCTATGGTGAAGAATTCACAAAAATTGACCCAATTTAAGAAATCCTGCGGATGTAAGTGCTGTACCTGCTGGTATGAAAATGGTCTACATTTGTGTCTTTTAAATACTCTTTGAATGGACATTGTTGAAATTTCCAAAGTTGTCGCTGCTTCTCGAAGAGATGCAGTGGGGTTGGGGTTGGGGTACTACTAGAATATACGCATATACAGTGTGTTTCAGTTTACATGAAGACACCCAAATAAATTGTTTATTAGCTACGCAATTATTATTAAATTTTTATCAGTGATACTGGCCATTAAGGTTAATATTTTTGTATGAATGAATTTTTGCTGGAGTGGGAAATTTTAATCTTGAAATTTTACAAAATTTTTGTATGAACTCATCGAAAAATTCTTATCTCAAATATTAAAAGTACAACGAACAAAATTAAAATTGAAAATACATTAGACATGAAATTGGAATTTTGTAACACATATTAAATAGGAGATATTTCAACCAAAATTTTTTTTAATGTGTTGATATAAAAATTTAGTAAAATTTCAAGATTAAAATTTTCCAGCAAAACTTCGTATTCGTATTACTTTAGTGATTTGCAATAACTTTTCTTAATAATGTTTTGCTTTATCTTCAACGTTAATATGACTTTACTAGAAAGCCTAGTTTTTATTTGAATCATAGTTGGCCAGATTTAGACTCGAACAAAAATTCATTCATACAAAAATATTAACCTTAATGGCCAGTATCACTGATAAAAATTTAATAATAATTGCGTAGCTAATAAACCATTTATTTGGTTGTCTTCATGTAAACTGAAATACACTGTATATGCGATGTCCACAATTGGTACGTTCCTCTTTAGCAGAACACTTAACTTGCCTTTGTTTACGGGAGTTATATCATGTTGTCCTGTCGTGGCATTTTCTTTGCTTTAAAGGCACTCTATCATTGTTCAAAGTAGAACCGTGGATTGAAGGAATACATAAAGATGCCCAGCCTATGACAGTTGACAGAAATTTCAGATCCCATCAAATGCAAATTTGTTGTCAGGTGTCATCATAGATTAGGGTGTCATTCTTCGGTCGTATGCCGGCAAATCGCAAACCCCATAATGCTGGAAATATACATCCCTTCTATCCACAGGTATATACGTCTCCCTCTCTAAAGCAATTGTTTGTTTCTGTCAGACGCACTGTTATTCTGGTTCGTTTTTTTATTAATTCCTCAAATGTCAAGTAATTCTTTCAGGTAAGTACGTTGAATGTGATAATTACCCACATTTTATTGAGAGTAAAAAAAATATTGTTATAGTAAAAAACACTGCATCATGTAATTAAAATCGAAAAATAGTGTAAAAAAATGTCAACATTACGCATCACTTCTATACGACCTTATTACGGCTTGTTATATTGGTTGCCTACATCGTATGCCACTTCGATTCGCATTTAAAAAGTTATATAGTGTACATACATTAGCATTACAACAATTACTATATAATATGAATTCATTGGGCATCATCATTAGTTTCAATCATCATCATTAGTTTCAATCATCGGTTTAAACGTCCAAACATCCTACCAAACACGCTTATCTTCAATAAAAACAGATATTTTTGCATAAATTTGCCGACGTTTGAAGAAAAAATAGCATATTTTATGTGGAGGAAAAGTTACTTTTCATGGCTTGCTCTCTATTAGCAGCCGCACTTCGTTCGGCTGCTCCATGAAAAGTATCACTTTTCCTCCGTATAAAATAATATACCATTTCTCCGACCGTAAAAATAGTATAACATATTTTGTCTGTCAGGAGTATCTAAGGTTGTCATTTTCCATACTGATCCAAAAAAGTGGTATCTAAGCAACAAAAATATTCACTTTTAATCCTAGTAAATAAAAGTGGTTATTTTTTAATCCTAGGATAAAAAAGTATTCTAATTGGACCACTAATAATCACAAATGAACGCAATGACAACTAATGTATGACTAATGTTTGACAACATATCCATGACAACGTGGATATAAGTTACTTACCTACTTCATTTTATTATCCCCAGTGCATGATTTCGGTTGAATAAAAAATAGACTTCGTTTTATTATCGCAATGCATGATTTCGGTTGGAGAAAAAATAGCATGTTCCATTCGAATTAAAAATGTCATTTCGACTCGTACAATTTTACATTCGCTCAGCTTGCGCTACGCTCCGCCTCGGAAATGTAAAATTGTACTCGTCGAAAAAAAGAGACATTTTTAATCCTAATACAACAGTCTACTATTCTCTCAAGAGTTATTCCGTGTTTTTTTCTTTGTAATGGAATATCCTGTAGTAGGATTTGTGTATAAATTATATTGAGATCTAGAATTTGTCTGGATACATTTACTACGTTTACATGCTGAATTGAAATCGATCTCAGTACCGTGTTTGTATTCAATACATTATGTAAACACCACAAACATCTGTATTCAATTTGAAGGTCAAACCGATAAATTTTGGAATCGTATGGTATTACGTCGTAAACAGGGTGGCTAGGATCCAATTTAGTCATGCGCACAAAACTCTCAAATGACATGAATTGAAAAGAAAGTAACAAAAACAGGGTTTACTTTAGTTGTACATTATCCTAACCCAGCTTCAAATGACTTTCTAAATGAATAATCAGAAGTTGAATTACCTTAAATGTATGTACACACATACCTATTGGAAACGACAAACATACGTTCATAACATTTCAATAGATGGCGTGGCAGATTATATACGAAAAGTAAATATTTGTAAAATAATTATATTTAATTCTATTTCGTAGTGATAGATCTGTAAACCAATTTTTAGTCAATCCCAGCAAACATTAGTATGATGGCCAGCTGCTTGTTTTGTTCCGGCACTGATGGTTCGCTTCTGGCTACGGCGTTGATGACATTTCAATAGATGGTGCGGCAGATTATATACGAAAAGTAAATATTTGTAAAATAATTACCATATATTTAATTCTATTGCGTAGTGATAGATCTGTAAATCAATTTTTAATCAATCCCAGCAAACATTAGTATGATAGCCAGCTGCTGGTTTTGTTCCGGCACTGATGGTTCGCTTCTGGCTACGGCAATCCAGCGCCGGACCTGTTGTATATTACCGACCAGTTGCCGCCACAGATTATACACAAACAACAGATGTCCGTCCATGGCCAGTACACAATTGGCAACCTGCTGCATTTGAATAGCGCGCCAGAGCGGTTCATTCTGTTACTTGTACGACTTTTGTTGTCATTTTATTTTGAGAATGTTTATGTTTGGCTTATGTTATGTATGCGTCACGCATTTGCTTCTTTTCCACAAGTGATTCTTCTTGAAAAGATGAATCATTTTACCGATGATGAGAAAGTACGTTCATTATTATTTTATATAACTACACAATATCCAACAATCAACAGTGCAATATAACACAAGCGGGAGTATAATGTCCTATTGACGGCAAAAGTAGTGATTTGCAGCTGACACGCTGCTGGTAAACCGTCGGTCGGTTGGCAGCAAGTCGGTGGGGCACATACGCGCCGGTCCACTGCCTGTAGCATTACGTCGCCGCATCGGCCCGATAATATATCTTACAGCGCGGTCGGCTGGCCGTAATCATTTTGTTTGCTGGGATACTCTCATTCTATAAAAAAAATGACATTAGATCTTTTTGTATCAAGCTACGCAATTTGTGTTCATACATTTCCTTATTGTGTCGGTATACTGTGGTATAGTGGTAAACCTGACTATCACAAGAATCTTGTGAGAATTATAGAAGTTACACAGGTAGATATCTGATTTAATAAAATGCTTGTTCAATTCCTAGTGAAGGAACTATTTTCAGATTTCTCACACAATAATGTTCGGTCTGTACAGTCTGTGCTCCTGTCACTATATCTGTTGACGATAAACCCATAAATGACTCACAATTAGATACGCAACTCTATAGGCAATCACTAGCTCTTTTTAAGGAGCGATGGTCACAACATCGGTAAGGGGAGGGGTGCTCTGGGTTATGCAACACAATCACTCGGCTCGTAATATAAGTTGTCTCCGACAAACTTACTTAAATACGTGCCAGACATATTCACTACCAATTTGATAGATTGCCATGGATTTATATTTGTTGATCATAGCAATTTAGAGCCGGATTTGTCACATCTTTCTATTGAATTGTGATTAGATTCACAGATCACTTATAAATAGATACTCAGCTCAATGCAAAAATACATATCCTATATAGTACAGTATATGGATGCAACCGCTCGAGGGGAGAGGCAATAGATACCAATATGCACCCAGCTGAGCAGTAGTTTGATTTATTGTCTAGTGTACAGACTTATTATTGTATACAAAGCTAAGTTCTCATGTACGCGAATTTCGCTAAATTTTGAGATTGGAAAAAAATTAATATTTGAATTTATGCATGTTTATATTTGCAGATATATTTTTCACCAATCACAAAAGTTTCGCTAAATAATTTTAGAGACTAAAAACATATACAATTTACGAAATGTATATCACATTGATTACACTATACACAGAAGAGTTCTTTATTTTTTGATGAGGATCTCGAAAACAACAATACTAAATATTTCGATCAAATGAGAAAAAAGTGACTCTTATGAATTTGACTTGACTTGAAATATATTAGCAGAGTGACAGTTGCTTCTGCAATTTTCTTCGGTCAATTATTTTTTAATATTTAAAGAAAACTGAATTCATTATAATTTTAAAAACATATACAGGGTACCCGGATTACGTAGGGACAACATGGGTAACATTTTTTATTTGAAGACATAGAGATGCGATAAAATTAGCAAAAAGCTGTAGATTCAAAAGCTCACTAAGAATCCATTTTCAAATTTTACTTATCATTTTTTATTTGCCGTAACTTTTTTGTTACTTAAGATATTAAGATGCGGTTTGAAGTAATTTACATTGTAATCTAAATACTTTTGACGCTTAACAAAACAAATTTCTTTTGCGCCAGTTTTTAGTAATCTCACCTAACCTCAAAATTAACCGTGCAATTTTTGTGGCTCTTTTAAAAGAATATTTTTATCTGAATACAATCATGTACTGTACGATATCGAAATTTGTCAAAATTTGGAAAATTAAGCTTATTCTGATTGCGGACAGACATTACAATTTTTTGTATATCGCGTTATCTGTGAAAACAACATGGTTGTCATCATAGGAGCCTGTCAGAAGTGTCAATGTTATTACTTTAATTTATAACAGAGAATTTAGCGATATTACGTCACGTAGGAGTAGAAGAGACGAATGAAATTTTACGTATACGCAGCTGATATTGTCTATATTTTCTCTGTAATGTTATACAGGGTGTTTAAAAACTTAATTGCTTACAAATAAGTTCAATCTTCTTTTTTTCTACTGTATCTTTTATATTATCTTTTTTATTATTTTAATTTTACCTAATTTGTTATTAGTAATTATTTAGACCTTTGATGTACATTTACTTTATGTTGATTGTTGATTATTCAAATACCGTTTGTTGGGAGTATCTAGGAGAATTCTTAGATAATCTAAATTCTTTGCTGACATTGTTCTACGAACATATCTGTTGCTAAAACTTTTTATGTCTTAAAAATTCTTAGAAATTTTTGCTGATCATTGGTTGTAAATGTTAGTATCTTTCACTAAACATTCGATACGTTTATTTTACTAGGAGTATTTGATTACATTACTTTGAATAATAAATAAATTCATGACTACTTGATTTGGTCTATTCTCAATGCTAATCTATTATAACACCATATACTGAGAAAAATGTATTGTACAGAAGCGAAAACAATGTTATTACAGGTAAAATAAAAATTGTAAAAAAATACTAAAATTACAATATGTTTTGTAACAAATACAATAATTTTTTGTTGTTGTAAAGTAAATTCTCGCATTGTTTACCCTAATATTAATAAATTAATTATCCTAATAGTAATAAAATATTAATCCTCGGTTTTTTAAATCAGATACACCAATAACAATAACTGTTGTGACAGATTTTTTACAAATTACTGTTAATTTACTTATTTCCATGATTTAGGCTGGGTTTATCAATGTGAGGATAAAAGTGTTAATTAAGTAACTGACAGATATTGCTAACTGGCAGATAAAATTTAGCAACTGTTTATCGTAATGCAATTAATTGCAAGTTGATAAACTGTGTTTGTCAATAGCCTTGATGACTTTTATTATATGTATAGTTATAACGTAGTGCATAAAGAGATCAATTTTAAGTTACTGACATTTTATATCCTAAATTGCAATGGATTATTTCGTTGATTACTTACTAAGTGTGACGAAGATGAAGATATAGCAAATATATATAGCAGACTAATGTACATTTACTAGAAAGTGTTCAAAGGCGATTCTTAAAATACCTGTATTATAAACAAAACCATAGTTATCCGCAACAAGGCTTCAGTCATGTTCGATTACTTGAAACATTTAATATGGATACTTTGGAGCTGCGAAGACACCAAGCTGACATTAGATTTTTATATAAACTTCTTAATAATTGTATTGATGCTCCCGATTTGCTTAATCAAATCAATTTTATGGTACCTGTAGTTTTTACGCGAAAGGCTAATACGTTCTATTGTAATGCTGCTAGAACAAATTTGGGATTAAAATCACCTTTGCATAGACTCTGCTCATATTTCAATTCTATTGCTGAACCGGAAACTGATATTCATTTTACCGCTTTGTCGACACTTTTGCGCAGTTGTACCACTCACTACCATTATTTGTAGAGCTGATGTTATTTGGTTAGAATTAGGTTAGATAGGTTAGGTTGTTCTTTTTTTGTATCTCTGTTCTCTCATTAGATATGTAATTATATTTAGGATATGCGCAAGCAAACTTAATTTGTACTTTGTCCTGTAATTAGATGTTAGTCTGTTGGGCAAATATACTATTATTATTATTATTATTAAAATGTTACAGTATGAACATAAGCCGTATACGGTAAGACCACGAATAGACAATTTTGAAAAGTGGGATGACGGCGAATTTGTGATCCGTTTTGTTTAACAAAAGAAACGACTCTTCTATTACTTGCGAAAATTGAACATCATTTAGAATTTCCTACTGACAGGTAAAAATGAAAATTAAACTAATAAAAAATTAAAGACTTGACTTTAGGAATCACAGTATACGACTTATAGATCAGCTCTTGATTACATTAAGGTGCTATGCTACAGGCAAATTTCTACTGTATTGTGGTGACTTTTGCAATGTGAGCAAATCTTTTGTAAGTAAAGTAATAGCAATTCCAATGTAATTGCTGCGCTAGCAGGAGAATATAGGTATTAAAATGCCATCGACGGAAGATGAGATACAAAATGAGAATTTTACAAGAGTCATAGGCAAAAATATAGGTCTGAACCATAACAGAATTTAATAACACATCATAATATCATACAGTGGCGGCTAGTACATAAGCGCTGCAGTGCTGCAGAGCTCCCAAAAAATCTTCTATTCAATTAAAATAATTCCTTCCTTTTATAAAATATAAAATTTAGAATATATTTTGTAAGGCATTCGCCGACTAATCGTAAAGCGTAAGTAAAGTCCACCAGTGGAATAACGAACCGCGCGATCGTTGATATTTTATATAGCTGGACCATACAAACGTGCTCTGCGAGCTGTTTCAAACACCCGCGCTGCACACTTCTCCCCCTTGACGGTCTAAAACTAAGCCGTGATTTTAACAGGATAGTTCGCTGCATTTACTCCATCGCATAGGTAAACGATAAATAGAAACGACACTACATTGAACAGAAAAGGAACATTCTAAAGCCCCATCTATACAACTTGGAGAAAAAGTAACCTAGGCAAAGAACCCTACAATACAGGTTTCATTAAAATTATCTCAGGTGCGCGGGTAATTTAAATATAAATTTCTGGACTTCTATAATGAATCTGTGGAATTCCGTATACCTGTAATTCTACATATCACCAAAAATAGACGATTCTCTTTTGCGAAAACAGAGAACTCAATTTAGGCGACATGTAGAATTCAACAATACACGAAATTCCCATCACTGCTTTCATTAGAAAGACTTTTAAGATCCGAACAGAACTGCTAAAAACTACAATACAATAAAGAACTCTAAAGCATCTAAAGTATAAGCAGAATAATGGCGGCTGGTGCGTGTCGAGTGTCACCGACAAGCAGTCGAATTGTAACGAATGTGCAGTGAGAAAATGCGGGACATTTAAAATTTTAATTTTTAACAGCTCTTTCCTCTTCTATCTATTGAAAAAAAAAATATCTCCGAAATAGACAATTTTAATGACAAGTGATTACAACATTTGCGAACCGAAAAGAACGTAGAATAGACTTAATTTATAAAAAATAATTTGTTAGATAAGTAGTGCCTAGAGACTCTTATTTTTTGCAAACCGAAAATAACATCGAACAGACTTAACTTATAAGAAATCATTTTTTGTGAGCGAAATAATGCTTAGTGCGAGACTCGTGACTCTTATTTTTCTTGTCTGGCAATTGACAATCGTTCCAGAAATCCAATATTTCAACAACCCCCTTACAAGGTAAACTTTTTTTCAAAAATTGCAGAACATCTTAAAATTTTTACCACGAGCTGATATCATACATTTACCTATTAATTGGATGTTGTATACTGCACTCACCTTGGCGAAGTATATTGTATCTGGTGTTATCTCCTTAAAAACATTAAACATTTCTTGTACTGCTTCAATTTGTATGGGATAATGCGATATGAAAATAAAGTATCACTGGTTTATGTGAATAAAACTAGTGTATGTCAGCTCTTGTCAATTTAACAGAAACGATAGTTTCATCCTTAAACAGTATGTAACACTACTATTTAAGGTTTAAACTAAACCACGTCCAACGTAATCCTTCAACTTATATTATATCTTCTCCAAGAATATCACAAAAATTACTATATACTACTAATATTGATTTTAAAGACGCTTGCGACACAACATACAAAATCAGAATGACACTCAATTTCGCGCTTTTTCATATTTCAAATTTCAAAAAGCAATGCCAGCGACATCTGGTAAAATGTGTGAGTACCAAAACTTTGGCGACAGTACACGGGACCTTCTATATTATATTCGTTTTTCTTCAAACGTCAATAAAACTGACATTTCTCGACTGAGTAGTCGGCAGAAAGCGTCACTTTTCCGCCACCGGAGGGAAAAGTGTTGTTATAGCAACATACAAACACATAATTTCAATGTTAATAGTGGGAATAAATCAGGAATTAAAAGATAAATGTTAATAGTGTTCACTTGACAGTTTTATGATGAGTTACTATAGAAACAGCTCGTACCCAATCATCGGTCTAAACGTCAAACATTCTTACCAAACCCGCTTATCTTCAATTAAAAATAGATAATTTTGCATAAATTTGGCTTGCTCTCTATTATGCCATTGAAAAGTATCACTTTTCCTCCGTATAAAATATACCCTGTTCATTTTGAATACTGCATGTAAACGTAGTAATTATTTGAATTGAGGCAGGTCTTTCAAAACAAATTATAGCAATTGTGGCTTGGAGCAACATATTGCAGAAAATGTTTTTGTGTTGCAGACTTTATAGATACATGCATTTGGTCTGTAAGTTATTGTTTATGCATGTTTTTCTAGAACTATTGAAGTAAAAGATCTTAAATAGGGAAATTATGGAAATGAAATTTTTACAATTGAGAATACATTTAAATTATTCGAGCGAGTTAGAAATTCTAGTATTACTTACAACTGATGAAGGTGCAGCGAATTTCAGTTACCTTACTGCAATTACACACTTAGTATTGTAACATTGTGGGTTAGTTACACAATAATTTTGAGTGTCTAACTTCCAGTTAATTTCTACTGTTGTTATGTAGTATTTTATTGTTAAGAGGATATTTGCCGCAAGGCAACTCTAAAACTTGGTACATCTTAAGTTATAGCACTATATGATGATTTTCACTTCATATGTGAATAATACACACAACTCTTTAATTAATGATTATATGGTGTTTTTGAACTGTCTACTAAAACTCATCAGCACTTAAGGATTAAAATAAAACATTGTTTGCTTCTTATACATACCTGCATGTTATTATCTTTGATATCAATAAACATGTTTTGTTCAGAATCTAATAATTGCTTGACCGTCTCATCTAAAGTTGGAATAGTTGTACCTTTATACCGATCCCTAAAATAATGAATCTTTAGAGAAGGCATTCAACTAATGAGGTTGCACATTTAACTTGAATGAATGTTTAACGGAAATATCAAGTTGCTTCAATTCATCATAAGTCTTATTAGATATTAAATCAGAACAGTCAGTCATTCTTTCCAAAGTATTATCATGAAATAGAACAGGAACATTATCCTTTGTTAAAGTGATATCAAATTCAATAAAGTTTACTCCTTTATCATTACACTGAAACCAATTGCTTGTTATTCAACACTTATGTGATATTTTATTAAGTATACCATCTTAAATGCGATAAGACTGTTTTCTGGAGCATCCAAGCCCGCACCTCGATGAGCAATAGTTTTAATGATCCCATTTTCATTTATAGTATCTTCTAATGCCGGATCTTTTCCAATAATTGCTTCTATCTGTCCTGTGGCAGGGGTAGGCACTCGCAGAAAACGTACAATTATAAAAAATAACAATACGATGATGACTCCTAAAGGAATAACTTTAAATATTACATCGAAACATAAACTCCACAATCCGAAAAATACAATTCCAACTTTAAAACAGTCTTGGATCAATTTAACATACATTTCGAAACGTAATATAACCTCTTCAATCAAACTGTAAACAACCCTAACAATCATCGATTATTCCTCAATCATTCACCACAGTCGACAATCATGTAAATGGCTCTTCTTAAAAAATGTAAATAGTGCGCGCGCATAGAATTGTTTACATACCTTCAAATATAAACAAAAAACTTAATTGGGTTGTTTTTAAAACTTGGCTGAATTGCTCAGGAAGCACAATTCCAGTAAACGTTTTTATCGGGCTAAAATTCGACGCGTATCTATTAAATATTGTAGTCGGTAAATAAATATGCTTTTTTAAGATACGTTCATACAAAGGCGAACATCCAGAAATTCGGTAACTTGAGCAAATTTTGAAAATTCCAATCACTTGTCTTTTTCTGAATGTCCTAAACATCATGTAAACATTAAAATAACAAACACAATTGATTGTCTGTAATTTATCTATTGCTGATTGCTGACCATCATACGATGACAGATTCGTCAATCGCAAATACCACGACAGTATCGTACCACGTGGCACTGCACTGTGGCGTTTATCCTATCAACTATTTCATAATCAAGCCATTGCAATGGCTTGATTATGAAATAGTAAATAATACTCCACAATGCGTTGTGGAGTACCTGCCAGTATTAATTTTTTTTTGATGTAGCTCCCGTATATCTTTTTTCCATGAAAATCATGTACAGTGTCTCTCTAGTGCGTCCAAGTACCATATTTCCCCTTGTAGATATTTTTTCTGAAAAACAGTTATACGGAGGTTACTTGAATTGATATGGAACATGTTATAAAATTACTTTCACTTATACAGGATGTTCCACTTTCACTGAACAAAACACAACTTTGTTATTTTAAATACAATGGTATAATTTTTTTCAATGCAATCGATTCTACGCATTATTTGCAAATATTTTGTATTAAGGTTCCTTATACCTAAAGTCAACTGTTTCGAAGATATTTACAATTTTCCGTAATATTTTTCTATTGCACCATCTAAAGAAAAATTCATATTGTAAAGCTCTTTAAAGCGTAAGGTACAAACTTCTGCAAACGAAAGTAAAAGGTCATAGATACTGAGAACTGTCATAACTTTCAAAAAAGTTTATACAGGATGTGCAGAAATTAGCAACCAATTAAGATATCTTCAAACATTAAGCACTAGAGAGACAACCTGTACATGATGACGATTATCAATTAAAATAAACTCTTATGATAACACTGGTCAACAGGGTTTTTTTTCTTACACTCTGATACGGGTACGTTATGGACTTTTTCATTGTAAGTCTAAAAATATTTTCAAAAATTGGCTATCACGTCAGGTTTCTGAGATGTGTTTTTTTATACATATACATATGTAATAATGTACTGTATGTCTAAAGATATTTTTTATGAGTAAGTTAAAAGAAACTATCAAGTTATTATCATGCTAACGAGCATGTCTGAACATGATTTAACATGTTTGGGCTTCATTTGTATGTCATAGTCGTTAAAGCACTCCTTTTTTTTCTATAGAACCAAATCAAGGAATTAATCGATCTGTGGATATATGAGTAGGTATATATAAGACCCTACAGATACGTTATTCGACTCAAATTGACTCAAATGTATGGTAGTAACATTAGTTAAACGTTTCTTGAATTCGCAATGTCCCGCAGGAGTGTGTGAGAAATTTGCGCTATACTGTTAAGCAATGGCCAACCAGAATACAACATATTCCTGGAGAAAACAATGCAGTCCATAATTCGTTGGCGAAGCCTCATAAAATACTTTTACCGCCATTACACATAAAATTAGGTCTGATGAAGAATTTCGTCAAAGCATTGGACAAAGAGGGACCAGAATTTCGATACCTTAAACAAAAATTTCCTAGTATATTTGAGGCAAAACTTAAAGAGGGGATATTTATAGGACCCCAGATTAATCTGTTACAACAGGATCGAGAATTTGACGTACTCTTGAGCGATTTAGAACGGACTGCTTAGTATGCATTTAAAAGTGTGACAAAGAATTTCTTAGGAAATAAAAAATCTGAAGATTACGAGGAAATTGTGAGTGAACTTCTTAGAAATTACCATGCATTAGGCTGTAATATGAGTCTTAAAATACATTTCATGCATTCACACCTGAACTTCTTTCCCCCGAATCTTGGCGATGTTCCCCATCCCTTAGCATGGGGAAAGATTTCATCAGGATATTTCCACTATTCAAAAACGCTATCGGGCAAGTGGAATGAGAGAGATGCGTGCTGGCTACTGGTGGACTTTAATTTCGGAATGTTCTTCATCCCAATATAAAAGAAAAGTGAAAAGAAAGACTTTCTAAATACGTCCCAGAATAGCATATAGGTACTTAGTTAATGTTAGTATGATCAATATGAATTTCATTTTATGATACCAGATGTGATAGAAGATATTTGTTTTTATAATAATTACTAGAAACACAAAACAAAATAAGTTTGTATATTATTCATAAACAAAAATAAAAAAAAAATTGTTGTTCTGTGTAATCAGTGAAAAATCAAACTTGTAGGGGCAAACCAATTTTTAAAATGGATTTTAAAATGCGTGTTAATTGCAATTTTTTGAAATCCGGTTTGCATCGCTTTGAAATAAATTTGTGAAGCATATTTTTTTTCAGTTTGTGTAATGAGTATTATAAATAACGTTGTATTATAAATAACTGTTTTTTAAGTAAGTACTGTTTTGATATTCCGCTGTTGTAGCTTTGCGGTCGGCATATTATCACACTATTTCTATATCTTCATAGCGTTTGTGTGAAAGATATTGTAGTTTTATGTAGTTTTTCTATCTCCTCATAGCGTTTGTGCGACAGATAGTGTAGTTTTTCGTAGTTTTTCTGTCTCTTCATAGCGTTTGTGAAAGATATTGTAGCTTTGCGTAGTTCTCCTATTGTCTAAGACCCGATATAACCTGTTAAAAGTCTTAAAATCGTGTTTTATTGTCTGTTTCCCGCATTTACAATATTGTGTGTATGTGTATTATTGTATATTTCTAATAAAAGATATATTTATACAATAGTTGCTCTTTTCACCGTTATGAACGGAAATTCATTTAGAAATCTAGTTCATCTTACTACACTGCTAAATGAACTAGACATCTCAATAAATTAATCTCTGTTAATAACGGTGAAAAACACAAATTTTCATAATATATCATTTGAATAATTCATATTACCCGCCTTTTCGATTTAGTTCATGACTAAGGACGTAAGAGGGAGTACATATGTACTTTGCTCTAAGTATTTACACGTGAGTTTCCAATCTATTGGTACCTTATCTATGGTATGTGCTTATTTGGCGTTTCAGAAACCGGGCATAAATATGATAAGTACGACGACATATGGCGACCTGTGAAACTAACCGGTAATGGCCGTTTGCACCGCATTGTTTAAGCGCAGCTTAGCATTAATACCCCAATGGTAACGCTGCGCTTAAACAATGCGGTGCAAACGGCCATAAGTCGCCGAAGGTATTCAGTACGCTTTTTCACTCACCGGTTACTGACCGCAATGCTAACTGAAATCAATTGCACATCGATAAATTATCGGTAGGTCACGATGAGTGAAAAAGCGTACGAATGGTCGTGTTCAGTTAGCAACTTGGTAAGTCACCGATAGGTACAGTGACCCAAAAAATTAATGTCTCCCCCTTTAGACGAATATATATCAATATTATCTTCCCCTGCCAAGGCTATTCGAGTCGGCCGCTCTCGGTGTAGCAGGTAATTGAGCTTAGGTAGAGTAATAATAATAATCGTATATTATAATATGTACGATTTGTCTCCCGTTTCTTTTGATTCATTATATCGGTCTTCTCCCTCGATATCCTTTAATAATTGTGTCTATATTAGAATCAATACGAATACGCAGAGCCTTTATATTTTAAAATACTGAATATCGTGCTTTGATTATCGTACAGATTCAGCGGCAGTTGATACTACTGCATTGAAAATTTTTTCCCGTAGAAATATTTGTACCTGCTACAATTGTTTTGCTGTTTAATATTCAGGTCTTAGGCGGCGGTAGGATATGTCCGAGACTCACCGAACTACCTACGCCGGCAAATGGAAGATAATATTGATATACACTACCGCTCATAATAGTTCGGACAACTAGAGAAATATCATAAATTGTTATTAGAAAGGGGTAGCTGTTTACATAGGTAAATAATATTATAGTAAGGGATACTTTATCAAGTTTGCAACATAATACAAACATCTTTGACAAAAATTTTCATCTAATAATACTTGGAAATAAATATCATTCTAAATTACGTTCTATAATGATTCTAAGAAGGTCCGATAATTAGTTCAATTTCATTGTCAACGTGTGTAATATGCTTTAGAATGTTAGCTGCTGATATCCCAGAGGGTTGTCATCTCCTGATGTCTACTTTAGTAGCTAGATAGATGTCCGTCGTGTGCGTATCTGTGCTAGTGTTTGTTCGACAAGAAAGTGTGTTTAAATTAGGTAAAATGCCTAGAGGAAAGCCAACGCCTCAAGAAAAACGTGCAGTTATAATTGCATTTAACGAGGAAGGATATTCGGTGCGTCAAATTTCGAAAAAGACAGGTGTAAATAAATCTACCATGAGTGACATTATATGGAGATATCAACGCTCGAGTAACATACAATGCCGGCCACATTCTGGACTACCACGAACAACGTCTCTGGCGAATGACAAACGTATGAAACTACTCAGTAAACGTAACAGAAGGTTGACTGCACCTGAAATTACCGCAGAAATGAAACGTGGCCGCCAGAACCACATTTCTGTGAGTACTGTAAAACGACGACTGAAAGCAGCAAATCTTCACAGACGTATTGCGATGAGAAAACCATTGCTTCGCACTGGAAATAAGCAGAAACGACTTCAGTGGGCCCAAGCGCATAAACGCTGGACAGTGGACGACTTTAAAAATGTATTAGGTATTTGGACAACGTAGACAAGTTTTCGTTCGAAGATCAACGACTGAAAGAATGCTTCCTGCTTGCGTCGTTCCCACTGTGAAGCAAGCAAAAGCCTCGGTACTTGTTTGGGGTTGTTTCTGTTATGATGGGACAGGGGATTTGCGAAGGATTGAAATTATCATGCGGAAAGAAACGTATCTGAAAATATTGCAAGAAAACGCTGTACCATCAGGTGAACGATTAATCGGCAATAGTTTTACGTTCATGCATGACCATGATCCGAAACATGCGGTGTTGGTGGTTAAAAATTACTTGAATACCCTGCAGGAAGCTAATACGCTGAAGCTAATGGTTTGGGCGCCGCAAAGTCCTGACCTTAATCCCATTGAACAGGTGTGGGATGAATTAGATAGAAGGGTTCGCAAAACGTGTCCTACGTCCGCAGCTGTTCTGTGGAATATCTTCCAAGAAGAATGGGTGGATATGCCGCACACAGTTTTGGAAAAACTAATAGAGCGAATGCCCAGAATTGTAAGAGGTGTTCTTCGCGCCAAAGGTGGGTTTTTTGACGAACGCAATGTTTAGTGATTATTGGTGTATATATTGTTAGAATAATTTTTTTTTGTTTTAAAATATGTTCCAAATATATTTTAATGTTCGTAATATTTTTGTTTATTTTTTTATTTTAATTTAATTTAGGTATTTAATGATTTTCTGAATTTTCTCTAGTTGTCCGAACTATTATGAGCGGTAGTGTGCATACACGTATTGAAAGGGGAAGACATTAATTTTTTGGGCCACTGTACCGATTATATAGTGAAGTAAATAGTACATATACTTAATACCTACACTGTAGATATTCTATCATTGGTGTTGTAGATCTTGTGTGCGATACTTCACTCATCGTTACTTACCGATGTTATAACTGAACGCGACTAATGGCTCCAGTTACTTACCGGTTAGTTGAACCAGTAGTCGTTGGTCGTGTTTCTTACTGCATATGTGACGCCGAGATATATGTACATATTCACGGAACTGGTTCGTTAGAACTTTTCGATGTTCCTGAAATCATGTAACGGGACAGTCCCGTTTTTTAAATGTGTTAATAAATGTTATATTATGAAACATTACTATAATCTGATGTAGGTAATAGCAAAAATCATAATTTGAGTGTAGGGTAAAATATATTTTATTTCGATTCGTGCGGTGCTTGCGAATCGTTCGACGTACTTAATATGCGCTTACCTTCATAGTTGCTGTATAAAAGCTACTTTGAGTAGTAGTAGTTATTGCTATGTGGAGCAAACATTTAAATGCATCATTTTAAATTTGCCGCTTTGTGATGCTACTGCCACCTATGTTATGTCTACCGTGATTGTTTCTTGGAATATAATAATTGATATAATTTACCGTTAAGTTGCCGTTTTGCATGTAGTCTGTGATATAAGTGAATGTTTACATTTCCCGACCGCGGATATAAACGAGGTTCCGGTGTACTTTTGATTTTTTTGTAACATATGTTGGAAATAAAGACGCTTTTCCGGATTGATTTTAAAATTATTCTTGCAACGAGGTAGAAAACATTTCATGATTAATTGATATCAAATAATATTCAGATAAAAATAAACCACAATTCCAAAGGTGATGATGCGAAAAAATACCTACGCAAATTAAAACTGAAAATTCTAAGCACACCTCAAAATAATAAAAACACAATAGCTTATCAAAGAAATATGAAAATAAATACTATGACACAATACAGATAGACAAAAAAGGATAACATTTCTGATTAAGACTATAGATGTGTTATTTCTATCTCTTTTCATATCATACTTTTGGCAAGCTTCTCTGTGAATTTACCATTATCACGTCATAAATGCGGTAAATTTAAAATTCAAACTTTGATATTTTTTCTTGGCATATTTATTAATAATATAAAAAATCCGGGACGGTCCCATTCTGAAAACTTGTAATTACGGATAGTGTCATCTGGTCTAATTGGCGAAATTATTTACGCTTTTGTATCACTTCCGGTTTACCGGAAGTTCGCGTCAACTTTCTGAAATTTAAATAGCATAGTATATTTTTTATAAGTTTAACAGCAATACACAAAATTATATCGCCATGAAGAGTTTATCGTAACTTTGGTTCCATATATCACACGGATTTCACTTAATAATAAGTGGCTAGTTTCTATTCAATGAAAACTGTCGGAAGGTTTTCGCCTCTAGTGCCCCTTACACACTTTTTCTCTTAAAAAAGCCATTTACATCAGTGACGAAATTTAATAAATTTGGTAATTTTTCTTGCTTTTATTTTATTTTGTTATTGTTTATTTTGTTATTGTTTATTTTTGTATTGTATATATTGATATTAATATGACGCGGAAGCGCTCATAACAGACGCGGACCGTGGAAGCCTTTGATATCATTTCATATAAAGTTAGGTAATTTTTAGAAACTTATAAATATGAACAATAAAATTACTAATAACAAATAAAACAAAAATAATAAACTGAAATAACAAAAGCACTGAACATATTAAAATTATATCTTTTTCTATACATGTTACGCAAATTCATAATATCTGTTAGGCGGGATCGCGCTTTTCTGGATTTTGCGTTAGTGTGACGTGATGGCAATAAACTAATTACATTGATCCTATCCTTTTGATTTCGTCTCTGTACCTATAGGTAACTATAGCTAATGTCTCTCAGAGTTTCCTGTAGGATGCTACGCTCGCGCGCACGGTTTGGCGGTATATATGTTGACGAGACCGCCTTTTACATTTTCTTGAAGAATGACGCCCTGGTTGATCGGTTGATGACATAGACAAATAATCTCGCAAATGGCGGTTATCGATCAATGTCAGTAAGTGTGACGCCATGAAATTCCCAAACAAACGTAATTCACCCCTCTGTAAATGCGGTAGAGGCTTCTATGGAAACCGCACGTTACATATCTGGGAGTCACTCTGGACACGCGTCTCGGATTTAGAAAGCACTTTACCAACACAGCTGCTAAGTTGTTATGTGCGAACCGCGGTCTGAGTCCATTCCTCTGCTGGAAAAGTTATTGATCACCAAACTCTGCCAAATAAAATCTGGTCTTTGGCCATACGAGGTATTCCTAACAAGCTTCTGAAATTTTTTCTGACGAACTGCAAGAGTTATGTTTGTGTAAATGGAGAATGACTCTACTAATAAGTGTTTCTCTTGTCCCCATATCAATTTAAAATGCGTCGTGTCTCAAGGTTCAATTCTTGCACCTACGCGCTTCCTGATGTATATCAACGATCTGGGTACTCTCTGATTGGCCTCGGTAAGTTGCTACAATATGCGTTCGATACAAGCGTCATGGTGTTGGCATCACTTGTTGATGATGTCTCGTTGGCATTGGTGGACGTTGTTGACGGCATGAAGCGTTGGTGTGGTGTCTGGGGTCTTCCATTAAATTCACAGAAAACGCATCTTATGCAATTCACATGCTGCTCACATAATCAGGATGGTCTCGATATTTCATTCAGGAGAGAAATAATGTATGAATGCTCTTCAATTGACTTCCTTGGAGCAACGATGGACACTCGACTGAAAGGAAAGAGAATTGCCAACAATTGAAGGTAGACTGGCTTCCGCGTTATATGGAATTAGGCAATTATGTAGTTGGGTTAATGTCCTCTCCATTAGAATGTTTTATTTTGCGTATGTGGAATCCAGATTGAGATACGGACTGATTTTCTGGGACTCCTTATCGTGGGTAGGTGATATCTTTTTCCTTCAAAAAAGGATAATTAGACGTATGGCGTATGACGTACATTTTCCTTGCACGTTTGCTTGCTTGGATAGTTGTATTAAAGATTGCTTGTATGTAATGCTTGTCCTGAACTGGTGTACACTGTTGGACAATAAAGTTATTATTATTATTATTATTATGTACTTCGTGCCATCACTTGCAATATCTCTCAATTTCTTTAAAAAATGCATTACGTTTACATATACATTCGCTAATGCATAACGCTAATACATCTGTCTATTTTATAGGAAATAACAAGAGTGAATAGTTGAAAAAGTTAAATAACCCAATGTATATTTACTTAATTATCCATTAAAATGGTAACTTACATATACTTATGTGCTACTAATATGGAAAAGAAAACATGTCTAACAGGATATATCTTTGCTTCAAGTTTCGTTTCACAACTACGTCCTAAATGTTAAATTCCTACGTTAACTGTCAGAATGCAGTTTATATCGTTATTTAATACCCACTTCGAGGTGAAATTGATTTTTCAGCTTCAATAAAAGTGAAGTGGCATTTGCTTATAATATACTATACGTAAAGTCTAGGAAATTACACTTCTTTCTCAATTACATGATTCTGTTTAAAGTATTACTAGTCTAGCGTTCATGGAAATGCAATGTATCCCATAACGAAGATAATGAATATACAACCTTGGCCAAATGTGTTAGACACCCTCATAAAACCCCATTATTATGCAAGTATTATTACACTTCCAAGAAAATGAGCATCGAATTTGTACTTAATTTACATATTTAGTGCTTACTTTAGGACAATAGATAAGCAGGCAGCAATTTTTCGATTTTAAATATTAGTGTATTGTCGACGCGATTAAAGGGAGGTATGTGTTAGGAGTTTATAACCAGGATATTTTGTGTTGGATACTCTCATTTTTATGAATTAAACTTAAGGTAGTGAAACAATGCCAAAAGTTTGTGAATTAACCAAAGTAGAACGTGGACAAACAGTTCTACTTAAGACACAAAGTAAGACTTTAATCGCTATAACGAGAATAATGAAATATTCGCGATGTGCGGTTCGTACCACCCTGCAACGATATGAATAGTGAATCATCAACAAATCGACCAAAAAGCGGCCGGAAACGCCTTTCGAACTTATGAAAGTGAAGGGTGTCTCACACAATTGGCCAAGACTGTAAGTGCACACACACACATAACTAAAATAATGCACAAGAAAATGCGTAGGTACATATCAAGATTTCGCAAGGTAATTAGCATTTTCTGTTTGGTATGGTTTTTATATCGATACGTAAATCGTATTTATCACCACTATGTATGTGATACACTAGTAAAACATTCATACCTTCGAAACTTGTAATATCCAAATTTTAGATTATCAAATTGCATTGATTTTTGGTAATATAAATTTAGCTCTTTTCCTCACAAATAGCAAATTTTGCGCCTGTTCCCTGTAAGCCGTAATTTTTTAATAATTCGCATAGTAACAATGAAGTACTACACATTCAAGTAGTAATTTTGTTTATTTAACTCTCTGTACCGAATACGATCATTTCTCATTCTTTATTTGTTAAATACATACAAATATATGGTTGTAGCTGTATATCTAAAAGTAGAAACTTAAGTCTAACGACCAGGATCGCACAGTAATATGTATTTTATCTTACATAAAACGTATGTATGTATATACATATCTATTATTAGTACTAATACTAGTTTCTATTATTTTTACAAAAATATTGCTTCGTAAATGCGATTATATTAGTTTTTGCGTTACCACCGAACCTTGTTTACGTTTCATTGCAAAATTTATGAACAAACTACAAAAAAAACAGCTCTGTATATAGCATAGCATATGAATATTAAAATATGTACGTTCACGTCATATACAATGTTGTTAAGAGACATATTCAATCAGACAAGCAATATAACTTGAATTGCGATTAGAATTCATTAACTCTATCAGATGGAAGTAAAAACTATATTCTATAATTAGAATATAGGCAAGTACTATGTTGTAAGTAAGAAGTTCTTGTTCTAATTTATGGACCCGTACTTTATTAAATGAGAAGGGGTATTTTATAAGAAGGCAGGCTTTCACATATTTCACTTCAATTAAAATGCAGAAGCATCTAGTAATTTGTATCTTATTTTTTATTCTATCTACTACCATTGCTACTTATGTTTTAGAAGAAAAGTTTTCATGGAAAATTTTAGATTTTTTATTCCCGTCGAAGACTCTTCGAGAATACGCGTTAGCAAGACAACTATTTATTCCTGAAAATAATCTTCCCGTAGGAATTGAAGTATGGAACGACAAAATATTCATTACTGTACCTAGATGGAGACAAGGTAAATATCTATAAATATATATCTACGTATTAGACATCATACAGATACAGAATTAATAGAATTTGCTTTGTTTTTCTTTGTTATGAATTTACATAACTTAATAGTTTATTTAGTTTCAGACAATATCACCAATAATTCATATTAGGTCTGTTCGTAGATCCAGTTACTGATAATTTCAAACTATCAAAACCGATTACAACACCGATATTTTACATTATCTTTATTTTTTCTCATTAGTTGCATTTTATATACAGACTATCACAGATCACAGTTAATATTTATTGCTTAGAAATCTCGCTTTTTATTAGAGAAAAGGTTATGGTTAATATAAATAAATTAGTCCTTAACACTAAAAGAATTATTAGCTGTTAATTTAACAAATTTTCGTAGTTATGACAATAGATTATTGATTTGAGAAAGATAGAACTAGATAGCATAAGCACATTTATTCACATACAGAAATTGGGTACCGATATGGGGAACTGCATGCTGGGAAAATGCAAACATTTGGATAGGCAATACGTACTACGCTGGAGTATAGGTTGCGTATCTACCAGACAAATCATAACATGCTCGTATTCAGTCAGCGCAACTGTAAGTCACCGGTCGATACAGATTAGTGAAGTAGTGAACTGAATACCTACGCTGTAGGTATTCTATTATTAGCACGTAGATATTGAGTGCGGTACTTCACTCATCATTACGTACCGCTGACTTAGCAATGTGCTAACTGAAGACGACCATTCTAAAAGCAATTGAATTAAAAAATTGAAGAACGTGTATAAATTTATTCTTGTGAAGCCACAAATAAAATACATCAAATTACGGAAGAATTAAAAGAAGTATCGAGTATAAATTTATATATTGGTATAAGTTGTATAACAACGTATAAGTGTAAACTTATAATGTCATATTATTTATTGATGATGAAATAAAATTAATTTCGTAAACTTCTATAGAACTGAACTTCCTTTAAAAATTATTTAAAAAAATACTGTTGTTAACCTTAAAAACGATATATAACAATAAAACTTACAGTAACATAAATACATATACTGGAACCTCATCTATATGCGCGTTCACTTATGTCCACCCTCACTTATCTCCGAACTATAGCACTCACTTATATCCGCTCGGCATCCACCACCGGATAGTGCACATATTCACGACGGCATACATGAAATATATTTAGAATTTCACGTAGAATCTAAAAACGTGTAAATATACAGGATATTCTATTTAAAATAACGAAGTTGGTGCTTACTTCCGATATATCCCAAAGCACCGCCATCTTGAAAATATTTTAGGTGAGTGGCCCTCACCGACTTTAGTATAGTGCCAAAATTTCAGATCATTCCTAGCTATAGTTTTCTTTCAATCGATCGATGCAGTTCCCGGTGAACCGCCCTGTATACATACTCTCTAATAAAATATAAAAGTAAAACAAAGTAAATAACTAAAAATAAGACTCAATTCCAACTGCAGTAAAAAAAAAACTGCTGGTGAAATTGCTTTATAATTATACCGAAAATTACCAATATCTATCACGAATATATCAACTATTTCACAGATTTTATCATAAAATAACTATATATACTACCTATACTACAGTCTCGGAACGCTATTTGCCTATCCAAATGTTCGCGTTTTCCCAGAATGCTCTTCCCCACAATGGCATCCACTTTCGTAATTACTTCTCCTATCTATTAGTTCTACCTTTCTCAAATCAATGCAATAGATGTATGAACATTAAGATATATTTTTGAACGAATTTTTTTTTTTACTGTAACTGATGCAGCATTTATAATTGAATTATCTTAAAACAATTTTTGAAACGCTATTTTTATAATGTAAAATGCATTTTGCGGCTGTATGCTTGCCATATTTGTTGAAAATACAATTTCTAATAATAAAACTGATCTTATAAATTACTTACTTTAGCTATAATAAATATCCAACTAAACTGAAAGTATAGTGAAAACACTTTCATTTGATCATAAAATACAGGCTGGTTTATTGATGTTTTAGTTGTTAATTTGAATGATAACAACTATTATATAAATTCAAACTTTATTAATTCCACACTAACATTGAATAATGTGACAACGTCAAGTTTATTCTGATGTTTCTGATGACACTCTCTTACACTCTTATATAATACCTATTCTACATACTATAACAATTGAAAAAAAGTAAATGTGATGTATGTGAATTTTTACATTTCTACATAAAAGACGTGTAATATGCTTAGACAAGATTATACGATGTCACCAACATTACCGTACAACACATACGTATACTATCGTATTTATGATGTCACAGCATATGTATGTATGTATGTACATACATACATACATACATCGAGTTGACATTACAGAATACCTACTTATCGTTTAGACACGTTTTTCAGCTTTCTATAACATCATCAGTACACGATGTGATTAATTCGCAATGCCGGACGAAACTCAACGCATCACATAAAGTATTTGTTAACTATCTAACACGAGAGCAGGCCAGATTTAAACAATAAAATATCGAGTCAATCTATATTATTTTAAGAATGTTCTCAATAGATTATCAAATTAGGAATTATTTTACAGATTCACTAGCATCTTATAATTAAATATAAATTCATTATTCAAATTTTTTTCAATACATTTCTCTTATTTTAGGTGTGCCCGCAACATTGAATTATATTTCCCTTACGCATGACATTAAATCGCCACCACTGGTACCTTACCCTAGTTGGGAAGCAAACGAATTGGGCAATTGTGAAAATGGTTTAACAACAGTATATCGTATGAAAATTGATAATTGTGATAGATTGTGGGTACTCGACACAGGTACATTTGGAATAGAAAATACCACAACACAATTATGCCCTTATGCTTTAAATGTATTTGATTTGAAAACCAATACGCGTATCAGACGATACAAACTTAGAAATGAAGATACCAACGACGATTCCTTTATTGCAAACATTGCTGTTGATGAAGGTGCACATTGCTCTGATACATTTGCATACATGAGTGATGAACTGGGATATGGATTAATAGTCTACTCCTGGGCAGAAAATAAATCTTGGAGATTTACACATAGTTATTTTAGACCCGATCCTTTAGCTGGCGATTTCAACATAGGGGGATTAAATTTTCAATGGGACAGTGAAGGAATATTTGGCATGTCTCTAACGCCAAAACAAACAGATGGCTCAAGAATTTTGCTTTTTTCTCCTTTAGCTAGTAATAGAGAGTTTGCTATTTCTACATCAATCTTACGAAATGAATCACGAGTTTCAGACAGTTATTACGATTTTGTACCGTTAAATGACAGAGGACCCAATTTTCATGTAACTGCAAGAGTTATGGATGAGTTCGGAATACATTTCTTTAATTTGATAGACAAAAATGCTGTGGGTTGTTGGAACTTTCAAAATCCGTATCAGCCTGGGTTCTTTGATGTTGTGGATTATGATAATGAAGCATTGATATTTCCTTCCGACGCAAAAATTGATCGATATAGAAATCTATGGGTTATGTCCGATAGAATGCCAAACTTTTTAATGTCATCGTTGGATTATAATGATTGCAATTTTCGAATATTTAGTGCTCCAGTAAATGTTTTAATAAAGTCTACTGCTTGTGAATTGTATATTTAAATAGTTGAACACGTTGATATGTAAAACACAGAATCAAATAAAAACACCACGATTATTTATTTTTTCTTAATATAGGGACCTCTATCAAATTAAGCTAAAAAGGACCATTTAAACTATGAAAATGTATTGTGATTGATTGTGACGTCACGAAACCTGTGATGTTGGGTGCTGCGTTTAGGATTCATTTAGTTTGATATTTCGAGTTTATTCCGTAATTACGAAAAATTACGAGAAAATAATAATATATATTGCCCAACGGATTATACAATCAAATTAAGGGACTTAAGAAATTATACATGTTCGTTCCTGATATAATTTTTAAGTACAGTGAAATCCGTTTAACACGAACCTGACAGGACCGAAATATTTGTTCGTGTTAAAAGATGTTCGTGTTAAAGGATATTATGAAAAGTATATAGGTATATATGTAGTACATATAGGTACTCAACAACATTACGTTTAGTACATTTTATTTACATAGATAGATATGTTTGCATGCCTTTAACAAAAATCAATAAAACAAAAATATTAACAAGAAGTTACTGAAATTTAATACATAATTTGCAAATTAAAAAAAACAAATAAAACGTTTATATTTTTGAAAAATAATCTGACATATTTTTTGTATTGTCCTTTATAGATAAACAACATTGTCTCATTCTCTTTGATTTCAAACACCTTTTTATTCTCGCCGACGCAGCAGCTGTTTTCAGTATTTTGTTCATTCCGAGAAGCGATATCTGTTCGTGTTAAGCGATTTTTGTTCGTGTTAACAGAAAAAATGTATGCAAATACATAGTACTTTTTCGGGACCGCTTTATTGTTTCATGCTAACCGTTATTTCTTCTTAAGCGGGTTCGTGTTAAACAGATTTCACTGTACTTAAAACTAATAAAATATACTCTAACACAGATATACTATAAGTATCCGTGATAAATAATAACAAGTTAAAGGTGCGGTTCAATTTTACTTAAAACTACACTGTCTTTGTAGCAATCAAAATATCAAACGAAGTATTCGATAAATCCCCGAGAAAAAATGTAACTGTCCTTTCAGGGAATTGAAACCCATTCCGCCACAATGATAGTCAGTCGCCTAACCATTGCGGCTGTCGCCTCCGTTAGATTTTTATTAAGAAAATCCGAAACAATTTAATTAAACCCAAATTCTTCTCTGAAACTCTCATTAAGAACAAAATTCCCAGCGTGTTAGAATACTGTTGGTTACAAACGTACTGAGGATTCGCACCATCGATATATGTAGTTTAAAAATCGTGATTCTAAAAAATTTCGATTTTTCAAAAATCAATATTTATCGGTATACCTGGCTACACCAACACCGATATGAAACTATGCATTGAAATAAATTACGGCCTACGAAAGTTACAAGTATTAAACTGGTCAATAATTGCAATGGTTAGGTGGCTACCCAACGATGTGGCAGATCGCTGTAGTGCGGGGTTCAATTTTCCGAGACGATGATGGTGACATTTTTCTCGAAGAATTATATTCCGATCGATCTACCATTTGCTGTTGTGACCAAAGTCATTAACAGCGATATACCCCATAAATAACAGCATTATAAATGACGGTATAGTGCTGTAACAAGGTCATTTGAACACATTTACACATATAAGAACTACACACCAAGTGGTAGTCAAACAAGCACTGCAACTTAAGAAGCCGTTGTAACTCGTACCCATCAGATACAAAAAATGTTAGTCACGCCTTGTACAAGATAGAATCAGTGTTGTGAAAACTACATTAAGGTGCGCCTTCCTTAGTGAAGTCTTGCATTCTGCTGCTCGTTTAGCTTAGCTCCGCTACAAAATGAACGAGAAACCTATTACAGCACACCAAATTTTTTCACGAGTTCGGCACAGCTTATAACAGTTGCAAAAGTTAGTCAAAACGAACTTTTGTAGCCGAATGAGCCGAGCGAGAATGAGCCGAGCGATTACCGTTAAATGTTAGATATAATGACTGTATCGCTGTTTAGATGTCGCTAGAATGGATGAAGTTGAAAAATTAATCAACTTATATAGTAGATGGAAAATATAATTCAAAACTCCTTCGTTATCGACTCATGACTATTTCGTGACTACTTCAAAAAGATATTTCGTTTTCAATTTCATAGATTGTGTTATTCTCATTGAAGCTCTTCGCTCGTCGAATAACAAAAAAGCGCTAAGACCACATAGGAAAAATTAGCGGGGCCGAGATGTACTAACAAGCTAAAATGCCATGCAAAGCCTCACCTTTAGTTTTACATTTTATTATTCATAACAAAGATGTGTATTTTATGATTGCATTCATCTAGTTATTTTTGCTGATCCATTTAGTAAATGCATGTATGTAGTTATACAGGGCACCCGGATTTCGTAGAGACAACATATATATGGGGAGCTTTTTTATTTGTCAGTTAGTGCAAGCGTCCATGGCGCAATGGTTCGCGCGACGGCTTAATAACGCAAATGCACGGATTGTTTAGGGTTCGAATCCCGGCAGATTAGTTTTATTTTTTATCTCCAACAATAATGCTACAAATTCAACAAAAGTCAGAGATTTTGAAGACTATAAAATCGATTTTTTGAGGATTAAGGTAAATAATGAATAATTTTTACAATAACAAAAATGATCACGTGCTATTATATTATTCGATTTTTAATTGTTACTAACGACGAATCATTTGTCAAAATAAACAACAAAACTTAATCAAGATTAAAAAAAATAAAAAATAAAATTCATTTCTCGGATTCGAACCCCAAACAATCTGTGCCTTACGTTATTAAGGCGTCACGTGAACGTCTGCGCCACGGCCACTTGCACTAACTTACGTGTTAAAAGCCTTATTAGGAATTCATGTACAATAGGATTAAAAATAATAATTTTTTTGGCTTTATTAAAATGACTTTCTTTGTACTATGATTCTGGAAATGTTCATTGTTAACCCAGTTATAATATTCGGCACTTAAATTTGGATAAAGTAGTATTAGGAGATAATATTCACCGAAAACCGATTTTACATGTATTTTCCCTATGTCCCACTCGACCATGGAAACCCTGTATACATTTCATTCTCTATAGATTGGACACTTCTAATAAAATTTTGTTGGCGTGTTTCTGCGCCATCTAGTGAAATGTGTTAAATTTAAAACAGACCATACTGGGGCACGAAAAGCTTGTTTATTATTGAAAATTGAATTTCTAACTTTTAAACTAAAAAACAAACCGCTTTTATATAGTTTCTAAATATTGTCCTATATTTTCATTAAAAATATTTTTACAAAAATGTTATCTTCGTGGAACACGACGAAATAAAATTTCATTCCCTAACGCTTCTCGTGAAGTTTCAATTTGGATGATATATGTCACGTATACCTGTAATATCGAAACCGAAGGTTAGGTAATTTATAAAAATGATCTCAAAAGATATTCAAGTTTTAACAATCTCGGAAAGCCACAATGCCCGTTTGCACCGTTTTGTATTAAAGCTTCGCTTAACTTGAGGGCGGCTTAACTATTAAGCTTAGTTTAATTTCAAATGAATTGCACCATCGAATATTGGGACAGGTTTAGTTAAACCGGGGTGATAATCGGCAACATCGCCTTTATGAGTACATTTGCTCTAAAGATCCTATGTGAATCGTGTTTTATGCTGGTCGTGTGCTATGGTGTCGTATCGAATGTCATTTGCCATTTACACCAAAAAGCGTTTACGAAAATTGAAGCGGTTTAGCCGGTAAATGTATTGAGACGTTCTTAAATAACCGGTACATGTTGTATCGCGTTCAAAAATGTTCAAAATATAGGGTAGATGTATTGGATACATGTACCCGATACACATCGTCGTTTCAACGATCCATCGATACCATTCACTGTTTACAGTGTATTTGAGGTTATGAATGTATATGATAGATTCTTCTGTGGAAACCAAAATCAATTATGTCCAAATCTTCCCCAAACAAAGCATCGCCCTCATCTTCGCCGAAAAATATCATATTTGCAATAACGTAGGATTTTTAAATTAACCGTTATATACTGTTTATGTTTATATACGCATTTACATATGTTAAAAACATGTCAACAAACGCGATGCATTGTACGCAGCCATATGTTGCGCACGCGCATAACCAATGTACAACGTTCCTTAAAGTTAAGGGACCGTTAAACCTAGAATATTGACCGCTTAAGTAAAGCTACGCTTAACGATATTTAAGGAAAGCTTAACTAGCGGTGCAAACAAATTTTTAAATTTAAGTCCGGCTTAATGGTAAGCTGCGCTTAAACAATGCGGTGCAAATGGCTACTAGGGGTACTATTATAATGTAGGTCTAAACCATAACAGAATTTAATAACACATCTTGTATTTACCTATTAATTGGATGTTGTATACTGTACTCTCCTTGGCGAAGTATATTGTATCTGGTGTTATCGCCTTGAAGACATTAAACATTTCTTGTACTGCTTCAATTTGTATGGGATAATGCCATATGAAAATAAAGTGTCACTGGTTTATGTCAAAACTAGTATGTCAGCTCTTGTCAATTTAATAGAAACGATAGTTTCATCCTTAAGCGGTATAACACTACTATTTAAGGTTTAAACTAAACCACATCCAACATAATCCTTCATACATATAGTACATTCATAATCAAAGACCTCTTATATCCGAAGGTGTCGAGGTGTAAGGTTCTCTTAATTTAGTTCCACAGATTCAACAAATTCACGCCACTCTTTCCTGTTTCTGGCTAGCGCCTTCGCCTCGTTCCATGTTTTTCCTCTTTTATTCAGAAGTTCATCCGTACTGCTGTTCCACGTTTTTCTGGGTCGTTCTCTCCGATTTTTCCCGATTTTCCTTACCTCCTATACCCGCTTCACCTGTCTAGTTTCATCAAGTGTCCCCACCATTTCAGTTTCTTTTCTTCTACTTCAGTTCTTAATGATTTTGTTGTCAGCATCTGTCTAATGTCACTGGATTGTAGTCGTTTTGTTTGTCTTTCATCAAGTATCCAATTTTCTGCTCCATAGGTTAAGACTTGTAAGTATACTGCTTGATACACCGTCATTTTTGTTCTTGTTGTTATCTCCTTTTTATTCAAAAAGTTTTTGTAGAGTGCATAATCCTTCAACTTATATTATATCTTCTCCAAGAATATCCCAAAAATTACCATATTCTACTACCTAATACTGTTTTTAAAGACGCTTGTGACACAACATACAAAATCAGAATGACAATATAATGTCATAATGACACTCAATTTCGCGCTTTTCATATTTCAAATTTCAAAAAGCAATGCCAGCGACACCGGGTGAAATGTGTGAGTACCAAAACTTTGACGACAGTATACGGGACCTTCTGCCGTATTTAATGGTCTTAACTGCAGTTGTCAAAATATTTATCTGCATTTCGATCAGAATCGCTGTTTCTGCTTTGCATAGCAATTTACTTTTGACATTTTCCTTCAATTTGGAGTACTTTTCGTAAACCCAAACAATCATCACAATAAGGGACAGAATATACTTTATAAATTTATAATGCAAATCATATAGTACTATTAAAAAAATCAGGATGATCGTAAGGTTGGAAAAGTATTTATTAGAGCAATTTTATTTCATACGAATCGAAAAGTAATTCTATTCCAAATTTTGAACTTTTCTTCTAGCACTGCATACATTGTTTTAGATGATCAGCTAGTCCATACACAATTATACCTTAATTGAATTAAAGAAAACTACTAGGGTCTATAACTAAAACGTCAAGTAAATGAAATTAATTTTATTTTCAAACAGTTTACAAAATATAAAATACTAAGGGAGGCAGTGGTTGCATTCCTTAGATTTAATTGTTAAATACAATCATCTAAGGTTGTGTCATGAACATTTTGTATCGATTTTAGGAAAAGTAAATAAACTAGTTTGTTTTTCTTGATTTGTACAATATTCTATTAGTATTGCACACTGTATATTAAGCCAGTGACCTCCAACCGACAGTCCACGCAGCAATTCTACATAAACCACGACATATTTCAATTATTTATTTATAATAAATACGCTTTTAAGTTTAAAAATATAGGAACATAAACTGAGTCCAGTCCATTAACTACTTTCGAATCGTTCATTTACATGAATGCAATTTGGGTTTATATGCTGTTATCGACACCATTGTATTTAGCATTACCTTAAGATTCTAGTAACTAAAGTAATGCAACATCAGTGCATTCAATTTATAAACAGAAACAGCTTTAACGATATTTATAATTTATTACTCGAATAAGTTCGACATAAGTTGTGACACATGTTGTGATGTTAATTTGCGAACTTCCTTTTTATTGGAGCTATGAAGTTGTTAAATTTCCAACTTGATATTCTTTATTTTGATTGAGATCATGAATGTCGAACAACAATTGAATGAATTCTGTTACCAAGATATTAAAAACACATTTTTTTAGCGTAAAACTCTACATACAGGATGGGGCATTAGTGCAAATTACTCCAATTACTCCTGTATTACAAGAGAAATGAGAAAATGCTCTGAAGATATAAGTTGAAGCGCATGTAGCCCCCCATGCGCTTCAACTAAACCTAAAAATATTTTTAACTATACACGGTGTCAAATAAAGACAGGGTAAACCAAACTTACTTTATTTTAAATGGAACATCCTGTATATTTTAACTGTTTACGATTCTTATAGGTCTTACCTTTATTATAATACAGGGTTTTGCTATGTTATTCAGTTTACTTTAGGAGATATGGGAAGTTTTGCATGAATTTAGTAACAAAGTTGGCGCCTTCTACCGTACTATGGCTTCCACATAAAATAATTCATTTGCGCTAGAAACATTTCTAATGTGATCTCCTTTCATTAGAAATTATTTATTTATCGGCGTATTCAATATTTATATACAGGGCGAGTCATTATCTCGGAATGTTTATTTTCTCACCTATTTCAAACGGAACACCCTGTATTTTATTATTGGAGTAAACTCGTCTCTTCACGAACTTTATTATTTATTAAACATTCCCTAAATGTGTTAGTTTTTGAGTTATATGCGTTTCTATAACATTATTTGAAACAAAAAACGGGTTTGATTTTAGTTGGTTCACCGTGATGCTACACACATGCATACACACACAAAAACTACACCGCGAGAGTTGCAGTGATAGCCAGACAAGCGATACAGTTTACGGATTCACTGCAACTAAGCACCCACCACATTAACAAAAAAAATCAAAAATATGAAGATTCGCATTGGTGTAGATGAACGGTTGATCCGTGACAGTTCTGATCAGCGACAGGTGCTTGTGCTTGTCATCCATTTTCAGTCAAATTCCCCGAGGTTATATCTTGGGTAGTATTTATTTTTGTTACTACAAATTAATTTGGCAACTTTTTTTTTGCGTGTGAACGATGTTTCGACTACGGACTTGTGATAACTAAGTCAGCGATCTATTATTAGTCAAACCTTTTTACTTGAATTGGGGCGGACATGAAAATATAATCGACATACGACCAATTAAATCTGTAACTCATTTGTCATTTAGTTGAAAATCGGAAGTCGAGAGTCGAAAATCTGTTAGTGAATACCCAGCTTTAGACGTGGAGTCGACGTTTTTGGAGTAAGTGTATCTATGTTTTTTTTCGTATAGTGGTATTACAGAAAAAGTGATGTTAACGTATGTATCAGTAGTTGTCAGGATACTCCGCACAATAGCTTGTATGATGTAGAGGTAAGTGTTGTATCTCCGCATTCGGAGTATATTTTCAGGCTAACTACGAGCAGAAAGGAATACTGAACTCACCAGTGAATAAAGAATGTCAAAAGAGAGGTAATTTAAACTTCATATCAAATTGCCACTTTTCACATATACACATACCAGAAATTTCGCAATATTCAATTTAAAAGAAACATGACGAATAATCAAGTAGAAGAAATTTGAAAAAATAATGGGACGGCAAACGAAGGTTTGTGAGCATAGCTGTATACGCCCATTTTTGGAAGAACCTGTACAAGTGGCAAAAAATCTTATAAACATTCGATAATCAATAACGAACTTTTCCGAATTTGTAACAATTGACAATAGAACCATACACAATCAAGGCACGCATTATATTTAATTGTAGTGTTCTGTCTCATTACTTGTTAGTTTTTTTTTTAATTGAATTTCATATCGTCATCGTTTACATATTGAGCCAATTTAACATGTCTTATTCGTAATATGGACGTTTGGACTTGTCAAATTTGACTTCAAGTTAATATATTATCATTGAACGATGCTAACATTTTAATAATAACTATTTGACAATAATTTATCAAATTCATGCTGGTTGATACGTATCTGTCTGATGTATTCTCTTTTATTGTGGGTGGTGGGGCACCATATTTGCCTCGGTTGATATATAAAAAAACGGAGACATATATTTAAAATCTTTTTGCTGGAGTATGTGTAAGTCCATTGGAAGCACGTTTTAAAATTATTTTGAAACATACAGAATGAAAAGTTGGTAGTGGTGCAATGGACGTTCTTTCGCATTTATTTGAAACTACACAAAAATTAACCATCAACATCAATTTGAGTGATATTTGAATTATTAGTTTTTGCTTTCCTTTGTTAGTTTATGGTGTAAATTTATACGTAATAAGGCACATATATTGGTTACTTTTCGTCTGTTTGGGAAGGAATACTAAGCGATTCAATAGTTGGGTCCATTCTCTAACTGGTGACGTTTATTTGAATATGTCGGAGAACATCATCGATCCTCTAACTGAAAAAGTGGAAAGCCAGCTTGATAAAGAAAAATTATTATTGTCCAACAATTTCTCCCTTGAATTAAAAGTAGGCGTATTTTTGGAAGTTTTTAATTTCCTTTGTGCATTTGAGGTGGGTCATTTTCAAAAAATCACCCGTATATCTAGCGGAATTGTAAATACTTACAATTTTTTTATATTAAAAATATACAGGGTGATTGGTGAGAATGGCGAGGGAGTTTAAAAACTTAGTTGCTTATAAATAAGTTCAATCTTCGAAAAGTAGTTTTTTTTTTTTAATGGAAATGTATAAGTTTTCTTACATATTTTGATTCTACAAAAGATGCTCTTTTAATCTGTATTAGGTGTTCCTAAACCTAAAATGGAACGTGAATAAATTATAAAAGATTTAATTAATTATCCTGTGTACCTAACATGCTCAGATACGTCAATTTACGGAAGCAAGAGTGCTTGGCTTGTTTGTTTTACATACTTACTTACTAGTTATTTTGACATCTGTCATTTCCGTCAATCGTTCTCGCGTATACCGTGAGAAATAGACCTGCACTGTATAATAATTATCGTACCCAATACGAGAATGTATTTTACAACAATAAGAAATTATTGTAGGTATTATTGTATACATATTGTAATTTTACTATTTTTTCGTTTGTATTGTAAAATAGGTATATCCCAGGTCATTAGATGCACTTCTAATAGATGCCTGTGGATATACATTAAAATATGCCAATACCATTTCCTCCAGTGTAACGTTGTCTTCTACCTTTGCTCTGTGAACTAATCGCTTGCTTAAAACTTTTCCATGGCTCAGAAAAACCTTAGAAATTCTTTTCAACTTCTTGCTAGTAATTGATATTTTTCGTTAAACGTTCGTTCTATTGCTTACTTACATTCACCATGTATAATAAATAAATTCGTGATTTCTTCATTTGTATACGGTCTATTTTCCATAATTCAGTTGCAACAATTTACCCAAATACGATTAACAAAATGACAGACGTCAAAATAAGTGGCAAGTAAGTATGTAAAACATGTACTAAGCACCCTTGCTTCAGTAAATTGACATATCTGAGCATTTTAGATAATGGAGGCTAATTAAATCGTTATAACTTATTCACGTTCCATTTTAGGTACAGGAACACCTAATACAGATTAAAAGAGCATCTTTTGTATAATCAAAACCATTTCCATTAAAAAAATCTACTTTTCGAAGATTGAACTTATTTATATGCAACTAAGTTTTTAAACATCCTGTATAATGTAACAGAGAAGAACTTCCAATGTTGTGTACCTACACAATATCAGCTGCGCGTATGCAAAATTTCATTCGTCTCTCTTACTCCTAGGTGACGTAATATCACTACAATGTAAGATCGGTATTGTCACTTTTTTTCTTTAGTTGCGAATAACTCAGGAGGAATGGTATTTAGGTATAGGGTATGCTACATGAAATATGTGTAAAATTTGTCGTAGAGGCTGAATCTGTAATTTATTTTATAACACGCGATTTAAAAAATCGAAGTTGATGCCTACTTCCGGTTAACCGGAAGTGATATTTATTCAATAATATTTTCGGGTGAAAGTTCATATTCAACCATATCAGCCATAAAATTTCGTTTTAAAATTCCGTTCCGTTTGTATAATACTTTTAATAGGCCCTTCTCACCAATCACCCTGTATATATAATATATAGATAATCTAACCATAATTAATTTTGTATCTTTGATTCTGGAATAGCTACTACTATACAGGATGACATAGAAAAAACTACAATGGATAGCAACATGTGATAGAGGACCAAGAAATAATAAAAAAGTTCCTATACACACATGTCCGATTGCATTTTGAGAAGCTGTTGAAGTTAAAAAGCTTTTATTAAACAAAACAACATTAAAAAATATAAAATACATATTAGTTCTATATAAGGTGTTCAAATTGGTGACCTTGTTCCTGAATACACATTTTCAATCTTCGTGTTAATGACTGACGGCATCTTTGAAATATTACTATTACGAAATCTATCAGCAGACTCCACAATTCTATTCCATAATTGATCTTCACTATTCATTTCTGCGGAATACACTTCACATTTTATAAATCCTCAAAATGAAAAATCGAGGGGATTAAGGTCGAGACTACGAGGTGGCTATGGTATAGGTCCCCTACGACCAATCCACCTATTTCCAAATTTTCGTTGTAGATATACCCTTACTCTCTTAGAATAGTGAGCTGGCTCTCCGTCATGCATGTAGTCCATTGTTCTTCTAATATTCATTGGAACATTTTCTAATAAAGTATTCAGTTCAAATTTCGATAGAGTTTGCCTGTCAATCGTCTGGGCATTCGAAATAGACCAATTAGATAATTGTCGATTATACCTGCCCACACATTAAAGGAAAACCCATACTGGTGATTCTGTATTACGTTCTGATGAGGGTTTTCATCGCTCGAATAATGCATATTGTGAATATTCAAAATACAAACAAAATTAATGGCAGAAAGTTTTCTCCTTTATTTTGCAACCACTCGCAAAATTAGATAGGAAATCCTGTTCCAATAGATGATGGATTTTTTGGAAGTGAAATGGATGAAGAAGTTGTTCTTTGAGGACTTTCCTAACACATTCACGATTGATATTCGGTACAGCTGCACTTATTCTTCTGATGCTTATTCTAGGATTGTCTTCTACTATTTGCCAAATAGCTTCTTCATTTGCAACAGTACGACGAGTTCTCTTACCCCCAGAATCATATTTTGGGTTTTTAAAGCAACCGTCTTTTCCCAAACGCCTATGTACGTCAATAAATGTCCTAACATTAGGAACTTGCCTTAACGGGTAGCTCTATCGATAGATGCGTTGAGCTTCGGAAGCATTTGAACGAGCTTCGCCGTAGCACATGAAAATGTCCCTGTACTTCACAAAAGTATAGCGCATCATTTTGAACGAAAACTTTCAATAAACTAGCTTAATATTGCTTTCACATTTACCAAATGATTTGTTTCATGAAAAATTATCTTTTATTGCCTAGGTAAAAGTAAAAAACAAGAACAATACAAAAAACAGTTTATAACTTAAAAACAAAAAGCAGTCGGGCGTGTGTATAGGGACTTTTTTGTTATTTCTTGGTTCTCAATCACATGTTGCTATGTATTGTAGTTTTTTCTATGTCACCATGTAGATATCGACTCCATATTCTGCAATTGAAATATATCAAGTTACAATATTAATTATTAACGACAGGACTACTTTCACGTTTCTGCTATACGATAGAAAACGTTCTAGCTGTATAGCACACAATTTTTAGTATATCATTTTATTTTGTACAAATCTGGTGTTAGTTACTTAAATACCAAAGAAATATGTAATTGAAATGGTTAATGACAATTATTTCTCACACAAAAATCACATCGCCAAGACCACTTTTGTCCGGGGTACATTTTAAAGAAATAAATACTAAAGTTAGACAACCTTATTAGTACATCAGTGTGTGCTGATGTAAAATGGTTACCTAAAACTTAAACGCACGCTACCACTTAGGTTGCAAATAATATATACACATATATGTCTTAAGGAGTCTACAGACGATACGATCGGTTGTACGACTTGTCGAAAATAAAAACGTAAAAACAAGTCAGTTGCTGTTTTTCCTCCACACGTAGGCTGTTGAATCAACTACGATGTTATAACAGATTATACAGCCGACCGTTTCGTCTGTAGGCTGCTTTAAACCGTCGAATCAACTACGGTTGTACAACGGATTGTACAACTAATCGTATCGTAGACCCCTTTAGGGAGTAGAAAATGCAACCGGCAGTAAAATTACTATAAAACATTATTCTATTGTTATTCTTATATATGTTATAGAACTATCCTATAGTCAACATATTAAAACTTAGTTTTGAATGAGCAATTTTTTTTTGTACTTTCATAAAAAATTAACAATTAAACAGTAGACGTTAAGTTTCCACAATTATGGTGTTGTTCATCTTGACTAATTCATATACAATAATATTCTGTCCTACACGTGCATCAGTGATGATATTTGTATGGAATATATGTTTAATTGGTCTATATCTGTAACAAAATATAATTATTAAATATATACACATATAATAAAACAAACGTATTATAATTTTAAGTAAGTATATTACCATGGATTTAAGTGTGGGAGTGCAGTTGCATAAAATTATATGTTTAGCCATAAATACAATAATGTGAATATGATTATAAAAAAGATGTTGATTGATAATAGAATAAGATTTGCAACCTTACGGGAATAAAACAGTCACGAAAATCCATCCACCAATGGCGTTGCGAGCAAATAACTGTCCAGACACTGTCGGAACTATATCTATACAGTAACCATACCGCACTATCAGTAGAGCTGGTGGCTTTGCTATGAGTAACATGTTTCTAATTGGTAGAACTTGAAAACTATAATAGTTAGAATAGTGATGCCCTAAGTTTTTTATAGGAAATTTTATGCTCTACAAAAACGTCTTACAATTTTTTTATATCTTACATTGTTAAAGTTCAGTAGGCGAAAAAAGAAACCTATATTTAATTATTGTGGCAATATATAGGCAAAAGGAGGAAATAGTTGTATAATCTAATAATATATAAGTTTGAAAATAGAATTTTATTAAATAGAAAGATGCTTTATTCTATACCATTGCAGGCTACAGAAGTACAGCTATGTACGAGAATTATGTTTTAATCTAAGAATTATATGTGTATGCGAATGATAGTGTTATTCTTTGATCTCCTTATACAAAATATGCAAATATGTTGATATAAATAAGAGTAACTGTTTGTACATTTCTAGAATCACATACAAATAAGCATTATTTTTACCGACGATTAAAATTAACCCCCTTGTTTATCATAGCGTGGAGTGTGACGAAACATACTGTATATGTTCCACCACAGAATGAAAATCCAACATAACGTATAATAATTTCATGCTCACGTTAAATCACGAATGAAGTTATGTGTTGTATTTTCATTTGAACTTGTACCTATCTGTAAATAATCATATTTTTATCAATTTAGCTGTATTTCACTTAATATTGTGCAACTTTAATATGTTTCAATTTATGGTAGGAACTACTTTGTAAGTATTACCGTCAGGATTTAATTTGTTGCGATAATTGCTTTGAATAATGTATTTATTTTATTTGCGAGATACGTCACTAGAGAACCGCATTGGAAACTCGCCCGTATTATTAACATGTTTTGAGTTCCAATTCTGTTCCGTTGCACCGGTCTGGGGGTCTCCCACCGCGTCTGAACCGTATATAAACGGGCCGCAAACCCGTGAAGAAGGTCTGTCTGTCTGTCTTCCTGGAGTCGCTAAAGGCGCAGGAGGCAGAGATCTTAGCAGCCGAATAAGGCGCAAGAATCAAAGACCTAGAGGTGCTTAAACACTCTCGATATCGACAAAGGCACGGAGATGTTTATTCATCTAAATTAGCCGCTTAATCAAAAGTCGTCAAGTAGTCGATCAAGGCTCAGACAACGCTTTGGTTAATCGTGCAAAACCTGAATTATTCCGACGTCGAATAAGGCGCGGAATAAACCCGTAATTGGCTGATTAACGCGTTGATTATGACCTACTTATTATTTCTGACGTATCCCGTAATAGTTTCGCTATTTTGTATATATATGTATCCGCATGTCAATTCCATATTTTCTTGAAGGTTTTGTTTAGTTTCATTTATTCATCATTTCATGTCACGTTTATTTTTCTTGCTAATAAATGTATATATCCCCGCATATAAATAATGTTGTTATTTTAACCCACCTTTCTCCGTACTGAGTACAAGTCGCGAGCGAACGAACTATGTTTTCTATCCCGCGTAATATGTTCACTAAGTATAATAAATTATACTCTTTATAGGAGGAGTACCTACCATAAGATTTTTTCTTGCAGTTTGTATTTATACACTAGTTTCCAATATGCAGTTTTTATTTTATTTGAGTTCATTTGAATAATTTCAATGCATGTAATCAATTTGTAGCAGAAAGTCCCCAATTTGCGTAAACAAGGGAATAGTGTTGGTGGAAAAGTGCGTTTGCGTTTAAAATATAATTTATTTGATTAAAAAGAATTTTTAATAAAATCATATTAATAACTTACCTGCTCAATATATCAGTTATAAATGCTTGTAAAACATCAAAAATAATTATATGCGAAGGTAATTTTCCTGTTGGGGGATAATGACTCCGTAACCATATTGCAGGATTTTCGTAGAATAAGTCAGCCTCATCTTTATAGTTTTTCTCTATTTGCTAAATTTGGCAAGCATGTCAAGTAACGAACCGGAACATTTACGTGAATATGACTGTAAAGTGGAGTCGAGTGACATGGCATTAGGAAAAGAAAGCTTGCATTTTTAGGATGGTGACTTGCGATTTCATGTACATCTGCCATAACATCTAAAGAACCTCTTTGGTGCACGAAACTTAGATAGTATGCTGGCACAAAATTACCAATCAATATAACACCAGCAACAATCCACACGTACATTCTAAAACAGGCAAATAATATAGAAACAGTAAAAACTGAAAAATCAAGTTAATTACATTTCGATTTTAGAACTCCATCTGGATAAGTAATTTGAAATTATATGCAATGCCATCGGTAATAGTGGGAGAATAAATCTAAATTCCTTGTGTGACAAATAGCTACAAAAAATACAAATTGCAAGTATAGAAATATACTACACACTTTAGCACTATGATTGTAAACAGTAAAAATATTTCTCCATATTTACTAGCATCCAGTCGACACATCGACTGATGGTTCTATGTATACACATATTATTCGCTGATGGTCTATATTTGCTTCTTTCAGTCAGAGCCATTTTGCAAAAGGAGTAGTTAGGATTCAATACTGTGAATTTGTTTATATTATGAAATAGCTACACATAATAAATAAAGTATTGCTATAAATTTACCCGCAATATAATCGATGGCGGATAATAATAAATAATACGACTTGGACGCATTTAATGTAACACTTCATATACTTGTACAACAGTAAATATAGGAGTGAAATTTGTATCATATTGTTAAAAAATGTAAATATCTCAAAGCTAATTAGCGTTTCTAAAATATATGTTGCAGTTTTTTAATTGTAACCAATCGTAACTATAAATTTGTAACCATATTACAATAACATCATATACAAATAGATATAATCTTGTTAATGATTCATGTAATTAAATACAACCGCATGCAAGCTATGTCAAAAAGGCTAACAACTAGTCATAACAAATTTGATATATGTACAGGTCCAACACCCAAAAAAGCAACGACCTATAGCGAATTTAAAGGGAATTTTAGTAGCATTTTGGTGGAAATGCAGATGAGAAACTCGCCGATATCAGTTTTGTATAAGATAGAATAGCATAGCAATATCGGCGGAAGAATGCTTGTGTGTTATAATCAGAAGGAACTGAATGCCATACATTATACGTTATTTTGTAAAGTTCAAATAGATTATCTGTAAACTATCGCTGTGTCTAGCGTGAGTAATTCAATTTAGCCGACGTGTGAGCTTTCAATATTTTAAAAATACACGTATTTAATACAATAGAATGTGTATGTTTACAAAAAGAAAAAAAAAAGGAATAAAAGTGAATTTAAATATTTTGTATCAATTATAACTGTCTGCAACTAATAATTAAGGTAGGTATTGATGTTACATCGCATGACAATAAGTTTTCACATTAATTCAAGCCTGATACGATAACTAAATGTAAATTTGCTAGGAATGTTCGTCATGAGAGTCGTTATGAGAACATCGAATTTATCCAAATACGGAAAAATGCGTTAAGAAAAAGTTATTTGATTCTAAATATGTATCTAACTTCGATGTAAAAATAGGCATAGAGATTAAAATTTAAAAAAAGTACATTTATCCGTTCAATAACATTTCGTAAAAAAACTAGTTATTGTATCTGTAAATATGCAGCAGAATCAATATGTATTGAAATATACAGTTACCCACGAAAGTATTCATCTAGGTAAAAAAATCGCTTGCTTTACAAATAGATGAGGAAAAACGATTTCTTTCGCCACAAATCGATCATTAATGACAAGAACAGCTTAAATGTGGAGTATTTCTCTAATAAGTTAATTATGAACAAAGTTACAAGCATTGAAGTATGCATGGAAAAATTCACTTCTCTTTTGTGGTAAAAGTTAAATTAAATTTATATCACTAAAACAAAGATTATGATTTGATAATCCAAAAATTCAATTGATTATCTGCAACGGTTTCAAAGTTGAGTTTTTTACTCTACGAAATAGAGGCGAAAATTGCATGCGAAGCCTCTGTAACGCGAGTCACACGCAATTTTCGCCTCTATTTCGTAGAGCAAAAAATTCATAACTTTGAAACCATTGCAGATAATCAATTGAAATTTGGAATTATCAAATCATAATCTTTCTTTTAGTGATATAAATTTAATTCAACTTTCATCACAAAAGAAACGCATTCATAAATATATCAAAGTGTACTTATTATCAATGCATTTGCAACCCAGAGTTTTTTGCTTATTGGCTAAAAAATTGTCTAATTAACTATATTTCTCGTTTACGTATATCTTATTTCGACTGCAAAATCATCAAAAAGATTAATTGCCCGTCGCGTATGCATCTGGCTTATACGACAATACGACATACTCTTTTGTATTCAATGTCTACCTATTAAAAATCCTATATTTAAATAAAATTTATCCTATTGTTTGCCTTAACTTACAAACACATCTACTTTTGATTTTATCTTTAACATTTATAGGTTTAAAGAATATTGTGATGAGTCAGCGCCACGCGTGATTATGACGTCACCTACCGCGACCGGTGACCGATGAGTAATCCTCCCGAACTTGTCCAGATCGATGCCATCTAGGAGAGGAAGTAAGTCTTGATCGAAGAGCGTGGGCGTCGCGAAGACTTAAATAAATATTTAATAAATCGGAAATATAAATAATCTCTTTTTTTTTTTGACACCGAAGTGTATTATTTTCTTGGCGCCAATTATTTAAACATGTTTAAATAATTGGCGTTTGGGAAAATTTGCATTATTGTATTTACATACGCCATTGTATTTGTAAATACAATAATGCAAATTTTCCCAAACGCCAATTATTTAAACATGTTTAAATAATTGGCGTTTGGGAAAATTTGCATTATTGTATTTACAAATACAATGGCGTATGTAAATACATATACATACGCCAAGAAAATAATACACTTCGGTGTCAAAAATGTTGCCTATCCTAGGTCATTATAACATCTCGTTCGCATATAATTGTGAAGTTTACTTGTGTAGTCGAAGCCCCCGGTGGTCGCAACGGTTTGCGGTAGAGCCGCGATAGCCCTACAAGGTGGTTCGACTCCACTTCGGGAAGGCATATTTTTATATAAAAATATGTTTAAATAATTGGCGTTTGGGAAAATTTGCATTATTGTATTTACATACGCCAAGAAAATAATACACTTCGGTGTCAAAAATGTTGCCTATCCTAGGTCATTATCACATCTCGTTCGCATATAATTGTGAAGTTTACTTGTGTAGTCGAAGCCCCCGGTGGTCGCAACGGTTTGCGGTAGAGCCGTGATAGCCCTACAAGGTGGTTCGACTCCACTTCGGGACGGCATATTTTTATATAAAATTATGTTTAAATAATTGGCGTTTGGGAAAATTTGCATTATTGTATTTACATACGCCAAGAAAATAATACACTTCGGTGTCAAAAATGTTGCCTATCCTAGGTCATTATAACATCTCGTTCGCATATAATTGTGAAGTTTACTTGTGTAGTCGAAGCCCCCGGTGGTCGCAACGGTTTGCGGTAGAGCCGCGATAGCCCTACAAGGTGGTTCGACTCCACTTCGGGACGGCATATTTTTATATAAAAATATGTTTAAATAATTGGCGTTTGGGAAAATTTGCATTATTATAAATAATCTCTACCTACATAGTTAGTTAGTGTTATACGTGTTATTTGTTTTTATTGTTAGTATTAAGTGTTTATTTAATCAATATATCGTTTTAAACCGAATATCGTTTGCTTTGAACCCGATAACATTACAACTGGTGTCAGGTGTGTGATTTGGCGATATTTCGGGATTATTGTGATAAGATGGCTACGAAAGGCAACAAATTAAAGGACCTACAAGTGGTGGATGTCAAACGGGAACTTGAAGAGAGAGACCAAGATACCAGCGGAAAGAAGAATGAACTTCAAGAGCGGCTGTCGAAATTCATGAGAGAAAATGGTGAGGATTCAAATACTTACGAATTCGAAGTGGATGCATGAATGAGAGAGTGTTGAAAGAAGAAATGGCGGCAAATTCTAGAAGCCTAGAACAAAAGCTAGCAGAAAATTCCAGAAATCTGAAGAAAGAACTAGTAGAAAATTCTACAAACCTCGAACCAAAGCTGATGGAAATCTCTAGAAGCCTAGAACAAAAGATAATGGAAACTTCCAGCAACATGGAGAGCCGACTTATGCAAACGATAGACGAAAAGTTATCAGAGAATTCCACGAATTTGAGGGAAGAAATTATAGAAACTTCTAAAAGTTTGGAATACAAGCTAGTAGAACGCGCAAAAGAATTGGAGCAGCGTTTACGCGATGTGGAAACAAGATTGGACCAAAAGAATGTGACGGAGATAGACAGCATGGATCAGGCGGAGGCTCTGGATTTCGAACATGCTTCTATGAATGAGGGTAGACCAAGCGAGGCGATGATAGATTCTAGCATCATAAACCAAGGAAGATCACAAATTCAAGCGGATGAACCAATTGAATCATATCAGATCAACCGGAAAGCACTAATCAAACCTCCAACTTTTGATCGCAAAACGTCATGGGTGACTTACATGACACAATTTGAAGCCGCTGCAAAAGCAAATGGATGGACAGCTCCGAAGAAAGCCACCGCCCTGATTGTTGCCTTAAGAGGAGATGCTAGCGACGTCTTACAAACAATACCTCCTCAGGAACAAACAGACTATTCCCGATTGATCAAAAGAATGGAAATAAGATATGGGCATGCTCATCTAGAACAAGTGTACGCAATTGAAGCATCGTCTGCAAAAAAAAGGAGAAAACCTACAACAATTCGAAACAGATATTGCACGACTAGTCCGACTGGCATATCCAACTGCATCAGAGACCTTCTTAGACGAATTGGCTGTGCAGTTGATGGCCTTCGCGACAGTGACACCCAGTAGGCACTCAGGTTGGCACGCCCTAAAACGTTGATCGATGCTCTAGCACATGCACTAGAATTTGAAGCAGCAAAACAGGCTTCAAAAGGCCACGTACGTGCATGTTCTATGGATAGCCGTCCCGACGACGACGTCTTCACCGAGTTGGTTCGGCGAGTCGTCAAGGACGAAATACGTCCAAAGAGGCCACTGAGATGTTGGAATTGTGGTGAAGTTGGGCATCTTCGTAGTAAATACAGGAAGGAGCCCAAAAAGCCGGCAATTGAGCAATCGGAAAAACTAAACCGGGTCGATGAGTGGAGGCAATTGTCGATCCAGTGTCATGAAGCCTCAAAGAATGTAAGTAAGATTGCCACCTTGCAGTATCAATCCAATAGCATCTATTAATATATACAGGGTGGGCCACTTAAAATGATGCATTGAAATTATGGCCAAACAAAATAAGAAATTTTAAATCCGACCAGGTAAAGTTATAGAGTTCTAAGGGAAGCACATTTTAATAGAAACGTGGATTATATACCATCCATCATAACGTCATACCGAAATCAATTTGCATTTATTTAAATGGAATGTGATATTTTTATTGTAAATTTCTGAAACAGCTAATTTTTTAAGGTATAACTGTATAAAATATGATTGATTTTAATAACAAATGAAATCAACAACTTTTTGAAATTGCCGCCAATATTTCAAATTTTGAAGCGCGCAAATATTGTTATTTACCTGATGCATAATTGCGTAAAACGCAAAATTTGAATTGGGCTGTCATTAAATGTCACTTGGCAACTGACAAACATTCAAAATTAATTATTCGTTTTGTATCTTTTCTGTCTAGTGTCTTATTATGTTTAACGGTGTATTCTTTTTTTACTCCTATTAGTAACCTTATTTCAGCTAAAATGTTTGTTAGATTGGCTTAATAATTATATTACAATTGATTGAATTGATAGTTTTACAAACTTACTGCAATACTGACAGCATGCAAATCTTAATGTTTAACTTATGTAGAAACAATAATTTGGTGCTGAGTGTTTGACTTATTGACCAACTTGCATTAAATCTGCATCGGCAAGTGCAAAAACATCTGCCGCTGGCGGTATGAGCTCGTAAACTTCGGGATATAACTCCCCTGACTTTTATAAACACAATATTTTAGTCATTTTGTGGCGCAAATAGTACTTGCATGGGAACTATATTCAAATAGTTATTATTAAATTTGGTAGTTTACACTTCATATTTTAAATTTAGTTTTTAAAGTTACACTTTAAGATACGCAAATGGCAGAATTATGTAGTGATTTAAGTCAAATCTGACAAATGTCACACACATTAACATGCGTTACGTAAAATTTCGGTCAACTAAACTTGAAACTTCGAAACCGCGAAATTTAAATAATCAAATTTCATTCTTTTTTATTAGAAATAGAGTTGGATAAAATATTTAATAAGTGATTGTAATGTGTTAGAAATACCATCTTCTTACAATACAGTGACAGAAAACATACATATGCTATTTAATAAAATGCAAATTGATTTCGGCGTCACGTCATCGTGTAGGTTATAAAATTTACATTGTTATTAAAATGTGCTCCTCATCGAACACTATAAGTTTACCTGGTCGGATTTTTAAATTTTTATTTAGCTTGGCCGTAATTCTAGTGCATCATATTAAGTGGCCCACCCTGTATATATTCTGACCTTTATGTACTTATCTTTTAATTCCTGATTTATTTCCACTTGTAGGTCAATAAAACAATAAATAATTAAATACCAATTTATTCCATAACATATAATAATATGTTTTCGTTAAATAACTTCTTCAGTGGAAGAAATTATTTGTTTTAATGACCTACAAGTGGAAATAAATCAAAAATTAAAAGATAAATAGCATCTATGTGGATATCAATTTCGGAGGAAGAACATACGCATGTTTGTTGGACACTGGGTCGACAAAAACTAGTGGAAATAAATCAAGAATTAAAAGATAAATAGCATCTATGTGGATATCAATTTCGGAGGAAGAACATACGCATGTTTGTTGGACACTGGATCGACAAAAACTATTGTACGAGCAGATTTAATCCGAAGAACAAACCAATTGCTTCCTAGTAAGTGGACACTTAGAACAGCAACAGGGGAAGCAGCTGCTGTAAAGAGAGAAGCCGATATATGTATTGCTATTGGACCAACACCGATCCAACATCGTATCTTGGTGACTGACATCGAAGAGGAAATCATTTTGGCGATGGACGTCATGAAGACGTATGGATTTCAATTAAACTTGAAGGAAGGCATCCTGAAAATAAACAATGAAGAGCTGGTCCTCCATCCTCGTACTAGTGGAAGAATACGAGTTGTGGTAGCAGAGAATACCGTGTTACGTGGAAGAATGGAAACAGTTCTGGAAGCCCACATGGAAGGAGATTTCGTCGAGGGAGGCGTTGCGATGCTGGAGCCAATGATTAACGATGAAGACCTAGCCCGGGGAATAGTAGTTGGGAAATCCTTAATGAAATCCAAGAAGACAGTACCGGTGCGAATAATGAACGTCAATAATTATTCCGCCACACTAAGGAAAGGTACTGTTCTCGGATGGTGTTACCCAGTGTCTGCCATTATTCATCGCGTGGATGCAAGACCAGACGCGGGTATCAAGATCCCAGGTAAAGTGAACGACGTAATCAATGAGGCATGTAAAGGGCTGAACCAAAGAGAACGGCGGGAAATTAAAGATTTGGTGTGCCGATATCAAGACGTTTTTGAAATAGACAACGGCAATAAAGGTAGAACCAGTATCGTAACACACAAAATAAATACCGGCGACGCATCCTCAATTCGACAAGCACCTAGAAGGCTACCACTAGCGAAACGAGAGCAAGCCGAACACATTGTGCGTGATATGGAGAATGAAGGAATAATTGAACCTTCGAGCAGTCCATGGGCATCACCGGTGGTGCTAGTGCGGAAGAAGGATGGATCTACCAGATTTTGTGTGGATTATCGGCGACTAAATAATGTAACCAAGAAAGACAGCTATCCATTACCACGAATAGACGATACACTGGACACATTGGCTGGTGCCAAATGGTTCTCCACTCTTGATTTGAAAAGTGGTTATTGGCAAGTTGGTATGGAACCAAGTGATAGAGAGAATACTGCATTCACGATGGGTTCTGGTCTGTGGCAATTTACCGTTATGCCGTTTGGATTATGCACCGCCCCTGCCACTTTTGAGCGATTCATGGACACAGTGCAGAAGGGATTGTCATGGGATACCTGCTTGGTGTATCTGGATGATGTGATTGTAGTTGGAAAGACGTTCCAAGATCACATAAAGAATTTGGAGCAGGTATTTCGAAAGTTGCGAGGACAAACATAAGTTGAGAAGCTTTCTAGGACTATGCACTTACTATCGGCGACACGTTCCGGGGTTTGCCAACATTGCAAAACCGTTAACTCGACTGACGGAAAATAGACCATTTAGTTGGATTCCCGAATGCCAATCTTTCGGCCTTCTGAAGGAAACTCTGGTAAACGCATCCGTTTTGAGCTACGCTTTGCCGAAGGAATAATTTATCCTGAACACGGATGCTAGTAATGTTGGCATAGGAGGAGTACTATCCCATCAGGTACAGGATGGACAGGAAAAGGTTAATGGGTACTTCAGCAAGACCCTATCAAAACCAGAACGGAACTATTGTGTGACACGTCGTGAATTATTGACAGTGGTCAAGTCAGTCGAGCACTTCTATAAATACTTGTATGGCAGGAAATTGCTATCCGGACTGACCATGCTGCGTTGAAATGGCTCTTGAACTTCAAGAATCCTGAGGGCCAGATAGCTAGATGGATTGAAAGGCTGCAGGCATGTTACTTCTACATTGAACACAGAGCTGGCTTGTAACATCGAAACACTGATTCCTTTTCAAGAAGACCATGCCCAGAAAACTGCAAGCATTGCAACAAGGTAGAGGATAAAGCGGCCAACACATTTAGAACTACCGTTGTTGACGAGTGGCAACCTGACAACCTGCGAGCGGTCCAGGAAGCAGACCAAAACCTGGGAACTCTGCTGGAATGGAAGCAGACTGGGCAAAGACCGTCCTGGCAAGAAATGGCTCCTTGTTCACAAGAATTGAAGTCGTATTGGGCGCAATGGGATTCCTTGATGATAGAAGACGGATTCCTTAAACGAATATTGGAAAATGCGGATGGAACACAGCGAATAATGCAAATGGTAATCCCTAAGGAGAAGATACCAGACGTATTGCGACAGCTCCATGATGGCTCTTCCGGAGGTCATTTCAGTGTGCACAAAACACTGGAAAAGGTACGTCGCAATATCCAAGATGCCAGCGACCGAATGAAAGAAAGCTACGACATTTACGCAGACAGAGGCGGTTACTAGATAGGAGATTTGGTCTGGCTATATAACCCACAACGCCGATGCGGCCTATCTCCAAAGCTACAGAAGAACTGGGAGGGACCATACCAAATCATAAAGTGCATAAACGATGTAATTTATCGCATTCAACGAACCCCGCAAAGTAAACCGAGTGTAGTGCACAGCAATAGGCTGGCCCGTATTCCGATGCTAATCGCGAAGAAGTATGCCAGATGGTTCCTCATCTCCCGGAACCGACCTATGCAGATTTCATGGAGGAATATTCTGGTTCAAGAAAGGCTCGATTCAGGGTCACTCTCGAGAAACAACAGGATTTATTCACGGTACGAGCGAATTATGCACTAGCCTACTGTATGGCCCAAGATTTGCGGATGTCTAGAGGAATTGCAGAAGAGTTCAGATGGCGATATGGAAAAATGAATGAGCTACGTGAGCAGAAACCCATCATCGGGAAGGCTCTGTATATCACGAACCATGACCGAAACGTCTTTTATCTGGTGACCAAAAAACTATCCAGCCAGAAGCCAACCTATAAGGCTTTGTGGGACTCGTTGATAGACCTGCGAGCACAAATCCTGGAACAAGACCTCTTGAAACTGGCGATACCAAAATTGGGGTGTGGTCTGGATCGCCTGAGTTGGAGAGTTGTAAGAAGCATGGTGGAAGTCGTGTTCCAACATACTGGCGTGGAGATTATGGTCTGTAGCTACCGGCCTGAACCCCGTAAACCAACCAAGACGGTGGATTGTTTTTTCTATGCCACCTCCGGGTGTAGCCGAGGGTCCACCTGCCGATTTCGCCATCGCCTTTTGGAGGCAGAACATGGATGTTTCGGGACGAAACAAACCTAAGGAGGGGGCAGTGCGATGAGTCAGCGCCACGCGTGATTATGACGTCACCCACCGCGACCGGTGACAGATGAGTAATCCTCCCGAACTTGTCCAGATCGATATAGAATGATCGAGAAATAATCACCGAGGCATATATATATGTATATGGGCCATCTAGGAGAGGAAGTCAATCTTGATCGAAGAGCGTGCGCGTCGCGAAGACTTACGCGAAGACTGTACATACATACGTTTTTATATTCGCGGAATGAGCGGGTTGTAGGGGGGTGATTAGGCGCATTGGGGGCGTGCCTGTGCAGTGACTCATAATTAGTATAAATACGAAGTTTCATTGTTATTAGACAGATAGTTTTTGAGCTATCGTCAACCAAGTAACATAATCAGGAGTGAATAGTGAAATATGGAAAAAATCGAATATCGTGCCATTATAAAGTTCCTTACCAGGCAAGGAAAATCAGTCGCGACCATAATGAATGAGATGTCATTGGTTTACGGCGACTCTTGTCAAGGAAAAGCCATGGTGTACAAGTGGCATAGTTTATTTAAACAAGGAAGGGAATCCCTTGAAGACGACCCGAGCTGGGAAACTCATGGCAATTTTGTAGTAAGTATTTTGGGACTCGGAAGGAATATAGTTGATTGATTATAAAGATAAAGGTGTTTCTATAACCGGAGAATATTGCGCTTCAATATTAGAGCGACTAAAAGAAGCCATTAAAGAGAAAAGACGGGGAAAATTGACGAAAGGTGTGCTGCTTTTGCACGACAACGCGCCCGTCCACAAGAGCCGCGTTGCGTTAGCTGCCCTACATAAGGTGGGCTTCGAAATTGTGAATCACCCACCCTACAGCCCAGATCTGGTCCCGAGTGATTATTACCTGTTTCCGAAAATGAAAAAAGAGCTGCGGGGTAAAAAATTTACTGCCGATGATGAAGTCAAGGAGGCAGTTTCGGCGTATTTTGCAGATAAAGAGAAATCATTTTTTTATAAGGGTATAAATAAATTAATTGAAAGATGTGAAAAATGTATTCGTCTTGCAGGTGAATATATTGAAAAAGAAAAATAATTTGGTTTTTTTATTTCCACCCTTTATCCCCTATTCCGCGAATATAAAAACGCTCCCTCGTACATAGTTAGTGTTATACGTGGTATTTGTTTTTATTGTTAGTATTAAATGTTTATTTAATTAATATATCGTTTTAAATCGAATATCGTTTGCTTTGAACGCGATAACATTACAATATGTTTTTTATTGGCACATAACGAATTAGATTTTTATATCGCCAGAAACAAAATAAAAAACTTAAAGATCAAGAAAATATTTGTGCTATGAATACACCATTCATGCATATAGACACAGAATAAACAGAAAGGACAAGTTTGTCGGAACCTTTGATGTTTTATTGTCGATTCTGAGTGACCTTGAGGCTATTGATGCCATTTTGGAAATATGTCCTAGAATGTTGGCGGAAATGTTTGAATTTGATTTCAAGCATCTAGGTTAGATATGTTTGAAATGTACATCAAGTATAAGATAATTATATAAAAAAATAGGTTTTAAAAAAGAATCAAACAACAAATTTTGCACTTACTAGAAATAACTATAGGTAATATTTAATTATGCTTTACTATAACTAGGATAGTTGCCAACATCCATAAATCAAGTAGGTAAAACGTACACATCACAAAATCACTAAAGTCATAACTAACATTCCAGGAATATTTGGACATATTTCAGAAATAGCGTCTGCCAGTCATGCGCACAAAAACCATGACATCAATTTTAAGACTTTTGTCCTTTCTGTTTATTCTGTAATATAGACGATATATTCTCTACAAAATATTATCCTAATGAATAAATGTGCTAACTTGCATTTTACGCTCGGCTTACATTTATAACGGATCCATCGATATTTCCACCACGGTTAAAAGTGTTGACTTTTTAGGTGTCTCAACAGTACATTGCAACTGCGTCCGCTTTCAATTTTGCATTTGATTTAAATTATAAGAAAAAAATCACATTGGACGGTTAAGCGAGCTCATCGATCGTTAAATATTTGACACCCCACGACTCCATACTAATTTGCGATTCAAGGTTTTTTGTTACATTCACATAGCTAGTTGCCGATCGCAAACCCGATAGCGCTCGAAATATCTCCGCTTAGGTATCATCAATATTCCACCTCTACCAATAACATTCTTCAACTCGTTTCAATTTCGTGGGATTAACAACAGATTTATTTTTTGTAGCAGATATTTCTCATATAATTATCACATTTTAATTCATACCTATAAACAGCTGTTGTAAAAACCATACTGCTTAATAAAACAAGTTCGTTTGGAAGCATAAATCTATGCTTTAACGTATAATACGCAGCCACCAAGAACGGAACAAAATTCACTCCAAGAATTGTTGGTATACCATTGGATAAGTACCAATACCATGGGTAAGATCCATAAAATGCTCCAATACCTTGAAACAAGTTCAGCTTTAAAAATTCATATGAAGATACCAAAAAGGACCCATGAATGTAGCTATCGATCATAACAGTGCTTACAAAAATGGTGATCCTAAAACATAAATATGAATTTAGATATCAGAGTTAATATTTTTCACATCATATTCCTACCCAATTGGTAAATATCGACTGACTAGCAACCTAAATAGACTTTCTTTTGAAGTTTTTATGTGATAGAGGCATAATGGTAGCCATGGAATTATAGCTGTAGGCCTAACTGCACATGCTATTCCAATTGTCCATATAAATTTATTTACATCATCTGTTTAAACAAAAAACGATTCAAATAACTAATATATTAATTTAGAAACAATGTGTAATGGTTGCACCGCTACTTTAAGTACATACATATATACAAATTGTTTAACAATATAAGTTTCACGGAATGGTGCTATCTCGAAGAAGTGGTTTGTACAGATGGCATACTTCGCGCCATTTTGGCGAACAGTTTGCTATAGATTTTCTCGATAATTGGATGATAGTTTGATTTAATTGCTATGATCAACTAGCTGTTATTTGTATCTTATCACCTCCCCTTTCCCTTATAACATACGTATCTACTACGGCGTCTGAAATGCCAAACATTATTTAGAAGTTAAATTTCTGTATATTATCTTCTTGTGCACTCATGCTTTTTTTAACTATTTTTAATTAGACGTAATTGTATGATGAAAAGACTGTTATTTGCACACAGCGAATGACTAATGAGCCGACGGCGACGTATCTTTCGTTAATGCTTTCTCGCGAGTTTTTTTTTATTTCTTCCTTTTCCTTAGTTTTTTTGGTATGTGATCCATTTTTTAGTATATCGTAAACGTTCTCTTAAAATCACAATAGATTAGCCAACTCAGAACGTATTTTGGCAAAATCGGTGGGGTCTTACACTCATACTATTTGTTTTTAATAAAGCCAGCTTTTTGTTGACTAAAGACGTGCTTATTTCATAAAAACAAACACAAAGTACTATTTCGTGTTCATAATTCAAATAACCAAAAAACCGCGCTACTTTGATGGCGTCAATTAAGCTTTCATATCCAACTTTTGTGGTAGACGAAACAAATAAAGGCAAACCTTTATACAGATTTCTTCAAATTAGTACAGTATTTTTGTCCGACAAATAGCCTTTGCAATTCTTAAGAAAACATGTTATCAATGGATTGTCAACAGCGGTTATAGTAACACCAGGTTTTCTTTTCATTCTATTTCAGGTATACCCGTTCTTACTAAACACGATGTAAAGGTTTACGTTTATTTATTTTCTATCAACTATAAAAATTGGATAAAGAAAGTTTGACATCAAATAAAAAGTATATTTCTGCATAAGAAAATGTTATTATACCGGGTGTCCCAACAAGGGTAACGAGGTACGGTATTAGCGAAACGGATGTACCTAGAAATTTGAAACAAAAAAATTATTGAGTAAATCGGCTAAGAGAAAATTCTGGAAATTATTTTCGAGTTTCTGAAATGCCCTCCAGGGGGCGTAATTGCCATTCTGAATTTTAAACCCCGTTTTATGCAAAATTTTCTTATATTAATGATACTCATAGTGAATACTATTTTAAAGATGAGACAAATTCAAATATTTTTTTGTTAAATGCTTTTTGCTCTATCTCTGAAAAGAAAGTGGTGGGGGCACTAGCATATTTTCGGAAATAAATGTCGATAACTCTAAAAAGGCTGAACGTATCTTAATAAACTTGGAGTCGTCAAAAAGGGAGTTTCCTAGACTATCAATTGAACTGTGAGTGAGGTGATAATGTTTGCTCACCTTGCCGCTAGATGGCGTTTTTTGACATAATCGCAAAAAAAAACTTTCTGCAAAATATTAAATGCAATGATATCACTTTTTTTACGTCATTACATAGTCAATCAACAGCCTAACAAGCCAATGAAAACCGCATCTCAATATCTTTATCCTAACCTAAGATGAGATAATTTATACTAAAAAAAATACATTTTGAGAAGCATTTCCGCTTTAAGGTTTGTTATTAATGTCTAGTTATTCCTAATTGACCAAATAAAATGCTAATTTATTATTTGGGATGCCAAACGATGAACTATGAAACTAATAACTTGAGAACGATAAAACACAACAAGGTTGATTGAAAGGAAAATGAAAAAGTGTTTATAAATGTTCAAAGTGCCTTCCGTCATTTTCTATGCAGGAATTTATCCTGCGTCGTGTATTTAATACGGCTGTGCTGGTTTCAGCTCTTGAAATATTGGCTACAGCATTTCGGATACGATCAATCATGTTTTCTGGGGTACTAGCGCGAGTCTGATAAACAATATCTTTTATTCTACCCCAAAGGTAAAGGTCAAGGACAGTAAGGTCTGGAGATCTGGCAGCCCATGGAAACAAACTGCCCCTTCCTATCCAACGATTTGGATAAACTTGGTATAAAAAATTCCTGACTTGTTGAGAAAAGTGTGCAGGGCATCCGTCGTGTTGCAGCCACATATCTCTTCTCGTTTGTAAAGGCACGTTTTCTAATAAAATTGGCAAGTGATTTCTTAAAAAGTCCAAATAAGTTTCGCCATTAACATTATTATTTAAAAAAAGGGTCCTATAATTCGATCGCTTAAGATACCACACTCCAACGATTTTGATAGTTTACCTCACGCATCCAATGTGGATTCACAGGCGACCAATAATGCATATTATGCAAATTGACTCTTCCATTGCTTGAAAAAGCAGCTTCATCGGTCCATAATATTCGAGATAAAATAATCGGGATCCTCATCTATCATAGAATTCAACCAATTACAGTGGTCTAATCTCCTATCAAAATCAGTTTCTAAAAGAGCCTGATATAGTTCAATATGATAAGAGTGTAGATAGTGATCTCTTACGATTCGTTGTACCGATGATTTACTAATTCCTAAGTCCAAACTTATTCTTCTTAAACTTAAATGGGGGTTAATGTTAACATAGGCAAGAACATTAATGACGTTTTGTTCGTTCCTAGCGTGTCGATTTCTTCTAGGCACTGCATTAGAATGAACTCGTCCTGTTTCGCGCAAACATCTACTTAAGCGTCTAAATACTATTCTACGCAAATGTCTTCTATTGGGATAATTCACTGCGTACACACGCTCAGCCACACAGGCGTTTTGATGACACTGGAAAAACACGACCAACATGACGTATGCTTCCGCAGTTGAATAAGACATTTTAATGCAATAAACACAATCACAGTAAGACAATTAATTTAAATATTAAAATTTAAACCGACTATTTAAAACAGGATATCAAGAGACTTTGACAAGCATCAAACAACGACATGAAACACGCGTAGAGTTATGTCAGATATAAACGACATTATTTGTTTTCATGGCAATCTTGATAATTAGAAAAGAATGATTTCTGTCAGAGGATTTTATTACTTACACTACGTCAATAATTAATCAAATTGGTACTCAACAATCGATTATTGACTAAAAACCCAACATTTAATAAAAAAATATGTGATAACACTAAATATTTGAAAACGGGTGACAATATCACAATGTAGTACTAATATCAGATATTAAACACTATGGTGTCCTTAAAGGCATAGTAAAAAAAGTAACAAAGATAAATAACAAAATTTTATTTCGATTTAAAATATCGTTTGGCATCCCAAATAATAAATTAGCATTTTATTTGGTCAATTAGGAATAACTAGACATTAATCGATCGACTTGCCATTCGCTGTTGGGAGCAAAGTGATTAACAGCGCGGCATCATAAAAGGCGATATGATGCTGACACAAAGCCATTTAAACACAACTTACACACACTAAAACTACACCGCAAGAGTTGCAGTGATAGCCAGACAAGTAATACAGCTTACGGAGTCACTGCAACTAAGCACCCACCACACATCAAAAAAAAAAAAATTATAACAAACCTTAAAGCGGAAATGCTTCCCAAAATGTATTTTTTTTTAGTATAAATTTCTTTTATTCACATCTTAGGTTAGGATAAAGATATTGAAATGCGGTTTTCATTGGCTCGTTAGGCTCTTGATTGACTATGTAATGACGTAAAAAAAGTGATATCATTGCATTTAATTTTTTTGCAGTCTTTTTTTGCGATTATGTCAAAAAACGCCATCTAGCGGCAAGGTGAGCAAACATTATCACCTCACTCACAGTTCAATTGAAAGTCTAGGAAACTCCCTTTTTGACGACTCCAAGTTTATTAAGATACGTTCAGCCTTTTTAGAGTTATCGACATTTATTTCCGAAAATATTCTAGCGCCCCCCACCACTTTCTTTTCAGAGATAGAGCAAAAAGCATTTAACAAAAAATATTTGAATTTGTCTCATCTAGTCTCATTATTCTCTCAGTATTCACTATGACTATCATTAATATAAGAAAATTTTGCATAAAACGGGGTTTAAAATTCAGAATGGCAATTACGCCCCCTGGAGGGCATTTCAGAAACTCGAAAATAATTTCTAGCATTTTCTCTTAGCCGATTTACTCAATAATTTTTTTGTTTCAAATTTCTAGGTACATCCGTTTCGCTAATACCGTACCTCGTTACCCTTGTTGGGACACCCGGTATATAGGGTGGGGAGAAATTTGCGTAAGATCTGCACGTGGCGATCTTCTTTGTTAAACTCTTAGCCGTTTATCTTAATCCGAAAATCTTCCATCTTAAGCTGCGTACTGACTTGAGCAAATTTACGCATACGAACACCCAATATGCGCACGAACGCTATCCATCGCTTGTCGGTTTCTTCACGTTTATCAAAGGATTTGTGTGCGCACAGCGTTCGTGCGCGTAAATTTGCTCAAGTCAGTACGCAGCTTTACATCCTGCGTCTACACGAAGTCTATAAAGTTTCAGTTTTGGAGTTAATAACCGCGCATTTTTAACTAAGGTAAGGTGGGGTAAGTGCGACCCAAGAAATGGTAAGTGTTACTTCCAATCGCTGTAACTCCAATAATATTTGCTAACGGAATTTTTCTCTTGACAGTATAGTAGCTTGGGACATAGTTTATACAACACATTATATTTGGTTCGATAAAGTATTGTTGGATAAATGATTTTTAATTTTTTATTTTAATCTACCGTGGACGCACTTGTCCCACTGAAGCGGGGCAAGAGAGGCCAGGGGCTTTTTTTCTAACTGATACTGAGAACAACAAACGGGGCTAGTACAATACAACTTCCAGTATAATCTTTACTGGACACCGAACCGAAAATTATTCATTTGCAAGATGTCAAAATTACTAACTTTTAACTGCCGAGGTATTTCCCTGAAATACACCTATTCTGGAAAACACAAAGCTGATTTATTAAAGAAAACCTACAATGGACATATAATAACAAATAAAAAGTTAATTCTAATTCAGCCTATATCTAGTGCGCTTTATTGACCGCACTTGTCCCGCTAAAAAAAACTGCACTTGCCCCCGCAATGAGAATTACCGGGGTAAGTGCGCCCTACTCACAAAAATGGAATTTTATGAAAATAAGAAGAAAAATACCTTAACCATAATGAATATAACGTAAAAACCGGTATACTTACCAAAAATTACTACAAGAATGTCGTTAATTTCGAAGATGTTGGCGAATAATAAAAACACTACTAACTCGTGTCACAACCGAAATCATAAGCAAACTTTCGCAAGTGTTTCTTCACAACAATAATGGACCCGAACGTCTCGAGTCGGTAAATATGTAATATGTTAGTTAGATGTCGTATTCATAGATGACAGTGCAAAATATGCATAAATGTGAAATATATGGTAGAAACTGCACTTGCCCCATCTTACCTTATCCCTTTATTGTTAAAAGAAAGGAAAGTTAAATAATGTGGTACCTACTTTAAAGATTAGTTTTTCATAAATACTATCCTTTCGCATTATAATGTTTTTAACATTTCTTTGTGTCCATATTTTTACTTTAAATACATATGGCAACATAGTATTGTGAACGCAGTATTTAAAACGATTTAAAATAGCATGATAGATTACCTTGTTAGATTTTATTAATAAATAGTTGACATACATATTTCGAGTTGTCAAATTTAATTGTCATCCTTGCCTGTTTTTCTCTCATTCAAAATAATAATTTCTAGTATTTTCTGTTATTCAAAATAGTAGTAGGTTTATTAATTTCAGTGTTTATTTAGTTCCTTGTTCGGTTTTTTGCGCGTTTTACTTTTTATTTCGTTAATTTATAATGGATTTTTCATTTATTGAGTATGCTGACATGCACCTGATATATGGTGCATGTAATGGAAATGGGGATGAGGCTGCGCGTGAGTATCGTGTGTTTTCTAAACCCGGAGACATCCTATAGCGCATGTATTTCGATGGTTGGACCAACGTCTTCGGGAAACGAGTTCGGTAAAAGCGAATTATCAAAATGCTGGTAGACCAAGACGGAGACGCACTATCCAAGTTAAATAGCAGATCTTAGACTCAGTTTCCATGGAGCCTTCAACTAGCACTAGACAGTTAGCTGCTACAATGAATATCCCCAGCCACAAAACCGTTCACTCAGTTTTAAAAGAAAACCTGCTAAAGCCATTTCATGTTGTTAGAGTTCGTATTTCTGCAACACGATTTTAAATAGAATTCGCGACGAAGAAGGTTTTCTAACACATCTATGGAGCGATGAATGCGTGTTTAATAGAGATGGGGTTTTTAACACTCATAACATTCACTACTGGGCAGACGAAAATCCGCACCAATTTCGCGAGTATGGTCACCAAAGAAGGTTTTCTGTCAACGTTTGGTTAGGCATAATAGATCACTGGCATAGGCATAATAGTCACTGGGCCGATTTACCTTCCGAACCGTTTAGATGCTGCTGGATACCTCAATGTTTTACAATAAGTTTCGGATGGCACTGAATGACCACTGAATTTAAGACACAATATGCTCTATGTATATGCACGACGGGGCGCCTGCTCACAATGATTTTATTAGCTTTGTTTCTGCAGCCGTTTCCAGCGTTTGGAAGTGGTTGGAAGTATCAGGAGCACGCGTATTACAAAAAAACCGAACGCTTTTGTTGCAATGAGCATGCTCCTGATACTTCCAACCGTTGGAAACGGCTGCAGAAACAAAGCTATTGTTTGAGAGTGGCTAAACAAACATTTTCCAAATAGATGGATTGGTCGAGGTGGTCCAATATCATGGCCGGCGAGATCACACGATCTTAATTCATTAGATTTTTTTGCATGGGGTTTTATCAAAGAAAAAGTGTACAGTGTGTTGCCGGATAGGTGTCCCAATAGGAAAAACCTTTTTTATTATAGATGTATGGAAAAAAATATGCTTTATGAAAGTTTTTGCTTAAAATACACAAATCATACTAGACCTAAATTATTATCATAATAATGCGTAAAATAGTTGGTTTTTGTCACGTAACGTTAAAGCCACTCCGCTTCGCGTCGTGGCTTTAAACTCGTTACTCGTGCTTTAAAAGCTTGATTATGCACTAGTGTCATAATATACTATTGTATATCAAGGCCGCGAAAACACACTTTAACGTACGCAGAGAGAAATTGTCGCCGAGGCCGCTTGCGGCCGAGGCAGGACAATCTCGAGTACGTTAAAGGTTTTCGCGGACGAGATATACACAACATTTTTTGGGCAACCGTGCAAATCGTTCCAAAATCGTTCAAACTGTTTTATATAAATTTACACACATCGGAATATTTTTATTGCCAATTTCAAAGTGACTTACTTTATATGCGTTGCCATAGAAATGACACGACTAGAATAAAATACAAATACTTAATAGTTGTCAAAATAAGTCGTAAAATGTCTGAAACTTCTGAAAGTGATAATATTTCTATATCTGGAACTCCTCCGGATATAAAAAGTGCTGCCAATTTCGCAGTTTCTAACTTAATACCCGAAAGATCGAAGAGGCAATACGAAAAATGTTACAACGATTTTAAAGTCTGGTGCAACGCTAAGAAGGTCAAAACTGTGAGCGAAAACGTGCTATTGGCATATTTTATGCAAAAATCGGCGGCCCTAAAAAGTTCCAGCTTATGGAGTTTGTACTCCATGCTTAAAAGCATGCTGAATATAAAGGAACAGATTGATATAAGGACATTTTTAAAATTAATTCCTTTTTTGAAGAAAAAAGCAGTAGGCTTTAAAGCCAAAAAGTCTAAAGTGTTAACAATGGAGCAGATTAAATTATTTTTGGAAAATGCTGAGGATGAAAAGTATTTACTGTGGAAGGTACAAAGATATAAACAAGTTCTCTTATAAATTGCTTAATTTACTATTAGTTTTATAGGTAGTTTTAATTATGGGCGTATCAGGTGCCATGAGACGTGACGAGTTAACAAAAATAACCGTTGACAACATTCAAGACACCAGCAATATTCTTATAATTACTGTTCCTGATACAAAGACGGACATAAACCGCACTTTTACAATCACAAATCCAGATTACATAAGACTTTATCACAAATATATTGCTCTTCGTCCGAAATATGTTACCTGTCATAGGCTGTTTTTGAGATACAAGCAAGGAAGATGCTATGCACAAGTTATTGGGGTACATAGCATAGGGAAAATACCGTGTTTGATAGCAAATTATTTGGGGTTGCCGAACAGTGAGCAATATACAGGCCATTGTTTTAGGAGGAGCTCTGCTACTCTCCTTGCTAACAGTGGTGCTACAATATCAGTTCTTAAGCGCCACGGTCGCTGGAAATCTGCTACTGTGGCCGAATCGTATGTTGAAGGTTCTATAGAAAATAAAAATAAAATTGCTAATTCAATATCCGGTATTTCATCACAATGTATTTACAATCAAAATGAAATCACTGCTACGGTTTCAAATTATAATTCAAATAAAAATTTAGATTTTACTGCTTCTGGTGTAAATATTACTAATAATACAAATTGCACAATTAATATTAATATGTATCCGAAAGGTTTGTAATAAATACACAAAATATATCTGTTTTATTGACAATAAATGATGAAATATGTCAAATATGTGTTAATTTGTTTATTTACTTTTACGGCCGCTGCTATGGGCAGCGTCCGCGAAATTGCATTTCGCGGACTGGTTTGCGTACGCGAATTGACAACTTCGCGGCCGGTTGCCCAAAAAAGTTTTTTTTGTGTACGCATTTTGACAATTAAATACTGCGTGACAGTAGTTCATCTAATATATGCTTAACACGATGTAATGCATTACAAAGTTTTTCCTATTGGGACACCTATCCGGCAACACACTGCTTACGCCTCCCTTAAGAGGCCCGACTACCCTTTGGCAGTTGGCGATGTTGCCACAGTTAAATATTTTCATAATATGATGTTTTTATAATTTATTCAAAACGTATTTTAAAATCGGGTTTCATACACACATGTGTACACGTATTTTGAATGCTCATAGCAAATTTCAGTAAGCAAATCTAAAAAGTAATCTCGATTCCCGTATCAAGGTAGCGGGAAAAGAGATCGTGAAGTTAATACCGAATATTGATAGACAAAATTGTATATGTAGATGTAAAACATGTGTAGAAATATGTGTATGAAGCCCAATTTTCAAATTATATTGAAATAAAATCAAGCAAACGATTTATAGGATTATGTAGATATGGCACCGCTGTAAAATGATCAGCTGGTAGACGACCCTCTTAAATGCTGATGAAGTGAAGGAGCGAATAAACGCAGCAGTATTAGAAATTACGCCAGAAATATTGGAACGAGTAATTCAAACCATACCGCGAAGGCTGCAACTATGCCTTGAAACTGACGCCTTTCAATTTCCACATCTAAAGCAATAACACAATGTGATAAGGGTACGACAAAATTTGTAATTGTAATTTTTAAATAAAAAAATGCTTTCGAAGTTAATTTTGTTTCGATAAATAAGTACTTATTGAATTAAAATGCGTTGTTTTTCCATTTATTACAGTACAATATCATTAATAGTGCAAAACTTCATACAATAGGTTTCTGTGCACCCTCAATTACAGCGCAAATCAATACAATCTTCATTATTATACATACATACAACACTGTTGCCAAATGTATGTTTTCTTCAAGCGGTTCTCGAAGGCACACGAAGGATGATATACACTAATAGTATTAAAACTTTTCACTCAGAATTGAATGAAGAATACTGTTATGTGCAGCTCTGACGCCAATTTCTCCCCACCCTGAGGTATTTCGTTCGTCCGGTTGAGATGAATTGTAGTAATACAAAATTAAAATACTATTAATATAAAATTCTTTTGCGTAATGTTAGCATTTGTTAAAAAATGAAATGAATTCTAAAAATCTCGAGAACTATCAACTCTGGACTCGTAATTGGTTTTATACAACATGTAAGTTTGGAAGCAGTAACGGATTTTACATTTTATTGTGATTATTAATGAATTCGTACTACATAAGTAACTATCATCAAATAAAAGTAAATTTACTCAAACATAATAATATTTATGTATTATGTAGCTCGTAAATTTATTTTCGTGTATGTGACTTTCTTTAACTTTGATAACCGCTGCAGACATTTTAGGCTTCTTTCGAAACATTTTTTCGAGATATTCCACGTCAATATATTGCCATACGTTCTGTAAATATTCTCATAGCTGTTGGGTGTTCTGAGGTTGTCGCTGTCTAGCTCTTCGATCAAGCTCATCCTATTAGAGCTCGATAGAGGATAAATCCGGACTTTGAGGTGGCCAAACCATTAATTTTAATTAATTTCTTTCTGCTTTCTCCTCTAAAAAGTGTTTACAGATTCGAGTCGTATGTTTGGGGTCATTGTCTTGCTGGAACACAAACGATTCACCAACAAGACGGCTTGCACACGGAATATCATGATTTTGCAAAATATCAAAATATTCTTCTTTCCGCATTGTACCGCAAATTTTCACTAAATCAGTCGCAGTTCTCTCTGTGTTTGACGGACGGCACTAAGCAGGACTCACTAGCTCTTTTCCCTAGTCGTCGACGAACAAAAACTCTCCGTTTCGTACCAAACTCAAATTTGGATTCGTCGATCGATAAGACTGTGTTCCTATCATCCAGTGACCAGTTTGCCCGCTCTCTCGCTCATGTTAATATTATGCACGCGTTTCAAAAACAGTTTTTTGCAGCCAATGCATCCCTTTAAACGTGCTGCCAATAGTTGTCTCTTGACGATGGTGACAGAAATATTTGTTCGTCATTGTGTATTAACGCGTGGTGATGCAATAGCCGGTACCGTTAGACGTGAATCTCCTTTCAAGGTTGTTACTATAAACCTATCTTCAGTTCCAGAAGTCACCCGTCGCCGCTCACTTCGTTTTCTATCAAGATTTTGCCTTGTCTCTCTTTTCCAGGTCAATGTGTAATGCACACCTTTCTCTGTTGATATAATATTCTTCGTCGCGAAGAGTACAAGCAGTACAACGTTGTTCCAGAGTCAACTGTCTGCGTTTTGGCATTTTTACGTTCAGTACCTACTTTACCAAATCGTTATAATGGTGCACTGAATTCAAAAAAGTAATTCCGCGCAGGAAAGCGATAAGACATTAAGGATTAAATAGTACTAAACATTTGACCGAAAGTAATTACCGAAAGTATTCCACCCCATTCCCGTCAAACAATAGTCGTTTTCTTGGAAAAGAGCAATAAAATGTATTCAGGTGAAATTTGTAGTAAATGGAATTTACGGATTATGTGTAACAATTTTATATTTGCATAGAATAATTTATAATAGACATTAACGATTTCACAATATACCGGGGTCAAAATTGGGTCCACTCTTATTTGTTTTATATATTAATGACATATGCTGTGCAACTAGTGATTGTACTTTGAATCTGTTCGTCGATGATACGCTGGAAAGTGTTTCAGAAAACAATATTGCAACTGCTATTATTAAAATTAACAAGGAACTAGAAAAAATTTCTCAGTGGCTAAAAGTAACTTAAATTAAATACGTTCAAAACAAATGATAATTGGTACTAAACAGTTGTGTGCGGATACTAATAGTGACATTGTTGTTAATGATGCACATATACAACTTGTAAAAGAAATTAAATACCTTGGTATTATTATAGACAACAGATTATCTTTTAAAAACCACGTAGAGTATATAGTCAAAGAGGTTGCTAAAAAAGTCGGTTTTTTTGGTAGAATTAGTTCCAAGCTTAATACACGGGCAAGAATTTTGGTATATAAAAGTATTATTACCCCACACTTTGAGTACTGTGCCTCTGGGTTGCTTCTAATAGGAGATGATGATATGTTTAAATTGCAGAAATTGCAAAATAAAGCAATTGGAATAATATTGAACTGTAACAAATATACGAAAATATCTCTCATGCTGGGTGCGTTGCAATGGCTTAGTATTCGACAAAGAGTATTTTAATAGTTTGGTCTTGATATATAAAATTTTACATAGTAAAATGCCTAATTATTTGAATAGATACATTACATATAATTGTGATATACATGCTTATAACACGAAAAATATAAATAGTTTTAGGTTGCCTCTAAATAAAAAGTCCTATTCACAGAATAATTTATATTACAAAGGATTAAAATTGTATAATGAAATGTCTAGTGAGGCAAAACAGGCGAGTAGTATGTCAGTTTAAGAAATATTTAGTTAGTAAGATTGATAACAGTGTACTTGAAACATCCTTGGATGAAGATTATTATTATTATTATTATACCTAACAAGCGATTATACAGACAAGCAATACAGCTTACGGAGTCAGTGCAACTAAGCACCCACCACACATGAAAAAAAAAACAGTTGTATTATTTTAAGGAGTTTCACTTTGCTTTCAAACTTATGAACAGTAGTGTATATAAATGATTGGAAGACGTTTGAATATCCGGTTTTCTATTTTTTTGCTTTAAATTTGTGCAAAGTACAAGTCAACTATTCCAAAGCTGTAAATCATGTCTTGGACTTATAGAAACGCAAATAACTCAAAAATTATCGCATTTAGCTATAGGGAATGTTTAATAAATAATAAAGTTCGTGAAGAGAGGAGTTTACTTCAATAATAAAATACAGGGTGTACCATTTGAAATAGGTGAGAAAATAAACATTCCGAGTTATGACTCGCCCTGTATTGAATACGCCGATAAATAAATCATTTCTGATGAAAGGAGATCACATTAGAAATGTTTCTAGCGCAAATGAATTATTTTATGTGGAAGCCGTAGTACGGTAGAAGGCGCCAACTTTGTTACTAAATTCATGCAAAACTTCCCATATCTCCTAAAGTAAACTGAATGACATAGCAAAACCCTATATTATAATAAAGGCCTAAAAGAATCGTAAACAGTAAAAATATACAGGATGTTCCGTTTAAAATAAAGTAAGTTTAGTTTACCCTCTCTTTATTTGACACCCTGTATAGTTAAAAATATTTTCAGGTTATAGCGCCCCAGGCGCTTCAACTTTTATATTGATAATATTTTCTCATTTGTTTTATAATACAGGAGTAATTGGACTTCCTCGCACTAATGCCCCACCATGTATATTAAACTACAAAAAAACCAGTATATTTTAATTATTATTTTCGAAAAACTGTAGAAATTCAAAAAATTGGTCAATGCTTGGTATATGCTTGGCTTATTTTATCTCAAACAATAAAAATATGTCGAAACTAAGTTTAGTGTTTGTACTTAAAACTGAAATAAGCTTAAAACATTTTATTTGTCATTATTTACTGAAAAATGCTGACTATTTAAAAGAATATGTTTAGACATTAATGCCCTATTATCACCTGTTGAAAATTTGAAGTAAAGCAATTTTTGCTTATAATATATTTCAAAAATAGAATCACAAAATCATTAGCATAATATTAAGATTCAACTATAGACTTAGTGAGCCAATAAATTACTTAAATAACGGAATAACGTGTTTAACACAAAAATATAATATATAGGTACATATGTAGGTACATATATTAAATTTTTGAGAGGAAAATATTTCCAGAATAATTAATTGATTCGTCCACTAAAGCAAAACAAGAATAATGTTTTATTTAAACGATTATTGCAACAAACACTTCAAGGATAAATAGAATATTCTCATTAAACACATTACTTAAGTCCCTTATTCTTCATCCACAGTATTCAAGCGAATCTTAATACCACATTTATGATACCTGATTTATTAATTTTTGCTAATAAACACTATCATGAGACTGTTTCAAATTTCTCATCAGCAGTAGTGAATAGTAAGGCTTTAAGATCCATAACTGCTTACCACTGTGTTTGTCAGGCCAAGGAAAATATGATAATGCAATCATTGTAAGGGCGGTTTCAAAAGAATTGATAAGAGTTCGTGATCCTGTGTAAAACCAGAAAAATGATGAGGCAATAATAAAAACAGACCATTTCTTATGTCCTGACCAGTTATAAAATCTATAATCACCATATGCACTCAGAAGTGCTTGCATTGTTCGAGGCAAGAATACCTAGAATAAAAGATATTTAATAGACTAACAAAATTATGAGAAACTTACCTACTTACCAATAGATTTACATAATCTAATCTAGTGAACTGCAGAATTTTGTACAAAAACGATATTAGTAAAGGGTAAATATAACTTCAATCCCTAGTTTCCACTCCCATGTTAATTCTCCGTAACCAAATATAAATTTGTGTGCAACTTCCAAAGACTGCCAGTACTCATCAGCTACATACCAAGTTTGTACAAGAAACACAGAAGCTATTCTTGCTATAAGAAATATTAATAAAGCTTGCCAATTTTCCATATTTACTTTTGAGTTTCATTCATAAATGTTAAATATTTTGCTGGGGGTTATTGAAACTAAAAGCAAGATTATATAATACTTTTCATATAAATACTATGAAATAAATTTACCCTCTTTCTTCTAATAACGCACATGTTTGTGTTACCTATGCATAATTATATAGTGAAAGTATTTATAAATAGTTTAAAAGTCCCCTGCGTTTCGGATAGATAATTTGAGGTTATTTTTACCATAGGCGTTTACGATAATTTTAGCGGTATACCTATACCGGTTTTTTAACAACCGGTGCACGGTGCACGGCTCTCATATGTTCATGATATGATAATTGGAAAACTCGCAACAAATGAAATTAGGGGAAATTTAATCCTGTATCCTGACTATTCCTTTATTATTTTTGCAGACGGTGGGGAGTGGCGAGAAATTCTCTCCATATGATAAATTTTTTGAAATTTTAATGCAAATTTCTAAAAATTACAAAAGCATTTAAACACAATTAAAATTTATAATATAACATTATAGTTGCTACAGTAATTTTCTTTTATGAACAATTTTTGTAAGTTATTTCTTGCATCGAAATTTAAAAAAAAGTATATTATTGCCGTATATGGACAGAATTTTGCGGCACTCTTCAGTGGCCGCGTAACCTTAAGTTAAGTAATGAATTCAAAGAAATGTTAAAAAGAGGATGGTATGTGTTAAATTCGATAGCATGTATATACGCAGGGGCATCACGCACTGTGTATCGTGAGATGAGGCGTTTTCGAAAATGTGATCGGGTTACGTCAGATAGCGATCCAGCCGTTCGTTTATGTAATCCGGTAAGTGTAACCTTGTTTGAAAATGTGAATCGATCAGCAATCCAGATCACCGTAAAGTTACCCTGCTAGCGGAGCAGGGTAAGTAAGGATCCGCATGCGCAATGTAGATATTGGTGGATATCGTAGGAATCGTTTGTTTATATACACGATGTAAACACAGCTGATATAGTTGGAGACGGATCGGCAAAAGTGACTGTGAGCTAGGTATAAACCATCCATAACCAAAATCCAAAATTGTCTATCATTGCCATTCTACTTTGTCGACATAAATTAATACAATTTGAGATAAAACGATACCACACCATACAACACTTTTAGGTTATGTAGCGTATAGCAATCTGTGTTGTGATCTTAACGTTCGAAAATACCTGTAATCTGTCACGTGATATTAGCGATCGGATTGGGTTGTTCGGGTTACATTTTCGAAAACGCCTCTAAGGCATTTTCGAAACCCTGCTCCGCTAGCAGGGTAACTTTACAGTGATCTGGATTGCTGATCGATTCACATTTTCAAACAAGGTTACACTTACCGGATTACATAAACGAACGGCTGGATCGCTATCTGACGTAACCCGATCACATTTTCGAAAACGCCTCTAGTTGAAGAAGATTCTTTAAGCCTCATTTATACATGCTAGTCAACTGGGCCGAGCTAGCACCAGTGAATGTTTACACGTATTATTTGAGTGCTAGTGGCTTGCTAGTAGTGTTGTGTCGTTCCGACCGGACTCGGTTCAAACGTTGGTTCAAAGGAACTATTCCGCACGTGGAACTAAAGCTATATGGTTTCCTAGGAATACGGTGCCGTCAAATAGCGGCCGTAATTTAGCGGTGAATGACGTAACGTTTACGTTGAACTATAAAACGGCGATGACTATACGGCGGTGAAGTGTTGGAAAGCAAGAAAGTTAGTCATTACAGTATGTCCGAGTACACACACGTTTATTAGCGAAAGCGAATTATAAATATCTCAAAAGTGATTTTACTATAAAAATGGACACCATAGATTTGACTGCTAATATTATTGGAGGAGGAGGAGTCCTCAGAAGAAGAGGCAATTCGTTCGGAGACATCTACTATATTTAAAAAGCGTAATGCAGAACGAACATATGAGATTTTGGTACGTCGTCACTTGCAGAGTAATGAAGTGAAGTTTAGAGAATATTTTCGATGAACTCCTGTTTTATTTGACTATATACCAAACTATATTAAGTACGACATTATTTCGCAACCGTGTAATAGAAATAAAATAATATATATGAATATAGCGAATGTCGTACGATAATGATTTTACAATACTAAAAGTGCACTTATATCGATTTTTAGCGAGCGAACTGTTTGGTAAAGCAACGATCGGTTCTATTTTGGCGGTCTCAAACACCGAACTGTTCACTCTTTTATGACGTCATAGAAGAAAACTGATTGACCAAATAAGCAAACCGCTCGGTGATATGTTTGGTGTTTATGGTTTGTTTACGTTTCATTACCACCATTTTTCATAACCTACTGCACTGCTTTATCCTTTTGTGTTTACTTTTTTATTTAATATAAAATGGAAGGTATGGACACAAAATACACTGTAGATCATATAAATTTAAAATGTGAAACAAATCATTTGTTTTTTGTCTAACATTCAATATCATTTTGTGTCGTCTTATATGTTTATTGTTGAATTATTCCACAAAACATAATAACTTAAAAATGCATCATTAAAAAAGTTGTTTAAAACGTAGGTATGTATATGTCGTATGCATTCATTGTAAGAATTAGCTAGCCAAATAAACGCACGACACATCAGATACCTGTTAACACTAAAGTAAAATTTAGGTTGGAATGGGTGATGTTTACACAACAAACGCCATCATACCGAACACTGCGTTTTGGCGTTCTCTCGTATGTGTGAGGTCACGAGCGAACATACGATCAACCGTGCTCATAAACAGTTCGCACGCCAAAAATCGATTTAACTCGGTGTTGGCTGTTCCACTGGTCTTAGCACTCGCGGCAAGCAAAAATCATACGTGTTCCACTGGTAAATTTCGTGCTGCTTACGTAGAAGTGACATGTGAGCGTCACTACATTTGACCTTGAGTGCGAAAAACTGGACGTCTCAAAATTGACGGGGCCACTTATAGTGCAATCTGAAGTTATTACAAGTTATTCAGTTTATTGTACTTTAAGCATACAATGGGCAAGTGGGTATATAAATGCATACAGTCAATATTTTATCGGGTAATCGTTATGGCCGAAAATATTCTGCAAATTACTGTTAAATTTTTAAACATACTACTTTATGTTATTGTCCGATACAGATAATGATACGAATTGTTCATAATCATCATCCATGAAATACGTTTTTGCGTATTTTATACAAAATATCTTGTCCAGTAAAAGACCATTTTCAGAAATGAATAATAATTAAACAATCATTGTACGTATTAGTTTCTGGTGTAATTCTTCATCTACTTTTACTTCATACGTATTACTATTTACTTTTATAGATTTTAATTTTTTTGCGATGAGCAGTTCATCCCGACAAAGCATTAAAGCACTAACGCCAGTTTTATCGACATATCTATATTACACGTATTGCACTAGCTCTGAGCGAGGGCAGAATCAGTGATTACGTCATATGACGCTACTCTAGAGCAGTACCGGTGCAACACGAGTTCCCCCAGTGGAAAACGCTATAAAAATATGGAAACGTTTTTTGTGACGTCATTCACCGCTAAATTGCGGCCGGTATATAACGGCACGGAACGAGTTCGCTGTTTAGGACCTATATAGTTCCGAGTCCGCATCTAATTGAATGTCGTCCTCTGGCATTCAGTATACGTTCCGATACAATACGATATTGATATGTATGAATGTATACGGCAACGAATGTATGTATATGCTAATATATGATTTAGTTCCAAAAGAACGAGTCCGACGGAAATTTTCCAAAATAGATCTCAGTCAAGCTTATTTACAATTAGAAGTACATTCGAAAGATCGTCATTTACTTACCTTAAACACTCACAAAGGGTTATATCGTTGCAATCGTTTAATGTATGGAGTAGCTTCTGCACCAGCAATTTGGCAACGTGAGATAGAGAAAATTTTGCAAGGCATTCCAGGTGTTACAGTCTTTTTAGACGACATTAAAATTACTGGTGAAACCGACGAAATTCACATTTCTAGACTAGAAGAAGTCTTATCGAGATTATCTAAGCATAATCTAAGGATTAATTTACAAAAATCAGAATTTTTAGCAGATAAAATCGAATATTGCGGATATGTAATTGATAAATCTGGCATTCATAAAATGACTAGTAAAGTAGAAGCCATACAAAATGCACCAAAACCACAAAACAAGTCTCAATTACGTTCATTCATAGGTCTTGTTAATTACTACGGTAGATTTTTTCCAAATCTTAGTACCGTATTACATCCACTAAATCTTCTTTTACTTACTTTACAACGAATGTCAAAAATCTTTCGATACAGTTAAGAATAGACTAAATTCAGAAGATTTTCTGGCACATTTTGACCCAAAGTTACCGATAATTTTAGCGACAGATGCGTCACCGTATGGAGTCGGAGCCGTTATTTCTCATTCATACCCTGATGGAACCGAACGTCCAATTCATTATCAAATACTCAACATTATCAAATACTCAACGTAAATACTCACAAATAGACAAAGAAGCGTATGCAATCATTTTCGGTATACGTAAATTTTACCAATATCTTTATGGAAGACGATTTATACTTTACGTTGATCATAAACCATTAGTGCAAATCTTTAATCCGAATAAAAGTTTGCCTGTTTTGTCTGCAACGCGAATGCAACACTATGCTATTTTTCTACAAGCATTCAATTTTGATATTAAATACAAAAGTACTGCATCTCATGCTAATGCCGATTTTGTATCGCGATTACCATTAAAATCCGAAGAATTTTCGCGATGTGACGAACCTGATATATTTGAAATAAATCAAATTGAAACCTTACCTGTAACTGTTTCCGAACTTAGTCGAGAAACTGCTCATGATTGTCAGTTAAAACCGTTTCTTGAAGCTTTGAAAACAGGAAAACAAATAAACCAAAATTTACGTTTTAGTATTGACCAAACGGAATTTTCTTTGCAACAAGGTTGTATCTTTAGGGGTATAAGAGCAGTTATTCCGAAGTCACTTCAAACTAAAATTTTAAACGAATTACACACTGCGCATTTTGGATTATTTAAAATGAAAGGTTTAGCACGAAGCTATTGTTGGTGGAATACTATAGATAAAGACATCGAAAAATTAAGCAAAGAATGTTTTAATTGCAAGAAAATTATGAACAACCCTAAAATGGTAGCAAATCATCCTTGGGTGAGGGTAGATGAACCATTTCAACGAGTCCATGTGGATTATGCAGGACCATTTTACGGCTGTTATTATTTTATACTGGTCGATGCTTATTCACGTTGGCCAGAAGTTTACATTACGAAGGACATGACTTCTAGGACTACCATAAACATATGTCGCGAAATATTCTCCAGATTTGGTATTCCGACATATTTAGTCAGTGATAATGGTAGACAGTTTGTTTCTGAAGATTACAAACAATTCCTTAAACAAAACGGCGTAAAGCATATCCTGACTGCGCCATACCATCCTGCTACAAACGGTTTAGCGGAACGATACGTACAAACTTTGAAACAAGCTATTCGTACCTTAAATCCGAAGCCACAAGATAGGGAAAGAGAGCTACAGAAAATACTACTACAGTATCGTAAAATGCCACACAGTACAACGCGAAAATCACCATCATACTTAATGTTCAAACGCGAGATTAAGTCTAGATTAGATTTTATAAAACCGATTCAAAAACATTCAAAAGAGGTTAATGATTATACATTTACATGCCGGTCATTTAAAGTGGGTGATAGAGTAGCTGTACATGAATATTTACATAATGACAAATGGTTATTCGGTCATATAACTGATAAAAATGGTACATTTCATTATTATGTTAGGTTGGATGATAATAGACTCTGGAAACGGCACGTTGATCAGATTAAAGAGATTGGTAAAAATACTCCATTAGAAACTAATCCTAATTATTCTTACGATCGTGTTGTATCACGAGAGCCAACTGTACCTGATAATATAGATTTAAGTGGTAATGTAAGTTTGAATAGTAACCTACGCGAAGTTTACGAAAATCCTGTTACTTCTGAAAACAATGATAATGATATAGCTTCAACTGTAAATTTACCCAATGAAGCCGTTACTAATCCTAGCAATGTCGATTCAAATTCTTGTACTACTAAACAGGATATTCCAACTTTACGTAGATCTACTAGGAACCGTAAAACTCCTAATAGACTAGATTTATAAAGATAAGTTCATCGTTTAGCAAGGGAGGAGCTATTATGATTCTATTCAAATTGCCCGCCTTTTTACATGCAATATATTGGAGGTTTTATATAGTGCATAATATGTGTCAATCATTACAATTATTATTACCGTTTCTACTTTTCTATCATGTAACTACTGTGTTTCCTTAAATAAATTAATAAATACAAGCAGTGCATCCTTTATTTAATTACAATTACTTACAATACAACAACAATCGTGTTTACTTCTAATAATTCCCAAAAGAAATACAACAATGCGAAACTGTATCCAGGCAATAACAAAGCTAGAAGTGACACTTCTGTACTTAGCTACAGTTGGCAATTCTTTGTCTCTCTATTTGGGGATTCTGTAGGTAGTATTTCATGTTTCTTACCTGAAGTTATACAAGCAATTATCACCGTGCAGTCAAAATACATTGGTAAACGGTATTTTTCGCTATTATAACTGAACTCAGCAAAGAGAAGCAAGTTTTAGTGCAATGCGAAGAACAACGTGGAGGGGCCAAGCAGCCGCATCAAGACCAGCATTTAGTAATGTTTACATATTGGCATCATTTAAGCCTCATTTACACATGCTAGTCAACTCGGCCGAGTGCTAGCTTGAACTAGCACCAGTGAATGTTTACACGTATTATTTGAGTGCTAGTGGCTTGCTAGTCAATCACCTCGGCCGAGTTGAGTAGCATGTATAAATGAGCTTTTATGTTGGTGACTTTCATGAGTGAGCATACGCGATACGGACGCATGAATGTTTACACAAAAATAATGACAACTTGACCGTTTTAAAAAGTTTCAATGAAATCACAACCTGGGCGGCATCTATTAAATATTTGAATTATTAAATTTAATGTTTCCACGCTTGTTTCAGTCAAATGAGTACGGCGCGGCGCCGGCGCGTGGAATAAATATTTTTCAATAATAAAAACGACCGTTCCATATCTAGTGATGTTATATTTGCAAATTTAAAATAATCGTTGTGACATTAATGGCTCTTTCACAAACTTGACTTAGTACGAGAAAATCTGACTTTTTGTCAATAACATTTTGAAATAAATAATAATCACATTTTTTTATCTGTTCTGTGTTCGTGTTCTGGTTTCTTCGCCGTTTCTAAAATGTACCTAAATGCGACATTTTCTGAGTATGTGTGTACTGATAAGCACTCTCAACGACCAGTGCAATAATACTGAACAAATGTGCATTGATACGGACGCTCGAATTTCCGCGCCACGCAGTTCGCCCGTCCATGTTATTCTCCGCACTGCACTGAAACTTGCTCCTCTTTGCTGAGTCTAATTATAACATAAATATGTAATATTTTTTGTACAAATCATTATCACCAAATCAAATGATAGAACAACAGTTTAAAAAGAAAGAAAAATTATCATTTGTTTTTTTTCTTTTCACACACACACAAATAAAATACCTATTATAAAAAAACAATTAATGGATCATTTACATCAATTTATTATATTACTTATCAAATTTACATCAATGCTTGTAAAATCGATTCTCTTTCTTTTGTTATAAAACTTATAATTAATTGGTCCAAAGCATCATTACTTCGGCAAACCTGCGTCTTTATGGCTTGTCTAATTTCTTCTTTTACACCTTTGTCAGCGCCTCTGGTTCCAATTCTTCGCGGGCCTAAATGCGGTACAACATCCAAAACTACTTGATGTGTCCATAAAAATGTGAGTTCCTCAAGTATATCAACATTCACAACATATGTCTGAAATAAATAGTATTGAAATGCTCCTCGCTGTTGAATTTGTTTTAATAGAGATGGAAGTCTCTCTTCTTCTTGTGGCCAATCCAGTTGACTAAGCACTAAAATATTTCCTATCGCCAAGTCTGCATAATTTCCTTCTGCCTTTTCTAATATAGATCTGACGAGTAATTTGGTACACATCTGGAGGATACTGAGTTTTGTTAATGGAAGAAAATGCAAATGTCGTTGTGTTCCTCCTGTTATCAAACAATTACTTAAATGTCCATTGTTACTAGTAGGTAATATTTCAATTACACTACGAATATGATTGTAAGATGCCTAAAATTACATTCATAGTAAAACTAATCGTTGTCGGAGGTTATACATACATAGTAATTTTTTTCAAGTACTGTATACTTGCAGCTCTCAAATTTCGCTTGAGTGGTGAATACTGATCTTGCTTTTGTTTTATATAATTTAAGGCATCGTCTAATTGACCTTTATACACAGAGTAATCTATTAAAAATTGAGTCAACCACACATTTAATTTCAGATGCATATTTAGTTTAGTATATTCTGAAAAATCAAAGCCATTACAACACATTCAAATGAGTATACATATACAATCTGCTTTAAATGAATATATGTACTAGTTTACAATTGTTTGTAGTCAGTGTTTGACGAAAGCATAACTATACATGGTGCTGTAGAACAGATATACAAAATTACGCAGACCTAATAACTAACAATGTCAATTCAAACCGTCGTTTACATATTATAATAATATTGATAAAGCTTGGTGCCCAAATGTTTTTTTGAAAAATCAATCTTACAGAAAACATCGGCAATCTGAAAATTTAGATTTCGATGACATTTTACAGATTGAAGGAATACCTTGATATTAAAATAATCCAAATTCTTTCTTCTTAATGCCAAATCGTCTGATTTCGGTGCGCAGTCTTCTACAAGAGTTTGCGAGTTTAGTCCTCTCAACCAAGATGCACCGAAATAACAAAATCCATAATCTGGTGGAGTTTATTTTCGTAACTTAGATTCGTCCAATCGATTGACCCTGTATTAGATTCTCCTTTCCCTACTGAGCAATCGACAATGACGTGCGCATAACATTCCTGTCCACTCTCAGTTTCTACGCATGGGAGACTACAGAAAACAGGTAGTCGTTAAGAAATTGTAAGCAATTCCATCTCGATGCAATACTGCGATGTTCCATTAATTGTTCGAGTGTCTTGTGGCATCCCAATACAAACTATGAATTAAATTTCACAGCCTTACGCGCAGCTTTCCCATCTCTATCAAGAATCCAATTCACTTACCTTTTAACATTTTCGAGGCGTCCGTAAACCAGAGATCAATGTTTCGATTTTCTGAGATAAGCATTTGTTATCTCACTACTACTCAGAATAACCATATTATATCCTTCAGTGAAACTCAAAGCTAGCGTGAACTTGTCTTCTCTCGTGGACAGTGCTATTGTCTGTTTGATGTAGTTGATAATGCACATATGGTCTTCGGCGTTACCACAGAATTCCCTGCATATTACATTTTGCTCTGTAATGGTATCTACGGTCACTTCTGACCACAACAGCAACTGCAGCGGGAGAAAGTTTAAGAATAATGTCCGTAGCTGTCGTTGGCGTTTAGAAAACCACCTTAGGCTTATCCTAAGAAGATATTTTATTTACATTCATGCTTCGTTCAAGTATCAGGAACCATAACCTTCTGGCAGTTAAAAAACTGTGGATTATTCTTATATCACAGTAAAATCGGTAAAATTTAGTCCAAATTTGAATTTGTGTGCTACCGACGTTCACTTCGTATTGAAACAAATGAAAAAATAACACCATATGCCAACAAACACCCTTACCGATAAAAGCATAATAAGAAACACAATGATAAAAAATTGGTACATTCAGATTTGTAATCTGCCTCATTTAAAGCTTTTACATAAATCAATAACTAAAATACCTCTTTGAAGAGCTTCAGTAGAATTTAATAATTCCCAGCATTTAACTGTCATTAAAAAATTATTTACAATATTTCTTAATTCTGGTTTATCAACAGTAATTTGAGGAGAAGACGTTTCGTGGTCGAGTTTTCTTCTCTTTGATTTTGGTTCTATGATTGGACTGGGGTATGTAGGATCTACAAATGCTTCCATTAGGAAGTATGATGTTTGTGGTTGTCCTGGGCATGGTTCTGGTGCTAAACTCAACTTATAATCGTGTAAACACTGAAGAAAAAACACTGTTAAACAGTATAACAGTTGCCGGATATTATTAGTATCATCCATATTCATGCACTGTGACTGACAAAACGTCAGCAATTTCTGCCAATATCCTTCCTTAGTCCTACAGTAGCAAATAAAATATTATTGAAGTTATTTAAACATTGCAATGTTTGGTTTTACCAATTTTGTCCAAATGTAGTTAAATACGGATCCCAACCAAGTTGTCGCGCAGTGAATTCCAAAACACTGCACAGTTTATCCCATGACAATTCCGCATTGGCAATTCCCTAGAATATTAAGTCAAGCTTGAATGCAGAATGCGAAGTATGCAAAATATTGCAATCATAAATTAATTAAAAAGAAGTAGAATGCTCAAAGTCAGGAACAACCAGGATATCAGCCACATTGCAATGGTGTTAAATATTTAAAATGAAATTGTAAGAATTTTAAAAATAAATATGCTGCTTAATTAAACACAATTTTACGCTATATGATTTCTACCAGGACCTACTTTCTTGATTGTTTTCGTAAAGTTTTTTTTTTGCTGTCACATCATGTGATCACTCCGTTATATTCTATTAGAACAATACATTATTATAAGATTTATAGATTCATAGTTTCAGCTTGAGAAGCTAACATTGTGTAAAAGCAATAGCACGCATATTATGCTGCATAATCTTATAGGCATTATTTAAAACAAGAGAATATACCATGAGATGTACGCTACTAGTATTGTTTTAATATATAGAAAGACAATATAAAAAAATTAAGTTCTGTAAGTTTAACCTACTTACCTGACCATTATTATTATGGAAATTAAGTGAATGTACGTAATATTCAATTGCTTTGTGGAGTAATTTATACACCAACTTAGAAGACAATTCCACAGTTGTTGTTTCTTCATTTAAAAGAGGTAATAACTCGCATACTAATATTTTACGATAGTTATTTATCGGATGGTTACTTGCATGGCTATGTTTCTCGGCGCTTAATAACGTGTCTATTAAAGCCGGCTACAAAAATAAGAATAAACGTTACAACGCATTACTTCAGTCACGTCTCATTTTCATACAGCATGACTTGGAATGGCACTGTGAAATTTTTGTAACAACAATAATAGCAATTTACAATGTTCCATGGTATCTTCACAGTGATCCGCAGTAATAAGCAATAATTTATGTTGAATTTCTGGTGATATATGTTTGAACATTTTTGAAAGAAACTGCTTTTCTGGATCTAAGTCTGAATCAATTCTTAGTGCGCTAGTAACTTTATTAATTTCATTCCAAAATTCTGGATGTTGGTGAAATTTCCCAATCCTAAAAATACCTTCGTTAAAATCGTACACAGTACACATCTTGCACCTATGGACGGGGCTCGGCTTAATCACGAACAGAATTAGCTCGGTAACTTAAAAACCATAGAGTAGTGCTCTCTCAGACTTTTTTGGAAAAGATTTCATGCTCTACAAAAAAAGTCTTAAAAGTTTTTTGATATCTTCTGTCGTTAAGCAAAGAAAGGGGCAATTATTTTTGCGATATATTCCTTTTTTACGAATTCAGCTTTAACCGTATAAGATATCGAGAAAATTTGTAGGACCTTTTTTGTAGAGCATGAAATTTTCTTCAAAATGTCGAGGAGGCATTATTGTAGTTGTTATAATTTTCAAATTCCTCGAGTCTATTTTATTCGTGACTAAGCCAAGCACCGACTATAGGTGCATGATGAGGTACAGTATAATAAAGCAGAAATTATTTTCTAGTATCTTTTTCTGTCATTCCAATAATGTTAATGTTTAAACAGTGTATAAGTAAGTAGTACACTAAAACCCCTGTTAGCGACCACCTCTATAAAGTGACAACCTGTGTTAAACGACCGATTATTAATTCCCCGTATTTACAAATAGCAATCCCATTGTTTTATACCCCTCTTTACAGACCGCTCTGTTAAACGACCGCGGGAATCCATCCTCGCAATTTTTACTACATATTAATGCTAAAAACACCTTCTATTAAGGAGAGAAAAACCGGACCCGCCAATTCATAAGAAAAAACTTACAGTTCTTCTGTTAACGCATTGTTAAAGTCACGTTTAACTCAACTACCGGTAGTTCCCTAGAAAAGATGTTTCCTATGTCACTTTTTCTGCCTCAATTGTACAGGTACCTATGTAGTTTAATAGGTATTTAAGGTTACTTGCAGTTAGGGTCATATTTATAGTCCGTGCTTGAGGTTGTGTCGATGCTTGAGCACGCGATTTTGACGTAAATGTCATTACAAATCTGTCAAAATCGCGTGCTCAAGCATCGACACAACCTCAAGCACGGACTATAAATATGACCCTTAGAGTTTAATTAGTAATAAGTATAAGTATTTTACGAAGCCTTTGTAGAGGCGAAACATTTGTGTATTGTAAATTTGTGTATTTTATTTAACATAAATAATTGTGCAGGCCAGCTGTTTTAATTTTTGTCTCTTAACCGACCAACATTTGATTCCCCGAGGGTGGTCGTTATTGACAGGTTTTACTGTATATCATTAGTAAATAATAATTTTGCATATTTTTGTACATTTTCAAACTATTAATTTATTTTATAGCTTATAGCGGTTATCATTAGACTTAGCATGTTATAAGTACAGTCGGAAAAGAAGGGCAAGTTTCAGTGCAGTGCGGACAGCAACATAGAGCGGAGAAGCGCGTGGCACGGAAACTCGAGCGTTCGTATCAAACCACACTTGTTCACTATTATTCCACTGGTCCTTGTGAGTGCTTACCAGTACACACATACTCAGAAAATGTCGCAGTTGGGTACATTTCGGAAACAACGTCTGTATTTAAAAGAAACTAGAAAACGTAATAGCGAGTATGCCGGATTTAGAATATGAACGCGATAGAATTAATTGTGTAAGATACGACAACTATTTGACGTGTACCAGTAGTTGGAAGTGTGAACGCCACCTAAAAAGTATAAAACACTGATCTGCAATCCGTGACAAACGATACAGCGAACAATTAACATTTAATATAGCTGTTTGTTTTATTCTATGTAATCTACTGTTCACTTTACTAGACCAAGAAGCATTTGTTTCCCTCAGGAGCAAGTATTCGGATTGTACATTACCAAATCGGACATCGATAAGAAACGTTATGCTATCTGCTGTGACTATGTTGAAAAAAGGATTAATGCAGAATTGAAAGATAAAAAATCTTGATTATATGTTATTTGAAAGTGGTATTGATAAGGATTCAGATGTTCTCATACTAAGACAAGTTTGTGAAAGTGCGTGGAAAGATTCATAAAGTTGTCACAGGGATTGCTTTAAATTTGCAAGTATAATATCACTCGATGTGGGGCGGTCGATTTCATCATTAAAAAATATTTATTCCGTACGCCGTACTCATTTTCCTGAAACAAATGTGGAAACATTTTTAATGATTCAAATAATTAATAGATGCCATCCAGTTTGTCATTTAATGGAAGTTTCTTAAAACAGAAAGCGTCATTATTTTATGTGTAAACATTCATGCGTCCGTATCGCCTAAGCTCACTCATAAAAGTAACGAATATAAATGGCAAATTAAATATACTCACTTAATCAATACATTGCATTGTCGCAATGAGAATAGGCTCCCTATATTACTCGTCACCATTATGGCAAGAAAAATGTCTTTAAAAGTAAACTATACAGAGAAAGAGAGTATGGAGATAGAGGAAGAGAGAGAGAGAGAGAGGAAGATTCCTAATTTAGAATATATATCTCTGATGTAATTAGAGGATTCCATTTCACTCGACCAACGCTTTCAATATATTTGTTGTTGGTGATAGAACAGAGACGCTACCCTTTCTCTAATAAAATTCTTGTACGGAGGCTAATCCAATTATTTTAAAATAGCATTTTCATCTTTTTGGATTAAGTTAAGATAAAATGTTTTACATTGAAGTTTATTCCATATCCCAATCAATAAGTTATTTAGTTATGCATAATTTGTTGTTTATATGATGTTAAATAGTAGTAAAATTTATCTTGATTAGACTGCAATCCCTTCTCTTAACGCTGGTTTTTTTATGTAATTTAGCTGGTAAAAGATAAAACTTACTCGTTATTTTTTTTAGACATAACTTTTTCAGGTAAAAACTTATTTATGTTGTAACACTATCTGAAAGAATAATAAATTATTCCAAAAATGTTTTAGTGTTCTAAGACCGCTACTCTGTAAATAAACTATGCACAGGTAATTAGACAACCCTTCTTTGACTCAATAGTTTGAAAATTACAAATAAATGTTATTGGTTTAGTAAAACGTAACAACATTTAGTGAAATTATTGTAACATCATAATACACCCTCTGTACCACCACCCTCTGTGAAAAAATATCAATTAATGTTAGCCATGTTGTAGAAGTAAAAAAAAATGAAATCGTTTCTTGCAAGGATTTTAGGTTTTTCCTAGATATATGTAAATAACCTACATGGCAATTCAATTCGAACAACTGTCACATTGAATTTGCAAATATTGAAATGATGATTTACAGTAAAAGTTCCAAAGAATTATGATTCTCATAAATTATTAAAGCATCGTACACATTAAGGTAGGTATAGAATTATCTTGAGTCTTAATTTCTTAACTGACGTCATTAGACATTGAAGCACAATTTAAAGAGTACAAAAGCCATAAACCTTAAATTAATACTATAATAAGAACTTAGTACGTATTCAGTTCAGATTATCGTTTGTTCTTGTTGAACCTGCTGTTTTAGAACTCGAGATAATTCTTATGACATAGATATAAAAACGAAATAAAATTGTATAGTTACAAGTCACTAAAGCATTTTGCAGCTTCCTTTAAGTGTCCAGCAGTCTTTTCTATTCGATATGCCTCAAACTAAAATAAAAAATAATTAGATAATAAAAATTAAATTGGTATATCTTACCTGTACACCGAAATTATTAGGATACAATGTTTTTGCTGTTATCATCCAAGCTTTAGCTGCTACAGGATCTACCGTTAATGCAATTTTTGCTCTTTGTATTACATATTCTTCATCTGACAATGTATACAAAGATTGAATTTCCATGTTAGCAAGTACTTGTTAAGAAAATTACCATGAACACTTCTGTTAATAATTCTAAAATAATATAATTTTTTTTTGATAATTTAAAGTTATTGGTTATGTTGTGACGCAGTATGTATTTTGTCGGCCATCTGTACAGCGCCATCTATTCGATGTAGAGCAAAATGCACAGCTTTTATTAGCTGTGTTTTTGCAGCCGTTTCCAACGGTTGGAAGTATCAGGAGTATGCGCATTAGAATAAAACCGAACGCTTTAATGGGCATGCTCCTGATACTTCCAACCGTTGGAAATGGCTGCAAAAACAAAGCTATTATGTTGTTGCTATCTATATGTATATGCTCATCTTTGTTTTGTACTTCACCCTTCTATTACCAAGAGGGATAATGAAAATACTCCAGAGTCGTTTTTTACGCAAATTTTATTTTCTTATAGTTATTTTTTATTGATATTTTATGTAATTGGTTCTTCTACAATGATCCTCCATTAGTTATATACCGCAACGGCGGGAAGGGGCAAGCGGTACGAAAATTCGCAAGTGGGGTCGCGTGAGTCCACAGCGCTGTAGACTGTAGACCATAGACACAGAATAAACCATGCCCCGGCCACTCTTATATTAGCAATTAAAAACTGTTTTATTACGTGAAGTTGTATACTAATACAGCGCTATGCGATCGTACTGGTAACTATATGGTTTATGGCGCCAAAACGAAGCACTATAAATGTAAAGTTTATAATACTTCATTGTGAAATAATGAAGAATTTCGTGCAAATAACGAAAAAACGTAATTGGCACCAAATTCTTTCCATTTTTTCCAATGAACAACTATAAAGTTTAAATTTCTTATTTCTTATTATTTAAATATCTTCCCCAACAGTAGTATATGGTTTATATACAACCGTTCGACCTAAAATTTAATTTTTCATTACTATTTAGTTTCTTTAATTTCCATTTAAATTTCAAAATATATTTTATTCACTCGCATAACATGTCTCAATTCAAAAACTACTCAGAATCAATAAATTTTCAATATTTGATCTTAAATGTCGATATTCTCGATAATTTCGTTCGCGATTTTTTTTTTTTTTAGTCGCTAATTATTTCGGGGGAATTAAATAATTTTTAGTAGACACTTAATATTAATTTTCAACTGAACTTCAAGAATGTTGGGAATATAGAATTTAAAAGTACGATATTTTTAAGAAAAACTGGATATATGTACTTATAATCAATTTCTTATACACCATAACAATTACAATATAATAATTATTCTGTAAATTAACTTCAGAAATCATAGCCAACTCGACTACTATCACGAACTTCTTCTCACCTCTTCATCAAGATAAGGAAAACGATGTAAAATAGCTTCTTTGGAAGTATTACTACATGTAGGCACGCAGCACGTCACCATTGTTTTTACAATTTATGCAATGAAACACAACTAAACTTACAGAACCAAAATGTATAAATATATAAAATATTCACTTACAATCGATCCTCGAAACTAGAAATAAGTACACAAAGTAGAGCACAAGAAACCGCTAGAAAGAAAACGAATAGTAGTTTATATCGTTTATATAGGTTATGTCTTGTTATGAAGCTAGCTGTCGATCCAGCGACATCAACGCTGCGCGATCGTACTGTGAACTAAAACAGGTTACGACCTTGATCTATACCGTGAGACCCGCATGGAATAAACAGAGAGGACAAGTTTGTCGGAACCTTTGATGTTTTAAAGTGACGTTTCACAGTTGTGCGGGAAGTTTAAATTTTCCTCATTTTTAGAGTACCGTAGATGTCTAAACGTGCAAGAATATCGAAATTATTATAATTTCTATAAAACCATAACTGCATTAGGCAGTTGCTGATTAACAAAAAAAAATTGGAAGAGCTGTAGTACAAAAATTTGTAAAAATTACTTGACCAAGTAAGGCCTTTTTAACGATATCTCTTAATCATAACCTAGATATATACATGTAGTTCCATAAAAAAGTAGCTAGAAATATAATGTAATTAAAAAATGTATGGTATTTTTTAAGTAAAAGCTCAATAATATGATGGCGAAGGCAAATGTACACGCATGAAGTTCAGCGATTGTCCAACAGATGGCGCTCATTAAATGCCAATGTTCCTTTCAGACGTTTACAATACGACGCGTGCAGTGATATTCGAAACTCGCTCTTACAACAATGCAAATGGAATAGGGTATTTTTATGGCACATGATCGTGCGTTTTACTATATAAAGCAGACCAAATCAAACAAAGCTAATAAAATGTTCAATTGCCATACCAAAATTTAAAATCTGTCTTAGAGGTAATGAGAAATTATTAATTATTTAATAAATATTGAGGTTTACTATTAACCTAAGGTCTATTTACTAATCCACATATTACTTAGGATTTTACGTGTTTTTTTTGAAAAAAATTTTGTGTTATGTCAAATTGAAATTATTTCTACTAAATTATCGTTTTATACTATACTTGCAATCTAAACAGTTTAATAATTTAGAGGAAACAAAATAGTATTTTTGTTATTAATTTATTATATTAAATATGCTTCACCAGTGTGCAACATTACATTACTACAGAAAATAATAAAATTAATACGGCTAAGATGTTAAATAAAAATACCTTAATTTTTACATAAAAAGCTAGTTATGGATAAGAAATAAAACAGCTTGCTTTTTTATTAATTATTTCTGGAAATATAAAATTCTGATAAAATGTTTCTAATTTAGGAACTATTTCATTATTGATATAATAATAAATTGAATTGTTTGTTCTACAAATGTTTTATTGATATGTAAACTGGTACAGGTACTTTTTTAAGTTGAAAATCCATTATTAGCTGTAACACTAGAAAAAGCTAATGGCCGTTTGTTTAAGTGCAGCTTACCATTAAGCCGGACTTAAATTTAAAAATTTGTTTGCACCGCTAGTTAAGCTTTCCTTAAATATCGTTAAGCGTAGCTTTACTTAAGCGGTCAATATTCTAGGTTTAACGGTCCCTTAACTTTAAGGAACGTTGTACATTGGTTATGCGCGTGCGCAACATATGGCTGCGTACAATGCATCGCGTTTGTTGACATGTTTTTAACATACGTAAATGCGTATATACACATAAACAGTATATAACGGTTAATTTAAAAATCCTGCGTTATTGCAAATATGATATTTTTCGGCGAAGATGAGTGCGATGCTTTGTTTGGGGAAGATTTGGACATAATTGATTTTGCTTTCCCCAGAAGAATCTATCATATACATTCATAACCTCAAATACACTGTAAACCGTGAATGGTATCGATGGATCGTTGAAACGACGATGTGTATCGGGTACATGAATCCAATACATCTACCCTATATTTTGAACATTTTTGAACGCGATACAACATGTACCACTTATTTAAGAACGTCTCAATACATTTACCGGCTAAACCGCTTCAATTTTCGTAAACGCTTATTGGTGTAAATGACAAATGACATTCGATACGACACGATAGCACACGATAAGACACGATTCACATAGGATCTTTAGAGCAAATGTACTCATAAAGGCGATGTTGCCGCTTATCACCCCGGTTTAACTAAACCTGTCCCAATATTCGATGGTGCAATTCATTTGAAATTAAACTAAGCTTAATAGTTAAGCCGCCCTCAAGTTAAGCGAAGCTTTAATACAAAACGGTGCAAACGGGCATAAATGTATTAGACCGAAATTTCAAAAAATCTATAGGACTGAATACCATATTTTACTTTCTGCCCGTCGTTCCTGCAGTTTCAAAAGTCTAGGGTTTTTATAAAGAGTACATTGGCGAAATGATGTATTTCTTGCTATTCTACCCATTCTGCAAATCCTGAAAAAATTATAATAGTATGCTAACTCATACACTGCTCTATGCATGTAATTCTTATGGTAGCAAAACCTTTAGTAAATCGATAAGCTGTCCCAGAATAAAATATTTATATAAGTATATATAACACCGCTATATACACAAACCTGGAATTACTACTATATTGTATATACGGTATACACTATTTACACTAACAACAATAATAATACTGTACTGACTAAAAATGCTAACAAATAAATCTCTTGCGAATTTTTGCTGGACTAGAAAAAGCAACTAACAAACAGTAGAAACACAATTATAATACGGACTGATACTGATGTAGTTGTGGAGTAAGTAAACTTTCGAGAAGACGAATATGTAATTTTTACCCCAACGTATTCATTGCTCGCTGTACCCTTACGCTGTATCCAATACAACTGACAAAGATAAACCGATACTTTGATTATTCAGGGAAATCCAAATACATACATAGCAAATAAACCTATAGTACGAAATTAAAGCAAGGTCATTAAATTTAAACGGAAATTTGTGATGCATATAGAAATATACAGATCGTTGCAGTGCCGTCAAAATATTATATCGATAGTTGAACGGTATGTCTTAGTTAAGTCCATATGCCGCGCTGGCGCCGATACATGATGCAGAGAATACGTATGAATATTTGGATATTTGCAGTCTCCAGTTAGGCATTGTAGAAGGTAGTATTGTCTCATATGTTCTAGCGCTTTGCGATATTTTATTACATTTTCATTTTTTTATTATTCTTGTTGAAACAATATTCTTTTCATTTGCATTTTGTTATTATATCCTAATCTGTTAATTGTCTCATTCTTCAAGCATTGTTGCTAAACATATTCGTTTAGTTAGTGTTTTGTCGTCGTTTCTATTAGGTTTTCTGCAGAGTTTAGTGTAAGATACATACATAAGTATTTATTTAGTTTATTAGTTTGGTATTTATATGTTATAAAAATAATGGATGTTTATAATTTAGTTCAAAGAAAACAAATTATTAAGTGGTATCATCAGGAAATACCCTTAAGGCAAATAATAGAGCCCTTTTATGAGAATTATCAACCACGACCCGCTCTAAAAACAATTCAGCGAATAATAACTAATTTTGAAAGATTGGGCTGTATTATGCCGAACAAGCACAAACGCAATAGGCAGCCATTTGTTCGCCAAGACGAAAGAAATCTTTTAATTTGTGCCAGTGTCGAACAGAACCCGAAAATATCTTCATTGGGTATTAGTGACCGGCTGGATATTTCTAAAAGCACAGTATGCCGTGTTTTAAAGAAAAATAAATACCATGCCCACAGATTACAGAAAACAAATGAAATATTTCCCGAAGATGAAGAACAGAGAATGGAATTTTGCGAAAATATGATGCATATATTTGCAATCAAAACGCAAATTTTATTGAAAATATATTATTTACGGATGAAAGTACTTTCCCGTTGCACGGAAGACATAATCCCGCTGTACCTCGACACTGGGCAAGAGAAAACCCGCACCTAACATACAATGCTAGAACTCAGTATCCTCAAAAATTAAACGTTTGGGCGGGAGTACTTGGAGAGCATAAAATTGGACCATTTTTTATAGATGGCAATTTAACAGGCGAGAAGTATCTTAACTTGCTCCAGAATCGAATTATCCCATGCCTCCACGAATTGGCGCTCAACTTGGATAACATATGGTTTCAACAGGATGGGTGTCCCGCTCATAATAGTAGAGTTGTACGGGAATATCTTCATAATGTATTTCCAAACCGTGTTCTAAGTACCTGGGGAACTATTCGCTGGCCACCTAGATCACCAGATCTCTCCCCTAATGACTTTTTCTTATGGGGATACATGAAAACTAAGATCTATACATTTGAAAACGATAGACCAAACAATTTGGCAGAATTGCAACAAAAAATTATTAACACTTTTGATGACATTCCTCCAGCAATTTTACAGAATGCGCAACGAGGCTTCTACGATCGTTTAGCATATTGCTTTGAGGCGACCGGAAGAGACGTTTCGAGCATTTAATGCATTAGAAAAGTGGTCGCTTTTATGTTAACTTATAAAATAATAATTTATGACTGATAATAGATTCCTTCTGTTGTAACATATGCATATTTTTTTAACGTTTATTCCTGCAAATATGAGAATATTCATTTTTTATTTAGCTACTAATTACAGAATTTAAATTTCATTATTTTACTGTGAATTGTTGTGATAATACATAGTATTACTATTCTCCACATTGCTTTAATATTTTACATTTTTCATTCGTCATAAACATCTTCTTACAATACATATTCTGTGCACAAGATTGCTGTTCTTGTTATAACTACATATTTATGGCCGTTTGCACCGCATTGTTTAAGCGCAGCTTACCATTAAGCCGGACTTAAATTTAAAAATTTGTTTGCACCGCTAGTTAAGCTTTCCTTAAATATCGTTAAGGATAGCTTTACTTAAGCGGTCAATATTCTAGGTTTAACGGTCCCTTAACTTTAAGGAACGTTGCACATTGGTTATGCGCGTGCGCAACATATGGCTGCGTACAATGTATCGCGTTTGTTGACATGTTTTTAACATATGTAAATGCGTATATAAACATAAACAGTATATAACGGTTAATTTAAAAATCCTGCGTTATTGCAAATATGATATTTTTCGGGGAAGATAAGGGCGATGCTTTGTTTGGGGAATATTTGGACATAATTGATTTTGGTTTCCCCAGAAGAATCTATCATATACATTCATAACCTCAAATACATTGTAAATAGTGAATGGTATCGATGGATCGTTGAAATGACGATGTGTATCGAGTATATGTATCCAATACATGTACCCTATATTTTTGAACGCGATACAACATGTACCGGTTATTTAAGAACGTCTCAATACATTTACCGGCTAAACCGCTTCAATTTTCGTAAACGCCTATTGGTATAAATGACAAATGACATTCGATACGACACGATCGCACACGATCAGATACGATTCACACAAGATCTTTAGAGCAAATGTACGCATAAAGGCGATGTTGCCGATTATCACCCAATATTCGATGGTGCAATTCATTTGAAATTAAACTAAGTTTAATAGTTAAGCGGCGCTCAAGTTAAGCGAAGCTTAATACAAAACGGTGCAAACGGGCATTAGTTTTTATGAGTCTAAAAAACAGCGGGCACATTGTGCACGTTAAATAACATTTTATCATATGAGTCTACCTACATTACGTATAATTCATACCACCGGCGCAGCTATGCACGTACATACATACATACTACAACGCTAAGACCTGCTCAACGAAGTAACACGTCAATCGGAGCGAGCGTTTGACGGCACTTGCGATGCAACGATCTGTATAGTACTCTCCGAGCCATCTATGTTTCACTTGTGACATGAAATATAGTTTGAACGATATGATGAAAGTGACCTTGAGGCTATTGATGCCATTTTGAAAATTTGACCAAGAATGTTGGCGGAGAAAATTGAATTTGATTTCAAGCATCTAGGTTAGATATGTTCGAAATGTACGGTCGGTTAGCAAAAAATCTTGAGACATAGAAATTTTTCCTAATGTAAACTTAATTGATAAAATGGCAACAAATGTCAAAAGTGACAGGAATTAATTTAAAGCTAAAACGTATCGAATTTGAGTGCCCACCAAAAAGTGATGTTAAGTTAATGTGAAGTCAGATTGACTGATGGTGTTCCAATAAGGACTATAGCTACCGAATTACAAATTAGTAAAAAACACAGTACTGTGATAAAAGAGAAAACTTATTGAATTTGAATCAATTGTCAGGGAGGCAAGGATCTGGAAGGTGCAATGTTTCGACTCAACAAGAAGACACAAATTTACTAAATTTCCTGCGTGAGAGCCCATTCGAAACAGCAATTAGTGAACGCGGGAACAAGTAAATTTCGTTGCTTCAATTTATACTGCGCGCCGCAGAATTAAAAATAGTGAATTGAAAAATTCATATACAACAAAATATACTTGACGGGAGTTAACAAGCAGCAAAGATAGGGATTGGCGCAACAATTTGTAGATAATGTAAATTTATATGATAATGTGGTATTTTCAAATAGAAAATCACGAATTTATTTTTACATTCAACATGCTTTTTCACAGATTATCAGATCTGATTATGTAAAACAACACCGTCAATTTTGTAAACGTCAATAAATATCTGGCATATGACAGCGAAGTATGCTTACAATAAGTAAATTTTAGAATTTTGAAAGTGGTTAAGGCAACATCGTGTCCCAACATTTTCTGCTCACTGAGGGTACATCAAGTATAAGATAATTATATATAAAGAGAGGTTTTAAACAAGAATTAAACAACAAATTTTGCATTTACTAGAAATAACTATAATATTTAATTATGCTTTACTATAATAGACAACCTATATGTACCCTCAGTGAGCAAAAAATGTTGGGACACGTTGTTGCCTTATACCTAACCACTTTCAAAATTCTAAAATTTACTTATTGTAAGCATACTTTGTTGTCATATGCCAGATATTTATTGACGTTTACAAAATTGACGGTGTTGTTTTGCATAATCAGATCTGATAATCAGTGAAAAAGCATGTTGAATATAAAAACAAATTCGTGATTTTTTATTTGAAAATACCACATTATTATATAAATTTACAATATGTACAAATTGTTGCGCCAATCTTTGCTGCTTGTTAACTTCCGTCAAGTATACAGGATAACAACTTGAACGACGAAAGCCTATTGATAGGAGAGGGTGATGGGGGTTAAAATTAAATGTATGCATTTTAGTATTGTCAACTGTTTGTATGACAGGAATGTCGGTGGTTGTGTCAAATACTATGGCAAATTATAAAACCACTATAATTTGCACATTTTCATTAATTGTGTATTCCATTAGGATAGTTTGATGGTTCGGTAAAGTATTTGACATAACCTCTGACATTCCTGTCATATGTTGACAATAGTAAAATGGATACATTTAATTTTAACCCCCACCACCCTCTCCTATCGCTTTCGTAGTTGTTAGCCTGTATATTTTGTTAGTTGCACATGAATTTTTCAATTCACTATGTTTAATTCTGCTGCGCACAGTATAAATTGAAGCAACGAAATTTATTTCTTCCCGTCCACTAATTGCTGTTTCGAATGGGTTCTCACGCAGGAAATTTAGTAAATTTGTGTCTTGTTGTTGAGTCGAAACATTGCACCTTCCAGATCCTTGCCTCCCTGACAATTGATTCAAATTCAATAAGTTTTCTCTTTTATCACAGTACTGTGTTTTTACTCATTTGTAATTCGGTAGCTATAATCCTTATTGGAACACCATCGGTGTTCCAATGCACATAACTTAACATCACCTTTTGGTGGGCACTCAAATTCGATATGTTGCTTTAAATTTATCCATGTCACTTTTGACATTTGTTGCCATTTTATCAATCAAGTTTACATTAGGAAAAATTCCTATGTCCCACGATTTTTTGCTAATCGACCGTACTTTGTAATTATTCTTTTAATTTAAAGATAATCATGAGAAAAAGTCATTCTTTTCATTCCCAGACGAAAAAATATATTTTTTTACCTAGAAATCGGGGAAGAAAGAAGCACGATTACAGCGCTATCCCAAAACGCGGCGTTTACGTGAACTACATGCCTGACGTATGATACAGTGTTTATGTCTGGTTTATGTTATGCAAATCAATGGATTGACTACTTGTGCCTTGTATTCGGACGATTTCTTTTTACTTAAAAAAAATGGTTCACTGCCATGAGGAGAGATGTACAGGTTCGACACTCAGAAAGTCAACACCTTTGACCGTGGTGGAAATATGGATGAACCCTATATAAATATAAGCTGAGCGTAAAATGCAAGCTAGCACATTTATTCGTTAGGATAATATTGTGTAGAGAATATATCGTCTATATGCATGAATGGTCTATTCATAGCACAAGTACCTTCTTGGTGTTTAAGTTTTTATTTTGTTTCTGGCGAAAATCTTCCGTGTTTAATTCGTCATGTGTCGATAAAAATCATATGTATTCCTTAAACCTATAAATGTTAAAGATAAAATTAAAAGTAGATGTGTTTGTAAGTTATGGCAAGCAATACGATAAGTTTTATTTAAATACAGGATTTTTAATGCGTAGACATTTGAATACAAAAGAGTATGTATTGTTGTCGTATATGCCAGCTGCATACGCGACGGAAAATTAATCTTTTTTGATGATTGTGAAGTGAAAGTAAATTGTATACCTTTCTACGTAAACGAGAAACATAATTGATTAGACGATTTTTTAGCCAATAAGCAAAAAAAGCTCTGTGTTGCATTGGTAAATACCCTTTGATACATTTATGAATACTCCAACGAATTTTATGTATAAAACGACGTAGATTTTAGTTTTACTATTAGATTAAACAAAATGTTAACACCACGTAGGCGAACAAGAGCTATAACATTATTGGAAAATGGCTGGTCCATAAGGGCTGTTGCTCGTATGTTAGACGTGAATCCTAGCGCCATATGTAGATTGAAAACCAAATGGCATACAACTTACAGCGTAGAACATGGTGCACGGGGAATACCTAAAACAAAAATAAGCACCCGACAACAGGACACCATCTTGAAAGAATACATAAATGCAAATCCACTATGTCCACCGCTATAGCGGTTTCCCGGGCAGTGTAACTACAGCAAGGAAGAGACTTAGAGAAGGAAATATCAAATCATATCGGGCAGCTAAGAAAAGTGAGCTAGGCGACAGGCATCGAAATGAAAGACTAAGTTTTGCTCGAACCTATATAGAAATGGAGGAAGATTTCTGGAAAACCATTATTTTTTCAGACGAATCTACATTTCAATCAACAGATAATCGAAGAAGTGTTTCTGTATATCGCCCAAAAAAATAATAGATTCAATCCGCGTTATGTATATGAAAGCACACGAAGTGGACGATTTAATGTAAGTGTATGGGGATGGATGTCATATGAAGGTCCAGGTGTTATATGGGATATAGAAAATCATCTAGACAGTATTCAGTACCGAAGTATCTTAGAAAACATAATGCTGCCAACAGTTAATATATTACACGGCGAGCATTTTATATATCAACAAGACAACTCGCCCATTCACACTGCAGGTACTATAAAGGAATGGATACGACAGTCTAATTTACAAGTACTCCCATGGCCTGCTAGAAGTCCAGACTTAAATCCGATCGAGAACCTGTGGGGACAGTTAAAGAGAAAATTATACAAATTACCTAATCGACCAAGAAATCGAGCAGAACTTTCCGGCCATATACAAGAAGAATGGAATAACATCGATGATAACTACTGTTGACGTCTCATACAATCCATTCCATCAAGGCTAGAAGAAGTTATTCAAAATGACGGAGGATGGACACACTATTAAACAATGTTAAACCATATACATGTATAATTTGGCGTGTATTATACGAATCTACGAGTATACATCTGTGTAGAAATGATATACATATGTAACTTTTTGTTAAATATTAATGTTATTACTTATTAAAAAAATATGTGTTTCTTGTTCAGTTTTAAAGACAATATGTTATTTCTCAATAGCGCCTCTCTGCAAGTAAAGATAAATAAAAGTCAAGTAACATACATACAGTGCAGTTCTAAAATGTCTTTCCCCCTTCCTCCTGCTAACTTTTGATCGGTTTAAGAGAAAGGTTCCAGTTTTGGGTCATTAATATGTAATATTATATACAGTAGACCCTCGATTATCCGTGCTGGTCGGGACTGAACCAAGCCCGGAAAATCGAAAAGCACGGTTAATCCGCACCTACTTATTTTAGTCAAAAAAGTTGGTTTATAAATTATTATGACTACTTACGTAAATTAATACGAGTCGATCGGAATCCTTCTTCAATTTTCATTGACAATTGAATCGAAGAAAGTTTAGATTTCGAAAAACTGCCAGTGACAAATTTGAAGATAGAGCACTACAGAAGTTTTTGATGAAAAAATTATTTAGAAAAAGTTAAAATTGTAGGAGGTATTGCAAAACGATTCAAGGCGTTAACGTGGAAAGCAGTATAAGTTGTACGATGTATACGATGATGGTACGGCGAATTGACGTGCACCGTTTGTACTAATTCGCATTCTGCACGGATAATTGAAACCCGGATAATCAAAGCTGTTTGCTAACACGGTTAATCCACAGCACGGTTAATCCGCACACGGATAATCGAGGTTCTACTGTACTACATTCTTGAAGTAATATTGTATTTAGTTTCAAAGATTGACGATTACTTCTCTTTTAAACCGATCAAAAGTTTAAACTTTAGAACCCCTCTGTATATTTGAATACATATTGTTTCTGTTGCATATTTACAGATACAATAGCAAGTTCTTTTACGAAATGTTATTGGACGAATAAATGTACTTTTTTTAAATATTAATCTCTATGCCTATTTTAGCATCGAATTTAGATAAATATTTTGAATCAAATAACTTTTTCTTCACACACTTTTCCGTATTTAGATAAACTCGATGTTCTCATAATACTATGACAAACATTCCTAGTAAATTTACGTTTAGTTATAGCATCAGGCTTGAATTAATGTGCAAACTTGTTAAAAACAACAAATAAATGAAAATCCTTTTCATGCGATGTAACATCAATACCTTAATTATTAGTTGCAGACAGTTATAATAGATACAAAATGTTTAAATTCACTTTTAGTCCTTTTTTTGCTTATGCTATATATACACATTCGTGCATTTACAAGATATTGAAAGCTCACACGTCGGCTAAACTGAATTACTCACGCAGACACAGCGATAATTTCCAGACAATCTATTTGAACTTTACAAAATAAGGTATAAATGAATGGCATTCAGTTCCATCTGATTGTAACACACAAGCATTCTTCCGACGATATTGCTATCCTATTCTATCTTATACAAAACTAATATCGGCGAGTTTCTCATCTGCATTTCCACCAAAGTGCTACTAAAATTCCCTTTAAATTCACTGTAGGTCGTTGCTTTTCTGGGTGTCGAACCTGTACATTTGGCAGAGAATAAGACTACAGGATATTGTTGTTCTGATCATTTTGATGTAAGTACCATGGATGTATTATATATGGATAGCGCCTAATATACTAAACAAGCGCAGCGCATTGACTCCAACATTAGAGTGAGAGGTTGCACAAGTGAGATAGAGCTAGAATAGGAAAAGGATTCATATACGCCCATAAGATTTACATTGTTATTTTGGTTTCGTTTAGGTATTTATCCGTTTATCTCGTTTAATATTGATCGGATACCGACTTAAATATATGAAATGCGTAGCGGAATAAATAGAGAATAACTTGTAGTTTGGTTTTTATTATAGATACCTAAGTAAATACTATTAAATATATTAAGAAAGCCCATCAGTGCGTTTCCCCATATAGGTATGAAATATATGTTAAATCTTCGGCACAAATAATATATAACACTTACCTTTTAGCGTTATATGGGTAAGGTGGTGCATAAAAAAATATTCGTAAGCAAGATTTTCCCAATATATTAAATGAAATTGATTTTTAAAGTGATTTATGGGATATTCATAATCTTTGTGCCAAAAATCACAAAACCGTTTTCAATATCTTTGTCTCAGGTATTGGCGCGTGAAATATACAATTACCATAAACTAAAGGAATACATAAAATTCGTATAATGAGCATGAAATAAACTAAATTAAAAATTAATTCTTATTAACAAAGAACAAAAATGTATTGCTCAAATTTAAACAAACATTAAAATATTAATTTATTAAAACTTAAACTAATACAAAATTATTTATTGGTGTTTAAATATTACCATCTTTGTATGCATCGGCCTAATTCTTACGCCTCCTGCATTAATGGTGTTATTGTAGTGATGCAATCTCAAAATGAAATAATTGTGTAAAATTAGTTTAATTAATTGGTAATGGTGCGAATTTAATTATTGTTGTTCATAAAAGTGATTCTGCAAGTTTTTAAAATAATATAACGCTAAAAGGTAAGTATTATATATTATTTGTGCGGAGGATTTAACATATATTTCATACCTATATGAGGAAACGCATTGATGGGCTTTCTTAATATATTTAATAGTATTTACTTAGGTATCTATAATAAAAACCTAACTACAAGTTATTCTCTATTTATTCCGCTACGCATTTCATATATTTAAGTCGGTATCCGATCAATATTAAACGAGATAAACGGATAAATACCTAAACGAAACCAAAATAACAATGTAAATCTTATGGGCGTATATGAATCCTTTGCCTATTCTAGCTCTATCTCACTTGTGCAACCTCTCACTTTAATGTTAGAGTCAATCCGTGAACAGAATGCGCTATCCATATAATAATACATCCATGGATAAGAGCATGGATGTATTATATATGGATAGCGTCTAATATACTAAACAAGTGCAGCGCATTGACTCCAACATTAGAGTGAGAGGTTGCACAAGTGAGATAGAGTTAGAATAGGCAAAGGATTCATATACGCCCATAAGATTTACATTGTTATTTTGGTTTCGTTTAGGTATTTATCCGTTTATCTCGTTTAATATTGATCGGATACCGACTTAAATATATGAAATGCGTAGCGGAATAAATAGAGAATAACTTGTACTTCGGTTTTTATTATAGATACCTAAGTAAAGACTATTAAATATATTAAGAAAGTCCATCAATGCGTATCCCCATATAGGTATGAAATATATGTTAAATCTTCCGCACAAATAATATATAATACTTACCTTTTAGCGTTATATGGGTAAGGTGGTGCATAAAAAATAGTCGCAAGCAAAATTTTCCCAATATATTAAATGAAATTGATTTTTAAAGTGATTTATGGGATATTGATAATCTTTGTGCCAAAAATCACAAAACTATTTTCAATAACTTTGTCTCTGGTTTATCTCTATAGTTAAAAGAATGTTAAAATATTAAAGTACAATATTACAGACACGTTAAAATTGGATAAAACAAGACATCTAGATGTCTTGTTTTATCCAATCCAACGTTTTATCCAATTTTAACGTGTCTGTAATTGTATATTTCACGCGCCAATACCTGAGACAAAGATATTGAAAATAGTTTTGTGATTTTTGGCACAAAGATTATCAATATCCCATAAATCACACAATATCCCAAAAATCAATTTCATTTAATATATTGGGAAAATCTTGCGTACGAATATTTTTTATGCACCACCTTACCCATATAACGCTAAAAGGTAAGTATTATATATTATTTGTGCGGAAGATTTAACATATATTTCATACCTATATGGGGAAACGCATTGATGGACTTTCTTAATATATTTAATAGTATTTACTTAGGTATCTATAATAAAAACCGAAGTACAAGTTATTCTCTATTTATTCCGCTACGCATTTCATATATTTAAGTCGGTATCCGATCAATATTAAACGAGATAAACGGATAAATACCTAAACGAAACCAAAATAACAATGTAAATCTTATGGGCGTATATGAATCCTTTGCCTATTCTAGCTCTATCTCACTTGTGCAACCTCTCACTTTAATGTTAGAGTCAATGCGTGAACAGAATGCGCTATCCATATAATAATACATCCATGGTAAGTACAAGTACCTAACCTATAAATCTCTTTTACGAGTAGTATGGTATTCAAATTAGTGATATTTTACAAGTATGTATGTACTTACGTTACAATAATATGTATTATCATGCATGTACACAAAGTACTAATTCTATGTATTAATGGTTAAAAAAGGATCTTACATTTGTGTTATCATATTTTATTAGTAATGCCATAACGTTATAATCTGACTTACAAGTTTTATACTGTTTCTACGTCACCTTGCGTTTTGGTCACGCGACTTCCTCGCGCATTTTCAACTCAAAAACTCTCGAAAACCACAAGTCTTTGAAAAAAAGATTTTTTTGTTTCATTTACCGGCGATCTCAATCCTTTATAAAATGTTTAATTCCTGTTAACTTTTGAGAAATCTAGGTTGTCTATTAGAATAGTTGCCAACATACATAAACCAAGTAGGTGAAACGTACACATCACAAAATCACTAAACTCACAACTAAGAACTAACCTCCAAACACCTTCAAACAAGCAAACATTTCAGGAATATTTGGACATATTTTAGAAATGCCGTCTGTTAGTCATGCGCACAAAAACCATGACATCAATTTTAGGGCTTTTGTCCTTTCTGTTTGTTCTGTGCTGTCCATGTGCTATCATTGAGATAGAATACGTAAAGGGGACTTCACACTTATGCAATTTCTCGCAGCAATTCTTATTTGGATAAAAGTCGCATGCAATTTAGCATTCAGACTATGCAATTCCTTCGTGCAATTTGTCGCGCGAAGAAAATTGCATGGATTAAAACTTGCTCTATTTTATATAAAAGTTGCATGCGTTTCTTAAATATTATATCATGTAGGCTGGCACTGCATACGAAACGTCAAAATTGATTGTTAGGATTGCATGTGCATTATGCATAATGTGAATCAGTCAAGCAATTTGAAAAAATCGCAGCGTCTTTGCGAATTCCTAAATCAGAATTGCATTGCGAAAAATGGCATAGATGTGAATCTCACTTAAGGAGGCGCTACCACGTGGCTAAAACGGCGCAGGTCGGCCATATTGGTACACCACTTTACGTCAGATACGTAGATTCTAGTGTATATGTCATGTATGGTTGTATAATCAAAATTAAATCATTATGTATTATTTTGACGTAAGTGGAAAGAAAGATCCTGAACTTTACACGGGTCATTCATTTCGTCAATCATCGGCAACAATTTGCGTGAGCGGGAGTGGTGACATTACAGCTGTGAAAAAACTAGGAGGGTGGAAATCAACCGCAATTGCCGCAGGTTGTATCGACGACAACATAAATAACATATTAGAAGGAGGAAGAAAAAATGTGGAAGTAATTACCAAGAATAACTGTACCATACAAAGTGTTGACAATGTTATAAACTACTTATAATATGACGGGTAAAGAAAATTCACCTGTAACTTTTAATAACTATCGTAATATTACTATTAATTATAATTATTATGTAAACAAAAAATTAATAATGTTATTAAATTTATATTGTTTTTTTCTGACAGTTGTAGATAAAGTATAGTATTCTATTCGCGAGTAATAACTATTATTAATTCGGATGAATTACAACTTGTAAAAATCATCCTCATGAGTAATAGCCATCATTACTCGCTCATTGAATAATATAATATTATCCACGACTATTGTATAATGTACCCATTATACGTCTGTTTGCTCGATCTTAATAATACCCATTAGTCACGGCAGTGATTAATGAAACATTAATGCAAGTTTATGTCCAATAGGAATGCGACATTCCAATATTCCATATGGTCGTGACTACATATCTGACAGATATAAAAATTAATTAAACAGTTCTCTGTATCTATTTAAATATAGTAAAAATTAAAGAATAGTCATGGATAAAGTATAGTATTCTACTCGAGTATAATGGCTATTATTGTCTCGGCGATTTAGGCCACTCGCCTGCGGCTCGTGACAGTAAACTTTACCTACTAAAATGTTTATAACGCTAATGACAGTTACTTTATTGATGTAAATATTGATTATGTATACTATATATAAATGCGAAACGAAGTGGCATAGGATGTAGGCAACCAATATAACAAGTCGTAATGAGGTCGCATAGGATCATTGAGACAGAATAAGTAGGGAGACGCTATCACGTGGCTAAAACGGCGCAGGGCGGCCATATTGGTACTCCACTTTACGTCAAACACGTAGATTATAATGTATGTGTCATGCATGTTTGCATTAATTGATTATTTCACTTATCTACGCTTAGGTATATGATATAGCAAACTACTAGAATTATGGTTTCTTGTGCTTTACCTAGTTGCAAGAGTAGAAACAGCGTTAACAAGAAGAATTCGTCGAAAATAATATTACATAGGTCAGTGTTTGACATAAAAACAATGTGCAGGGCCGTAATTGGAAAATTTCAATTGGTGCGCCTGTATGTAGGTACATAAATAAACTATTCATATTGATATTGTCAAATTATGACATTTATGGGCCTTGGGCCTAACAGGCGTGGCGTGACGTGATTAATTTAAAATAAAACCATCTGTTAAGTGGAGGCTTAAAATTATACTTATAATTTTCAGTAGTCCACACCTGGTGAGGCAGCCATATTGTTACTCCACTTAAGCCCCGCCCAGTGCGCCGTTTTGAACATACAGGAAATATGCTTCATAGCGTCTCCTTAGTATACTAGCTCAATGTGTGCTGTAGACTAGACGAGACTAGACTGTGATAGAGACTCGCACGCTTCCCCACTTCTTAGCGAATTTTGGTACCCCTTGCCCCTTCCCGCCGTTATTTATCCTATATCTGAAATCAACCGGTATATAAAATTCACAACACATTCTTTCTTATTGCAAAAATAATTTATGGGGTAATCCCGTTACCCCTATTAGATAGTTAGTCTAGTTGGTACTTATAAATAGACATGGCAATATTCTACCAAAATAGTGAGATGGTTGACTTTTTGTTACGAAACGGAGCAAATCATAACGTTTAATTTGTGAATTATATATAGGTAGCTACAGATAGATAAAAAGTCAACCATCTCGCACAGTCATCTTTAATGATGAATTATATTTAGTTTTTAAATTTATTGCTACATACATATCTAGCCATTTGTGATGTACGAATCTTTACGTGAATTTTATATAGAATTGGATATAAACCCATCAAATGTTCAAATTCAAGCTTGAACTAAGCTTAAGTATAAGTAAATCTATCTTTAACTAAAATATATCACTTGATTCACTACACGCATATGCTAGTTCGAAAGATTTAGACCACCGATGGAGATTCTTTTAGACGAAATTGTCTATAGCTACTATGTACTGTAAACTTTAGAGGCTGTAGTTAGTTTAAAATTGTTTGGGTTATGGACTTGCAGTTTATACCTCGCACCCGAAAAGATACTGGGTATAGTGAAATGGCAAGAGATATACTCATAGCTGTTTATTATTGTCTTTATTATCGTCAAGAACTTATTCGCATTAGTTGTTTGTAAAATAAAATGCAACTGTTTGTACAGAGCGAAAAAAAGTTCAGTATGTGAATGGTTCTTTCATATCTTGTACATCATTGTGTTTTATAGATAATAGGTATAGCAATCAAGAACAGAATTTATTGTATAAAAATAATAAATAAGAATAAATATATAGACAACAAATTATCCCAAGTGCATATACATATATACATATTATAAATATTTAATGTTAATGGTAACCTGAATAAGGTAATGCGGCTAATGGAGTACCAACTTTAGCAACAGGTGCTGTAGCTAGAACTTTTCCAATAGGCTCGCGACGAACAACTGCATTGAATCCATTATGAGGATCAGCAGTGTATTCAACTATTCTCTGGTGACCATCAGCATCCACTAGGGAATAACTACCTTGCACTACATCACCATTGCGACTTTCGTGCTGACTTTTGCTGTCACCAGTTAAACCGTCTTGGATATCATACGCATAAGAATATTGAGGATTTGGATCATAATCGTCGGCAACCACAGTTTTAGCGACAGCATATGGAGCTGCATATTTGGCTATGGGTGCGCTATATGCCAATGATGCTGCTGGAGCAATTACACCAGCATGTGCAAGTGTTGCACAAGCAACAAAGAAAGTAATCTGAAAAATAATAATTGTTTAATTAAAATATGATTACAATAAATCTAAAGCCGTTTAGTTACTTTAGCAATCATTTTGTGGAGTATAAGTATCACAATCAATATTACAAAAGTGTTTATAATTTTATTTTAAAAACGGCGAGTATTTATAGTTCTCAAAACCGTTGTTATATAATATGAGTGACCATGAATATTTGGGCGGAGCACTATTACTTTTACGTATTACGAAAATTAATCTTTGATCTAGGTGGATAGTAGGTGTAAAGTGTCTAGATATATACGTACCCGCGTTACACTTGTAGTATGTGCCCATTTGTAACGCACCCTTTTAGGTTCAATTGAGGTCAAGTGTATCGAAAATACGAGTATACTATCGAAGTTTAGAATGCATATTGTTAATCTTATTAAAATGTTAATCGAAAAAATGCACAGGCAAAATACTTATACAAAGCGAGCGAAACATAGATTTGTTTTACGTTCATATCTTCTTGTAGATAGTGACATTAAATATTTTGTTTTTAGTTATTATTACCTTTATACATTTTGTCACGTTTTTTTAATTTCAACTTCAGATGTACTGCAGGCTGATTCATGTTCAATCTTCATCATGGAGATATTGCTGATTTTGGAGATAAAGAGTAGGTTTACATTTGGCGAAATTCGAGTACTCTATTTGCGTTAAAATTTGATGATTTATTGATTTAAATAATGTATAGCATGTTGCTAGCAATTTTTAATGTCATGCTGTAATTGACAAAAAATAATTTTTAAAAATAAATACAGTAACAAATGAAATTTCAAATTGTCAACATTTTGGTTAACGTTTATAGTAATAGAAAAATGTCGTACACTGTCGTATACCAACTAAAAAAACCAATAGGTAGATATCTATTTTTTATTCACCGAGCCGAAATAAAACAATGCCACGTATTTGTAATCAGAAATAAAATTAAAGAACAGTAATAAGAATATGAAACAAAAAGAAAACAACAATTACGTAGTGAATGTTTATAATCGCACACACTTTTGGCATTTTGAATTGTTCCTTTGTATGGTCGTTCTTCTAGGAATTTCAGCGAAAGCAATTTGCGTGTTGATTTCGAAGTTCGATTGTTTTGTGAGGCATCATCTCTATAAATATTTTTAACTACTTCATACAAAAATGTTTAGAGGAGTTAACTCAGAATATCTTGTTGGTAGGGCCACTGCGTGCGGGCGTGCAAGCCGTGCACCGCACAAGGGCGGCATTTTCAAGAGGGCGGAATCGGCGACGAAATCATGTCGAAAGGAAAACGAAACATGTCATAATTTGCATGTATACAATTGTACAAGGGGTGTAAGGGCGGCATTTTCAAGGGGGCGGCATCGGCGGCAAAAACATATCGAAAGGAAAACAAAACATTGTCATAATTTGCATGTCTACAACTGTACAAGGGGCGGCCTAATCGGTATTGCACGTGGGCGTTCAAACAGCTAGTGGCGGGCCTGCTTGTTGGCTATCTAATAACTTTATTACGTTCAATCCAGCCTTTTGGAAACTCTTAACTCACTCCTTACAATTGCCGCAATCTGAGCTAATACATTCTTCTTACCCCCATAAATACTGTAGGTGATTTAACGGAATATTATCTAAGAAGTCATAGATAAGTATCTATGTGCGAGAAAAGTGTGGGTTTATTTTCCCAGTTAATATTTCGCGATACTTACATAATTATGCATAACTATATAACATAAACATTACGGGGTTTATTAATGAAAAATCTATTCTCAACCTTTTTCAAATTAAATGCGAATTTTTCGGCAGGAAAATGTGTATTTAGTAAATAAATCGCTTTAAAGCAAAATTAATTGCTCTGAAGAAATTCATACAAACAACGCTCTGTTATTTAGAGAAATTAAATTCCGGATCTTAATAAATGGAGATTACCTGCTGTAAAACTCGCATTTAATTTTAAAAAGATAATACTTGCTACTGTTGTATTTCGATTTGATGAATAAAAGATGCTTAATATACAGGCTGATTGGTGAGAATGGCCTATTAAAAGTATTATACAAACGGATCGGAATTTTAAAACAAAATTTTGCAGTTGGATATGGTTGAATATGAACTATCACGTGAAAATATTTTTGAATAAATATCACTTCCGGTTAACCGGAAGTGGGCATCAACTTCGATTTTTTGAATAGCATGCTATAAAATAAATTGCAAATTCAGCTTCTATGATAAATTTTACACATATTTCATGTATCATACCCTATACCTAAATACCATTCCTTCTCAGTTATTCGCAATTAAAGAAAAAAAGTGACAGATACCGATCTTACTTTATAGTGATATTATTTCACGTAGGAGTAAATGAGGCGAATGAAATTTTGCATACGCACAGCTGATATTATGTAGTTATACAGGATTTGAAGTTTTTTTCTGTAACATTATACAGGGTGTTTAAAAACTTAGTTGCTTATAAATAAGTTCAATCCGCGGAAAGTAGATTTTCTTAAATGGAAAGGTATATATTTTATTAGATATTGTGATTCTACAAAATATTCTCTTTGAATCCGTATTAGGTATACCTATACCTAACAGAATCCTACAAGGCAACATGCACCGAAGCAGAACAGCAGTCGATCTCCTCATCCAACTACAACTGGACACCGGAGTAGATCTGCTGCTTATCAGTGAACAATACCGGGATAAGGAAGGCACCGGGTGGTACAGGGACACACTCGGCACTGCAGCTATATGGATCCCGGACACGAACAGCGTCATCGTCGACAACCACGGAGCCCGAAACGGATACGTGTGGGTAAAGAGCGGCACCATCACCTACGTGAGCTGCTATCTCACACCCAACGAGCCGATAGCGGACTTTCAGGGCAAGCTCGACAACCTGGAAGACGACCTTCGAGAAATGGCAGGGTCCATTATTCTCGGAGGAGACGTGAACGCCAAAGCCGTGGAATGGGGTATGGAATACACCGACTCCCGAGGGAGACGTATACTGGACATGGCGGCCAGACTCGGACTCAGCGTGGTAAATGTCGGAGACACTACCACGTTCAGAAGACCAGGCTACGGAGAGACGATACCGGACATCACACTGGCCTCGGAGGACATTGTGCGGGACATCGTGGACTGGCGAGTCATGGAGGACTACACCGGAAGTGACCACCAGTACATAAGCTACAACGTGACGAGGCAGCAGCCGATCAGGCGAAATCCTGCTCAGCTCGGCCCTCGATGGAACGTAGCGAAGCTGGATGAAGACGCCGTGGCTCGTGCAATCGCTCAGGGAAAGGATGCCGTCATGGAATGTTCTGGTTCGGCGGAGACAATTGCGGACGCGACCATGGCCCTCATACGTCGCGCCTGCGACGCCTCTATGCCGCGGAGAAAGAAACACAACAGAAGGTCTGCGTATTGGTGGAACGACGAGATCGCGACCCTCCGGAAAAGATGCTTACAGCTCAGACGGAGAATAACCAGAGTGAGACGACGAGATCCGAACGCGGCAGAACTAGAGTCCGAGGACTTTAGGAACGCCAAGAGAGATCTCAAGAACTCCATCTACAGAAGCAAGAAACGTAAGTGGGAGGAGCTGCGGCAGGACGTTGACAACGACCCATGGGGCCTTGGGTACAAGATCGTCATGCAGAAGCTTACGACGAAGACGGCGAATCCAGTCCTCGAACGAGATCGTATGCGGAACATCGTTGACACGTTGTTCCCTACCCATCCGGAGAGAACTGCGGAAATGGAGGACGAGCTATTGAACGACATCCCGCTTTTTAGCGGAGATGAACTGTCAAAAGCGGCGAACTCCCTACAAAACCGGAAGGCACCTGGACCCGACGGAATTCCGACGGAAGCTCTCAATATTGTGGCGCGCGTCTGCCCAGATCTGCTTCTGCACATGTACAACCGCTGTTTAACAGAAGGATCCTTCTGCAAGAGATGGAAGGTACAGCGACTAGCGCTGATAAGCAAAGGCAAGGGCGACCCGACCACGGCACCTGCATACAGACCGCTATGTATGCTGGACACGGCTGGAAAGCTACTAGAGAGACTGCTCAAAACGCGACTGGATAGCAGCATAGACGACGTGGGAGGCCTGTCCGAGAGACAGCATGGCTTCAGGAAGGGACACTCCACCGTCGGCGCCATAGCGCAGGTAGTGGAAACCTTCGAAGCCGCTCAACAGGGAAATCATTACTCGTGACCCCTGGTGATGCTCGTCACATTGGACGTAAGAAACGCCTTCAACTCGGCGAGATGGAACGTCATTCTTGACTCCTTGCAGAACACGTTCGGCACGCCATCCTATTTACTTAGGATGATACGCAGCTACCTTAGCGACAGGAAGCTGGTCTACGACACCGCAGGCGGGCCGTGCACGAAGAAGATAACAGCGGGAGCGGCGCAGGGTTCCATACTGGGCCCCGACTTATGGAATGTGTCCTACGACGGGATCCTCCGAATGGAGCTGCCGCAAGATGCGTATCTGATAGGATACGCAGACGACGTAGCGGCAGTCATCCTAGCGCGTGACGAGGCGGATGCCCAGAGAAGGCTCAACCAGGTTATGAGAAGAGTCACCACATGGATGGACGAACACGGCCTGACCCTGGCAACGGAGAAGACCGAGGTCGTTCTACTGACCAGGTGAAGAATCCCTAGGGAGATCGAGATGACGGTGGATACGGAAGTCATAACCACTACAACTTCCGTGAAGTACCTCGGACTGCGGCTCGACAGCAAGATGACCTTCTGGCAACAGATTCAGTCGTCGAGCGATAAGGCCGCTAAAGTAACGACGATGTTGAGCCGACTAATGGCTAACGTAGGAGGACCGACGGCGAGTAAACGCCGGCTGCTAATGACCGTCACCCATTCCATACTGTTGTATGGAAGCGAGATCTGGGCTGACGCCTTACAGCAGGACAAGTACAGAAAGCGGATGGCTTCAGTACAGCGACGGGGAGCACTCAGGATCGCCAGCGCATACCGTACGGATTCCGAACCGGCGGTGCTCGTGATCGCAGGAGTAACTCCGATAGACCTACTAGCTCTAGAAAAGAAGAGAGTCTACGAGACACGACGAGACGTCGGCTCACGACAAGCAAGAGCGGACGCTAAAGCGCTCACACGACAACGTTGGCAAGAGCGCTGGCAGAACGACACGAGAGGACGGTGGACGGCCAGACTCATCCGCAACATCACGGAGTGGATGAACCGAGACCACGGCGAGGTAAACTACTACCTCACCCAGTTTTTCAGCGGACACGGGTATTTCAACGCATACCTGGCTCGAATGGGTAAAGCAGAGAACGCGACATGTCAGTATCACGACTCTGCGGAAGATGATGCTCACCACACCTTCTTCGAATGCGAGAGGTGGAGTAACTACAGAGACGCTCTACAAGACGAACTAGGACCTCTAACGCCGGATAACGTCGTGCAAATGATGCTGTCCGGACACGACCACTGGCAGAAGATCGCCACGTTCGTCGAGAAGGTGCTGAAAGAGAAGAAGAGAGAGACCCAAGCAATGGAGGCAGCCGATCGAGGCTAACTACGAGGTGCCATCCTGAAGTAATGCGACCAGCGGTTCCGGGATGGATTCTACACCTGACAAAGTGAGGTTTTTTAGTGGGTGCGAGCCCCACACACCGGGGACGGGTCTCGTCCCTGATGGTGCGTTTAGGCATTTTTCCTCACTTAAAAAAAAAAAAAAATTCCTATACCTAAAATGTAAGGTTAATAAGTTACAACGATTTAATTAACCTCCGTACTTAAAATGCTCAGATATGTCAATTTACAGAGGCAAGTGTGCTTAGCTCATTTGTTTTACATACTTACTTGCCACTTATTTTGACTACTCTTACTACGGGAACTAATATCACTATAAAGTAAAATCGGTATCTGTCACTTTTTTTCTTTAATTGCGAATAACTCAGAAGGAATGGTATTTAGGTAGAGGGTATGATACATGAAATATGTGTAAAATTCATCATAGAAGCTGAATTTGTAATTTATTTTATAGCATGCTATTTAAAAAATCGAAGTTGATGCCCACTTCTGGTTAAACGGAAGTGATATTTATTCAAAAATATTTTCACGTGATAGTTCATATTCAACCATATCCAACTGCAAAATTTTGTTTTAAAATTCCGATCCGTTTGTATAATACTTTTAATAGGTCATTCTTACCAATCACCCTGTATATTTAGTTTTCCGTCGTTAGTATTTCTCATTTTTATAACTGAAATGTTTTATTCAGATTTTTCATGTATGGTTTGTGTTTCATGTCAACTAACCATTAAATCAAAAACGAAAAAATCTGTCCGTGCCAAAATCCAATACAGCTTCCATAAGAAAGTTGGTGATGGAAAGAAGCGAAACGTCATATAAAAATTATAAGCAGATAAAAGATGAAACGTGCCATTGAGAACTTGATTTTTAGTTTTTCTCTGCAAAGCCAAATACATATATGTAGGTTGGTAAGAGTAAAAGGAGAAAATCAGCTTTTTTCTCTTTTGTGTTTTAAATCTTGAAGGTAAAAGATAATTTTGTCTTCGGGTTGATAGTATAAACACAAAACTTAGCTAAATTTAAGTACCCATTATCTCCAATAATGCTCGTTTGCACCGTTTTGTATTAACAAAAATTCGGACAGGTTTAGTTAAACCGGCGTGATAATCGGCAACATCGCCTTTACGAGTACAATTGCTCTAAAGAACCTGTGTGAATCGTGTATGATCGTCTCCAATTGTGTCGTATCGAATGTCATTTGTCATTTACACTAATAGGCGTTTACTAAAATTGGAGCGGTTTATATATATATATATATCTTCAAAGAATGTTTACATCTTAGCCGTACCTATATCAAATTAAGGAAAGAAATCTTGGTAATAGCGGCTAGTACTGAAAATGATTATTAAATTTAATTAATAATCACTGTCATTTATCACCATACAGCGACGTGTTTCGATATTATAAATCTCATCAGGCTGTCTTTGTGAGAATGACAGTAATTTGTGAAAACTCATATATATATCCAACATCGTGTATTAAGTATATATGAGAGATTAATTTTACAAATATTGACTTATGTCGAAATTGACTATTGTCTATCTACTTTTATTTCTACAAAGTCAGTAATTGTTTATTACATTGACCTGTAGCTGTAGAATTAGCGACATCACATTACGCATAAGCCAGAGATAATTGAAAATGTGAAAAGTTTCATATATAATATATCCATCACTTTTCTGTAGAATAATATGAGATATGAGATATATCCTTCTTTCAACCAGGATAATATAAATTCAAAGAATGTTTACATCTTAGTAATGTGATGATAAAATATAATACAAACCGTTTAAATCCACTGTAAGAAAGTATTTACTCAATAAATGTTTGTACAATGTTAATGATTTCTTGGAAGAACTATAAGTTGTATATACATACATATACTTATTTGTTACATACATATATTTGTTTTCCTTTGACGTATTTCACACACTGTAGCATGAAATGAATAAATTTATTATTATTATTATTATTATTACCAGGATTTCTTTCCTTAATTTGATATAGGTACGGCTAAGATGTAAACATTCTTTGAATTTATATTATCCTGGTTGAAAGAAGGATATATCTCATATTATTCTACAGAAAAGTGATGGATATATTATATATGAAACTTTTCACATTTTCAATTATCTCTGGCTTATGCGTAATGTGATGTCGCTAATTCTACAGCTACAGGTCAATGTAATAAACAATTACTGACTTTGTAGAAATAAAAGTAGATAGACAATAGTCAATTTCGACATAAGTCAATATTTGTAAAATTAATCTCTCATATATACTTAATACACGATGTTGGATATATATATATGAGTTTTCACAAATTACTGTCATTCTCACAAAGACAGCCTGATGAGATTTATAAAATCGAAACGCGTCGCTGTAGGGTGATGAATGACAGTGATTATTAATTAAATTTAATTATCATTTTCAGTACTAGCCGCTATTACCAAGATTTCTTTCCTTAATTTAATTATATATATATATAACCAAATAGAAGACTCGGTGATTACCGATTTAGTGATAGTACTAGTACAATTTCACCGTAAATTTATGTTACGGAATTCGGTTTATATAGGAAGTAATAAGACAATTTATGCTGTTGACGTTTCGGGTTTATTTAATTAACCATTCATCAGAACCTAGGTGTAAAATTACAGCAATCAATGAGGTGTACATTAAAAGAATTGATAAATAAAATTACTTACATTAGCAATTACATCTCATTTTTTTGTATTGTGAATGCCACATCATGGATTGGCCAACATAGAACATTTAACGTGCATCAGGCAAACGTGAAGAATGACAAAATACAATCATTTACATGTTAAAATATTTTTAAAACTTAATAAAATATTATAGCAACTAGCTATTTTTTATTTCTATTAATACAAAAAGATTGTTTAAACAAGAACTACGGTCGTCGTAAGTGGGGAAAGCGCCAAAGACACAAATTCAAATAATAAAACAACTGAAAACCGCCGAATCCATACAACCAATGACCTCTCACATCAAAGGCGAGAAAGACAATATGCAGACAAGAGAATAGGCAACCAACTTACCTCTCACATAAGTTCGTCACATACTTTTATCGGAATTACTTTTATTTCATTTTATTAAAATATTTTTCAAGAATAGGTTTTAAACCGATGTACAAATTACTGAAACAATCAGAGTTGTCTGTTTTTGAGTTTATAGTACTATGAGTAAGTTGAATGGCAAGTGTTTCAAGGACCAACGTTTAGTGAAATTAGCCTCTTTATAAAGGATCTCAACGTTATTAAAGTCCACGACATGATCAAGGGTAGCGACATGATTCGCTAAAGCTAAAGCTATATATATCTATATATCTTATTTTTTAATTATCTATACATATATATGTATATCCTGTACCACTTCAAAAATAATAGATTAAAGTTTAAATAGACGAACTTAGTAGTAAGTGATTATTAATCAAAAAAGTAATAAAAATTCGTAAAAGAAAAAAAAAATGAAAATGAGAATATGTAACAACCTAAAATCAAAAAACTATAGAAAAAAAAAACAAACGAAAGAAGCGATTAAAAGTACGCGAAAGAAGTTACGGCAGATATGTGCAATATATATTGTTAAGGACTCAAAGACATTTAAAACAAGCATTCTTTTATTTTACATATATTTGCTATATATTCAGTATTTTGTTAAATTAATATGTCTAAATCTCACGCTTAATGTAATATAATATAAATAAGCAAAATCATGATAACGAATTAATAGAAACAAGAGCCACCGATAGGATATAATTCTAAAAATGCTAAGCTTCGGAGCTAAACTCGAAACTACGTCGTAGCGATAAAATGAAGCGCGCGCCAACCCGTATTACACAGATGACGTGCTATTTGACTTTGCGCGTTTTGTTAATGGTATAGCCGCTCATGGACTTGCCTGCGCTGATCGCGATACGCATACGAGTGTGTACTCGTTGGATTCATTGCGTTCAGTACACGAACCGTGGTTCGTGGAATCGTTACTATTATAAGGGGTCAGTGGATGGAGCATAGTAAAAGGCGCAAATAGACGCATATGAAAACATATACGAGAAATTCGATATTCCTGGACGTAGTTTTGAGTTGTATCGTGTTTTACGCGGTAGTGATAAACTATTGAACTGATTATTCACTTTCTCCCTAGTTCAGGAATCGCTCCGATAAATATATCCTTTTGGCTCGTTAAATACAAGAAGTACATAAAGTACACATTTCAAATAGCGTTCAATACGCAGGAAAGAGAGACATTATTTGTAAATATTATTTTATATGCTTATACATTATATGAGAATTATTATTTTGTGTCTTTCATGTACAAAGAACTGGAATTTATGTTTTATTTTTATTTCTTTATTACAATATATGCATTAAAATAAACTCACTCGTTTATTGTGAAAAACCCTTACACTAGTAGTATTTCTCCAGCAGCTAGGTCCAATAAAACAATTGGACCGTAACATATATCTTAATATTAACTAATACTGATACGAAGAATGGGCATTAAATTAAAATTACTGGGCCTATGTATGTAGGTACACCAGCGCACCAATGTCCTAGTTCAAGAATATGGATTGAGAGGTTCTGATTTGAATGAATTCAATGAAAAGCATATTTTATATTTTTATACATTAGATATTTAACAATTTTTTTTGTCGATCGGTTGTTTCGCCTACTCCTAACTACAATTTTTTATTTTTCAATTATGCTTTAATTCCTCTTTGAACATTAGTTACTAGCAGATGGCATAACTTTTCTTATCGATGTCCGACTTTGTAATGTATAAAATCCGAATAGAAGGCAACACATGCTACTTGATCTAGTAAAGTGAACGCTAGATTACATAGAATAAAACAAACACCTATATCAAATGTTAACTGTTGTTAAGTGTTTTAAGTTTTTGAGATGGAGTTCACAGTTTCACTTACTCGTACACGTCAAATAGTTGTTGCACCTTATACGTTTAATTCTATCACCTTCGTATTTTAAATCCGGCATATTCGTTATTACGTGTTCTAGTTTCTTCGAAATACGCCGTTTCCAAAACGTACATACCTAACTGCGAGATTCCTTAAGTATGTGTGTACTGATAAGCACTCACAACGACCAGTGTAATAATACTGAACAAGTATGTTTTAATACGGACGCTTACGTATTCCGTGCCACGCTCTTCGCCCCTTCACGTTGTTCTCCGTACTGCACTGAAACTTGCTCCTCTTTGTCGAGTCTAGTAATCATTGTCACATGGTGACATTTTTAAAAATTAAAAAGAAAAGTCAGTGTTAATTTAACTGATACCAAAAGATAAAAAAGGGACAAATTAATAGTGACGCAAAAACAAAAAAAAAAAACATCACGACGGCAGAGAGAAAAAAAGGAGAAGATAAAAAGAAGAACGGGTGACAGAAAAGATAGAGATAAAGAAATGTAGAGAGAACAAAAAACAGGAGGAAGATAACGTTGGCAAAAAGCGAGAACAAGAAGAGAGATATTTAATTGAAAGAAAAGTACAGTAATATTGAAGAAAATTAACAAAAATAATAAAATATAAAAGGGTTGAAGGAATTGGTACGGAAAAAGAAAAAAGAAAGAAGACGTGTTTGAGTGGAAGGAGCACAAGCGGAACATTCTACAAGGACGAGGATTCACACATATACAAACAAACAGGTATTAGAGGGTAGAACGGTGAATTTTGTAAAAGCTTTTGGTATTTAGTAATCGATATTGATTTGCCGTATTGTTTTTAAATTAAAATTAAATTACGAACATTGCACAGTATGTTTGCATCGTTTATTATTTTTCAACATGGTAGACAGGTGCTGCAAATATGATGCAAAGTTAGATACATACATGATTTACTACAAGAAAATGACAATATTTAACATTAATTTACTCATATCTGAGTAGAAAACAGAATTTAGGTGTTGTATATATAGAATATATTCATGAATTTTGTAAAGTTCAGTGTGTTATAAGAATGTATTGGTTCCTTAGTACTGTGTTTTGGACAATTTTTGTCACTAGTTGATTTACATACACCATATTATAAAATGTATTAAGTATGCCTTCCAACAATTACATTCACCATTGTCCTCTACTTTAATGTAATATTTATTTCGATAAAATTAATTGTTTTACGTAACATTTGTGTTTTATATTTCAATGTTACTTATTGTTATAATGCGTATGTATGTATAAAACCGCCGTATATAGGGTTGGGCAAATGTTCCGCGACGACAGCTCAATTACAAAAAAAGGGTGATAGTGGATACATACTGTGGTTTTCGATATAATCTGAATGACTAAAATTATATTTTTTTTTAATTCAGCAATAAGTGATTGACGTTATTCTTTGTCAAAACATCGTAACACTTGTAATTTCTTTTAAATAAAATCTAAATATATTATTGCTTATAATAAATTGTCCACTAATATAGAATATTTTATATCATCCTATGTCTAAATTTAATGGTTTCAAAAATATTGTCAGTATCGCTGAAATAGTTGAACAAACTTCATATAATAATATGCAGATCAAACAACTGCCCTATAGTCGGGGCATCGTATATCTGAACTATTCGGGAATAGAGAATAAAGAATAATTACAAAGTACATAGGTTGTCCAAATGCTCTGTTATTTTGGTACTGTAAGTTGTAATAAATATGTATTTCAACAGGATAATAATTCTCCTATTCACAAATCACGGGTTGTTCAAGAATGGCTAAATCAAAATAATGTTAATGTGTTACCTTGGCCATCAAAAAGTCGCGATATTAATCCCATAGAAAATGTTTGGGGTAAATTAATGAAACACATACGAGGGAGCGTTTTTATATTCGTGGAATGAGCGGGTTGTAAGGGGTGATTAGGCGCATTGGGGGCGTGGCCTGTGCAGCGACTCATAATTAGTATAAACACGAAGTTTCATTGTTATTAGACAGTTAGTCTTTGAGCTATCGTCAACCAAGTAACATAATCAGGAGTGAAAAGTGAAATATGGAAAAAATCGAACATCGTGCCGTTATAAAGTTCCTTACCAGGCAAGGAAAATCAGTCGCGACCATAATGAATGAGATGTCATTGGTTTACGGCGACTCTTGTGCAGGAAAAACCATGGTATTGTACAAGTGGCATAGTTTATTTAAACAAGGAAGGGAATTCCTTGAAGACGACCCGAGGCCGGGCAGGAACATTGAGGTGACCATACACTTATCCAAAAAGTTGAAAAAATTGTACTCGAAGATGCTCGACTAAAGAAGAAACAACTCGCAGAAATGGTTGGAGTATTCGATACAACAATTTTTAAAATCCTACACGATCATCTCGGCATGTCTAAGGTCAGCGCAGGATGGGTGCCGAGAATGCTCACGCCGCCGCAAAAACAACACCGCGTAGAGTGTTCGCGTGCATTTTTGGACCTCTGTAATGAAGACAAGGATGGGGTATTGAGTCCAATTGTTACTGGAGACGAAACTTGGGTTCATCATTATGAACCTGAGTCCAAACAAGACTCCATGCAGTGGCATAAAAAGGGCACAGCACCTCCCAAGAAATTTAAAGTGTCACAGTCAGCTGGGAAACTCATGGCAAAGGTATTTTGGGACCCGGAAAGAATATTGTTGATTGATTATAAAGATAAAGGTGTTTCTATAATCGGAAAATATTACGCTTCAATATTAGAGCGACTAAAAGAAGCCATTAAAGAGAAAAGACGGGGCAAATTGACGAAAGGTGCCTCAATGCCGAGGCGACTGGCTGCAGTTTTGAGATCAGAAGGTCAAATAACTAAATATTAAAATATATATACCTATCTAATTTATATACCTATAATAAAATATGTAATTGATAGTTAAATTGCACCTATTTGTAACTAAATACACATTTTTGCAAGTTTTTTAGCGCTTATTAGTGATAGATAACCTTGGTTACAAACATCCCTTTGTATCAAAAAATTAGTTTACACTAATACAGTATAACTGTCCCGCTTTATGATCCCGCCACTGTACATATATATCAATATTTACATCAATAAAATAACTGTCATTAGCGTTATAAACATTTTCGCACTAGTGATAAAAGTATAATAGTAATTATATACCAAGGGAGAGAATACATTTTTCTCAGCCGAGTAGCATTATTTTCCGAGACGCGAGGCTGAGAAAAATCTCTGCCGTGGTTTATATACTATTTTTTCCACTACTAGCATATTTAACTGCTTTCTCAATAATAATGTAATATAATAAGCCGTTCCGATAAATGTTTAATTTAAGATATCCATAGAAAACATGTTAGTCTGTAAAAACAAATGAATAAACATTTAATGTCAAATTAAGATTTTATTCATGTCTTGTCACAATACCAAAAAAAACGTCAGACAGTACCTAGTTGTACTCCTTCAGAAATCCGCAAGGAAACAAATCAAATAGAGTATCAAAAATACTGGTACACTAGTTTGCAATAAAATCTCGTACACATGTCAAGCAAGCTAATTTTTGAAGATTATTTTTCAATGTAAGCTGACTTTAGATTTGACGGATGTGACACACTATGCATAGAGGTTATGGTGACTTATAAAAATAGTGTACTTTTGGAAATGAAACGTCAAATTAGAAATGTCACAAAAGGTGAAATCAATATAGGTAAAACTAGGAGTACGAGATTATATTACAAGCCAGTACGTCAGGAATTAACATAAGCTGCCATAATTGCGCTATTAATTATTTTAATAAGTCGTGTTTACCAAATTACGTATTTCCTACTTTGTTTATTTATGTTAAATGTTAACCTAACCTTTTTTCTTGAATTGCGGATTTCATTCGTGCATCTATACGACATCTATGGTTTTATATTCAAATTATTTCTATTCTATACATTTTTATTGAATAAATCATAATTTTATTATTGTCAATTGTTTTTATTATTTACTAGTAGGAGATAATTTTTATTATTGACTACTAGGAAAGAAATTCATCTTCTCGGCCCGAAAACATACCAAATAATGATGTCTTCTAACGCTAGTAGTGGAAAATAGTATATTATGACACTATAGTGCATAATCGTTAAAGCCACTCCGCTTCGCGTCGTGGCTTTAAACTCGTTACTCGCGTTTTAAAAGCTAATTATGCACGAGTGTCATACGATATTTTTTAGTATAAATGCAACAATAATTTTAATTAGAAGAAATCAAATCAATAATTTGAAAACGTGACATTAGTGCTGCGAATCGTAATCGGTTCTATACCAAACCGGTTTTGTGTTAAGCGATTAATCGCCATCAAACGGAAATCGTAATCGAAAAATCGGTTTTGAAATCGATTTTAAAATCGGTTTCAAATCGATGATTTTTTTTTAATCCGCTCTGTATGGCGTTGCAATTGTTTTATTAATATTTATAATACATTCACGATGATGACTAGATAGAGAATGTAGTGCGTTTTGTAAAAAAAAACCTAAAATATAATGCATTCATTCATTTGTGCTTGTTATGCAAAATATATTCGTTGAGATACTAAACAGCAACTCCTGTTTTTTATCTATACCTCATAAAGCATGTTGTGGTTAACGTGGATAAAAAAATAAATAGCGGTAATATGAATTAATGAAATTTAATAAAACAAGTAACAATCAGTATCCTAATATACAGGGCAATCCAAATTAAGTGTTCACCATTGGTAACTTCGTTCGTTTCGGGTCGGCGTTCACCCTATAGCGTCGACCCTTAAAACTCTGCGGCTGCACTACCCCATCCCTGGTCTCATAGTTCCAGGGTAGCGGGCGTGGCGGGAGTAGACTTCGTATATAGGGGAGGATGCTTGGGCGTAGGCATGGGCATACGCTCCGGTGTCCGGCCGCTAACCGTCGGAATATACGGTGGGTAAGTGAGGCACCCTACGGCGCTTACCTAGAGAACTCTGCAGCTGCACTACCCCATCCTTGGTGGCCACACTCAGGGAAACGGGCGTGGCGAGAGAATTTGGCGAAGATAGTAGGGGAGGATAAAAGTCGGTTCGCCGAGGAGTAGTCCGCCCGCTGGTTGTCTGGTTGGGGAAACCTTCGGTTTCATCCTAAAACAACTCGGTGATTCTGGGACCCTACGGTTTTACTGTAGCTGCCGCGGATACTTGATCGCCGGAGGGGCGAAAGGGTTGGCGCGGTTGGCATTTTGGGGTAGGGCTTTTGCCCGGCCGTCCCCGTAGTTCAGGCTTAATTCACGGGCGGGCTGGTTGTACCTCACGGCCAGATTCCGTTTCCCACGCTTGGCCGATAGTAGCCATCCGCAAGGAGGCCTAGGCCCCGTGGGTTTAGATGTGAGGTAGGAGTTCGCTAAAGCGTCTCCAACGGTGACCCGTCCAACGTTGACAAGAAAACTTGTCTAACATGGGTAGCACGGGGGAGAGGAGCCCACCGGTTCGCCGGGCCTCTCCGCGAGGTGTCGGTCTCGTGCGGGCAACTGGTTTCGTGCCTCTTTGTCCTGAGGAGTGTGTGCACTTTCCCTGATTGCCGCATACCTAACGGTCGGTCGGCAGCTGGTGCTCCTTTGTGGTCCAGCAACCACTTTCGTGGTAACTTCGTTATTATTAAAGATACAAGACTGTTTAAATTAGCAAACTTATAGTACTTTTAACGCTCTTTAAGATGGAAGAATAAAAAAAAAACAAATGCGCAGCGCGTTTTCGAGTTTTGCCGAAAAATATTTTTTTTTCAAATGGAAACCCCTGTATATTATATCATTTTCTGCTAGAACTTTAATATTTAAACAAAAAATCTTATAAGAAATTTTTTACTGGGATTAAAAATACTTGAGTTATAATGACTAAATAAAAACAGCTAAGCAATTCGAGAAGTTCGGAAGCGTGTACAAAAATGTATTGAACAACAAGGTGGTATTTTTGAACATCTTCTATGAAAAAATCAGTAATTTTTATTTTCTTTTAATGATAAGTTTATGTATAAAATAAAGTTTATAAAACTTATTTAGCTGTTTTCGTTTATTCATTATAACTCAAGTATTTTTAATCGCAGTAAAAAATGTCTTATAAGATTTTTTGTTTAAAAATTCTAGCAGAAAATGATAGGAGTATAATATACAGGGGTTTCCATTTGAGAAAAAAAACATATTTTTCGGCAAAACTCGAAAACGCGCTGCGCATTTGTTTTATTTATTCTTCCATCTTAAAGAGCGTTAAAAGTAGTACAAGTTTGCTAATTTAAACAGTCTTGGATCTTGAATAATAACAAAGTTATCAATGGTGAACACTTAATTTGGATTGCCCTGTATATACTATAAAAAAGAGAATGTAGCTGCGACTCCTTTCCGGTCGAAAAAAATATTTATCTACTCCTATTAAATAATGTATTCATTATTCAGTTGCTTTTGAACAAGTAATGGCACCCATAAACAATTAGCGTGATTTATAGCAGTGAGTTATTATAACATAACTCACGCTAAATTCTACAATCTGATTCGTCGAAATGAAACAGTCCACTACCATCTTTGAAGGAAGTAACGTTATTTGTCAACTCTAAACTAGATCACTTGTCAATTTTAACTTGACAGTTTCAATATGCGACACAATTTTTGAAATTAGGTGAAATGTAATTTTGACAGTTTTAATATGCAACACAAAAAAAAGTTTTCTTGGAACTTGTACCTTCGTTTTAATTGTTATAGTCGTAGATAAAGTATAGTATTCAACTCGCGGTAATGGTAATAACTCACTTGATGAATTACAGCACTCGGCTATCGCCTCGTGCTGCAAACCTCATCTGCGTGAGTTATTACCTACATTACCGCTCGTTGAATAATGTACTATTATATTGCGGAATCAATGTTATTGCTAAACTGGATTTATGTTTAACGATTTGTCATCATCAAAACAGAAATTTTAATCGAAAAAGTTGAGTGTACCCATTTAAAAAACACATTTTAAAGCCAATTTCAAAATCGATTTTAAACCGGTTTTGAACCGATTTTTTAAATCGATTTTTTATACCGATTTTAAAACTGGTTTCGACTCAACACAATTAATCGATTTTAATGAAACCGGTTTGAGGAGAAATCGGTTAATCGATTTGTAATATTTGGCGATTTCCGCAGCACTACATATGTATCTATATGTCATTTGACATTTCCTGACATTTCACTGGACTATTAAACGCTTGGGATTTGCTGTTCCCAAGCAACCTTTAAGCGGTACACAGACTCGGACGGTTGCGGTGGCGATCGCGGTCGCGGTGACAATGGCGATAGCGGCTGCGGTAATCGTATTGTTTAACCGCCAGTGAACCGCCATTTGATGAACACACTGACACGGTGGCATAGTTAGTTTGCAATTGTGTGAGATACAAGTGGAAGTAGAAAAATGGATCGGAATTTGTTGGAAGAAGCTCACTGCTTTGATAGCAGACGAAGAAGAAAACCAAAGGTAAGTACCATTGTTTATTTAATTTAGATTCTAATTTTTATTTTCATGCCTCAGTAAGAAAAGAAAAATATGGACGCACCCAATTAACTTAAGTCGGAAAGGCGAAGGTGAATTTCACAAATTGTATCCACAATTAAGGAAGAACGGAGAACGTTTTTATGCTTATTTTTGAATGAGCATTGAATGCTTTGATGAAATATTAAAACTCATCGAAAATGATATTAAAAAACAATATACAAACTGCAGAGAACCAATTGAGCCTGAAGAACGGTTGACAGTTACACTTCGGTAAATATAATATTATCAATAAATTGTAGGTGGAACGCAAAGTTATGCAATAGTAATTTTATTAAACTAAACTAAAAACATAACATTCTTGGTTATTATTACATAGGTATATAATAAAAAACTACCTAATAAAAAATACTGTTATAACCACTACGAATATTGAAAATTTTCATACCAAGATGTAACCGTTAAGTTAGAATCTTGGTAGTTCGTTGGTGTCGTATTTGAACCATAATCGACTGAAGAACTTGATAAAGATGTGCTAGATCGCGAATTAATTAACGTTTCGTTAAGTTGGTGTAATTCCTCTTCCATTAAAAGCTTAGCTATTTTATATTTAATTGTTACTTGACGTTCACGATTCAATTTTCTTACAGTTGCTGCATATCCCAAAAATATCAAATCAAGTTCATCTTTAGTTTGTCTGCTTTTATTTGCCGAGTCTAAATATGAAATAACTTTATCAACCCCAGAGACCGGTGAATGTTTATTTTTCTTCTTTCTTTTATTTAAAACAATATTTCTGTTATCGTCTTGAGTATTCGGTAATTCTGTATTGACCTCCTTATTTTGAGATGCGTGTGGATTTTCTGGCAATTGAGCATTTTGCGGTTCTTCTATTTCTGTTTCCTCTTCGCTATAGGTAACTGAAGTATTGTTAGATGTGTTAAGAATTGATACGTTTGACGTAGTTTGTGCGAACTGTAAAAAGGACTTAAAAAACTGCATCTGTTGAGCCCACGGCCAAGTTCTGTAGCTCGATGAGCACTTTGCCGCTTGTCCAGTTTGAGTCCTTTGGGATCTTAAATATTTTGCATAAATCTCGCACATTCTTCCACTTTTTCTTTATTTCGTCCCCTGAAAATTCAAAATTTTGGTTACTTAAAACAGATAGAATCAATATGCGTTAATATTTTCTGTTATAGGTTTTTAGCATCTGGAGATTCGTACAAAACTATTGGTCACAGTTTTCGGATAGGATTTTCTACAGTTGGGGAAATTGTGAAAGAGGTATGTGATGCTATTTGTAGAAGATTACAACCTATTTATATGCCGGAACCAACTCTTGAAATATGGCAACGCGCAGCTAATGGATTCCTTGCCAAATGGCAATTTCCTAATTGCATTGGGAGTATTGATGGCAAACATGTAACCATAAAATGTCCAAAAAAAGCGGATCACATTTTTTTTGTTATTTGAAAAAATTTTCCATAGTTTTAATGGCCATTGTTGGTCCTGACTATGAATTTCTCTGTGTCGATATTGGAGGTTATGGTAAAAATAGGACGGAGGGATCTTTGAAGCCTCCAAAGTAGGCCAGAAATTTGAATGTGGAGCCTTTCATTTACCATCTCCTAAATGTTTACCAGGGCAACATGAGGAGGTGCCTTTCGTACTAGTTGGCGATGAGGTGTTCTCACTGAGTCCTTACTTAATGCGACCATATCCATACAGGCTATCTCGAAATGATGTTAGAAAAGAAAAATGTAATACCCACTTGTGCAAGGCCAGGCGTGTAGTAGAAAACGCATTTGGCATTTTAGCACACAAATGGCGTATTTTTTCCAGACAGACAGTAAAGATAGAAACATGTAAAAGCATTATTATGTCTTGTTGTTTATTACATAACTTTTTACGTTAAAAAAATGACGGCACATTGGAGCATCTGATACCGCCTGAAGGAGGCCCAAGTCAGGATTTCATATATAATTTACCAAGGACCAGAAGAAGAGCCACAGAATATTCATTCCAAATAAGAGAAAAGTTTGTAGAATATTTTAATAGTGATAACTGCCATTAATTCTGTTAAATACTGCTATTATGATTTTGTATAACATACATCTGTTCAACAAGTTAAATTTCCCGCGGTTAAAATGCGTAAGGACATACAGTAATAAGTTGAGTAAGAAGAAGACATGTAACAACAAGTAGTGTTTTTTGTAAGTTTATATTGTTCGTTACAAATAAATAAAGACAAGTGTCTTAATGAAGTGGATGTTCAAGTAATATTTCAACATGGTAGCAGAGGTCCGCAGTTTATAAAAAAAAATAGAAACGAAAATATCCTAACCTAGAAGAAAGAAAAAAAAAGGCGGAAAACGAACAATGGCAAGCGAGTTAAAGAAAGAAGTTTTTTCACTACCCATATTCGATGGTTCAAATTATGATAAATGGAAATTTCGACTGAAGTTATACTTGGAAATGAAAAATTGCATTGAAGTTATCAATCTTGCAACTAAACCTGAAACTGTAAAACAGGAAGAATGGAAATTACAAGAGATTAAAGCAAAAAATTACATTGTAAACAGTGTTACAAATACTCAACTAGAATTAATAATGGGTAGCTTTTACCTCCTGGGTATTCAAGTAGTAGACAATCATCGAGTAGACTAGTGGTTGCATGGTTGCATATACATGCACGGCGAATAACATCATACCCACCACGCATAGACAATTTATACCTTATAGCAAGTAGCGATATATGCAAGTAGATACATATATTACGTGATATACATACGTACCTATCTATAGAAATTACTACTGTCTCTGATAAAAATTAAATATACATATATACGATTAAATAGCCATACATATATACTGAATTTTCAACTAAGAAATAATTTTTTTTTTTTTTTTTTTAATATCGTTATGGCATAGACATTAAACATGTCGGGATCCACATTGTAAGGTGTCACGACTTTCAAGTATGAAATATAAAAAACGTTTTTAGATAAAACATGCTCCAAATCGACTACTTACGATGAATACCAATTTTCAGCCTTCTAGATATTCGGCAAACGGGCGTACCCGAGAGCTAAAAGCTGAAGGATCCCGTCTTTGAAGTACGAGACAGAAAAAACTTTTCCAAATAAAAATTGTTTCTAATAATTTATAGACGACGTATACCAAATTTCACGGTTCTAGAAGGTCGGGGAGGCGTCGTACCCGAGATGTAAAAGCTAATAGGGAACGAATTTCCAAATGCGAGATAGAAAAAACTTTTCCAAATAAAAGTTGTTTCTAATAATTTATAGACGACGTATACCAAATTTCACGGTTCTAGAAGGTCGGGAAGGCGTCGTACCCGAGATGTAAAAGCTAACAGGGAACGAATTTCCAAATGCGAGATAGAAAAAACTTTTCCAAATAAAAGTTGTTTCTAATAATTTATAGACGACGTATACCAAATTTCACGGTTCTAGATGGTCGGGAAGGCGTCGTACCCGAGATGTAAAAGCTAACAGGGAACGATTTTCCAAATGCGAGCTGGAAAAAACTTTTCCAAATAAAAGTTGTTTCTAATAATTTATAGACGACGTATACCAAATTTCACGGTTCTAGATGGTCGGGAAGGCGTCGTACCCGAAACGTAAAAGCTAACAGGGAACGATTTTCCAAATGCGAGCTGGAAAAAACTTTTCCAAATAAAAGTTGTTTCTAATAATTTATAGACGACGTATACCAAATTTCACGGTTCTAGATGGTCGGGAAGGCGTCGTACCCGAAACGTAAAAGCTAACAGGGAACGATTTTCCAAATGCGAGCTGGAAAAAACTTTTCCAAATAGAAGTTGTTTCTAATAATTTATAGACGACGTATACCAAATTTCACGGTTCTAGATGGTCGGGAAGGCGTCGTACCCGAGATGTAAAAGCTAATAGGGAACGAATTTCCAAATGCGAGATAGAAAAAACTTTTCCAAATAAAAGTTGTTTCTAATAATTTATAGACGACGTATACCAAATTTCACGGTTCTAGATGGTCGGGAAGGCGTCGTACCCGAAACGTAAAAGCTAACAGGGAACGATTTTCCAAATGCGAGCTGGAAAAAACTTTTCCAAATAGAAGTTGTTTCTAATAATTTATAGACGACGTATACCAAATTTCACGGTTCTAGATGGTCGGGAAGGCGTCGTACCCGAGATGTAAAAGCTAATAGGGAACGAATTTCCAAATGCGAGATAGAAAAAACTTTTCCAAATAAAAGTTGTTTCTAATAATTTATAGACGACGTATACCAAATTTCACGGTTCTAGATGGTCGGGAAGGCGTCGTACCCGAAACGTAAAAGCTAATAGGGAACGAATTTCCAAATGCGAGATAGAAAAAACTTTTCCAAATAAAAGTTGTTTCTAATAATTTATAGACGACGTATACCAAATTTCACGGTTCTAGATGGTCGGGAAGGCGTCGTACCCGAAACGTAAAAGCTAATAGGGAACGAATTTCCAAATGCGAGATAGAAAAAACTTTTCCAAATAAAAGTTGTTTCTAATAATTTATAGACGACGTATACCAAATTTCACGGTTCTAGATGGTCGGGAAGGCGTCGTACCCGAAACGTAAAAGCTAATAGGGAACGAATTTCCAAATGCGAGATAGAAAAAACTTTTCCAAATAAAAGTTGTTTCTAATAATTTATAGACGACGTATACCAAATTTCACGGTTCTAGATGGTCGGGAAGGCGTCGTACCCGAAACGTAAAAGCTAACAGGGAACGATTTTCCAAATGCGAGCTGGAAAAAACTTTTCCAAATAAAAGTTGTTTCTAATAATTTATAGACGACGTATACCAAATTTCACGGTTCTAGATGGTCGGGAAGGCGTCGTACCCGAAACGTAAAAGCTAACAGGGAACGATTTTCCAAATGCGAGCTGGAAAAAACTTTTCCAAATAGAAGTTGTTTCTAATAATTTATAGACGACGTATACCAAATTTCACGGTTCTAGATGGTCGGGAAGGCGTCGTACCCGAAACGTAAAAGCTAACAGGGAACGATTTTCCAAATGCGAGCTGGAAAAAACTTTTCCAAATAGAAGTTGTTTCTAATAATTTATAGACGACGTATACCAAATTTCACGGTTCTAGATGGTCGGGAAGGCGTCGTACCCGAGATGTAAAAGCTAATAGGGAACGAATTTCCAAATGCGAGATAGAAAAAACTTTTCCAAATAAAAGTTGTTTCTAATAATTTATAGACGACGTATACCAAATTTCACGGTTCTAGAAGGTCGGGAAGGCGTCGTACCCGGTATGTAAAAGCTAATAGGGAACGAATTTCCAAATGCGAGATAGAAAAAACTTTTCCAAATAAAAGTTGTTTCTAATAATTTATAGACGACGTATACCAAATTTCACGGTTCTAGAAGGTCGGGAAGGCGTCGTACCCGGTATGTAAAAGCTAATAGGGAACGAATTTCCAAATGCGAGATAGAAAAAACTTTTCCAAATAAAAGTTGTTTCTAATAATTTATAGACGACGTATACCAAATTTCACGGTTCTAGATGGTCGGGAAGGCGTCGTACCCGAGATGTAAAAGCTAACAGGGAAGGAATTTCCAAATGCGAGATAGAAAAAACTTTTCCAAATAAAAGTTGTTTCTAATAATTTATAGACGACGTATACCAAATTTCAGGTTTCTAGAAGGTCGGGAAGGCGTCGTACCCGAGATGTAAAAGCTAATAGGGAACGAATTTCCAAATGCGAGATAGAAAAAACTTTTCCAAATAAAAGTTGTTTCTAATAATTTATAGACGACGTATACCAAATTTCACGGTTCTAGATGGTCGGGAAGGCGTCGTACCCGAGATGTAAAAGCTAACAGGGAACGAATTTCCAAATGCGAGATAGAAAAAACTTTTCCAAATAAAAGTTGTTTCTAATAATTTATAGACGACGTATACCAAATTTCACGGTTCTAGATGGTCGGGAAGGCGTCGTACCCGAGATGTAAAAGCTAACAGGGAACGAATTTCCAAATGCGAGATAGAAAAAACTTTTCCAAATAAAAGTTGTTTCTAATAATTTATAGACGACGTATACCAAATTTCACGGTTCTAGATGGTCGGGAAGGCGTCGTACCCGAGATGTAAAAGCTAACAGGGAACGAATTTCCAAATGCAAGATAGAAAAAACTTTTCCAAATAAAAGTTGTTTCTAATAATTTATAGACGACGTATACCAAATTTCACGGTTCTAGATGGTCGGGAAGGCGTCGTACCCGAGATGTAAAAGCTAATAGGGAACGAATTTCCAAATACGAGATAGAAAAAACTTTTCCAAATAAAAGTTGTTTCTAATAATTTATAGACGACGTATACCAAATTTCACGGTTCTAGATGGTCGGGAAGGCGTCGTACCCGAAACGTAAAAGCTAATAGGGAACGAATTTCCAAATGCGAGATAGAAAAAACTTTTCCAAATAAAAGTTGTTTCTAATAATTTATAGACGACGTATACCAAATTTCACGGTTCTAGATGGTCGGGAAGGCGTCGTACCCGAAACGTAAAAGCTAATAGGGAACGAATTTCCAAATGCGAGATAGAAAAAACTTTTCCAAATAAAAGTTGTTTCTAATAATTTATAGACGACGTATACCAAATTTCACGGTTCTAGATGGTCGGGAAGGCGTCGTACCCGAAACGTAAAAGCTAATAGGGAACGAATTTCCAAATGCGAGATAGAAAAAACTTTTCCAAATAAAAGTTGTTTCTAATAATTTATAGACGACGTATACCAAATTTCACGGTTCTAGATGGTCGGGAAGGCGTCGTACCCGAGATGTAAAAGCTAACAGGGAACGAATTTCCAAATGCGAGATAGAAAAAACTTTTCCAAATAAAAGTTGTTTCTAATAATTTATAGACGACGTATACCAAATTTCACGGTTCTAGATGGTCGGGAAGGCGTCGTACCCGAGATGTAAAAGCTAACAGGGAACGAATTTCCAAATGCGAGATAGAAAAAACTTTTCCAAATAAAAGTTGTTTCTAATAATTTATAGACGACGTATACCAAATTTCACGGTTCTAGATGGTCGGGAAGGCGTCGTACCCGAGATGTAAAAGCTAACAGGGAACGAATTTCCAAATGCAAGATAGAAAAAACTTTTCCAAATAAAAGTTGTTTCTAATAATTTATAGACGACGTATACCAAATTTCACGGTTCTAGATGGTCGGGAAGGCGTCGTACCCGAGATGTAAAAGCTAATAGGGAACGAATTTTCAAGTGAGAGATAGAAAAAACTTTTCCAAATAAAAGTTGTCTCTAATAATCTATAAACAACGTAATTCATTATCAAACCTTTTGTATTCCCATATGCCGATCTTGTAAAGCTTATGTAACGAGGAGTATTTAACAATTCAAAACTCAACATGGACATTACAAATATCCTGTCCTTTATACGGATATCTTAAGTAGGTATAACATGACCAAAATAGACAGATTTGAAGTAGGATATGAATGAAAATATAGTATTACGATTATAATGAAACTATGTACAAATTATTATAGGAGAATTACTTTTATAAGAAAAGTTATCATTTATCAGAATCGAAAAATTAGCTGGAAAAATGAGATTATGCAGCACATCACAAGCAAGAGGGATACTATTATGTCTAAATGGCAAATATGTTCTTACAGTGTAACTGTTTGTTAAAGTATTAACATGATGTTAAGAATGTTTTCAAATTTGAAGATACTTTGTGAGTGGCATAGAGAATAATTAAATTTGTAAATTAAAATCTAAAACAAAATTAGTAATATTTAAAAACGATTCTATAAATATTGCCAATGAAAATCGAAGAATAGTTGATTATTTTATGAACTTACCTTTCTTTATGTAATTTTATAATCGTTATTTTAGTTTTTGCATCAATGTAAATAAAAACCTTTGGTGGACGAATTAGATCTTATAACTTGTGCGCCAAATTTGACAGTTGTTTGTTAGCATTTATTTTTCAATTCCTGAAATATTTCCACTTGTAGGTCAATAAAACCACAATCAATGAAATACCCATTTATTCCAGAACATATAGGTAATATTATGTTTTCGTTAAGAAGACTTCTTCAGTGGAAGAAATTGGCATTTAATATGTGTCAAAATACTAATAATATAAATGGGATTGAAAGATAAGTAGGTACATAAAGGTCACAAAATAGTTATATTACTTATAATTTATTATTATATTTTATTAATATTAATTAATTAATTAATATTAATAAAATAATTAATTAATTAATTTATTATTTTTATTATTATTTTATTTTATGTTACATCACTTTGACAATATTGCGCAAAAGTCTCTCATATCTCCTCTTGTATTTTATTAAATTCAGTGCAAATACATATATAAAATAGGAACGTAGGCATCTAAAAAATTAGTTTAGTTTTAATTGCAATTAATAACATTTAAGAGACGTTTGACAAGATGTTAAATCTAATATTTAAAATATCTTCAAATTTAGTCAAAATAGTATCTAAATATTCATAATTTTCTTCTTAATATTAACGTACTAATTTAATTATTGTGTATGACACGTAAATAATTGTTTTAAAAATAAATTTATTTGCATTAACATCAAATTTCACTGCGTCAATTTAATAAAACACAAAAGAAGATATGTTTTTTAGTCACTGAAATATATTAATTGTACTAAAAGATACTGCTAAATAAAAAATGATTATTGTTTTTACATTCTGAGCGACGTTTTTTAAAATTGCCGCTCGATATTTCGTAATTCTGACCGAATATCAACTGAAAATCTTCGCAGAAATGTCACAACACTAGCGAAACATAACCTAGAAATAGCACTTTTTAGATCGATTTTTAGGTATCTTAGACTGATTTCCTCAAAAAATGGGGGGCCGTTTTGAACTGAGTAAAACTGGTACTTTCCGTTAAACTGCATACATATTGCCAATTTAGTGGTCGACATACGGAAGTCTTACCGAATTTTAATATCAAGTAGGCCAATATGGCGCAAATTACCATAAAGATTTTATATTTTTGCTTTTTAATGTGTTTAAATTATGTGTGATATTTTTTTTAGGAGATGAAAATACATATACCTACATATCTATTATGTTATACATCATAACATTCATAACAACTTATTCTAAAGGGCTGGTTACAAAATATTTTTTATATCTTGTTACCTACATCCTTAAATCATACAAACTCACACAGCAAGAATAACATTTTGTATTGCATTTGATTGCGTTCAATTAAAAGTATACCGGCTACGCGATGAATGCAGTACTTAACTAAGAGCTCTTTCACATTGGCGATTTATAGCAGCGCCAATCGCTCACGGATTTTACCGATGTATTCCCTATTCCTATGCACACTAGTGATTCAGCAGCGCGGCTGACTGTGCAGTAAACTGCATAGAAAGCGACTAAATCGCAATACTAACTCGCACTGCTAAATCGCCAATGTGAAAGAGCTTTAACGTCATTTCAATGAATGCGATATGCGTGCGTTGTATCTTGTTCGGAGAGTTTCTTAACTGTTCAATACAATTGTCTGCAATTGTCGATAGAAGAATGAGACAGGTATGCGATGAGCAGCACGCACAGATTATACGTATGTCCGCGCAACTAATTGTCGTCTAGTGTCGATAAGGTCCACGTTAGCTTGCGGTGGTGTCGATTTAAAACCTGGCCACTGTACGTATGTATAACTAAGGATGCACATTTAGGGCCGCCGTCAGCACAGCCAGGGCCCGGAGCAAAATAATACAGCGGGCCCGCTGCCGCTCAATATTTGATGTGTGTTATTTTTGTCAATAGTATTCATGTATGGATAAAGGTTTTATGAAAACAAAACTTGCTATAGTGCATTATAATAACAAGAGTTTATTTTCCATAAAATAAAACAAATAACTTACTTACAAACTAATTTGATAATAATTCTTAAGACTTAAGTAATGTTCATAATAACACTAAAAGATTTTGCACTATTTTTTATTTAGAACACTCTTCTTGCCTTCCTTTATGCGAAAATTTGAATAATTGAGTCTAAATTCAATGTTCTTGCTAGCCTAGACTCAATAGACAACACTCCCAAATCTTTTATTTGCATGTATTTGTTCAACAAACTTTTTAACTGTATGTATAAAAATTTTTTGTAAAAAATATCCTGCTAATACATTTTTTGATATTACGCACGCTTTAGTAAATAATGTGTAGTATTGATTAACCCTGTATAGTGGTAGTTACAGAAACACATGTCTAGGTGAGGAATTTCGGAATACGTAGTTGTACTAACAATTGTATTAAAATATTGGTAACATTCCACGTCACCTTAACTTCAAAAAGTCGGAGGTTTTACCAACTGCGGCGCGTTACCTTTTTATTAGGGAAAGGTTCGCCAATAGCCCTATAAAACCCTCATTGTTGTTCAGCGCCGCCGGTGTCCGATCAGCGTGTGTCGATTATCCTGGCGTTGGCTCCTTTGACGTTCCCTGAAACAAAAGAAAACAAAACAAAGCTATCCGCTACCCGAGATCGGAGAACCAGACGAGCCGTGAGCCGCTAACTCTTCCCGAGGACGTCTCTGCAATTCCATGCGGTGCCAGAGGCGGCCGCCCCTCGCCCCTCGGGGCAAGGCCCGGCCACCAACGACGCGATCCGCAAGGGGTCCCTCGTCTGAACCCGGACAGCACTCTTTGCGACTATCCAGGTCCGAGACGGTCACGCTATGCGCCTTCTTTCGATTCCGCTCACCCGTAGCGGGGGCTTGTGGCCATCGGAGCGCCGGCCGTCCGGCATTCCGGGATCTACGGGTCAGCGTGTTCCCGCGCGACGCCGAACCGCGCCGCGATATCTGGTTCCTCTCCCCCATTACAACAACAGGACGGTGCCTAATCCCCGGGAGACTGCCCGAGAGTCTAGCAAACCTACACATACGGTTACTTGACTTTTTGGGCGCTGCTGTTTCTCCTGCCTAACTTTCCGTTCGCCTACCACCTCGCGATCGCGATCTAATATTCCTAATACTACCACTAAATTATTTTGCGCTACCGTTCATCGTGTTTCAGGCGATTCAGTTTTGGTTTCCGGACGATTTGTTACACTACGGCGGATTACATTCGTGGCATTGACAGTTCACCACATCACGATCCATAGCAACTAGACCTACTCCCGGATACGCGCGACGTATATCGTTCATAAATCGATCAAATTTAGCGGCTAACGAATCCAGTCTATTCAATATATTTTGCCGGTACATCCATTCCGCGATGTACTCTTCGGCGCGTTCTACGTTTGGACACGTTCCAAACATTGTTTTCAAATTCCGCCAACTACTTTCTATACCTTGCGTATGATTTCTAAAAGGCACATAACCCGGAATTGCCGCAGGTCCGACCCATTGCCGATCTAAACACGCATCTGCAAAACGGCCGATGGGTACCCACAAAGGATCTTCATTACGACGCGGATTTAAAAACATCTCGTTGTGATTGACAACGCCATGATTATTAAAATGTTCATCAACACGTCCATACGCACGCCACATATCCGTACAAATATAGGAATTTCGGTTTATATGTTGCCGAAGTATAGGTATCAATATCTCAGCCGAACGCCGTTGAACTAGCACTCCAAAAACGCGACGCGTCGTTCTACTAACGCCGCCGACAACCCAGTAATGGATCCATGGTGTTTCCCGCCCACGATTATACTTCTTACGAAATAAATGAGTTTCATCCACTTCCACGACATCGTTTTCGCCACCGATTTGTTCATACTCGTGCCAAACTATTTTCGCGGCGACGTCCCGACAGTAATCATAATACGCGATCGCAGTAGCAGACGAAATATTCACGTATTTCATGAATTTTGTGACCGGTACCTGATCTATAAATGCATGTATCGCCTGAATTATTAAATTCGCGCCGACAATTTTCAATTTTATATTTGCAATATATGTATTTTTCGTTGGCTCGATTGTATGCCCCTCTACGCACCGTAAACCGGGATTACGGACATCATTTTTACCCGGGAAAAATATTCTAATAAAATCAGCCCCCTTTTATTTTTATATGTAGCTTGATTGATACCGTCTTCGCGACCCCCAAAGAATTCTCCCAAATCATACGGACTTAACGGAGTTTGCATAAGCTCAGCTGGCTCCATTATAGCACACCACTAGTTTTATCGACCGCACGGTATTATTGCTAATGTATAACTGAGATTTGCTGTTTTGCTTTTTTCAGCCAATCAGTTATTTGTAAGTATGTGGGAGATGGTAAACGTCATGTACAGTGACATGCTTTAATACTGACTCAAAGTACCATAAAACTTTGTAAATATAACCCTTATGTACAGTTCGTGTAATGGATCTTTAGCCGCACGTCATTGTTTGATGACATATCCTTATTTATTATCGCTGTCGAATGTTCAAGCGCGGAAAATTCGTACGTCTGCAATATAAATCATATCTAGACTACTACATTAATCAAGTGTCAGATTGTATTCATTAGTAATCATTGTCTTGTCAAGTTCTGCGTGTTTTATGTTAATGCAGCTTATTCACGCTCAATTGACGGAATCCTAACCATAGAAAAATCCAAACCTACTTTGTATGTATATGAACTGTCAGAAATGTGTAGTTTATTTTAATGCATTATGTATATAGTGCTTAACTTGAACTAGAAGTACCGATTTGATTCGTACGCATAAAAATTGATGACGTGCGTCTAAAGATGCATTACACGAACTGTACGATATATATCCGATTGCCCTCGAGGGATGAGTCAGTACTAAAGCACATCACTGTACTTTACCTAGTAAAATGTAGTTGCAGTGCTGCCAATGTAAAATAATTATTTCGTTTACGAATACTTTCCCTACCTTAGTTTAATTTCAATTTCAGTATTATTCATTTCAATTTATATAATAATTGAATACGAGTGGAAGCTAAAATTATTCCAATGTTGAACGCAAATTATCTGCAAAATTAGAGTTCAACATACAGATAATTTTTATTACTTACATTGGCGGCCCACATGTTAGTTATTGGTCGTGTTCAGTCAGTACATAGCTGGTACATAGCTAAGTCACCGGTAAGTAATGATGAATGAAGTATCGCACTGCATACCTACATGCTTATACAATACAATACCTGCAGTGTAGGTATTAGGTTCACTACTTCACTGATCTCACTACTTCACCGGTGCCTTACTGATGTGGTAACTGAACACGACCATTGATGTAAATAGTGTTAGAACTATCTACATGTCGCTATATGCCTTTATGTGTGCCATACAAAACACATTCACATGCGTATGGATAAAATAAACATGTCTGAAGTAGTCGGTGACCGCATCATCCAAGACTAAACATCGTCTAATGTAACAGTGTGTCCCAAAATGTCCGCAACAGCTCTGTAAGTCCTGTGTTATAGTCGTAATAAAAAAGTGTTTCAAATAAAAGTTGTTCCCATTTACATGATCTACTTTGTGACCTGAGGAGATTTCGAAAATTTTATATAGTCTGGTCATTATGTCGTTACTTCTTTTATCTCTTATGGCAGCCATCTTGAATTCGCTTCCAATAAAAAAATGTTATAAGAAAAAGTTGTTCAGAATTACGAAATACCGCCGTATGCAAAATTTCAACTCCATCGCCAATATTTATTTTTCCTATGTATTATTATCATCTATCGCGGTGGCCTCTTAAGATAATTTGTTATTTTGTTTCAATTTCAATGATTTTAGTTGAAGTAGTTATGAGAATAAAAAAGTGTTTATTTACGTAGTAAATACTAAACGTTTTATTTTCTAAAGAAAAATCACGGGAAATATAAGACAGTAATTATAAAAATTAAAAAAAAATGTGTGATAATATAAAAAAACAACCGTATACGAAAAATAATAAATAATAATACATTGCAGACTAACACTTAGAGAAGAGAAAGAATATGACAAAAAAGCAATCACTCCACGAAACCTCCTTCATTTGCGATACATGCCACTGTTCGATGATTGAATTCGTCCATAACACTGTAGAGCACATTGGCGCTCAAGCTCATCACCTCTGTTTTAGATTCGATTTTGCTACTTGATTTTTAGGCCATAATCCACTCAGTAAATATCGAACTAAAATTTTGCATACGCCCGTATTTCGTAATTCCGAACAACTTTTTCTTATAAGATTTGTCGATTGGAAGCAAATTCAAGATGGCTGCCATAAGAGATGAAAATAAGTAACGACATAATGACCAAGCTTTATAAAATTTTCGAAATCTATTCATATCACAAAGTAGATCTTGTAAATTGGAACAACTTTTATTTGAAACACTTTTTTATGACGAATATAGTATAGGACTTACAAGGCAGTTGCGGACATTTTGGGCCACCGCGATAGATAATACATGGGAAAAATAAATATTTGACGATCGAGTTGAAATTTTGCATACGGCGGTATTTCGTAATTCTGAACAACTTTTTCTTATATCATTTTTCGAATGGAAGCGAATTCAACATGGCTGCCATAAGAGATGAAAAGAAGTAACGACATAATGACCAGGCTGTATAAAATTTTCGAAATCTCTTCAGCTCACAAAGTAGATCTTGTAAATTGGAACAACTTTTATTTGAAACACTTTTTCATTACGACTATAACACAGGACTTACAGGGCTGCTGCGGACATTTTGGGACATACTGTATATGTACATAGTTCTCATGTATATAGTTCTCAAATTTAATTATCATTTTCAGTACTAGCCGCTATTACCAAGATTTCTTTCCTTAATTTGATTATACATAATTATAGCCACATATTATTATACATAATTATTGGGATTAAAATTCAAATACCTACTTCATAAATAACTTCCTGTCCTGACACTGAAACATTTATGTCTCGGGTACGATACCTTCCCGACCTTCTAGAACCGTGAAATTTGGTATACGTCGTCTATAAATTATTAGAAACAACTTTTATTTGGAAAAGTTTTTTCTATCTCGCATTTGGAAATTCGTTCCCTGTTAGCTTTTACATCTCGGGTACGACGCCTTCCCCACCATCTAGAACCGTGAAATTTGGTATACGTCGTCTATAAATTATTAGAAACAACTTTTATTTGGAAAAGTTTTTTCTATCTCGCATTTGGAAATTCGTTCCCTGTTAGCTTTTACATCTCGGGTACGACGCCTTCCCGACCTTCTAGAACCGTGAAATTTGGTATACGTCGTCTATAAATTATTAGAAACAACTTTTATTTGGAAAAGTTTTTTCTATCTCGCATTTGGAAATTCGTTCCCTATTAGCTTTTACGTTTCGGGTACGACGCCTTCCCCACCATCTAGAACCGTGAAATTTGGTATACGTCGTCTATAAATTATTAGAAACAACTTTTATTTGGAAAAGTTTTTTCTATCTCGCATTTGGAAATTCGTTCCCTGTTAGCTTTTACATCTCGGGTACGACGCCTTCCCGACCTTCTAGAACCGTGAAATTTGGTATACGTCGTCTATAAATTATTAGAAACAACTTTTATTTGGAAAAGTTTTTTCTATCTCGCATTTGGAAATTCGTTCCCTGTTAGCTTTTACATCTCGGGTACGACGCCTTCCCGACCATCTAGAACCGTGAAATTTGGTATACGTCGTCTATAAATTATTAGAAACAACTTTTATTTGGAAAAGTTTTTCTATCTCGCATTTGGAAATTCGTTCCCTATTAGCTTTTACGTTTCGGGTACGACGCCTTCCCCACCATCTAGAACCGTGAAATTTGGTATACGTCGTCTATAAATTATTAGAAACAACTTTTATTTGGAAAAGTTTTTTCTATCTCGCATTTGGAAATTCGTTCCCTGTTAGCTTTTACATCTCGGGTACGACGCCTTCCCGACCATCTAGAACCGTGAAATTTGGTATACGTCGTCTATAAATTATTAGAAACAACTTTTATTTGGAAAAGTTTTTCTATCTCGCATTTGGAAATTCGTTCCCTATTAGCTTTTACGTTTCGGGTACGACGCCTTCCCCACCATCTAGAACCGTGAAATTTGGTATACGTCGTCTATAAATTATTAGAAACAACTTTTATTTGGAAAAGTTTTTTCTATCTCGTTTTCGTTCCCTATCTTTTACATCTCGGGTACGACGCCTTCCCGACCATCTAGAACCGTGAAATTTGGTATACGTCGTCTATAAATTATTAGAAACAACTTTTATTTGGAAAAGTTTTTTCTATCTCGCATTTGGAAATTCGTTCCCTATTAGCTTTTACGTTTCGGGTACGACGCCTTCCCCACCATCTAGAACCGTGAAATTTGGTATACGTCGTCTATAAATTATTAGAAACAACTTTTATTTGGAAAAGTTTTTTCTATCTCGCATTTGGAAATTCGTTCCCTGTTAGCTTTTACATCTCGGGTACGACGCCTTCCCGACCTTCTAGAACCGTGAAATTTGGTATACGTCGTCTATAAATTATTAGAAACAACTTTTATTTGGAAAAGTTTTTTCTATCTCGCATTTGGAAATTTGTTCCCTGTTAGCTTTTACATCTCGGGTACGACGCCTTCCCGACCATCTAGAACCGTGAAATTTGGTATACGTCGTCTATAAATTATTAGAAACAACTTTTATTTGGGAACGTTTTTTCTATCTCGCATTTGGAAATTCGTTCCCTATTAGCTTTTACATCTCGGGTACGACGCCTTCCCGACCATCTAGAACCGTGAAATTTGGTATACGTCGTCTATAAATTATTAGAAACAACTTTTATTTGGAAAAGTTTTTTCTATCTCGCATTTGGAAATTCGTTCCCTGTTAGCTTTTACATCTCGGGTACGACGCCTTCCCGACCTTCTAGAAACTTTTGGTATACGTCGTCTATAAATTATTAGAAACAACTTTTATTTGGAAAAGTTTTTCTATCTCGACGTTCCTATTAGCTCCCGACGCCTTCCCGACCATCTAGAACCGTGAAATTTGGTACACGTCGTCTAAAATTTGAAACAAGTTTTATTTGGAAAAGTTTTTCGTCGTTCCCTATAAATTCCCCACCATCTAGAACCGTGAAATTTGGTATACAACTTTTATTAGAAACAACTTTTATTTGGAAAAGTTTTTTCTATCTCGCATTTGGAAATTCGTTCCCTGTTAGCTTTTACATCTCGGGTACGACGCCTTCCCGACCATCTAGAACCGTGAAATTTGGTATACGTCGTCTATAAATTATTAGAAACAACTTTTATTTGGAAAAGTTTTTTCTATCTCGCATTTGGAAATTCGTTCCCTATTAGCTTTTACGTTTCGGGTACGACGCCTTCCCCACCATCTAGAACCGTGAAATTTGGTATACGTCGTCTATAAATTATTAGAAACAACTTTTATTTGGAAAAGTTTTTTCTATCTCGCATTTGGAAATTCGTTCCCTGTTAGCTTTTACATCTCGGGTACGACGCCTTCCCGACCTTCTAGAACCGTGAAATTTGGTATACGTCGTCTATAAATTATTAGAAACAACTTTTATTTGGAAAAGTTTTTTCTATCTCGCATTTGGAAATTTGTTCCCTGTTAGCTTTTACATCTCGGGTACGACGCCTTCCCGACCATCTAGAACCGTGAAATTTGGTATACGTCGTCTATAAATTATTAGAAACAACTTTTATTTGGGAAAGTTTTTTCTATCTCGCATTTGGAAATTCGTTCCCTATTAGCTTTTACATCTCGGGTACGACGCCTTCCCGACCATCTAGAACCGTAAAATTTGGTATACGTCGTCTATAAATTATTAGAAACAACTTTTATTTGGAAAAGTTTTTTCTATCTCGCATTTGGAAATTCGTTCCCTGTTAGCTTTTACATCTCGGGTACGACGCCTTCCCGACCTTCTAGAAACATGAAATTTGGTATACGTCGTCTATAAATTATTAGAAACAACTTTTATTTGGAAAAGTTTTTTCTATCTCGCATTTGGAAATTCGTTCCCTATTAGCTTTTACATCTCGGGTACGACGCCTTCCCGACCATCTAGAACCGTGAAATTTGGTACACGTCGTCTATAAATTATTAGAAACAAGTTTTATTTGGAAAAGTTTTTTCTATCTCGCATTTGGAAATTCGTTCCCTATTAGCTTTTACGTTTCGGGTACGACGCCTTCCCCACCATCTAGAACCGTGAAATTTGGTATACGTCGTCTATAAATTATTAGAAACAACTTTTATTTGGAAAAGTTTTTTCTATCTCGCATTTGGAAATTCGTTCCCTGTTAGCTTTTACATCTCGGGTACGACGCCTTCCCGACCATCTAGAACCGTGAAATTTGGTATACGTCGTCTATAAATTATTAGAAACAACTTTTATTTGGAAAAGTTTTTTCTATCTCGCATTTGGAAATTCGTTCCCTATTAGCTTTTACGTTTCGGGTACGACGCCTTCCCCACCATCTAGAACCGTGAAATTTGGTATACGTCGTCTATAAATTATTAGAAACAACTTTTATTTGGAAAAGTTTTTTCTATCTCGCATTTGGAAATTCGTTCCCTGTTAGCTTTTACATCTCGGGTACGACGCCTTCCCGACCTTCTAGAACCGTGAAATTTGGTATACGTCGTCTATAAATTATTAGAAACAACTTTTATTTGGAAAAGTTTTTTCTATCTCGCATTTGGAAATTTGTTCCCTGTTAGCTTTTACATCTCGGGTACGACGCCTTCCCGACCATCTAGAACCGTGAAATTTGGTATACGTCGTCTATAAATTATTAGAAACAACTTTTATTTGGGAAAGTTTTTTCTATCTCGCATTTGGAAATTCGTTCCCTATTAGCTTTTACATCTCGGGTACGACGCCTTCCCGACCATCTAGAACCGTAAAATTTGGTATACGTCGTCTATAAATTATTAGAAACAACTTTTATTTGGAAAAGTTTTTTCTATCTCGCATTTGGAAATTCGTTCCCTGTTAGCTTTTACATCTCGGGTACGACGCCTTCCCGACCTTCTAGAAACATGAAATTTGGTATACGTCGTCTATAAATTATTAGAAACAACTTTTATTTGGAAAAGTTTTTTCTATCTCGCATTTGGAAATTCGTTCCCTGTTAGCTTTTACATCACGGGTACGACGCCTTCCCGACCATCTAGAACCGTGAAATTTGGTATACGTCGTCTATAAATTATTAGAAACAACTTTTATTTGGAAAAGTTTTTTCTATCTCGCATTTGGAAATTCGTTCCCTATTAGCTTTTACATCTCGGGTACGACGCCTTCCCGACCTTCTAGAAACATGAAATTTGGTATACGTCGTCTATAAATTATTAGAAACAACTTTTATTTGGAAAAGTTTTTTCTATCTCGCATTTGGAAATTCGTTCCCTATTAGCTTTTACATCTCGGGTACGACGCCTTCCCGACCATCTAGAACCGTGAAATTTGGTACACGTCGTCTATAAATTATTAGAAACAATTTTTATTTGGAAAAGTTTTTTCTATCTCGTACTTCAAAGACGGGATCCTTCAGCTTTTAGCTCTCGGGTACGCCCGTTTGCCGAATATCTAGAAGGCTGAAAATTGGTAGGTATTCATCGTAAGTAGTCGATTTGGAGCATGTTTTATCTAAAAACGTTTTTTATATTTCATACTTGAAAGTCGTGACACCTTACAATGTGGATCCCGACATGTTTAATGTCTATGCCATAACGATATTAAAAAAAAAAAAATTATTTCTTAGTTGAAAATTCAGTATATATGTATGGCTATTTAATCGTATATATGTATATTTAATTTTTATCAGAGACAATAGTAATTTCTATAGATAGGTACGTATGTATATCACGTGTATCTACTTGCATATATCGCTACTTGCTGTAAAGCCGGGCACTCACTACGCGATACTTGCCAAGTACTTGACAAGTAGCAAGCAGTGTGTATGAAACTTTGCACAGACTCACCGAAGTACTTGTACTTCCCGTCGTGTGTCGGAAAACGTTCCCAAGTCAAAGGCGGCAAGTAGATTATTGCGATACATACGCGGCATTCGTTAGTGCGAGTAGTTGCAAGTTAGTTCTCGTTTACAATGTTTGTAGTCAAAATTGTGCAAGTAAATCTTATTTAAAGGTGTTACCCACCATCTTTTGCGTCTACATTTCCTTTTTCTATTTTTGAGTAAAAGATAACCACAACTTAATGTTATAAAAGCTGCTAAAGCTGCCGTATCATTATTTTCCTCCATTTTTAAAAACGACTCGTCTTCTGACTTGCACTTTCCGAAAAACTTGTAACTTTTAAAGTAGGCACGTAATGTAGACAATTCGGAAAAGTACTTGCCAAGTTTATTTCAAGTCAAGTAACTCGGAAAGTAACGCGTAGTGAGTGGCCAGCTTAAGGTATAAATTGTCTATGCGTGGTAGGTATGATGTTATTCGTCGTACATGTATATGCAACCATGCAACCACTAGTCTACTCGATGATTGTCTACTACTTGAATACCCAGGAGGTAAAAGCTACCCTTAATAATAAATGAGAATTTTGCAAAAGAAATGATCGACAAACTAGATGGAATATACCTTGTAAAAAGCAGTGCAGTGAAACTATTACGGAAAAGAAGATTGTTAGATTTCAAAATGAAGGAAAACCAAAATCCAAGTGAATTTTTCAATGAATTTGAGAAGCTGCTTAATGATTTGAAAAATGCAGGAGAAACTGTGAGTAATGAAGATAAGTTAAATTATTTATTATTATCATTGCCTGAAAGCCTGTCACATATTGTGGACATTGTCGACACTCTACCTGAAAAAGAAAAGGCAATAGAATATGTAAAATCGAAACTAATGCTACATTACCAAAAAAGAGATACAAATACATCTGAGAAAAGTTCCGAAGCATTTCAGTCTCAAGCAAATGGGACAAGAAAATTTAATTCACATAACAATCAACAATATAAGCAAAGATATCAGCATAGAAGCGAAATTAAATGTTCCAAGTGCCACAAATGAGGCCACATTCAACGTGATTGTCGTACAACAAACACCTTCAGGGGACGAGGCAATCCAAGATATCCGCACAATACTGAATCCGAAAAAAGAATGGCTGGAACATCAACAAGAGAAGAAGAAGGTGGAAGTAACTCATTCAACACAAGGGTTATGTCATACACCGTACACTCACCAATGGAGGACCAACCACCTGCAAAGGAAAATATGAAATGGCTGTTAGACAGTGGATGTTCTGACCACATCGTTAATACAGATAAGTATTTTTATGAGTATGTTAATTTAAAAAATGAAGTAAATATTAAAGTAGGTGATGGTTTTGCATTAAAATCAAATAAAATAGGAAACATTATTATGTGTTTCAATGTTTTTGGTAAACCTATAAAAACAACAATAAAAAATGTATACTATGTTCCAAACATGAGTCAAAATTTGTTAAGTGTAAGTAGTATTGTAAAACAAAATAATTCAATATGTTTCAAAAATGAAAATGCAAACATTTATAATTGTAAGGATGAATTAATTGCTAAAGCTTCACTAAAAAATAAATTATTTGAATTGTCGGGTACAGTCACACACAAAAATGATGAACCAAAAATAAATATTAGCTCTACTGAAACAACAAATAAAGAAAAATGGCACAGAATACTTGGACATGTAAACTTCAAAGATTTAAGACGCCTATGTGAGGCAAAACTACTAGAAGGATTACCGTCAAAAATTGAAAATGAGTACTTAAAATGCGAAATATGCCTTGAAAACAAAATGACAAATTTAAAGTTTAAAAACCAAAGAAGCAAAGCAAATGATGTACTAGAGATAATACACACTGACGTTCACGGACCAGTTACCCAAACGGGATATAAAGGTGAAAGGTACTTTGTCTCATTCATTGACGACTACAGCAAAATTGCCGTAGTATATTGCATAAAAAAATAAGAGCGAAGTTTTTAACCGATTCATGGCATACATAAATTTAATGGAAAATCAGACAGGTAAAAAAATTAAAGAAATACGTTGCGATAATGGGCGTGAATATATAAACAATGATTTCTATACATTTACAAAACAAAAAGGTATATATTTGCGACCGGGTCCACCATATACACATCAGTTAAACGGTGTTGCAGAACGGTATAATCGAACAATCATGAATCGCGCACGTTGTTTATTATCGGAGGCTAACATTGATAAAAAATATTGGCCAGAATGTATATATACAGCTGCATACCTAGGAAATCGACTGCTAGCAAACACAAAACTGGAAAAGTCGCCATATGAAATTTTCTTTAAGAAAAGGCCAAACGTATCGAACTTACATTTATATGGATCTACAGCATTTGTAAAAATCCCCGATAGTTGCAGATCTTCAAAGCTAAACCCAACGGCTGAAAAAGGTATTCTGATTGGTTATACAGATACAGGATATAAGATATTAGTAAATGATAAAGTTACTATTAGCCGAAATGTACGATTCATTGAGAAACAGGAAAGATATATCAGGATGGAAGATGATGAATTAAGTAGTGTATGTACAGAAAATGAAGATGCTCAGAAAATTATGGAAAACGAAACCTCAGAAGATGAACAGGAAACGGAAGGTACAGTAAGCAATGATAATGGGTGGACAGTCCTGTCACAATATGATAACACCCAAGCCGCGCCGAAGATATCCGATGTATTAGATGCAATACTCCCTAACTTTCATTTAAGACCATACACCTACAGGTAAAATCGTAACGATAAGAGTTTCTACATTTCAGGGTGATTTAAAAGCTATTTACACATGCAAATTTACGGTTTAATATAATGCACACAAGGTCACTAATCTTTATGTGACTATTTCAATATTTTTAATTTAATTTGTCTTACGCTGTTGAAATGCATATACCATTATGTACAATAGAACTGGAAAATAGCGGCAACAGCAACACATTTCTAATTAGTAGAACTCTAAAACTATAACAGTTAAAAATGAGTTCTCGTATAAAAAAATCCTTAATTTGAATCGCTCTTTCCATATTTGATATTCGGATCCGGATTGATGTATGTATTTTACCATCATATTGGAATACCCCTACGAAACTATCAAAGTCACGCAAACGACATATAGATACTAAACGATACCTGTTTTCAATATTTTAATCATTCACTCAAGTAATCTTGATAAATAATACTTACTAAACTCGTAATTTATTCATTCTTATTTCTCCACGAGTCTAAAATTAAATCTTAATATTACGCTAATGATGTCTAGTTTATAATCATTCTTGATGACACTTGACTTATAATCTTTAATAAGAATTATAGAGGAAGCAGATAAATGAATTCTATTAGGATCTATTAGGATATATTAGAATAATTTGTTTAGTAATTTAATATTGTATTAACAATCAAATTTCCTTCGAAGCATTACAGTCTCATACGCCGAATATTTAAACCAAATTTATTAATCCATGAATACCATTAACTGTAAAGTAGGGATTAGACCACAATAAATATAAGCTATTGTATGCAAAACAAATTACTGTTTAATATTATCCTAATAATTAAATCTTGCTTGATGATCTGCACTGTGATCTCTTAACTGGAACTCAGATTCCAAATATTGAAATACATAATCCTAAATTTTAAGAATTGTTAATTTCAATGAGGAGTGTTTTTGTAACGAATTCTCAGAAAGTTCTTATTTTCTTAATATAAACTTATGTATAATGATTAGCTAAACCAATTATGAGCACCGTTTGAATATGTTTTAATTACGTTATTACATTAAAGCCAAAGAGGGGCCGAAAAATAATTTTTATATTGCCTTATTCGTTCTCAATATAAAAGCCTCTCTTGTTGAGAGTATTTAGTTTGCTGTAATCGTCGTAAAAATGCCCGCAACAACAATAGAAACGCGAGCAAAAATAGTTACCCTTTGGGAGCGTGATTTGTCCTACAGGCAAGTTGCTGCAGAAGTTGGTGTATCGGTAAGTATATAATCTATTTTTATTGTTCTATATGAATTCTTTGAGTGCATTGCACAGATACTATTTTATTCTATTTTTTGTACTTTAGTGTATTGGTGTTGGTTCATTGATGTTCTGGCTTGATGACTTAGCGTAAAACGGTTATTTGACTAATAAATAGAAATTGAAAGTCAGTGATATCAACACCAAAAAAACTTGATTCTAGAGTTTTCAAATCAAATGTACCTTACGCACACACATTAAATATTAATTGAAAGATAAATAAATGTTAAGTTGATTGTAACTACATTTCACTCATCATTAGATAACGTTTAGTCCTTCTATTAACAAACAAAATATGCCAACGAGTAGGTATTCATTTGTTTTATGATATCCCTCGTTGGTCTAAATTTTTAGTAACCGTTACTTCTGTGGAACTCTATAAAACTGTATCTTTTCTTTTTTTTTCTCTAACTGTACTTCAACATAACGCTGGCGAACCGAAAACGAAGATGTAGCTCTACGAAATAAATCGAGGCCTGGACAACCACCCAAAATTAATCCAGAAGATGGTAATAGAATTTTGAACTACGTTCAACAAAATCCAGTCACCCATCATCCATTTTTTGTTTTTATTTATTTTTCCATAAGTAAACACTTTAATGAAAATTATCTGTATATAGCAGTGAAATAATTATATAAAAACCTATTTAACTCGAAAGATTTTTTTCTTATACTTCATATAACCAACACGTATAAAAAGAAGATGTATATGTTTCTCCGGTTGACTGTACTATTAAATTTATTAGATTCAAAAATTTAGTTGCTTAACCACTGATGACATTAAAAAAAGGTTTTTTATATTGTTATACCCTGGGAATTGAAAACACAATTTGTGGAATACCAAAAATGTGTGTTTCCAACTAAACTTCCTTCATATAATATATAATTTGTAATAATTTCTGATTAATTCTTTACGTACACAGAAAGAACTCTTTCGTATTCGGTAGTGATATATGAAAAAAGACAATACATGTATTTAAATCTGCTTTCAATATCACTATAAATTTCTATTATAACTTTTACTAAATACATATAACATTAATAATAATTCAATAATGATAGAATACATCAATACATATGATAATCTTATATTATTATTGTAACGTGACTACGACCCAAATATCAAATACGGAAAGAATGATTTTAATTAAAGTTCTTTTGTAAGAGAACTCTCCTCTAACTGCTACAGTTTTCCAGTTGTACCAATTAGAAGTGTGTTACTGTTGCCGATATTTGTCAACTCTATTGATACTGTAGGAGAATCTAAAATATTTAAATAGTCACATGAATATTAGTGACCTTGTGTGCATTATATTATACCGTATTTGCATGCTAAATGGGTTTTAAATCACCCTGCAATGTAGAAACTCTTGTCGTTACGATTTTACCTGTATGTGTACGGCCTTGAGCGAAAGCGAAGAGTTATTGCAAGGGTATCAATAGCTTCGGTATTTCTCGTATTATTATACTGTGACAGGACTGTCCAACCTGTAACGTTGCCTACTGTACATCAGAACGAGAAAACGAGATAAAACACGCAGACACTGAGGAGGTGATAATCTCACAGCGTCCTAAACGAGAAATAAAATTACCAAAGAAACTTGATGAACACATAGTATACGTGAATTTCACGAATGCATCCGTACCAGAAAATTATGAAGAAGCCATTAACTCTGATAATTCAGCAAAATGGACTGATGCAATGAAAGAAGAATTGGATAGTTTAAAATGAAACAAAACATGGATAGAAGTTGAAGAGCCGACAAACAAAAATATCATCGAAGTGAAATGGATATACCGAATTAAGTCAAATGGAAAATACAAAGCACGTGTAGTAGCCAAAGGATTTCAACAGTTATACCAAGAAAATGAAGAGATATATTCTCCTGTAGCAAGAATGAAGACCTTAAAAGTATTATTATCAGTAGCATGTGTTAGAAGCTGGAGAATCGAGCAAATGGACGTTCAAACAGCGTTTCTAAACGGAAATATAAAATCAGAAGTCTATATTTATCCTCCCCAAGGTTACAAAATCGGACCAAACAAGGTATGTTTACTCAAAAAATCCCTCTACGGATTACGAGAAAGTCCACGTGATTGGTATGAGTGCTTTCATCAGTTTATGGAAAGCATTAATTTCCAAAGGTCAAAACATGATTACTGCCTCTACAAAGGAACTGTCAATGGAAATCAAATAAACATAATCTTATATGTAGATGATTTACTAATTTTTGGTAGCAACAAAAACTACATACAAAAAATAAAAACAATGTTAGGTAAAAGATTTCAAATGAAAGATCTAGGACAAGCTAAACAGTACCTAGGAATTGAACTTGAATATAATCAATCTGAAAGAAAAATGAGTCTAAGTCAACAAAAATACATTGAAAGCTTAGCCCAGAAATATGGTGTTATAGAATCAAAAAACTTTAATACCCCAATGGAAACGAACTTAAAATTGATGCCTGCTGAACAAACCGATAAACATTTAAAATACAGAAATTTAATTGGAGCCCTGTTGTATGTTGCAAATGGCACTCGACCGGACATTTCTTTTTCAACAAACTACCTGAGTCGTTATCAAAACAGTTTTAGCAGTACACATTACAAGTATGCACTGCGTGTCTTAAAATACCTATATAGTACACGCTCTATTAAATTAAATTATGATTCACGTTTTAAGGAAGTAATAGATGCTCACGTAGATGCTGACTGGGCTGCCGATATAACGGATAGAAAATCAACTACAGGAATTATTATACGTGTTTGTGGAAACACAGTTTTATGGAAATCTCAAAAGAAAAAGATCGTTTCGCGATCCTCAACTCACGCCGAATATTATGCTCTAGCAGATTGTGTCACCGAAACTCTTCCGATAAAAGGAATTTTAAAAGAATTAGATATTAATGTGGATTTACCCATTAAAATTTACGAAGACAACAGCGGAGCCGTAGCGTTAGCCAAAAAATGGTAATTTCTCAAAAAATTCAAAGCATATTGACATAAGTTATCATTTTGTACATGATTTCGAAAAGAAAGGAGAAATAACTATTGAGAAAATATCGACGGACGATCAACTCGCCGACATTTTTACCAAAGCTTTAGGAAAAAACAAATTCAATAAATTCAAAACATTATTAGGTTTGCATGAAGTTAATGACAATTAAAGCAATTAATGACTCCACTGTTTACTCTTTATTGTTATATTTTACTTATCTAAAATATTTCTCTGTTCAAGTTTACAAAATCAAGGAGGTGTGTTAAATACTGCTATATTATGATTTTGTATAACATACATCTGTTCAACAAGTTAAATTTCCCGCGGTTAAAATGCGTAAGGACATACAGTAATAAGTTGAGTAAGAAGACATGTAACAACGTAGGTAATAGAATATTATAAGTAGTGTTTTTTGTAAGTTTATATTGTTCGTTACAAATAAATAAAGACTGTAAAATAAAGAAAAGTGTCTTAATGAAGTGGATGTTCAAGTAATATTTCAACAAATTCAATTAAAATGTAATAATTACAATTATTGAAACGTTGTAAAAATAAAGTAATTTTCGTACTTACCATTTATTTTCATAATGTCTCCTATTTCATCCCAAATTTTGTTTTTGGCGCGATTATTTTTATAGTCAGGATTGGTCAGGATGACTTAAGTCATATAATATATTATATTTTTTTACATATTCAATTAATTTTTCCGTTATATTTTCCATTTTTTACACCTTGCGATTGGCGATGAAATATAACCTGCTACGTTTCACCGCCACCGCAGACTTACTGGCGGTAGAACGTAGTTCAACAGCAAAAAAGTGACAACTTGTCTAATCGTACAAGTGTGAGCAACTGTTACCGCCATCGCCACCGCGATCGCCACCGCAACCGTCCGAGTCTGTGTACCGCTTTATACGAACGCCGTACGATAAAGGCCCGATTATGCACGCTTATGAGTGTGTTTTAATTGGTTTATCTACTCCTATTAAATAATGTGTTCATTATTCAGTTGCTTTTGAACAAGTAATGGCACCCATAAACAATTAGCGTGATTTATAGCAGTGAGTTATTATAACTCACGCTAAATTCTACAATCTGATTCGCCGAAATAAAACAGTCCACTACCATCTTTGAGGGAAGTAATGTTATTTGTCAACTCTAAATTAGATCAGTTGTCAATTTTAACTTGACAGTTTCAATTTGTGACGCTTTTAAATCAATTTCTAGTAATTTTGCTATCAGAAACGATGAATTCAGACAACGAAAACGAATTATTATGTACACCCCCATTTCCTATGTCCGCAAATTCAATTTACTGGTTGTTCAAACTTTACAGTTAATTTCATTAATAAGCAAAATGAGTAGGTAACTAAAATAAAAATTTCGATAGTCTTGATAGTTGTTAATATTGGTATAAATAAAAAAATCATCTCTGAACCTGCACCTTCGTTTTAATTATTACAGTCGTAGATAAATTATATTCAATTTGCGGTAAATACCATTTCTGGTAAAACTAAGGTTATTTGTTCATATTTGAAATTAGGTGAAATGTCATTTTGACAGTTTCAATATGCGACACAAAAAAAGTTTTCTTGGAACTTGTACCCTGCTTGTACCTTCGTTTTAATTGTTATAGTCGTAGATAAAGTATAGTATTCAACTCGCGGTAATGGTAATAACTCACTTGATGAATTACAGCACTCGGCTATCGCCTCGTGCTGCAAACCTCATCTGCGTGAGTTATTACCTACATTACCGCTCGTTGAATAATATACTATTATGATGCATGCATACTAAAATAGTATATTATGACACTAGTGCATAATCAAGCTTTTAAAGCACGAGTAACGAGTTTATTTATTTTATTTTACATCAGTTTGATTTGATAACATTGCGCAAAAGTCATTGATGACGTGCACCGCAACTTACGATGAAAATAGTATGTATAACATGTATTTCTTTTGTGGAAGGTTAAAAATGTCGATAATAAATTACAAAACAATTAGTATCTGTAATAGTCATAATAATAATAGTTAGAGGGGAAGTAACTACTGTTACAACGTTAACTAAACGTAATTAAGATGATCGTAGAGCTAGTGGTAACCTCACTAGCTCTACGATCATCTTAATTACGTTTACATAATAATAATCATATATTTACGATAGCATGAATTTTTCTATCACGCTAACAAGACACACGTGCGCTGTCGAGTAGTGATAGGAGTACTCGAGTACAAAATATCGAAAGTACCCGATTCTTGAAAGTAGTAGGTGTACTCGATACCTTGATGCAAAGTACTCGAGTACTTTTAGTTCTCCAATACATTGCCGATGTAAGTAGTAGATACTGTAGATAGTAATAGCGAATCGAGGTTGGACGACCGTTATAATAAGTCTTGATGCAAAATACTCGAGTACTTTTAGTTCTCGGATACATTGCTGACGAAGGTAGTAAATACTAGTAAATAGTAATAGCAAATCGAGGTTGGCCGACCGTTAATAAGTATGCGTTACCAGTTTTCGGATTCTAGGATGATTGTACTGGAGTACTTTGAAGTATTGGACATACCGCAGAATCAATTAGATAAAAATTAAAAATTAGGAAAAAGGAAGGTGGGTGGTAGTTTACAATTAACATTTATATTATGAATGTACAATTATAAAATGAATCGAATTTGAAAGAAATGGGTGAAAAATATAATACTAAAATGTTATTCGCGAATTTACAGAAAGACTTGGCTTTTGAGTGTAAAAGATCAATATTTTCCGAACAGTTAAATTTAGACATAAGGTGCTCTAATAAAAAATATCCAACTAACTTTAGGATTTATAATAAGCAGCAATATACTGAGTTTCGCTTAAGAGAATGAAAACTGTTACGACAGCTGATGACAGCAGTCATTTATTGAAAACCAAAAAATATAGCTTAATTTTAGTCATACAGATTGTCGTTGAAGAAACAAAAAACTTTTTTCGCTCGAAATTTAAATCTGATCTCTATCTCCAATAATAAGCGAGATTCCCATGGAGAGTCGATAATGAATCAGCCCGTATAACTATTACCAATGCTATTACATAAAAAATGCGTTTGCTCATACACATTTCTTATGTAAATGTTTTTTAAAGTTAGCTGCAAATTTCCTTTGCTTGTGATTGTAGGCCAACTAGTTGATACTCCAAAAACAGCACTACAATCAAACATTAATTGACCACATCTGAACGTAAATCAATTCTTACCGCCGCGTTGTTTTGTGCATGATTTTTAAGAAATATTAAACTTGAATGTGAAGGTGTTTTATTTATAGTATACATTTTCAAGGCAGTTATTAAGAAAGCATCTGCTTTTTTTAAATTAGTAGATATCTTGTAAATATATTTAGATCTAAAACTTCTGACATGTTTACAATACTGCTATTTCTTACAGAATTTAATCTTTCTACAAACTCTTAATGATACTGTCGCAATTGGATTCAGCAAAACGATATTTGTATTCAAGCTATTCCGTTTTACAAGTTTTCGGCTGTCAACTAACGTTACGAACATCAAATTAACGAAAATGAAAATATGTATACCGTAAAAATAGAATTAATTATTGTTAACTCAATACATACATATATAGCATTTATTGTTTCGTAAATTTTATGTGTTATAAAGTAAAGAGAACCTGCATGAGAATTTTTTATTATAAAATCTTCAATATATGATTACATAAGCCTTATATGCAAAGAGTGTAGGTAACATTAATAGTTATTCACTATCAGATTTTGCATCAGATTCTGAACCTGAGCCTGATCCCGAACCAGAACCAGAACGCGACGCCGATCTTGATCTGGAAGGAGATTTACTTTGAGACCTAGATCTAGACTGGGATTTGGAAGCCGACCTGGATCTTGATTTGGAAGAAGAGCGAGATCTAGAAGCAGACTTTGATCGAGATCGTGACCTTGACGGCGATTTTGAAGCTGATCTTGACCTAGAAGCAGATTTTGAGCGAGATCTCGATTTAGATTTTGAAGGAGAACGTGATCTAGAAGCTGATTTAGAACGTGATCTAGACTTTGATCGCGACGGTGATCTCGATCTGGATCCAGACTTTGATCTAGATTTTGAACGTGATCTTCTTGATAACCTGGAAGAAGCACGTGAATCTTCATTATTTTCCTGTTCAGAATCTTGGTGCTCCTGTTGTATTTCTACTTCAGGTTCATCCTCTTCTTCACCGGGCGGTTCTAGCTGTTTCTCTCTATATCGTTGCATTCTAAATTCGGGTGCATCTAAAGGTCTATGTTTAACAATTAAGCGAGTATTACTTGGAGCTTGGCCAACTTTCTGTCGGCGTTTACTTAACCGTACTCTAGTTTCTAATTCATTGTAATAAATGCCATCATTTCTAGCAACCAGAAAGTAGTTTTCTTCATATCCTTTACTTGCTTTACTTTTTACATTCCAATTGTATTCTCTTGCCATTTTATATTCATACTCTTCGTCATCTTGATATGATATATTATTTGAAAAATCTTGTCGTCGTTTCTCAAGTGTTTCCTCAACTGGTAAAAAGTAAGCAACAAACTGTTCTCCACTTTCATCCATTACACCTCTGATCATCGCCTGTGACATTTCTTCTATTTGAGCAGGTACTTGCTTTCCTACTGGGGCTGGATCACTGTCAAAAATAACTTGAGCGCAAGGATATTTCCAGAGTTTAAAATCAGGGTATATTGGTAATACTTCTACAGGTACTACATTTGGTTTGCTATAATGTTTCTCGATAGGTATCTTACAATCCTCAAATGTTTTTTCAATAGCTTTAATTTGTGAATCACGATCCATATACAAAGTTTCATTTTTCAAATTTTTCTTAATACTGTAACCAACTTTCGCTTCAACTTTATCCATAGTTTGAGGTTGAAATCTAGTCTGTTCAGTAGAAATATATTCTGTTCTCCTAAGCCACGATACTGATCTTGCATGATGTCGAGAACGTTTAGAATCTTGAGGGGTAAGAATGTCTTCTTCAAGTAATTTTTCATCTGCTGGGTCTAGATAAGCTCCAGGCTCAACAAGATAAATATCTTTGTTAATTAAATCTATGCCTACTCCCAGATCATGCTCAGTTAACACTTCATATCGATAATTTCGTTCTAAAGATGTTGGATTGTATTGTATAAATCTGCAATTGTGTAAGTGTAATAAAATGTAAATGTTAAAATAATGCATAATTACCTTGATGATTCAAACGGGTATGATATGAACTTTAAATCGAAGGGAATATCTGGTAACGTATTGCAGTATTTTACTTTGCATACCAATTCAGATCTAGAATAAAACTGACATAATAACTGAAATTATTATACGTTAATATCATTTACCTACGCTCTCCCTGAGCGGGTTTAGTGGGTCGCTTATCTTGTTGAGCAGTACCATTCTGAATAGTTGGTGGCATTTTGATGTTTATCTACAAAATTACGTTTATAAACTTTAATACGTACACAGTTACTGCAAGTATTGTTTGAAAAGTAAATTAGATTTATTCGAAGAAAACAATTTACTAACCGTAAAACTATACGATAACCACGATAACACATATTATAGAAAGATGTAGCACAATTTTTTAATTTATTTGGAAAATGCGTCCTCTGGCGTCCTCCTGCGAAATGTATAAAAAGTAGTATCCATACCACCGGCACTCGAACAAACATTTTTATTGCCGGTATGGCCACCTAGACGTTGCTCACCGAACTAATCGTAAAAGGTTATAAAGAAGCCTATCTGTAATTCAGGAGTATAGTTACACTAATTCAGGGGAAATTTGAATTTATACAAAATGTTATACATTTTCACATTAAAATGCAAATTTATGCAAAATACATTAAAAAAATGCTCAAGAAATACTTTTATTCACGTATTTAAGAACAGCTTTTTTAAATACATACATATTTGCAGTTCAATGTGATACAAAATTCATCAGTAATGCCTAAGTTTCTATTTATCAGTGAAATAGGAGTAAAGTATGACGATGAAACTCAAAATTTATTGATTTTTGCATTTGTACATTATTTGTGGTTTACTATTTAACTGAATTTTATAATACCTAAAAAATTCATTGCTACAATACCAGCAGTTGAATTTCTATATTTATGAAATTTCGCCTTTGCCTGTAAAAATGTGATTCTATATCAATGCATGTAAGCATATTACACTTTTGATCCTGAATTGTTCCATAGTACAGTGTGCTACAGCTGGTTTAATTAACACTGTAATTATTATTGCACATATAAACAGACGTTGATAACATCAGTATATAAACACCATACAACACTAAACTAAACTATATACAACACTAAAGTAAACTATGTCCAAAAACAAACAAAAATTATATACAAGAAAAATCAGAAAATCTCAAAGAAGTACAGTAAATTACGCTCGTTTTCACAGTTTACTCGCAACACCACATAAAACTACATCGACCATACTAGCTAGACTGGCTATCCTCCTTCATTATAGCTATCCTTCTTTACCACCTGCCTCACCAGGTCCGCTTACGACCCTGCACATTGTTTTTATGTCAAACACTGACCTATGAAATATTATTTTCGACGAATTCTTCTTGTTAACGCTGTTTCTACTCTTGCAACTAGGTAGAGCACAAGACACTATTATGTCTTGTAGTAGTTTGCTATATAATATAACTGTAAGAACTGAAATAATCAAATAATACAACCATACATGACATATACACTAGAATCTATGTATTTGGGCTGCATGTCGCCAGCCCCCCCACAATCGATTTTTTAAATTCTTTCTGGACTAAAGTTTTGTACCCATTTTGTACCGTTTTGTACCAAAAAAAAAATTTTTTTTGTACCTCACCCGTTTAGAAGATATACTCAATTTTAGATGGGGGGAGGGAGGAGGGAGGGAGGGCAGAAACATGCCAGCCCCTCCCATATCGGAATTTCAAAATTTCACTTATGCCATCGTATTGTACCGTTTTGTAGCATAAATATTGTCCTGCTTTTAAATTAAAGATATTCAAATTTATGAACGTAGTCTTATTGTTACTAGTATACTTCTGTACTAAAGAACTGTAATGTAATGAATGTATAACTTCTACAATACGATAACGTAACACAACTTTTGAAATTCTAATGTTATGACGAGTTTATCTTGTACTCGCCTAATCTAAAATCCTATTATATCTCAATTAGCATGGTACAAAACGTTCCGTTTACAGTACAAAACTCTACACAACTACTACAAGCATAATGTTTGCTTTGTGGTACAAGACGGTATAAAACTAGTACAATACGATGGCATAACTGAAATTTTGAAATTCCGATATAGGGGGGCTAGCACTTTACTTAAGATTGATTATATCTTAAAAACTAACGAGGTACAAAATGTTTGCTTTGTGGTACAAAACGGTACAAAACTAGTACAATACGATATGGCATAAGTAAAATTTTGAAATTCCGACATGTGGGGCCTAGCATGTCCCTGGCCCCCCCATCTAAAATTGAGTATATCTTCTAAACGGGCGAGGTACAAAATTTTTTATTTTTGGTACAAAACGGTACAAAATGGGTACAAAACTTTAGTCTAGAAAGAATATTAAAAATCGATAGTGGGAGGGCTGGCGACATGCAGCCATGTATTTGACGTAAAATGGTGTACCAATACGGCTGACCTGCGCCGTTTTAGCTACATGATAGCGTTTCCCTACTTATTCTATCTCAATGGTATTATACTAGCTCAATAGTCTGGGCCATAGATAATGTAATACCAAATATAATACTAGTATTAATATGATCAAAGATGTGTTAGTTCCATTACTGAAACAGAGAACGCGCCACAGTATATTCAGAACATTGAGAGTTTTGAAGTAGAGGGGCAATGGACGTTCGTAAACAAGCAGCGGACCAGACAAATTATTGCTTCTATGACACGTGTCAGATGTCTCGGCAATTTGAAATTAATTGACAGCCACAATCGACAGCCAATATTTGTCTGGTCATATGCATCCCTAACGTTTAACCCTTTCGTTCCCGAATTTATATCTGAACTTAAAAAAAATATTTCGGGTGTTTATATTAGATATTACTTATTGTACTTGCTATAAATTACGTTAATTACGTTGTTTCCGTATTTCAACCCCTATTTTAATTATGTCCATTACAATGGACAGTGGGACTAAATAGAAGAATATTTTATTACATTTACATAGAAGTACTGGTGGCATTGTGCAGCCTTAGGGAACCACTGTCCATCTTGGTGGACAAACGAAATCGAGGTTTTTTAATTACTACCCATTGCAATTGACACATTTACATATAAGTTATACACATTACCTACACTTTTACTATAATAATACATGCAAAAAAAAACCTTTAAAAAATATGTTTGATATATATATTTGACATTTTTACAGCTCCATAAAGTTAGCCCCTCACTATAAGCAATTATAATAAATCTTACTTTTATTCGTTTGTAGGTCGTTTGTAGGTGTTTGATAGCGAATTTCCAACGTTTGATAGTCAATAGTTCATTAGCAAACAATAAAACAAATTCTTCGGAAAAACCTCTGTGATGTTAGCCCCTCATGTCGTCATTTTGACATCAAATTCAATTTTATTTTAGCAGAATCGTTTGTAGGTCGTTTGTAGGTGCCTGACAGCAAATTTCCAAATCTTGATAGTTGATAGTTTATTAATAAATAATAAAACAAATCTAGTAGGATATTAGGCAGGCAACCAAAATTACATCAGAAAAGCGTCCTATGGGGAACATATGTAACTGTAACTCATCCCGGCCACATTTGCCATCGAATTTAAATTCCTTTGAGAAAAATCGTTTATGCGTCGTTTATAGCTGCTTGATAACAAATTCCCAACGTTTGATATTTGATCATTTATTAATAAGCAATGAAAGTAGTTTTGCAGAATATTGTGTAGGCAACCAAAAAAACATGCGAAAATCATACAAAATAAAAAAACATACCTATATTAAAGTTATTTATTTTATAAAATTGTTATAATAAAAAAACAAAAAAAAGAGGAAGTACTGGATGCAAATTGGATTTGAAAAAGTTAATAAAGAAAACTTAAATTATCAGTAGCACATATCAAATAGCACACACCAAATATACCTATAACATAACCACAACTGTCAATATATGCAGTTTTATATTGTTTTCAGTCATTTTCGTACACCAAAAGTTAACGTTGAATTAACTTTTAGCGTACTGACTTTGAAACTCTAAAATTTTGGAAATCTAAAATCCTATTGGTTGTTTGATGTCCGCTAAAAAAAGCTTGCATCGGAAGCCACTTTTACATATGTCTGATAGGACGCTTTTCTGATGTAATTTTGGTTGCCTGCCTAATATCCTACTCGATTTGTTTTATTATTTATTAATAAACTATCAACTATCAAGCTTTGGAAATTTGCTATCAGGCACCTACAAACGACCTACAAACGATTCTGCTAAAATAAAATTGAATTTGATGTCAAATTGACGACATGAGGGGCTAACATCACAGAGGTTTTTCCGAAGAATTTGTTTTATTGTTTGCTAATGAACTATTGACTATCAAACGTTGGAAATTCGCTATCAAACACCTACAAACGAATAAAAGTAAGATTTATTATAATTGCTTATAGTGAGGGGCTAACTTTATGGAGCTCATTTTTACATACGGTGTTTATTAGTAGCCATCTTCGCTTACCGGCCGGTTACTATTTGAGCCTATATTTAGCTAGTGTTTCATAGATGGCGTAAGATACATATATGTATATAAATTACGATTACAGTTACCGTTACTCAAATATCCATTTTTAACCTGTATTATTGTCGTTAATACAGAAATATTATGGTTTGAAACTTATGTCCATTCTAGTGGACACAGGGACCGAAAGGGTTAACGTTCTACTGTCGGCGACATCTATACTTCACTTAAAAAACTAATCTTTGAACGTATGTATATTTACATAGTTATTTGATAATACCCTTGTTTATACATATTTGTATTTAATAGTTATTCAACCGGGGTTATTGTACAGTGTTGCCCTCAAACCCGTAAATTTGCTACTAGGGGTTATGAATGAAAATGGACGTGGCTTTCTTTCATATTATTAAATTTTTATTTCCAGGCTCATTTTTAGCTTTCTTTCGATACCACCGATTGTTGGTCTTACTGATCTCAATCTTTCCAAGCAATTATATAAATTCCAGACTTCTGTCACATTTCAGGTTTGTCTTTAGGACGCTTTAGGGATGTCTAAGAGATTTTTTTAGTGTACTATTAGCAATCGTGTAACGAACATTTAAGTTTTGTTGTTGAGAACCCTGGTTTAATCCTTAGTTATGGGATGAAACGGTAAAATAAATTTATTATCATGGTTTGTTGATGAAACTAAAGTCGTGCAACTCTTTACGTGTTCGTTGTATTGGATTTTTTTGAGTGTGTACTCGACATCTGCAGAAGAGATACCATTGTAGACAGCCGTTCTCTTAATAAACTGTAATTCATAATGAAATCTAACTTATTTAGTGGGAGATTGACCAATATATTATTAAAAAGTTAATCGCGGATATTTTCGTTGATTACATAGTTGGAATTAGCTTGTTCGTTTCTTTTCTGTAGGTGTCAATACCTTATCTATTATGTTCATTCTTAATAACTAGCGCATTCAGAAGAGAAAGTTTGTTGTTCACTTCTTCCTCTATTGTGAATTTAATGGAATCGACTCTTAAGTTTAATTTGCCAATGAATCGGACACTAGTTTTTGTATTATCGAACACAGCGAATATATTATAAACGTATCTATCTACGAAAATATTCGTTTTTTCTTCATGTTAGTTTCAAAATTAAGCATGAATAAATTAGCAATGAAAGGGGATAACGGATTACTCTTCGTTCTGTGCATAAAAGTTGTTATTTACTTAAAAACAGAATAATGTTCATTTTGTGTATGTTATAGTACTTGATTTATGTTTGGACAATTTGCTGGAGCCACACCGTTACATCATTAAATACGTTGTAAAAAGTTCTTGTCTTATCGCGTTCGGCATTTCTAGGTTGGTGTCAATAGCGTGGCGTTAGAAGTATGGAGTTTTTAGTAGTGTTGGACAATCCATATATATATTTCGATTATGGTCAAATAATCGATCATTCGATTATTGCAACCGAGATAATCGATTAGAAACGATTATGAATGTTTTAAATTTATCACTAGGTCGACTTTTGATTACACACTGCTGCCGAACAGAAACGAATGACGACTCGATTGCGTGGACAATGCTAAAGAACAGAATATCCAAATAATATTGTAACGTTTCTTACCGATATAATAACACATATTATTTCTTTACCACACATACGAAACATGTGATATATGTATTAATTATACCTTCGATATTCTATTTTTTAATTTACTTATTTTCGTAAAGATAAATTATCCAAAATTTCAGTTAAAAAGCAATATTGCAAATCCACATAAAGCAAGTGTTAGTTACCTATATGCTATTAATGTATCCAAATGAGAATCGAAATAAAATACCATTGTGACGACTCCTGCGCAACATTCGTAATTGATCGTTCGAATGGATTGCTTCATATAATCGAAAGGAAACACGAAATAATCTACGACCCTACTAACTTTAAATTTTGCGCGTTCGATCATTCAAATGATCATTCGATTATGTAAAGCGATTATTTCGATTCATTTGATTATTGAAATATATCGATTATGCGCAACATTAGATTTTAGTTGGTGCTTTTAATGGATGCGCAATGGACATGTGAGGCTATGTCAGCAGTATATAGGTTTAGAAGTTAGAAGACGGAGTTGTAGTTTGAAAATAGTCAACATCGCAGATATATGTGGTACACATATCGAGTATCTGTTAATGTTTGAACTTAACATATGTCAACATTTGTTTGCCTATTATATATTTGCAATTTGCAGCACTAATTGCCAAACCTACCGCCACTCCTTAAACTTCAAGCGTAGCAATTTTCCTTTCATTTTGAGCTGAAATTCTTCTTCAATATCAAATAAAAATATTTCGTTGCGGAAAACTCAAGGTAGGTACTACTTGTCGTAGTATGGACAGTAGGATAAATAAATAAACAAAAATATCGTGATACAAACTTAATTATATATTTGTTCATAAATTTATATTGTGGTCGTACATTATTAAGTAATTGTTGGTGCATAGAATAAAATTTGTAAAATACCTGTATAGAGTTTTAAAATACAATCTTTACTTTACATAATAATACAAATTGTTTCAATGTTTTCACTGAAGTATCTTATCTATTTGATAATGGGAATGTGATATAATTAATTATGTACGATTATATTGTACAGAAAAAAGTTTTATTCGTGCACTACGCACATTGTTGTCGATTTCAACAAAAAATAAGCAAAGCATTATTATAAATGATGAAAATATATTATACAGATATATTTCTCTAAAATTTAGACAGTACCTATAACAACATAAAATTTTGTTACTTGTATAGAAACTCGATAGTACGCATGTAGCACGTAACTTAATTTCTTACCATTATTGCTAGAGTATAAATGGGTGAAGTTAAAAAATTTCACCAATGCGTAGAATGTATATAGCACATTGGCAATAACCTACACAGCAAAAGTACCTCCATAAGATATACAAGAAACATCCACACGAATAATTACATGAATGAAATATCAAAAAAATAATACCTTTTCTTCTAAATAGGTACTCACCCTTATTTTGTAATTAGCAGATAAAAGTTTGACATAAGTCAACTCTATCTGTGGTTGCAAACATTTTAAGGTGGTACTACGATCTATAGTGACATAGCACATAATTTATTTAGTTTTGATTAGATTGCCAATTTAAAATGCCGGCGAATTTGGAAAATTGATTAGTGGGTAGCATGCATTGAGAGCTGCATTCAAGAATAAAACGAGTCATTGCGGTATATTAAATTCACGTTCATATTCTTGATGTCAAGTTGTATACTCTGTGCCTCAAGAGAACTAAACAAAAAATGACAGACTTCAATAAATTTTTTAAATATACTTTCAGCTTTCTATACAATTTACAAATAGATACTAAAAATATCTTTGCTTTGAATTATTTGACAAATATTATGGGTATGATATATAACTAGGACTGTGAATGAGCGCTGCATAGGGACCACAGGCGCTACATTCACCGAAGTAAACAGTGATCACATAACGGTGGGCTAACATTAAAATTAGGTCAGCGCACGGTCAATAAACCGTAGTGGAGAGATTAGCAATGTGCTTTCCACGATTGCAGTTGATATTGACGTATACGTGTGATAGACTCTTTGTCGTGTTAGCTGAAACGTTTTAATTTACGCCCATGGCATGCAGGGCTTTTCCGACAGCTTTACATACATATATCTGTCAGACAAATTAGGATTTTTGATATCCAATATCTTTGAATAGGTAATTCAAGAGCAGGATTGAACAAAATGTTAAAATGTAGTGTTGTACTGTACTCACGAACAAAACTAATTCGCTCTCTTTCGTATGCCTTTCCATATTCGGCTGGTGCACGTTGCGCAAAACACACGCGTGAGCAAAATTATTAACTCTTCACTTTTATTGTAATATATTATTGGCTAAAATTAAGCAGTAGAATCAAAGCTCCATGGAGGTAGTGGAGACAAATGAATGATGTTAGGTTTACTCAGCTGGTTGCTTTTGTATAAATTTAATCTACATAGAACAATACTTGTGTTCTGGCATTAGGGTGATTATCTTCTAATCCCTAGTATATTCCCTGGTTAAATGAAAGCAATAATGTATGCTGTGTAATAAATTGGACTTTAATTAATTGCTGTTTTATTAGACTTAGGGTGGGTTTATCAATGTGAGGATAAAAGTGTTAGGTAAGTAACTGACAGATATTGCTAACTGGCAGATAATATTTAGCAACTACAATGCTTTATTTTGCAGATAACTTCTATTTAACACTCAATAAACGTTTCATTATGTTACGAATAAAATTTTATCTGTAAGTTAATTTATTTATCCTCACATTGATAAACCCATCCTTATAAGTGGAAATATATATGGGATTAAAAGATAAGTACCTACTTACAGAAAGTTTTTATATTATAGGTAGGTATTATAGGTTTCGATTTATCAATAAATTAAAGAAATCATTAAATTTTGATTAATCCCATATTCATGATTACAAAGTTCACTTTGATTAATGTAACGATTTGCGACTCGTACTAGTTAATCAAATCAGTACGAACATAGAACAGGATATAATATTCATTCGACCTTTCTGATTAGCGAGTTAAAAAACAAAAGAGTTAAGAATATATTCAAATAATACGTTTTTATAACTGTGTTTTGATCGCGATATAAGTTAATAAGTTTTCAACTAAATACTTCTCATAATTTATGAAGGAATCTTATAACTATTCAAGCGATCTATTACGTAAATGTAATGCATTTACTTGACCTAAATTCCTTCCTTTGTTTTTTATTTAACAGAATTGTATTTAAATGTAGGCAACAAGAGATACGTTTAACTTACATGCTTAGAACTTAGAATTTATTTTCTTTTAAGAAATATAGTGTGCAGATAAAATGATGGATCTATAGTCAACAGTAGCTAAACTCATTTTTGTAAAAGCAAAAACAGGGTCAGTAGTTAATAAGTCATTAAATAATACCTAATTAATATGTATGTTACATACTTGCAAAAGTATAACTGACGAGTCATTTCAACAATAAGAGGTAGGTACCTTATCGCTATGTTTTAAATAGTGGTTGTCGATATAAGTATTATACAGGCCACTTTTAAAGGAAGGTATGTGTACATTTTTTGTTTTAATGAATGTGTTATATGAATATGTATTATATAATGCTTCGTTTTAATTATTAATAATATCACATTCCTGTTACATTATTTATATATTTGTTTAATATGTTTTGAATTTCAGTTTATTCATTGTTAAGAAAAAGAATAGGTATTAGAAAATTTTTGAAACTTGAAAAATCGCAATTACCTTGTTTTCTATAATCGGAGACGTATTTGCTATATAATTACTTAAATTTCTGTATTATGATGCTTATGGAATAAGTGGTGTTCTTCGCCAGTTTTTTTTTTCTGTAGACGGTTGCTTATAGTGGAAGGAAAATCGTTCTACACTATGTAATGTATAGTCCATATATTCATAAGAATGAACTTTGTTTAGGCATTTATAGAACCTATACCTATTAGGTGTAACCTGAAACATCAATACTTTGGGAGACTTACATTATAAGATGTAACGTGTATTGAATTCATAGAAATAAAATAATAGAATGTTAGAAATATGATAATGCAAAAAATGGGATGTGATATAGAGCTTGAATTTAGCATAAATTATGTATTGGTGAATAAAATTACAAAGTTTTGCAATCTTTTACTTTAAGAGCTCTTGATACATTTAAATGTTAAATACAGTGAATCTGAGAGTGAGACAGTTTTACGGAGTGCAAAATTCACTAAAATAAGTGATACCTAAATAGAACATGTACAATTAAAAATTATTTCTTAAACGTAGGAGATATCAAAAATTGTTTCAGATATACAGGGTGTTCCTAAATATCATGTACATAAGGAAGGGGGTAATTATTTGATTTATTTTGTGCCTAAAATTTCATATAAACATAGGTCCGCAAACGCTTCGTTACCAATCTGCAGGGTGTTGAAATTTCAAGATTTATTCACTTTTTACTGTATAGGATTTGGAAGGTACTTATACAGACACAAGTTACGATTTCTAATGTCAGTTGTCAAATTAATAAACTCAAGTGATTATCTGAATAAAGCCAGAGCCTGCTAGACCATTTTAAAAAATTTAATTTTTTCTGGCGAATTACAGAAAATTGTTTTCTATTTTTTTCTCGATAACGGTCAGAGATAAGAAAAAAATACAAGAGATCAAAAAGTTTCTAAACAAGACAGAAAATTTATTGCGTATTTTAGAATCTAGCAGTGGCGCATCGCAAAAAAGTTCAGGGTGAGAAAAGAGGGCATGACCCCGAAAAAATGATTACCCTGTAGATTTACATCATCATTTGGTATGGCTAATGATGCAGACCTTATAGCGTAACCTACCTTCCAAATTTGAGCAAAATATCTCAAAAACTGTAGGAGCTATGCGGTAAAAAGTGAAAAAATCTTGAAATTTCAACACCCTGCAGATTGGTAACGAAGCATTTGCAGACCTATGTTTATATGAAATTTTAGGCACAAAATAAACCAAATAATTACCCCCTTCCTTATGTACATGATATTTAGGAACACCCTGTATATATTTTTTTGATATAGATATGTATTTGGATGGAACAATCAATTTTAAGAATCTTTTATAACAAGTAATGTTTTCTAAAACCCTTCGCTTTAAAGTTATGATTTCTTGTTCGAGAAATTTTAATGTTCGGTAATAATCACACAGAGAAAAATGTTCTTGACCTAAGAAAATATAATGTTTTACCCAAATATTTTTAATGCTAGAATATTTTTGTTTTGATTCAAACACATTTTCTTGGAATAAGTAAATGCGTTTAATACAATCCAGATTATATATTTGTTGTAAAATAAGTATTTGATCTGAATAATTTCCCTATTTGTGAAATAGCTGAATTGCAAATTTTGAGCAGCTGCGTTCGAGATTATACGCGTGTATAAAGCGTTATACGTGCGTTTGACTTCAATCTTTTTATCTGCGTGCACCATTTTGCAAGAATTAGATACATACAAGTTTTTTTATAGTTAAGGCGTGGAAATTTGCAGTAATAAAAGTATATATTTAATAATGGATTATCTGAAGTGTATTTTAGCTGCATGGGAATTGGAGGAACAATTTTAACCAAACATTGTATACTTGAAGTAAACCCATTATATTCTTACATTAAAACAATGTTGCTTTGCGTCACAACAATTTCCTTAGAAAATAATATTTTTGTGATAACACTATATAGTTTTGCGGATATACAAATACGGGATTGTTTTGAACTGAAACAGGGTGTTTTAACTCAAGATAATATTTCTCTGCGTGTACTAACAAGTAAGTTATTTCAAAAGTAACAACTGATAAAAATACCGCAATCTCTCTACAAACTCACGTAAGCCGTTTTCTAAATGTGTTTCAGTTACATTCTCAACCTCTGTGCGTATTTAATTATTTAAATCATTATTGTGCGGCTTATTGGTACAGAGTTTCGATTTTGTGTATCCGCCAAATTCAAAAAATGTAGTATCTGTATATCCTGCGATTTTGGTGGCTCTTCGATCTCTGAAAGAGGCGCATCTCCATCAAATACTATTTCGTTATTCGTCATAGAAAATGTTGTATGAATGAGGTATTAGTTCATTTTGCAATAGTACTAAGCAACGTTAGGATGTTAGTATCTCTTCAATAAGAAATGGAACCATTTTCTTTTATCTGCATGTGTATATTTAGTACCTCATTTAGATGAAACGAGATCTTATTAGAGAAGAAAATTTCTTTTAAAATGGTAGAATTATTATTAATTGTTTTCTACAACTTTCTTTAATTCTGTGCACTGACGTTCGATGCACTCCATGATCTAAGGCAAATTGTAAGCCGTATTAATATTAGGACTAATTTCTTTTGCCATTAGGTATTTCTTGTGAGTGTTCTGCGTTAGTTGCAGTTCTTGGCCGACCAGCTTATATTCATGTATGCATTTACATGATCTAAGGTTCCTTTACAGTACCAAAATACTAATTGGATTTCTATCAGAAGAAAAAACAGATTTTTTTGTCGTTCTTCTGCGTGTTCTGTGCTTCTTCTATTACCAATTGCAATTATCATTAACAAGTAATTCGCTTGTACTGACTCAGTTGGTACATTTGGTTAAAATTCAGGTTATAAACTAACCATTCAAAGTGCTAAACATATTGAATGATATACCAACCATATCTACTATAATCTTCTAGATGCGTTTTAGAGGTGACGTAATCAGCAACGGCTGCATTTGCGCGATTGCTGAACATGAAATCTTCTCGCATAAGGGTTGTACAATATTTCTCTAATTAATATTACACAATATTATTTTAATTAATGCATTAATAATAAAAAATAATAAAAATACTGATGTTTATATGATATTCTAAAGCTACTAATATTTAAAGAGAACGAGCTTTGAATGATTGTAACTTGAAAGCGAAAAATTTTCATGTAAATGCTTCCTTAAAAGAGATTCTTAGAATAGAGTGTATTAAACAAAAATAGTAAATACAACTACTACAATATTTTCAATTTGAAAAATAATCAAATCGGCTACCATTTCTCCGTGGGGTTGAGACCATACAAAGTCAGGGTACAGCAAGTTTTATGTGGGTGGATTTGCAACATGTTCAAAAGCAGGGATATCTACACTTCACTGAATCAGGAAACTCTTTCCTTTGCTGTGGTGCGTAGTGGTGGATAAGTCTAACATGAGTAACTCCACAATGCAGGTTACACGGTTGTTTATTCTGCTGAGACTATAGCACTTATAACAAACGCGAAGTTTGTCTCCGAAAGGTTCAAAATGCTCTACGATTTGGCAAGATGTGCTGCGAAAGAGAGGAGCTTAAGATAAACCCTTCTAAAACATCCATGAAGACGGACCCCATATAGGATTAATGATCTGTACTTGTTTGGCAAGAAACTAACACTGCCGTCGGATGTAAATGATTTGGGAATTACTTATGAGCTAATGTTCACACTTCGATTTCATTTGACAAGTTTAGTCGATAAAGCAAAAGCTGTGAAAGTTTTATGGAAATGTAGAAGAGCGTTTTCGTTTTTCATAGAGTATAACCCGTGGGATATAGAACGGAATGTCTGTAGCCATTATAGCGTCTCTTTTATACAAAGCGCTTACAAATTACTCCGAAAGACACAAGGGTAGGCCTGCTAGTGTATAATGGGAATGATAAATATAACGCCAATCTCTGTTATGACGGTACCGGTGGATATACCTTCCCTTACATCTCTTAGCATAGGTAGAGGTACTACGAGCAGGACTCAGATTAAAGGTATATAAGAAATACAACGAATACATAAAGGGTACTGGTCAATCCTTAAATTTACCTCACGTCCGTGATGGAATAGACAAAACTTGTTTCACCAAACATTTTGAAGTTTTTACTTCAAATAGGGACGAGAGGAGTAGGGTCAACTATAGTGGCTCAAAGAATATTTTGGGTTGGGGCAGCATTCCATAAATACAAATGTACGAGTAATGCAGTTTATTTGCTATTGGAGAAGAATCATTTTTGAGTGCTACAAGAGTTGGCTATGGAAAACATAGTTAAATTGGTCTGGGATTCTTGACATTATAGGACTGAAGGTAACAAGAAAGTCAATAAACTGCCAATTAATGTAGTCTTCCTAGCGCCAGAACCAACTTGTGGGATAACTCGGGAGGATATGAAGCAGAAGATAAGTACAATGTTACGGCAAAGACATTGTGGTGAAGGGTCACTAGATCCAAAACTGCTAAGGCTTTTCTGAAGAACCATCTAAGAATCTACTTACTTATAAGTAAGAAGAATTTGAGAAAGTTCTCGAGGGTACTAACCCCATACTGCCCGTTGTGAAACTAGGGGGTCTAGTACCCAATCTTTCTTGCCGAGGATGTTAAGATAACAATGAAGCATTTCTTTGCTATTGCGATATTTGTTTTTTTTCACTTGCCACGAAGGCAGGCGCATGCTATCTTACTGTACAGACTTTAATCACCCGTCAAAGAATGTGTGTTATATTATGGTGTTTCATAATTTTTAGTCGTCTAGTCTGAAATCACTTTAATCGGAAGTTCAATTCAAACCGATACTACTATCAATCTAAACATTTAAAATAAATTTAACATATTGATGAGAATAATCTGTTACCCAAAGCCCTATTTTAGTGAGATTTGCATTCACTTAAAAATTTTGTCACTATCACATTCACACTATATATATATATACAATGTAGTATCTACACATCATTGATGATTCTTCTGAGAAAAATAATGACAATAACATGCTGACCAATGATACATAATATACCGTTTATGTAATTGCAAATTGCTGATAACTACTAGATCTTGAAGAATTTCAGCTAGTATGAAATATCGTTGTTCATAGTAGTAGCATACGCATCGAGGTGCATGCGTGCTGCACAATGTTATTAGTATTATTTATTAGGGGACAGCGTACGCTGAATTACTTATCTTAGCTGAACTCCGTCAAGCTCTATGGTATACAAATCAAGATCGCTACTAAGTAGAGCATTATGGTTTCGCTATAACCGCTGGCAAACGACACGAAGCGGCTTATATCTACTTGGAGCGAAATTGAGTTGATCTAGTTAGAATTAAAAAAAATATATTCGTTTAGTTCTATTAGATGTATCGTTGACTGATTGATTGTTATTGTTGATGATTTCGATAGCTCTGATTTTAGAATAAAATTGTAATTATTTTAATAAAACAAATATATTTTTTACAAAGAAGCTCTATGATATGAAGGTTTAATTTCTAATTACTCTTGAAACTAGATCGACATCCTGCATTTTAAAGGAACATAAGAAACATAAGAAACATAAGTTTGAGCAATTGCATATGCATCCTTACACGTTATATCAAACTGTGGTGTATTTCGTGAAAAATATTTGTAAGTGCTCTATAAGTCTGTAACGTGTTGATAATATAATTTTATAATTTTCTAATTTATTCTATATATGTACATGTTTATTATCTATTAGTATTATATATAAAGATCAAATCCTAGTTGCTTAATGCAGTTTTTGATAATTTTCAACTAATTCGAAAATTAATTTTCCAAAGAAAATATGTATGTGTACATAGATATAAGTATATATCTCTTCTTTCTACAATATTACATTATGTATACGTATATTATTACTTGTATTATAATAGTTTTATACATTTATGGATTGTCTTTTCAGGAATATAATGAAATTCGTTGCAAATGGTAAGAGTATTTATAGATGTACAGAAAGATTTTAATGTAGTATGTATGTTCATCGTTATTGCCAATTAGTAAAACAAGTAAGCAAGTAACAAATGAGAAACATACCTAGAGGAATGTGGTCATGATATGTTTGAATAGGTATTAAACTAAAGGTTTATATCGTATTTGTATATGTATGTACATGTTTCTATTATCAGATAATAATCAATCAGAATAGAACTAACAAGACGAAGCTATTCTTTTGTTTATATACGTTCCTTATAATTTAAATTACTTCGCTAGCACACTAGAAGTGAGTGGGTCAAAGTTTTTTCATAACATACAAGAATTTTATAAGATTTAAGCTGCTTGAAACTTGTGTATTTTGATGACTGCCCGAAACATCAATCGTTGAAAGTGAGACATATCAACAAGTTTCAACGTTTAACATCGTCTGCGAAGTTATGCTTTTATAGTGGAGATTTTATAATGCCTTTGTGTGTGGAATTATTAGATTCTTCACCACTCTTGAGATATTTACTCTTCTTTGTAATCTTTACCAAATGGATGAGTCAGGAGACACACAATTTTATTTATGGTTTGGAAAAATGTGGGTCTAGTTTTAACAAGGAAAAGTTTTCGAACTGTTACGTAGGATATTCAGTAGCTTACTAACTGATATGTACACTCAGTTGATTTAAAATCGACTCACCCGGCAAGCGACGTAGACCTAATGTCGCACACAGAAACTTTCAACATTTAACTGGATGTTTGTAGTAATAAAGCAATTTGCTTATGAGCAGGTAAAATAGCTACTTACGTAATGTGAAATGAATGGGAAGATCGCTGCAGAAATATATTCTTTTTCAGATACTTTTAATACCTGCGTTATTACGTAGTATAGCGTTTGCCAACACCCATTACCATTAATGACATAATGCGCAACGCAAAGAAAATAATAATACAAATCAATTTTAGAACCATAAGAAAAAATATTTATCGAAGCAGATAGACAGGAATCTATGTTCATCTTAAGTTTGTTTCGTTAAAAACACTGATTTTATTCGAGAATTTATTACAAAACACACAGTAAACAAATAATAATTTAGTTCAAATAATAGAGAAGGTAAACGAAAAGGCAGTCAAACTGAAAACAAATTAATACACAGAAAAAACTTTTGAATTATTGGTTGGTTCTGAAGGACATTTTCTGTACCATCATGCGAACATTCATTCTCTAAAGTATATGTAATAGGGTGAATCGAAAAACGCGTTTTTTTCTGCAATACAATTCTAATAACTTGCGCATAGGCGTCATTATAAATAAAAATATTTAAAAATTTTTTTTTCAAAATTTGAAATCGGGCAGAAGGCCTAAAGTTACCAAAAAAAAGTCAAAATCCCTGTAAATTAAAAAAAATGCAAAAATTACAAAAAAAATACATTTTTTGTTGTAATAGTGAAAAAAGTGTTTTTAAGAGTGTTCTTAATGCATACAAAAAGTAATTAGACCCATTCTTGTTTTACTGAATTCGCGCAAAAGACCTAAAGTTGCGAGCAGCATTAGAGAACTTGGCTACAGGAGGATCCTTAAATCCAGAAATGACCCATTGGCTGAAGGTTACGTAAGAGACTTCAAAATACCTTCAATAAATTTTAGTGCAAACGACTATACCGAAGTATTGATTGGTCAATCTGCAAGTTAACACCGCCGCCACTACTTTCCAAGATGCCAACTGAACACATTGCTTCTTTGTTGAAAGACAAAGTGCTATCAGTGTTTAACTACCTCAAATTCCCATGCCTCACCCAGTCAGTTGAGAGGTATGTAAAACTGGTTACAGAAGCAGCAGAAAAAGTGTGCGGGCATGAAAATCGAGATGGTTATATTACAGCTACTTTAAAATCAAGACAACTGATGCCCACATTTAATTAAAAGTCAGAACTCAAAGGGGCTTCTATGTAAATAATCTTTTGTCTACAACGAACATATGCATTGTTCAAAGTAAATAGTTACTATAAATATTGTAAATAAAATTCACCCTGGTTGGTTGGTTGCGTAGGGTGGATGTGGAAATCACTTGTTAGAGTCTTACTACAAACCTAATGTGTTAAATAAACACTCGTCAGATATGGAAAACGGCGTTTTTACGGGACTATAACTTAACTTATACTATAATTTAGACCTTTTGCACGAATACAGTTAAAGAATAACAGGCCTGAAAGTATTTTTTCTGGATTGGGAAAACTATTTTGAATAGTTTTTACACTATTACAAATTAAAAATAAAACTTTTATGGGTTTTGGCACATATTTAAAAATCGTCGAAAATCATGAAATATCGATTTTTTGCGATACAACCCGCAACTTTAGACCTTTTGCGCGAATTCAGTAAAACACGTATGGGTCTAATTATTTTTTGTATGCGTTAAGGACACTCTAAAAACACACAAAAAATGTGTTTTTTCTAATTTTTGCATTTTTTTTTAATTTACCGGTATTTTGACTTTTTTGGTAACTTTAAGCCTTCTGCGCGATTTCAAATTTTGAAAAATTTTTTTAAAATATTTTTTCATTTATAATGACGCCTATGCGCAAGTTTTCCGCGTTATTAGAATTGTATTGCAGAAAAAAACGCGTTTTTCGATCCACTCTAATATGTAATAGACTTTTATATCTTGCCCTCATACATATTCTTATTCATGTAATTTCTTAATTACATATATACTTAGAATTATAGTGAAATTGTATGCGATAGCGATTTAACTATAGATATGTTAAGCTCACATTAAGAAATTATCGGTTTAGGAATTTATAAATGATCCCTTGCATATGAAACTGGATTTAATAGAAAAATATATTGTATATACATATAAATATCTAGTAATTTACATACAGTTGACCATACTATTTCTGCTTTGCATTCAGGTACCGCAATAAAGCATACTTTCATCGGGTTTTATGGCAGTTTGAGTCGATTCTAAATCAACCGAGTGTACGTTCTCAAGTTATTTGCAAATAATCATCTCGGTAACCACGCCGCTACTAGCATGCAAAGGATTTATTTATAATTTGGAATTAACAAAAATATAAATTGGAAGAAATTGCTTATTTCTATTGATATGAATTACTAAATTTATGATAAATGCCTTCTGTTTGTTTCTTTTCATTCAACACATTTAGAACTAGGCCGTGTGACCATCACATGACAATTGGGATGTCATTTTGCTTCTCGTTTTTTAAAGGAGAACAATAAAGTGATTCAGTTTCAGCTGCGGTGCAGCGATTTGGGTGTTCAGATCAACAAAGAAATACCGAGCTCTACAGGGAGTATTTGATATATTTTGCGGGTAACGGGTCGCTCACGGGGCAAGGAGAGTTATCAAGGTTAGGCGATATAAATATCAAACCTCTTTCACAGTAAAGAACAACTTGCAGAGAAGAATGATAGACCAGTGTACTATGTATACCATAGATAATATATTATATACTAATATACTGTAGATAGGCACAAGGTCCAGCGTACTTCGCACGTCTTCGGTATTACTTTTCAAAATTTGAAATATTTAAAAGCGCGAAACTGAGTGTTATTATACCATTATAGTGTCATTCTGATTTTGTATGTTTATGTATGTCTAATGTAAGTTTAAGAATTAAATATGACGTGCTTTAATGTAAATCTTACACGGTAGTACCGTTTAAGGATTAAATTACTATTTCTGTTAAGTTCACAGAAGCTGATATACAGCAATTTTGACAGCAAGCAGTAACACTTCATTTACATTTATCGCATTATTCTATACAAATTGAAGCAGCACAACAAATGTTTAATGTCTTTAAGGAGATAATGCCAAATACAAGACTCTTCAAGTTGGGTGCAGGATACAACATCCAATTAACAGATAAATTTAAGAACTGTTATTCTGTTATGTCTGTTATGATTTAAACTTACGTTATAGTAGTAGCTTTATGGGATTGTTAAAACGTAAATATTTTTTGGTATAATTTTTATAAATTAATTTTCGGTTTCGATATTGCAGGTATATCATCCAAATTGAAATTTCAGCAGAGGCACTAGAAAATTAAATTTTATTTCATTATGTTTCATAAAGATAAAAATTATGTAAAAATATTTTTTATGAAAATATATAACAATATTCAGAAACTATATAAAATACTGTTAAAAGCAATTTATTTATTTATTTTTTAACAAAAAAGCTTCCCGCGTTCCAGTATGGTTTATTTTAAATTTAACACATCTCACTAGATAGTGCAGAAGCACAATTTATTTTATTAGGAGTGTCCAATCTACAGTAAATGAAATGTATATATTATTATATGGCACTGGCTATCTAACCAGGCAAACGTCTCATAGTTAGGTTGTATCGATATTAAGATTGCACGGCCAATGGAAAATGGTAGTTTTCGAAATTATGATAAATTGAGCTTTTAAAAAAGTTCATTAAAGGGAATTACAGAAGCAGCTACTAACAGCTGATGTATTTCTATCCACTTTTGTCAATTCAATCTCATAAAAAGTCACTTCTCATCCTATTTGATTGAAACAGTATTTATTTTGTAGTTTTCGAGATCCTCATAACAAAAGAACGTACTATGTATGGTAAAATCAATGTAATATACATTTTTAATTTTTGTAAGTTTTCCGTGACAGACGTTTATGTTCATATTGGATTGATTAAGACAAGTTATGATGTTGGTGAATTTGACAAAAATTATTTAGCAAAATGTTTGTGACGGGAAATATGTAAATATCTATAAAAATGTACAGATTCAAATATACTTTTTCCAATTCAGCATTTTCGCTAAAAAATGTTGCGAAATTTCGCATGAAAACTTAGCTTTACAGACATGACTAGACAATTTAAACTAGATAACAAATCAAACCCTACAGGTTGCAGGTCGTATACTCGTATTCTCCCTTACCCCGTGGACGATCTCATCTCGGCTCTGTACAAAGCCATGTATTTTTGCATTGAGGAAGCGAAAACCAAAAACCGAGATCTAGAGGTGGAACTTCTCCCATTTCCTCATTGTTAGATTATTTATTGAATTCTAAGCATAGTACTTGTAAATAAACATTACTAAATAAGTATATTACACAAATACCGTGACAGGTAAACTAAAAGACTCACATTGTGTTTTTTGTATTTATATTCAATGCGTTATTGTCTAAAATGACTCAGTAATCCGTAAATTGTTGTTTAAATTCATACATGCATGGGCGTAACTATGAGGCGTTTTTTCGCGAAGGTAGCTATAACTACCTATGGTTAGATGTTAGTTAGTTGTGGTTAATTGAATAATTATACATATGCTTTGCGAAAATACAAATAGTTATTGACTATTGAAGTGACCTGTGGGTTAAATACAGCTGAATTTGTAGTTAAGGTTTTCTGTATTAAATAAACAAGTCCTGTAGTAATTTAAAAGATCAAGGTAATTGATTATACTGAGGGGATATGTGTAATATGTTATTAATTATGTATCTAATCATTTTAGGATATTATGGGAAATATGTATAGAAGTGTTTACAAAGAACTCTGCATGATTTGGTACCTACAGTTTATATAGAGTATAGTATGCTTAAAGACAAGTAAATATTACGATTATACTACATATTTAGAAAAAGGAAAATGTAACCGCTTGGCTTACCACAAACGGATCTAACCACAACTAATAGCGTTTTCCACTCGGACATTTAGAGCGCGCTAAAAGTGCACTAACTCGGTGTTGGCTGTTCCACTGGTCTTAGCACTCGCTGCAAGCAAAAATCATACGTGTTCCACTGGTAAATTTCGTGCTGCTTACGTAGAAGTGACGACATGTGAGCGTCACTACATTTGACCTTGAGTGCGAAAAACTGGACCTCTCAAAATTGACGGGGCCACTTGTAGTGCAATCTGAAGTTATTACAAGTTATTCCGTTTATTGTACTTTTGATAAGCATACAATGGGCAAGTGGGTATATAAATGCATACAGTCAATATTTTATCGGGTAATCGTTATGGCCGAAAATATTCTGCAAATTACTATTAAATTTTGAAACATACTACTTTATGTTATTCTCAGATACAGATAATGATACGAATTGTTCCTAATCATCATCCATGAAATACGTTGTTGCGTATTTTATACAAAATATCTTGTCCACTAAAAGACCATTTTCAGAAATGAATAATAATTAAACAATCATTGTACGTAATAGTTTCTGTCTAATTCTTCATCTGCTTTTCGTTAATACGTATTACTAAGTATTTACTTTTATAAAGATTTTCATTTTTTTTGCGATGAGTAGTTCATCTCGACAAAGCCCTAACGCCAGTTTTATCGACATACCTATGTTACACGTATTGCACTAGCTCTGAGCGAGGGCAGAATCAGTGATAACGTCATATGACGCTACTCTAGGGCAGTGTCGGTGCAACACGAGTTCCCCCAGTGGAAAACGCTATAACATCGTTATCTGTGACGTCATTAATTTCCCTCAAAAATGGCTACAACTAACTGCATACAACATCGGTAAATGATTACCTCGCGAAAAATCGATTAATAATATATAATATGCAGACTGCAATGCAAAAGATTAAGTATTTGAGATACAAAAGTGTTAAAAGTGCGATTTTATTTTGCGAGTAAAGTTTGTGACATAAGCGATGTTAATTACTTTTATGACTAGAATGTAAAATGAAATTATTATCGCACACTATGCCGTATCGAAGTATCAGTTTTTAACAGTGTTTGTGGAAAAATACATTTTTATTTCATCTCTTTATTTTATGCACGTGTATATTACATAATCTATCTGTATTGTATTTATAATACCGTATACGGCATTGTTTTCTATATGATATACTTATATCAAATTTATAATTTACATTTGAAAAGATACCGGAGAACTACAATCGAATTACAAAAAAACACCCATATTTTGTTTGTTGTGTTTTAGGATAAGTGAAAGTGTCAAAATGTGTTCCGTCTTGAATTATTACAGTAAGTGAATTCAGCAGAAGCCAGCGAGTAAGAGCTGCTACGGAGCACTCTGCTGTGATTGTGATACTGTAAATTTCGACCAATCATAGCACAATACTACGTAGCAACTCCCAACTGCTGGATTCTGCTGAATCGTGCCATTATTACAATGTGACAGTAAATTATCAAGTACGCAGCAAAGTTACAATATTAAAAGTATTTCAAAGTTAACATAACTTTGTTTTAATTCAATTGTACATATATTAAATTAACATTTTAAAGTAGGCGATTTATTATAATAGATACAGAAAATCTTTAAATTCTCCCAAAACAGTCTTTAGTTTTGTTCCAGAACCAGTCGTTATTTCTGTGTCGTTAAGGTGTTATTCAATTTCGCGGATAGTTCAGGTAAATGTACACAATATCTTTTTGACGTACGCTGATTATCAAATCAATACATGCAGCAGTATTACTGATATTTCTGAAATATTAATACCTACACAATATTCATTCATCCATCTCTATCATTCTCTAATCTTGGCACCATACAACAAGGGCGGAGACATTCAATTGCCTACTTACTTAATGTGCCTTGTCAAAGAACTATTAATCCATTTTAAAGTAAAAGATTGATTTCCTAATTTAATTTACTTTTCCCCACTCACTACATATCACAATTTTCTAAGGATACTTGACAGTATTTGGCAAAAATTATATTTAGGATTTAAAAATCTAGTCTAATATACATTGTAAACTGTGTATACCTATAGTTTTGCTATTGCAGTTCTACAAATTTGATTTTTTCTTCTCTAGACCTGTTAATTGCTCCCGCCTAATGTAGAATAATTTTTCACAATACTAATTATTTTTTAATGAAATATTAAAAAACTACTTCATAAGACAGGGTAACAGAATTCTATATAAAATGTTTCAGCTTGCATGAGCAATTAAGGAACTTAATAAATGGAAGTATTACAATAGTTATTCTCTTGTACGCTTGAGCATTACTTTATGATTTAAACACTCAAGTAGGACTACAAGCTAATCTTACGAAAAAGTTAGGAGTCAAACTAAATTAGCGACATCTGAATGATCGTTACCAATGTAAATATTAACTAATTATTGTTACAAGTATCATTATTTATCGATATTCGAAAGTTTTATTCCCATTCTTTGAAAGTTGCTCCTCTAAAAACATGTTCAAATAGAGTACTTATTAACTTACTATAGTAATATTAACAATAACTAGCTATTACTAGAATTTAATAAATTAATTAAATAGTATTAATATTTATATCACAATTTCATTCACGTTATAATACCATGTCATTAAATAATTTTAATAATTTTAAGGCATTTAGAGAAAGATGACTTTGTTCAGACATATATTGTATTACACCACTGTCTCCAGTTCCACTAGACGAAATCGTTCTTGACCTGTAAAAGAAAGAGTTTTTATTTTAGAAAAGTATGCATTACATAAAATATAAACTTTTTAATGTATTTCTTGACGTGTATATAATATAATGTATTTTTCTACAATCTCCAGTATTATATTTGCAAGTATAATATTTGTGAGTCTGGTAGTCTGCACCTTTACTTGGTAAATAAAGTTCCTGGTACGATTTCTAGGCATTTGTAAATATAATTGGCGGTTGTAGAAAAATATATTGTATTTTGTTACGAGCTAAATGTATTTTAGGTCATTCCTCGTAGAAATATGATGCAATCTGTTGAAGCTGTACAACATATGGTAACAAATTCTCAAGTATTGTACGAAAGAACGTCTTGATGTGAATATAATTCTTTAGTAGTTAGTTTTATTTCGTTGTAAACTATACTGTCACAAATTTTCAACCCTCTATGTGTAAGTTTAAAAGAGATATTTAATATTTAAATAAGAGATGTTTTGCATAAGAACTGAATAACTGCGTCGCCTCAGATACAACTGTACCTAAGTTGCACGCGTAAGTTTAACCCATTTGGAAGATTCTCACCTCACCATCTCGCAACTACCAATCGACGACGGGGATTTGAACCTAGCAAATCCGCATCTAAAAAATTCGACCACCAGAAGTACCATCCCCATATGGACATCTTGGAGGATGTATTTAAGGACTCGCGATAAGAATATTGACATCCTCTACTCCCTACGAGTTACAGGCCGATAAGTCTCCTCTCGAACCTATCCAAGGTCGCTGAATCTGCTATTAAAACGTCGAATAGCAGAGGAACTGGTATTTAGAGAATCTGATGGCAAAAGAACACAGGTCACAGGTTCGGGACCGACGTGCGGAGTTCGTCTGGCAGTATAACCATTGTTGGCAGATCTGAACTTGCTGTTAGGCACCGCTCCTATGATAATAGACTTGCCAGTGTGAGATATGGTAAAGCTTTTGGGATTCATCCAAATGAGGAAAAATTCCGCAAGCCAGTCTTTATCAATAGATACAGGCTGAGATATAGGAGGAAAGATACAGAAATCTTAACCAGTCACTATGTACTGAATAAACACATGTATCGCATGAACTCTTCCCTGTGTGGAAACTACGAGAAAACGGAGGAAATTCCGGTTCATTTCCATGTCGACTGTCCAGCAGTGGACAGGGAGAGGCGGATTTACTCTGGGGTCACTCGATTAGATAATCCCAGAATAACCAAATTAACTCTTAAATAACTTACGGACTTTTGTGCGCGTGCAACCAGGTTGAAACTACTAAAAGAACGTTAGACCTTGCGCTGCCTTTCGGGATCAACCCACACATGCAGTTTATTCATATAAACACTTCGTTATTTGAACATTTCACTAAATCTCTATGTAAAACTAGATTGATTAATAAATGCGAGCTAGGCGTTCTAGATTGAACTGTGAGTGCATGTATACTCCAACTTGTTATCAACTTCACTAGGCTCTTTATGCTTAGCATATTAGTAAATTATAGTAATATTAAATTGAGGGTATTGCTATTATTAGGGTGTTTCTTGGTTGCCTTTCTTTGAACAGTTACTAAAATAAGACGTATACATATATATATACACGCTAACAACTTGAACTACGAAAGTCTATTGACAGGAGAGGGTGATGGGAGTTAAAATTAAATGTATCAATTTTACTATTGTCAACGTTTTATATGACAGGAATGTCAGTGGTTATGTCAGTTACTTTACGGAACCATCAAAGTTTCTCCTAAGTGTTATTTGGTGTTATTAAAAGGTTGCTGGTTGCTTATTTAGCTACTTATACTCGTAGTAGTATAGTTTTTGAATATAAACGTGTAGAATGTGTTAAAGAAAGCACTTTATAATGTACATTTTTTCACTAATTGTGTATTCCATTAGAATAAAGTTTGATGGTTGGGTAAAGTATTTGACATACTGACATTCCTGTCATATAAACAGCTGACAATACTAAAATTGATACACTTAACACCTCTCATTACCTTCTCCTACCAATAGGCTTTCGTAGTTCAAGTTGTTATCCTGTATGTGCATATAAACTTGGGACAATTTTTTGATTCAAAATTTAAGACACTGTACGGTCAGTATGTTTTAATTATTTGACAGCTGGGTGTTACGTTACAATAATTTTAACGTTTGTTTACTGGTTAGTCATCTAACTACTTACTATTAACTACTCAGTGTTACTAGTTGAAAATTTGTTTTGCCAACCCCCTTCGTTTGAAATTGCTCGCCTAGTACTACCATATACTGTACGTGCACCACCTTATCTGTTTTCCAAGGTCGCAAGCAGGGTACGCTCACAAACTTACAAATACATAATAAAAATGATAAATATGCAGCTGCTCACAACTTATGTATCTAAAACACAAACACAATGCAGTATTGGAACGACAATCTGTTTGTTTTGATAAATACGTAATTTCAAAGCCTTAAAAATAAACAGAGTAAGTTATGGATGAGGCTTTTGTAGTTTGTTTTTAATAAACGTTACACTTTTATACGATATTTATAAATAATTTCACATTTATAATTTGTCTTTGATTGATATATTGAAGTATAGCAGTGATTTTAAGTAGTTCAAATAACTTACTTTCCAAATATGCTGCCAGTTCATGGTCATCTGCTTGCAAAGCGAGAAGTCTTGGTGTTAGACCGCGAGAATCGGTTAGTTTTAAATCTGCACCAGCAGCAACCAGCATGCAACAGATAGATCTCCATCTATAAGTAGCGGCTTTATGTAATGGGGTCTGCCCTTGCACACTATCTTTCATATTTAGAAGAAAAGACGGTGCCGTTTCCAGAATATACTTTACGAGGTCTTTATGACCATGTTTTGCTGCATAATGCAATACAGTTTGGCCTGTGCTGTCCCTTGTCATTAACGAGTATCCTTGACCGATGAGTTCTTTTAACTGCAAGAAAATTTTTTAACTTGTTACTGTAATAGTTTTCTTTTGGTAACTAAACAGTTAATATAGGAGAAGTATTTGAATATATTAATAGAGTCTAATTTATAAAATGTTGAATTGTTTTAGCTTTACTTTAAATAAATTGATATAAAGTGTGTACATTGAAACTTTCGGTTTTTGCTGTATAATTTTTGTGATAAACATTTCGCTATGCACGCAGTCTGCTTTAAATTCCAAAAATGGCAGACTGGGCAATGAAGCGTCGATCATCGAAAGCGACATCCGGCAAAACCCGGAAGAAGTTTAACTGTATAAACTTCAAATAAAGTATAAAAACGAAAACAATAATTATAACTAGTATAACATTAGTGTTCTTCGACCTCGACTCATTTATTATTTCTCATCAACGTTCTGGTGTCTTGGACATCAGATATGTCGAGGCACAAGCCATTATTGTGATATGCAAATATTACTTTAGTATGATTTATTTAGTTTTATTGTGCAAAACATGGTACCTGAAGACATCGACAAAGACAATTTTATGTTTTATTTATATTAACTTTTTGCTATTGTTTTTAGCATTGTGAGGTGTAAATTATTATTATTTCAATTTAGCAAAAGTGCATCTTAAAATTATATCTCTGCACTATCTTTAAATTTGTATTTTATTAAAATGATATCTAAAGGAAATGGAAAACAAAATTCGATTTTATTTTGAAATAAAACGCGCTTCATCGGTAGCGGGCAGATATTTCTAGTTTTTATTTGTTAAGGTATTTTAACTAAAGTGTCACATCTACATACATTTATACTGAATATGCACATATGTATAGAATATAAAAATTCCCAATACACGTAACAAATAGTAATTTTATATAATTTGATGCAATATCACCAAATAAATAAGTAGGTATATAGAGTTTACTATTTTAAAAGTTATAAATTTATCAATAATAGTTTCGGAAAATAAACCTACAATTAAAATATTAAATCCTACAGATATTGTTTATTAACTAATATTGCACATTTTTGTTTTAGAAAAAGGAATATAGTATCAAAATTACACACCATAACCTTTACTCACCAATTGCAAGTCTCCCATTTTAGCGACTTTCAGCATAGCTTCATTCGGCTTGTCCAGGAGAATGCTTAAATAAGGAGAAGAAACCATGTTAAAGATGATTAGACTATTCGGATAGGTTTGCAGATTAGTTGTGCAGGATCTTACCTATAGGCATTGTAAGAGTCCTGAGACAAGCCAAACAGTCGGTCAGTGATGCTGCATGCAAAATATAGTTCAGAAGCTAAACCAGTTGGAAAAGAGAGAAGTAACTGCACCAAATTCATGTTTTTTTAAATACAAATTAGTACTTGGAGTGCAGGCAATCAATATTCTAAATTAATAAATTACTGATATAATGTATATACTGTGTGAAATGAAATGTGAAATACTGAAATTAAACTGTGAAAGAATTAAAAGGGAGGAAGTGTATATAAGTATTTATATACAATTTCTAGCGATACTTCAGTTTCTGTTGCCAAATGAAGAATAAGAAGTGATCTGTGCAGCAGAATGTTGTAGATGTTGTGCTATTGAAAGGATTTAAATTATCAACTTAATAATTACAAAAATTTATTCATTCAAGTACAGTTTAAGAAAGAAATAAAATTGACATGCCTTTTCGTTGTAGATATGTATTATATGTATATATAAAATTGATACCTCATCTAAAAAAAGAAATATCTAAAACTAGAGTATGAAGTAATTAAAACTATTTAGCTAAAATATACAGGCGTGTGATAAAAATTCGTATAAATTTTAACATGACTAACAATTGTTCTACGATAAAGAAAGATTGCATTAATATTACTTAAAAAGATGAAAATACTTTAAAATCTAGTCAAGTTCAATCAAAGGCTTCGTATAAATAATGTAAGCTAGTACTATAAAAAAGTGCAAATACCTTCGAAGTTTAATGCTAACGTCTGCTGACGATGTAGCGTCGCTTTCGCCATTTTGGTTTTGATTTGGTAAGGCGATTGCCGCTTCTTCAGGAGCATCTGGAGATTGCATCTGCGGAGACATAGGAGGCTGATCGCTGGGAGAATCAAGGCTACCTTCATCACTGGATATAAATGTCGTATTTAATATCAGAAATTAAAGCAACACGTATTAATAAAAAACGTGCAAAATATTGTGAACTCTAGCGTCGTAATGTGACGTATACAAAGGGTTTATTTTATAAGGAAAAAACGCTAAGTAGGTATGTGATATTAGCAAATCTTGAAATTTATAGACATTTTATTACTTGAGTTTAGAGAAAATTAATCTCTATTATAGTCATGCGTATAGGGATCCTACGTAAACTAGCTAATAATATACTCTTGATAGTTCAGAGGTACTTACATTAGAAGTTCACAACTAAATTAGTGATGTAATAAAGTAGTGCATATTATTTACCGGTCTTCTAGGATATTTTTTCCTTTTCATGCAATTGAAGAAATAGCTAGTGAAGAATAATGATTTTGGTGCATCCATGTTTTATAATTGGACAATAGCATAATTATAAATTTATTGATGATGGGCATAATCAAATGATTTTCAAATAATTCCATTATTACGAGAGATACTGGTAGTTTTCGTTTTTGGTGTAATTTTTTAGAAATAATAATTGTTTGACTACTAATTTTTATAATTGCAATTACCTATTTTACTTTATTACAGATACCGTAAATCGAGGTGACTTTGTGACAGATTTGACACTTTTAATAATTTTTCAGTTCTAGTGTTATAGCTGGAATATACAGTGCTATTATTTTACTATGCAGCATATCCATATGTTGCATTTTAAAATAATCGAGTCAAAGCATTATACGATAGGCAACCCATTATTCATACTACCCTAGCGTCAAGAATAATTATTGTTTATTGTCAATTGAAATACGTCAAATATTCTTTCGCGTTTCAAACTAATTTGCAGTACTTTTTTAATACTCTTCTGTATTGTGTTCTAAGTGAAAAATGCAAATGTGTTTAAACTCTAAAAACAGACAAAGAGTATGTCATTTATTGATATACATAAGGAATTAAATGTTTTTATTATAAGTATTTTTCAAAATGACCCTTTTCTTGTTCTAAACAATAACGTAAACGATAATAAAAATTTCGTATAGAATTGGTTACTTTATTTAGTTATGCTCTGAGATTATTGCATTCTTCTGTAATCTTGGTTTTCAATTCCTGTGTTGTTAATAACAAATTTTCATTTTGGTTTAGTAAATCAAACATTTCTTCGCAAAACTCGAGAGGTTTTGTCAATTTCAAATAGCTGTTGATGGTTTTGCAATTTGTAATACCGAAATTTTTCAATTTTAACTACATTGCGCACACTTGAGGGTGATATATTAAACTCTGACGGGATAAAATTTAATGATGTAAAAGGATTTTCTTCTACGAAAAACAAAATGTTTAATTTCATTTCTCCCGTTAACACTGTTTTCGTTCTATTCTTTTTTTATGGTCAGCGACACATCCTTCTGTTTTAAATCTATTATACACTCTTAAAATTGTCGAACGTGTAGGTATTGGTCTATGGGGAAATTCTACAGAAAATAAGTCGCTCACCATCTGTAGACTTTGATGGTTTTGATACCATAAGCACATTTGCATTTTTTCCTCCTTGGAATACATTTGTGAAAGTGTTGTAACTTAGATAATGGCACAATAGAGAAAATAATAATAATAATATTTGACGTATTTCAATTGACACTAAACAATAATTATTCTTGACACTAGGGTAGTATGTAAAATGGGTTGCCTATGGTATAATGCTTTGACTGGATTATTTTAAAATGCAACATATTATGGATATGTTGCATAGTAAAATAATAGCACTGTATGTTTAGCTACTGACGATGTGAAACAAAAAACAATAGTAGTTTAGCCAGAATTTTGATGTATTGGTCCTTCAGTATACTTGTCACACATTCACTCCATCGCTCGGGGTAACTTTGTGACAGCATTGGGCTTTCACTAGTATACAATGTCACCTTTCTGCGAAGAGATTTTGGAACATTATAACCACGTAAATGTATGCCAGGAATGATGCCAGTGACCAAGATTTTTCGATAAAATAGATACTTTGTAATTATTCTTTAAATTTAAAGATAATCATGAGAAAAAGCCATTTCTTTTATTCCCAGACGAAAAAATATATTTTTTTACCTAGAAATCGGGGAAGAAAGAAGCACGATTACAGCGCTCTCCCAAAACGCGGCGTTTACGTGAACTACATGCGTGACGTCTGATACAGTCTTTATGTCTGGTTTATGTTATCGAAATCAATGGATTGACTACTTGTGCCTTGTATTCGGACGATTTCTTTTTACTTTTTAAAGAAAAATGGTTCACTGCCATGAGGACTGATGTACCTTTCGCAGAGAAGACTACAGGATATTGTTGTTCTTATCATTTTGATGTAAGTACAAGTACCTAATCTATAAATCTCTTTTACGAGTAGAATGGTATTAAAATTAGTGATATTCTACAAGTATGTACATACGTTACAATAATATGTATGCATGTACACAAAGTACTAATTCTATGTATTAATGGTTTAAAAAGGATCTTACATTTGTGTTATCATATTAGTAATGTCATAACCTTATAATCTGACTTACAAGTTTTATACAGTTTTCTACGTCACCTTGCGTTTTGGTCACGTGACTTCCTCGGGCATTTTCAACTCAAAAAATCTCGAAAACCACAAGTTGAAAAAAAATAATTTCTGTTTCATTTACCGGCGATCTCAATCCTTTATAAAATGTTTAATTCCTGTTAACTTTTGAGAAATCTAGGTTGTCTATTGATTTGGATAATTTGTAAGTTGTTGAGATAATAAATTATTTAAGATCAACAAGCACGAACAAATAATACAAATCAATTTTATCAAAGAAAAATCTTGGTCACGCGTTGTATTTAAAAAGACTATATCACGAACAAAATTTATTGCAATGTATCTAGTTTGCTATTAGTAAGTTCCGCAGTTATCGGATATTTTCGTAATTCACTCTCTTAGGTTGTGTTCATTTTGCCATGTATTTGGCTGGTAACTCAGAAGAAGAGGAAACAAAAAAAAAAAAACAAGATTTGCTTTGTGTAGTAATTGCGAGCATTGTGAGTGAAAATGAGCCTTTTTGACAGTACTCCATTTGTATTGATAAAACCACAAGTGATTTTATCACTTATTAAAATTCACACGTGAGTTTTTCGCTATAAAATGAATGTCATTGGCTGTTGCTAAGGAATTGCAACTGTGTGATTGGTTGACAGAAATATGAGTGATATAGTCACAAAATAACCCCCTAACTAAATCATCAATATGTCACAAAGTCAACCTAAATAATAAAAATTATCTTTTTGGCACAATTTATTTATAGAAAATGTAAGAAAACAACGTAAATTAAGTTTTAAATACAAAGTATTGCGATGTATTCCGTATCTAAGCAAAACCGAAATTATGAAGCACATAGGACAGATCTTTATTACTTCTAAATATCTTCTTTTTATTATGTTTCTCGGAGGGTTACTTTTTTTTCTAATTTCACTTAAAGCTTTTCCTAATGATTCAGATGTATGTATAGTATTGGTAGGGGCTCCCCGGTAGCCCCTTATACTTCCGTGGCATTTCTAAAATATGCACCGAATAATTACATTAAAAAATCTCACCCCTATTAGTACCAAAAAGTGTCACAATCTCACCTCGATATTTGTTGACATTTCATTTCGTAGAGCATAAGTACTTTATTTTTAAGAAGAAAGGGGAAGTGATGGCACTTACTGCTTCTTAATAGATCATACTATAACACTATCATATGCAAAAATCACATACTTAAATAGATATACCGCGCAAAAGAGACGTCCGACCCGTGGAAACACGGGCGCTGCCATTTTTACGTATATCCTAGAACATAGACCACTCAACTTGGAAGGGTTACACATTGGTTGCATAAGTGTTAATTAACACATTTTCATTACATATCTTTCTGATTTTGTCAAAAACCAATTAATTTTTATTCTTAAAAACAAATCCAATGAAATGCTGGAATTTCATATTTATATTTATTTATCGGTAATAAAAGAATTCTTGAATTTCAGTAGTTGGTAAAATTGGTAGCAAAATACCCCAAGTTTATTAATTTTTTTCTTACTGTATCCCCTTGCATCGTGTATTTTTTGCCAAATTATATAAGCATAAGGTTTGTTTGTTGCAAATCAAGAAAATTACAGAAATCGTATAAACAAAACGCTCTGAAACACTGCCATTACGTATACTATGGCGATGAATGGATTCTTTAAATAACAGGAAGTACGTCAAAATGGCGCCGTTTTCTATCGCCTTTTATTCCGCGCTCAGTACAGATGCGCACTGGACCAAGAGCAGTATATTTATTTATATGCATGTGTCAAAAATAAATAAAACAAACGGTTCAAGTTACATAAGGCAAAGTATTGCAACCTTCTGATAAAGTAAAAATTGCTTATCTACGTTAAAAAATATGTGTTGTAAAAAAACTGCAGAAGGACTGCGCGATATAATACGTGACACTGCTTTAACCGTTTACCGATGCGTGTGCGAGAGGTTGCTACAATAAAATAATAAACAGAGAATGACTTTTTCAAAGAAATGTGGTGCTGTCACAAAGTCGCCTGGGTGTCACAAAGTCACCTCGTTTTACGGTATATTACTATTATTTAATATTTTTGACGAATGATTTGTTTGCTTATTAACTACAACATTTGAGCGATGAAAAACTAAATAAGTGATTCTTTGGGTTATAAAATTCATCGATTATGATAAGTGCGATAATTATTCGATTTCACTCATCAGTAAAAATTGTTAATTGCTTGTGAGGAAAAACAGAAACAGGGTACCTTATACTTCTCCAGCGTCGATTGACCAATTAATATTACCTTAAATATGTAATACAATAACAGAAGAATTATTCTATTGAATATTTGTTATTCCATCTTAGGTTGTGACAAATTGAAGATAGGTTCAATACAGAACTGACATTCAAAAGAAGGTGGAATGGAATGATGAAATGAGAGAAGTTGCTGTAAGAAGTGGTAGTGTGTGGTAGTTTTATTGACACGTAAAGAAACGGAGAAAACTGAAACGATGATGTATTTTCAATATACACGAATATACCGGTCGATTGATCGGATAAATAACGGCGGTAAGGGTCAAGAGGTACGAAAATTCGCTAAGAAGTGGGGACGCGTATGAGTCTATCACAGCGCTGTAGACTAGACGAGACTAGATTGTGATAGAGAGAGTCGTACGCGTCCCCACTTCTTAGCGAATTTTCGTACCTCTTGACCCTTCCCGATGTTATCCTATCATTCAAATCGATCGATATGTAGGTATACATGTTCGTGAATCAACATTTGTATGCTAGGTAGTATATTTCGTTCTCTCATTTCATTTTCGAACATTTTAAATGAACAACTGGTATTGATATATTTCTACATATTTGGAGATAAGTACCTATATCTTCAAATAAATTTAAATGTCTCGAAAGCAAATGGTATATATTAGCATATGTCGATCTGTTATAATGTGCATAAATCGAGATACAAAAAATGTAATGAACAAAATTATGGTAGTTTGTATTTAATAGTAATGCGGCAAATGCTTCTTGGAGTTTCTGATTACTAGTAGTGACACTCGAGAACTTTCTAACGGCTCCCATGAAATCGATAAACGTTACAAATCCCACTTGACAAAATCGATACCTTAATAAACGAAGTATTAAGAAATTGTGCCTTATAAATTAAGTAAAATGCGTGTCGTTTTATGTGTATGAATTCAATAAGCGATATCAATTTTGGCATACTTTTCTAAATCCTCTAAAGTTCGACAAACAAGACCTATTCATAAAAATATGTATGCTTTCATATGCAGTAGCTCTAAAATTTGCAGTATTGTGGTGTTTGACATATTGCTACAATAGTAAAAAATACAACATTGATGTAATCACGTTATAATTACACAATAATTAGTAATACAGTTGTTTTTATCAAAATTGATTCTCATATAAAAAACTGTTTATTATAAATAATAGCACGTAATTACGAATATGATAATGTAAAGTTCTCTCTCTCAGTTTTATTTGGAATCAAAATTTTTCGAGTCGCGCGTCATAAGAAGTGTTACGAATTTTTGTAATCTCGCTTCAGGTAATCAGGAGCCTTGAGAAGCGTTTCCATATTCCATTACTACTGAACAGTGAGGATTGACTACCCGTGGCGAAACATATCGGACATCATGCGTATTGACAATCTATTTATATATTTTTAGAGCTATTTGCCTTGTAGTATGCTAAATGTGGACTGGCAAAAGCAAATTGCACTTGAATTTTTAAAAATTGACGAAAGAGAAATGACAATATGAGAGTTAAAGGACTGTTTAAAACCACAATGTAATTATAAAAGTAGCAGCATTACTATTATTGTTTCACACATTTGTATATGTAGATCTTATTGAATAATCATTATTCCTATACTGAAAACATATTGATAATAATCCATAGGTGTGTATACTGATGTGATTGTAATATAACAAATATCTCAGCTACCCGAATGGTGAATGGTCGTTATTCGCCGAATAGTATCGTTAAAATAATTATGCGCGTATTTACGAAGATAATATATATTAATGGAAATTATTTTTTGCAAGTGATAGTATATATGCGGCAATTAGTACTATTACTACTTTAGGACTCACCAACGTGCATTAATAGATAGAATTAAGCAATATCCATGCAAAATCAATGGAACCATCCGATAGACCCATACCTGATTCTCATTTCCGGTATGATGTAATGCGCCGGAGACGGTTGTGCCGTTTCATCCTCAGGTGTTTGTGGCACCGAAATCATACTGGTTTCCAAAATGTATAAATTCTCACAGCATACGTCAGAAATATAATGGATATTTTCTTGAGCTCGATCGATCCTGAAGAAGCGTTCCGCTGTACAAGAATCTACGAAGCACCAATCAGGTGCTACACATGGATTTTCTTCTAGGAATCGACTAACTTGTGTTCGAACTTGTTCGAGATCTGCTAACGGATTAACATTTAAGTTTCCTACATGGACCGCAGCTTGCATTAACAATTCCTTATCGTAGTGATGTTGTTCGTAATCACCCATACTGATACGATGTAGTTTTACATGTAGATCTTCTAACGCAGCTTGTGTAACACCTGCTTTAGGACCTCTTCGCTTCGCTAACATAGTTGCTTTATTCAGTAAAGATAAAGTGATGATAGAGGGGTTCAGTTTACATGCTTCACCATCGACTTGCATTGGTATAGTTTTTGATGTTACTATCTTGGCTGTTCTACATTGTGTTATACATGTCCCGTGGCCACCGGCTTGTAAAAGAGGCTGGAATAGTGAATAGAGAATAGGTATGATACGATATGTACAGATTTTTTTGTTCTAATAAATGAATCACACAACGTTGTATATTGGCGCAAAAATGAAAAACGGCGAACACATCTTGCTCTTCTTAATTTAAATTTAATTTTTCAATGTGAGTACCTATAGTGCGCCAGTGAAATATAATATATCTCCAAAACATCTAACAGAAATTCGACGTCATCTGTTAATTAGGAGTTTCATAGGTTCTAATAATAATACACTTCTGACATTTTATAGCAATATTTAGTACCATTAGGTCAGTTCCCATATGCAATGTAATGATATTTTTTAGGTAATTTTGCTTAAATTAGGATATTTGTCATAAAATATTCGACATGTACTATTCATAATTCTACTACTTTCACAATAAATGAAAAATAAATCTAAAAGATCGTTTCTTTTCGTAACGTGTTTTATTTGCTATTTTGCTTGACAAATATAAACTATATATATTTATCGTACAAACACAATATCAATTACTTTCGCGGTATTTTTGAAAAAATCGAATAACTGAGAGTTCACTGATGATAATTGGTGCCGAATACAATTGGGTTAGTTCTTTTAAAATATTTTTTAGTTAAAAATAGTTTTGGGCACACAAGTTATCAACGGATAAGTTTCTTATTGAAAATTACAATTGTTCTAAATTGGTATTTAGAATACGCGCGAAAGAAAATACCTACCACCCACTACTTTCGCTCGCCAGTTGCTATACAAATTCAGTGAGGAAGGCATATCGTTTCAGATGTGTTATTCAAGAAGAAAACAAAAAAAATTAAAAGTAGGATCGAATAAAGTATAATGACAATTACTGACATACTATCTAAATTTGTAGAAGGATGGTCCACATGACTCATTAGATCTGTAGCGGAAACATATGATGTCAACTAAAACACTGTTAAACTTAAGAAGTTTTAATCAATTGTTAAATCGAAAAATTGAATTAGGTCTCCTTGAGACAATAAGTAATGAAGATGATAAATGATGATATTCGTGGAATATATACGAGAAAATCCATTTGAAACGGTGATCAGTGCTGCTATCATAACACATTTTCTAACTTGAACATTTATTGTCATACGAAGATAGAAAAATGCAGACATCTAGCTGATGTGGACGCTTTAATAAATGCAAAAACACTACGTTTCATTTTTATAAAAAAAATGATACTGGAATAGAGTATTTGTTTCTTCTGATGTAAAAAATCTTTCAATTATCGACTAATGGACGACATGAACGATTCGTTAGCTTTTTCGAGTGCAATAAAGAATATATTTCGTTCCCGAAGGTATTTCAGATTTTCTCTTAATGTGTGGGGCTGGACGAACTGACAAGTTCTTTAAGTTTGTTAGAATTCAGACAGGCTTCTTATTAAAAAAATATATAAATATTTTAGAAAATATTATAATGCCTTTAGTGAAATACATTTTTTCAAATAAGAATTACATTTTTTAACACTACTTCAGCACATGCGCCACACATCGTCACACAATGGGCTACGTAACATAATAGTTACGTGCATAATAACTTTCGCCAATAGTCCAGATCCTATATAGAACATATGGGAACTAATGGTAAAAACTGTGCAAAAACTATGTGTCAAGAATTCCCAAACATTTTGTTCTTATGTCTAATTTAACATTAAATTTAATTGATTAATCGATTTGTTTAATGTTTTTATTCTTTATTTTCATCAATAAATACGCAAAAATATATAAATATTAACATTAAAAACGCAGACTGACTGTCTCACTTCTTTTACAACTGTCAATATGAGTAACGAGTTACAAAAATTATCCTGCTGTTCTTTTTTGGGTTTACGAAAGTATTTGAAATCAATGTTTACTCGGTAATATTTTTCGTGGTATGCATTGGAAAGACATTATCTTCCGCTGGCGCACTAGGTGGACATATTCATACATCAGTTATCACATTCATCGATACAGTAGAAAATGTAAGGGTAAATTTAAAGTAGTCCAGTATTAATTGTCTCATCGTTTACTTACAAGTTGATAAGTTGTAAGTCCTACTACTTCTATAAGGCCATCTTCAGTGCTTGGGTCCGTCGCTCCCATAGATCTATTCCATGGATGAGTGCCACCACCATAACTATAACATAAATTTAGTACCTATACCTCTGAAAATTATAATGAATACACAAGAAACTACCTTGGAATGTTAAGAAAAACTATAGCGTGTACTTTCAGTTCTTTTAGTTTCGGCGTCATGTCTTTACCATCACATTCGAGAGTTACAAATTCGGCTAAGCCCTTCCACTTCCTCTTCAAGAGATCTTTTCCTCCCATTTGGCCATAGAACATTTTATTGCGTAGACGAGAATTAAATTTTTCGGGATGAGCTTCTACGGTAGAGATGTATAAAATTTTATTAGACGTAACGATAGAACATATAGAAACGTAAATAATAGAAATTTATTGTTAGTTTCGTGACTATTATTTCTATTAATGGTTTCCTTTGTAGGATACTTTTTTCATTAATTGCTTGTTATTGTTATTCTGGGAAGCGTCAGTTCAAACAATTACCCAATTACCTTTGTTAATGAACGTAACGTCTGTTGCTTGTTTTAACACTATAAGCACTCAATAAATATGTGTTATTGCTATACTATGGACATTGATCGTTCAGTGCTGACTTATAATTACTAGAACAGTTCTCACGTTCTATCAACGATATCGATTACTACTATGTCTAATGAACTGTATGACTGAGCTGTTAGATATCAAATACGCCCGGCGCTAGCTAGTGAACCAACGTATATAGTTTTATAAATTAATCTCTGATCACCAAACGGATAATTAAAAATTGTATTCAAATATATGACTACGATCACATTAATTATCTCATCAAGAATTCACATATAGACGTACTCAATTATCAAAGATGCAGCTACAGGCAAATAAATTATATCTCAATATTTGTGGAAATGTGAAGGTGTTACATCAACTATTTTAAAACATAATTTCATTCAGTGGGTCAAGCACATACTTTTACTTTAAGAACAGTATATGTATGTGTCAAATTTGGTAGCACGGTTTGTAGCCAGTGAATATAGATCTCAGAAATTGCTATTTTGGATTTCTTAGCGCTGAACTCATATTTATTACAAACAATACGATTTTACAGTAACACTGAAGGTGCCTGGTGTTACGGAACCATCATTAACATGAATACCTATTCCTGGAAACAAAGTTATATTACTAATTTAATTTGTTTTGAAAACAATCTCAATTTAGATTGCGCGAAATATTTTTAGCTTATTTTCAGTTTCTTACATCATTTGTTTGGCACTGATGATTATTTTAATGATAACTTATATTTTTAAATTAAATTGTTAGTAAAAATTATGTCATATTGAGAAAAACATTGAAATAAATAAAAAACGAAATTAAATAAAAGTACAAACATAAAAATCCACCAAATCCGCCATTAAAATAAGTAGCTAATGACCAGAACGTTCTCGCCCCTACCGTTAACGTTTGCTCTTGAAGAAATATACCGGTCGTTTTGAGAAATAGGATAAATAACGCCGGGAAGGGGTAAGAGGTACGAAAATTCGCTAAGAAGTGGGGTCGCGTATGAGTATATCACAGCTGTAGACTAGGCTGTGATAGAGTGGATAGACTCTCTCAAAACGACCGGTATATTTCCACTACTATGATGCGGTCAAACCTGAAAGCTGTCATAATAGAGACTCGGACGGTGGAAGCCTTCCACATGATTTAAAAACTAGAAATAAGCAAAAAATATAAGCTCATATTCCTTGAAACTATATTGACTAGTTATACTGCTGCGCAGAGATGTTTTCCAAAAAAATAATATCAATAAAAATAATGAATTTATACGTTACTTTATTTCCACATTGTATGTTACCTATCTGCATTTGATCATGTGTTCACCACACATACAGATGAAGACAAACTTTACTACTAAACCTCTAAACCTTAGCAATATTTTTTAAAAAGCTTAAAGTAATCACAGCACTCTACACTGTAAAACATGTTAGTAACAGCGGCAATCAAATTTGATGGAATACATAATATGCAAAAAATTCCGTAGAATTAAAAAATGTAGAACTATATAGCGTGTTACATTTACAATATCAAATTTGATGGTATTTTTGGCCAACCCGAAAGTCCTAGAGAGTTTTAATGTACTTAAAAACATTACTCTTTACAATTATGTCTTCATCTTGCATCATTCTTGAAGTATTTAGTTTTGTTTCTAAGTTTTACAAAAATACAGTTTTTGAAATGTTGCTTAGTCGACTCACACTTTGAAAATGGAAATCGAAAACAATTGTTTTTTTTATAGAAACACTCACTTTTGTTTACTTCAAACGAATTTCCCCGAAAAAATGAAAAACAAATATTGTCATTGTCTTCCATGAAAACCTAGAAGTTCCTAACTGATGTGCAAATAATGCAAAGTGTGAATTATTTCATTATCGAATATATCGTTAATACGAGTTATATTTTAGTACCGATATCAATGATTGGGATTGTTTTAGAAACACATTGTTGTAAGTTATAAGTATTTTGTAGTCAGACACTATTTAGATTTTTATAATAAAACATGACAATGAATATTATTGATGCAATCAAATAGTCCGCTCCGAACAAATCAAAAGTTAAAAGTAGAATAGCGTTTAAAGGAATCAATTCCACAAGAACAGACGATTAGCCAAATAGAAAAATTACCGTTGTTCTTACACTATATCAGCTTACAAACTCACAAAGATTCAATTATTTTTCTGGATTTTCGGCTTAACGGTGTTTCTTTTTCAATAAGATACTCTTTTTCTTCATATGTATATTTCAATACCTATAGCTAATGCTTAAAACGCTAATGTATTTTAAGAGTCAAGTTCAGTCCCGTTTTCCTTAAAAATCATAGAAAAAAAATGAAAAAAATTGTGTAAGTAGATTTTCTAGTAAAAGTATTCTCAAATTTTGAACAAAATTGTTAGAGCCGTTTAGCTGTAATTGCATTTTCTTATCCAAAATTCCATTTATTTAGCTAACGGTTCAAACGATTTTATTCAAAAATGTATGAGATATTAAGATTATAATGTAGATAATACTCAATTTTTTTCATTATTTTTTTATGAACAGAAACTTCAGAATTAAATCTGGAAAGTTGTTCAATTACTTCTTATGGAGTAAAAGCAGTGACGACAACCTCTATGTTTGCTAGTAGTTACGCTTCTTCTTACATACATGGCACTATGACGACATCGTACGTCGAAGACATAATGCGATACAGATATTGCAACAAATAATGGACCGGTTGCAGTTAGAACAAAATCGCTAATGGACATGCGCGATGGGAACTAAATCACGCCCATTTTTTCAAATATTTAGTTATTTATCCTGAACTACGAAAATTCCCCATGTTACATCTGATTCACATCGTCCGCGTCCAGACTGCTACCAACATCGTAACTTCAAATAATCTAGGTGCATAACAGTCACCATGGTTACCGCGCATAAGCAAAGAACATTTTATAAATGAAATCGGTGCATCGCTGGATCTGATATCTAGCTAGACAAAACTAATAAGTTGTATCTTGTATTTATCGCACTCTTTCGAACTCACAGATTAAACATAAGAAAATCATAACGATATTTTGTGTTTGCAATTGATATTTGATATTTATATTATATTATATACTTTATATTTTTCTGTTAATGTTTATTTACCGCAAAGAGGAACTTTCCTCCACATTTCGATCTACTTTGTGATTATGAAGCAATTTGTAATTCTTTTACTACAAAGACACATAATGGATGGTGTACCTACATAAGTAAAGATAAAATTTTGAGACTTTATTCTTACGTATACTTGTTTTTCATAAGTAATATAACAAGTGACGAAGATTTTCCGATAAAATTGATTTGGATAATTTGTAAGTGCTTGTTGAGATAATAATTTCACGAGCCCGAAGGGCGAGTGAAATTATTTAAGATCAACAAGCACGAACAAATTATCCAAATCAATTTTATCAGAGAAAAATCTTGGTCACGCGTTGTATTTAAAAAGACTTTATCACGAATTTCGTAATTTACTGTCTTCGGTTGTGTTCATTTTGCCATGTATTTGGCTGGTAACTAAGGAAATAAGGTAGTACTCCATTAGCATTGATAAAACCACGAGTGATTTTATCACTTATTAAAATCCACACGCGATTTTTTCGCTATAATATGAATGTCATTGGCTGTTGCTAAGGAATTCCAACTGTGTGATTGGTTGACAATGAGGTGATATAGTCGAAGAAATATCGTAATTAAAGGAATACTTCCAGAACAGACGATTAGCCAATTTGAAAAATTACATTTTCGCTATCTACCAACAAATGGCCAAAGATTCAATTATGTTTTGGATTTTCGGCGTAACAGTTCTTCGTTTTCGTAAATACACTTTCTCCCATATTGGCATATTTTAATACCTTAGCTAATGAAAACGCTAATGTATTTTAAGAGCAATTGCTTACAAAAAATTTTACATATCTTTGTACTAACCTCTAGCTTCGTGAAATTCCAAGGCAATATGGGCATCTACACCCAGTGAAAAATAATTATTGACTACATTAAGAGGAAGATTGTCTTTTCCACTTTCGTTAGGCTCCACAGCTGGATTTTTTTCTACGCTTAATGACCATCTGTCCAATAAAACAGTTTCAGAGGCGCTGATATTCGATAAAATCTTCGAAATTGGTTCATCTGTGTATCCTCCGCCCCAACCTAATGCACGGGCCAAATCGTTGCCCGTTCCTAACGGTAGTACACCCACAGCTGGTGACTGTGGCATACCAATCTGATCGATGACGCTCAATACCCAACCGACTGTACCGTCGCCACCGCATGCTAATATCCTGAGGTTCGGTACTTTTTTGAAGAGTTCTAAACCTAGTTTTGGACCGCCTTGTGTTAAATCGAAGACTTGCCTCGGATTTAGTAGCCATTGGAATTTTTGCAGCAGCTTGGTACCCTGGTTACCACCGGATCGAGGATTTATGAATACTATCACTGGAGTTATTGTGGTGGAGGGAATTGGTTTGATGACGAACGTTTTTTGGTCCTTTTCCTAAAACAATAATATGCGATAATTTATTGCGTATAAATAAATTTCAGAGACAAATTAATTGAATTAAATGGAAGTATATTTATATGTACATGTATTTGTATGTATAGTAAGATGACTTTGTGTGGTATATGGAACTGCGAAAATAAAAATTGATTCTTTTGAAGATTAGTATTCCTTGATTATGGGGATTTTTGTACAGCTTTAGTGAGAATTACAAGGAAAGTATTTAAATTATCGTACTTGTCCTATTATAAAATCTGTAGTTCAATAAACTACCAGAGACGGCGCAATTATATAAATGATGTTATGATCCTATGTGGTATTTAGCTATTATTATTGTTTACCCTGTTGCCTGCTAATTATTTCTCTACGCTTAGTAGTTCTTATGTTTGCGAATGTTGTGATTGGTTGAATATATTTCAAACCAAATATTTTTTTAGACATTCACAAAGATTTAGCCAATTGCAACATTGGAGAGAAATTTATATAGCCATGAGAATCCAGCTCGCAATTTAAAGTCTTAAACGTAGTGCACACTGAATGTATTGTTGTCCCTGTAAAAAATCATGTTTTTTTTTTGTTTTCAAATTACATTTTAAATTTAAAGTTATCACCGTACTAATTCTTAAGAAGGTGTGTTATTTGCGAATAAAACCAGAATAGTATACTTATCCATTTAGCGCTTCCGTAGTGTGAGGACCTACACAATTATTTATATTATATCGAAAATGATATTTTCATTATAAATTATAATAATAACGTCTATTAAATTTATAATAATTATTAAAAAGAACATTATAGTTAGAGCGGAAATTGAGAAATAAACTAAAAGTTAAACGCTAAAAATCATGGTATTGATCATTCGCAGCAGCGGTGGCTGGGTAATTGTAGTCTCATGCTTTCATTTATCACAGCCTAGTTAGGTGGATATATTTTCAAACTGTGTTGGCCAGGAAACAGTATCTAGAGTTTTTATACATGCGTCAAATAAACATATACAACGTGAATTTCAAACAAAACGTTAAACATGTTTTATTTAAGCATGTCAATAAAAATGGACTGAATTAAAATAACCAACTAGCTACTCCTTGTTTATGATATTCATTTTAAACAAATTCTTTCTACGGATCAATTTCCTAAACTAATGACTAGATGTCTATACATTAGAACTACATTTAGAAATAAACGATATTTCGAATATATGTAGTTGTGAAATTAGAGGGTTCTTTGTTTTAGTTTAGTATAAATTACAGTCACTACCCAGAACATACTGCTGGATGTAATTGTCGTCTAGAGCCACTGTGAAAATAGATGATTGAATTGGAATCTAAACGGCAAGTAATTTGGATAATATATCAGGGTTAAATGTTAGCAATTGTAACTATATAGCCTAGTACGCGGCAGTCCACTATCTTAGTTGATAACAAAGATAATTGAACCTTTTTTATTTTATGTGTGTAGTTTCCTCAAGATCTACAAAAAAATAATTATACAACATGTCCCACTTCTTCTGCAGAGAAAGCAACTTTGTTTTTTAAATACAAATCTATATTTTTTATCATTTGTTTTGAATCTATATGAAAAATAAGGGACTTCATGTATGGTAGTCGTATAAAAAAACTGTTTGAGAGGTGTTTGAAATATTTGGCTTATTCTGTTTTTCTAGTAAATTTTCGTCAATTATAAAATCAAAAAAATAAGTAATAAAAAACTCAAACAAACAAACTCAATTTTTGACAAAATTTATCATTTTTCATTTTTCATGAAAAATGCATTCTTTTCATGCTTTCCTAAACTATTACCTATTTCTGTAGGTAGAACATCATTTCCTGAACAAACTAAGTAGATATTCTATCTTCCACAAGTAATGTGTGATTTTAAAATGCTTAGAGGTAAATGGTCTTCATATTCGGTACACAATGTAAAAAACAGTAGGTTTGATTATCCGGACGTTCGGATTACCGAATCCTGCTGTATCTTCAAATAAACATTTAGGATGTGTACTTGTGCACACAAGAATATTACAAAAATCGATAACTATCGATTATACATCTGGTTCATCGAAAAACGTTACTTCCTGTTGTCGTGTATTAAAAATATTCATATTTAATGTGACCTCCTTTGACCCTATAGTTGTGCTCTATATAAAGATTATTACTAAAAAAACATTTTTGCTGCGCCTCAAAAAAAAATAAACGAAATATCTAATTAGATACATGTACCATCAATTTGGGTGAGTTGAAAGCACAATGGTAACTTGAAATGCAGGTTCATATTTTCAGATTATTGGTGCTGGCATGTTACGGTGAGTAGAAGTACCAAAATAAAAATGCTAAAATCTTCTACAAGGATCTATCTATCAATTGACACACACAAAACTTACAAACGAAACGCGTGCATATATGAGAATAATTTGTGCCGTTATTGATTAAAAAGGTAGGTTTAAAGCAGGCCGTATACTTCTAATTAGCAAGCCGTTATTGCTGAACATAGAATTTTCGAATATTATTTTGTAGATTCTTTAAACCTTTCTGTAGTCTGTTCATTATTCAAAAGTTAGACAACGAAACAAGCTTTTTTGCTAGTATAAGTGATATTCTCTGTGACTCCCAAAAGCATTCCAAAAGAGGACATCATCTCTTTGGTAGAATCATCCATTCGCACACTCCCTAAAGAAAATGCCGATATTATTCGTTTTGAAACAGCCAAACGTCTTTCTTCTGCTAAACCTCCTCAGCCAAACTTATCCAAAGTAGAACGTTCAGCCCTAGGTTCTCTCCGCGCCAACAAAAATATAGTAAGTCTTCCTGCTGACAAAGGCAACACAACCGTCATTCTAGACAAGTCTCAGTACGTGGCCAAAATGTCAGATCTCTTACAAGATGGTAGCTACACCCAGTTGTTGCGTGACCCCACTTCGAAATTTGAACGGCAAATCTCTTTATTAATTAAATCCTCTGACATTCCTTCTGACATAACAACGATTTCCAACCACTGATTTCGATCGCCGTCTTCCCCGTAAAAGTCAATCTGTCCTACTCGTCATTAAATGAATTATTTATTTCTGTTTATGTTGCAGTATCATTTCGAGGTTATAAACTTTGGTTACAAATGTCAAATAGTCTATGTGGTAGTGGCTAAAGCAACGATCAAACACATTTACGTAGCCTACACTAATTATGTTTTTTTTCGATGGCACGTTATATAATAATAATAATCGTCAAACATTGTTTCAATACGATTTTAACTTCGTTTTAGATAGTTCTGATTGGAATTTGAGTTGACCTGACTTAGTTCTGACCTGGTTTAAGTTGTGTTTAAACTGATCTAAATTCGTTTTTACTTTCTTCTCTGATTTTATTATCTGCATTGATAAGCAAAACATTTTTGTATTACATTTGTACTGGCCAATTCTATATCATATTAGGCGTTTAACTTGCTCGTATGCATATTTGTTATCTGTCATGTATTATCAGCGTAATTGCTATTTCTATGGAACAGCGTGCATTTCCTCTAATTAATAATTTCCATTTTCGTGTTATCAACTTTGATTTGTCTCTGTAGAATCTATAGATTGCGCAGTATACTGTTCGTTGTACATATGTATGTATGTATTTATTGCAGGACCTACCAGGATCGATATATGTTTTAACAGAGGCGTATTTTCTGATTATCGTAAAATGTCTTATGAAATTCATTTGTGAAAGTGGCGAAACATACTATTGGGAACTACTAAATAAAATAAATTTAATAGAATTTGCCGTCAGAAAAAAGGCAAAACATTTGGGAGTTATTAATTGTTGCACACGAGGTAATTATAACACTAAACATTTTAACCCACTGAACACCAAACAAGTTTTAACTAAAACACCGACGCGTTTCAACAGCAATGCTGTCATTATCAAGGCGATAATAAAACTAAATTAAAATAAAATCTACAAAAACAGGTAACCTAAATGTTATGCACGGTCAATCCGATACGCATCATTAATTTCCGATTAACGAAAACAATGACGAATACGGTATAGGGCCATTCTCACAATTCATTACACATGACTTATTTTTATATATTTCTAAACTTTCGAAAACATTTAGAAACTTACAATTGTTTATTTGTCTAATTAATTTAACATTCGTAAGATCGATGTTGTGATCTGTTTCAAAAATGGGTTGGGCAACGCTCGATTTCTCAATTCTATTAAATCTAAGATGAGCCATATGCTCTTTGAATCTAGTTGAGACTGCTCTCCTGGTTTGCCCAATATATTTTTGATTACAATCTTTACAATTGATTTCGTAAATACCTGACTTCTCTAGAGGTTGTATTTTATCTTTAGGGTTACCGATGAGACTTCGTAAACTAGTCCCAGAACTGTAAACTATTCTGAGATCTAGCTCTTTGAAGATTTTACTCAAACCTTTAGTGATAAAGGGAGCGTAAGGGAGGGTCACAACGGGTGAAGCTTTAACATCCTCTCGAAAAGTCGTAGATTCTTTCACAGTTTTCTTATAATTAAACTTCCTAATTAACTTATAGATATGCTGAGGCTGGAAACCATTACACTTGGCCGCATCTTTTATAATTTTAAGCTCTTTCTCATACCTCGCCTTGTTCAAGGGAAAAGTGAGAAGTCTGTGGACCAAAAAATTCAGGCTTGCCATTTTGTGTTGAACACAATGATGGGAGTCTGAAGGAATGTAGCGAAGTGTACTGGTTTCCTTTCTATACACGTCAAACTCTAATCTATTGTTATTTCTAATTACTAAAGTATCTAGAAAGGGTAGCTGACCGTTTTCTTCTCTTTCACAAGTGAACTTTATGGTTTCGAACCGATTATTTAATCTATTGAGAAAATCGTCAATATTACATTTCTTAGTGTCAAATATAGCGAAAATATCATCCACATACCTCAACCAAACCTCTCCAACCAAAACTCAGTATTCGCTCTCAGATTCTAAGTCCTTTTCAAAACGGCTCATGAAAAGGTTAGCCAAAAAGGGCGACAAGGAGTTACCCATTGCCGTTCCTTCCAGCTGTTCATAAAAACTCCCGTTGAATTGAAAAATGTTCTGTTTCATACAGATGTCAGTTAAGCGAATATATTCCTGGACACATTGTTGACTCAAACTATTTTGAAGCAACAAGTCCTCGAGGTATGTCAAGGTGTCTGGAATCGGTACACTAGGAAAGAGAGAACTAACATCAAATGAAATCAATACTTCACCCTCCAGCAACTGAATATTTTGAATTTCTTTAATAAATTCTAACGAATTTTTTACTGCAAAACTAGGTTGCTGTATTGGCAAATTATCAGTCAGCCATTTGGAAACCTTATAAGTCGGCGCGTCAATTGCCGAAACAATTGGCGTTACCGACTTACCAGGTTTGTGGATTTTAGGTAAACAATATAATTTAGGGACAATAGGATTAGAAACATGTAGCTAACGTCTAACGTCGGCAGTAACAAAGTTGTTACAAGTTTTAAACACATTGTTGACGTCTCTAATCATTTTCGGTAAAGGATTTTTTGAAATTGACTGATAAGGGCCACTACTCAACAGGTCATTAACCCGATCATAGTAGTCCTCTTTATCTAAAATAACAACCTTGTTCCCTTTGTCAGCTTTCAAATAAAACAATCTTTTTCCCGCAAAGTTTTAATGATTTTAATGTTTTCGGATTTCTGAGGTGATTTATAGGATTTCAAATATTTTGAAATAGTATGTTTGCAGGCCTCCCTAACAAACTGCTTTGTGGGCTCAGGAAACCGCTGGATAGAGGATTCTATCCCGGCAATAACCCACTCAACATTCGATTCAGGAGTCTGCAAACCAAATTTCAATCCTTTATTCAAAAGATTAAGTTCTCGTTCACTAAAGGTTTGCGAAGAATGATTTTCTACTATGTTAATGGTATTCATCGGAACATGATGTTTATTTAAAAAAAAAAAACAACCTAACTTTCTTAATTTCCTATCATGAGAGAATTTCTTATTCTGAACTTTCCTATCGATTGAAATAAACATGTTCCGCTGAAAATCACACCATAGTTGATATTCAACATCATTAAGATCTAATGTTAAAAATTTCCAAAGTTGGTAAGCTTGAATCTCAAGTTTAGTGCGTTTGGCAAAAAGATATTCGATTTCTGAACGCAACCATACCGTATTCGTCATTGTTTTCGTTAATCGGAAATTAATGATGCGTATCGGATTGACCGTGCATAACATTTAGGTTACCTGTTTTTGTAGATTTTATTTTAATTTAGTTTTATTATCGCCTTGATAATGACAGCATTGCTGTTGAAACGCGTCGGTGTTTTAGTTAAAACTTGTTTGGTGTTCAGTGGGTTAAAGTGTTTAGTGTTCTACTTCTGCACCAAGAGATCCAGTGAAGAACTTCACGAGGTAATTATGATTAAAACTATAATATGACGCCCACGTTGTAGGTAATAGACAACGTTATTAGGAAACATGGCAAATTTGGTACACATGCCAGCAGCGTACGCAAGCAATTTTACATTTAATTATAAAAAATATTATATAAAAAAAATACATGGGTCGGTTAAGCGAGCTCACCGAAATGTAGAATATAAAAATAAATTGCAATTGAAGGTTATCATGCGTACGGCCAGATGGTCGATCACAAACCCGATAACGCTTGAAATATCTCCCGCTATGTATGTGGTACAAATATGCCATGCTTAGTTATCAGAAGTAGTTGTCACAAGCAGAAATGCAGAATCAGATATATTTAAAAACAATATTCTTATGTGCAGAAAACAACTTTTAGTATTGTGGGCATTATTGAAATAATAAGAGAATATTAAAAGGTTCGCAAAGCGCTTGTTTTACAATTTAAAAGAACATATGATTGAGTTTGTTCAATTTACTACTCTTCCGCTTCTATGTCCAAAAGTATATTTATCTCTGCAAAACAAGCACAGTTTTATCATCGTTTACTTTTTAATATTAGTACAATACATTACATAGTCATGAACAATTATTAACAATAACTCTTTTCAATTTTTCTTACCTTTTCCTTAGACTTTTTCTTTGTCGACGTTCTCTTTTTAGGAGATTTTCTCAAACTTGATTTAAAGCTGCCCTTCCTGGGTAATTTAATTATCCACGATGGCGGTACGATGATTGTACTATGGACCCCAAGTTTACATTCTTCTCCTATACGTTGTAAATTAAAACAACTTTCCTTGTTGTGATAGGCCGCTTTACACCAGGAACAACTTAGGGCGACTATTTCTTTTGAACTGAATGATAACTTAGACTGGAATGACTGAAACAAATACAAAACATTGGTGTAAGTTTAAATTATTCATAGTTGAGTTTAAAATATTCTGAACTCATTTTTTAATCTTTCCACGAGCTCTGGCTCAGTGAGGTTGGCCCAATCATTCAAAATATGAAATTTGTGAATTTAATACTACAACAAAGAAACAATTTATTTGAATATATGCGATTTTTGGTTTCTCTATATCTTATTAGAATATTTTTGAAATCATTTTAAAATATATTCATCTCCAACTCAACAACAACAACAGCTTAAATTCAGTAAACGTAATTTTCTCGTTATTTCGCTAGTTGCTTTGAAAGCTATGATAATATTTCGCGTTTTAATAATTTTAAACAAACCTATAGTAACATTGCAGAACATATTTTTGCATTGTTTGATCTTAAGATATAAAATTACTCATGGTAAAGTTGTTTCTGATGAAATAAGGAATATAATAATTCACCTGCACTGAAAATGAAAGTCTGCTGCAATAATAGCCGACAGCATTAATTTTTCACGATATATGGGAGACTGGGGATGGTATGGACATGGAGATGTAGCGGACTAACTGTTTATTGTAATAAGAATTACTTTGAACTTTGCTAGCAGGTGGCCCTTAGTATCACTTGGTAACATACAACAAGCTGCAATTTGTTTGAGTTAGAACCTGCTTTAGTTTTTATGCGGTTTCGATGTAAATATCATCTGTTCGAATAGTGCGTGAAAATTTGCCTATAGTTCAACGTTAAATTAGGTATGTACCTTGTAAAATACATTTAAAAACAAGTATTTTAAATTCGTCTTATCAATAATACTACATAGCCTCTTATTTTTTATAACACTTTACATAATTTGTCAGTATGCGGATGGAGTGGCCAAGCATCCACGATCATCCTCGCACGAATCAATAGTATCCCCAGGATACTTGATTTAGAATAAAAACATGCCACGGGTTTTTAAATTCACTGATCGTGAATTCTATTCGTTTGTAAACAATGTTTTCAACAATTTTTGAAATATTTGATATTAAAGCAATAGGTCTATAGTTTTCAAATTCTGATTTTTTTCCCTTTTTTGTATAGGTTTTATCAACGTATACTTTAACTGATCTGGAAATATACCTGTAGCTAATGATAGATTTATAATATGTGCTAAGGGGACGGCCAAAATATCACCACAATACTTGAGTACGTTCACCGGTATACAGCCCGGATCTACCGCTGTTGTCATTTATGGTAAACTATTTATTGTGTCAATTACTTCGTATTCGTCCGTAGGATATAACAAGAAAGTATGAGAAATGCTCTTAAGTTTGTGTTGAATTTGTGATTTGGGTCTGATATCTTTCTTATTTATGTCTATGAAATATCGATTTATATCTGTTAGTAGTACAATATTGTCTTCACAGTTTTTGTTTAATTCATGCAAGTTGAAAGGCTTGCTATTATTTTTCCCTGTATTGTATTTATCACTTCCCATGTTCCTTTAATCACCAATATTTGCACTTGCACATGTTTTGCATACGTTCACTCTTTTGATTGTTGTATTTTCTGTTTAAAGCTGTTCCAGAATTCTTTGTATTCGCCTTCTTCGATTCTGTTCTGTATCATAGCTTCACATAATTGTCGTTTTATCGCAGATAGATTTCTTATGCGATTTGTAATCCACTGATTCTTCAATTTGGTCCCGTGAGCTATATACTTTTTACAAAGTGTATTGCTAATGATGTTTGTAGTATACACTGGAACCTCATCTATATCCGCGCTCACTTATGTCCACCCCCCACTTATTACCGCACTATAGCACTCATTTATATCCGCTCGGCATCCACCACCCGATAGTGCACGTATTTACATGAGCCAATCAGCGCGTAGCACGGCCTTTCCTTTCCGCTAACGGGATAAGAGTGAGGACCGCTCTTGAGAGTATATGAGTGAATGTTTACGTTTCGCAACTGCTGATATAGACGAGGTTCCAGTGTATTTAAAAATATACCGTAGCTTTCATTCGGAGGCTCAGAATACATAACAGCGTAATATCATTTTTCATCATGCTAATGTTACTGTTCATGTAGCAGTCGATTAATTTCGAGGAAAAGTTATTTCAAGTTTCCTACAATAAAAAAATTAAATCCGTGGCTACTGTTTCTTTTTAAGCAGAAGTAGCTGATAATTAACGACCGCAAGAATTGGTTCGGTTCCAGCGGCAGTACATTGGAGCGTTAACGGCGCGCGCCTATCGTACGAGTACGTATGTAGTGAAATACAGTTTGTAGGCAGTCATCGTACGATATTGTTGCATGATCATGCATTGCAAATACCTACGCGTATATATAATTCGGTTGCAACGCATTTAAAATGTCGAAAGTTCGTGAAAATGCTTCAACGTGTTTGTTTGCTAATAAGGTAAGGTTGTAAGTATATTATGTCTGTGTTTTCATTAATTCTAGTATAAAGTTTCTCTAAATAACGCTCATTTTTATTTCGGTAAAGCCGATATAGTTACGCCCTTGCTACCGAACCACACTTGCGATCTTTACTGACAATGCATTCAAGTGAGACATTTTTAATATGTCAACTTGAGAATAGAATAGAAGTGCTGAATGACAATCTTGTTAAGCATTTGTTAGTGGTGCATGGTGCGGTTAATACAATATAATAATTAATTATGACAAACATGCGTACAAAAAAATCAAGTAGTTGCTGGTGACTTAAATAAGTTTATCGGGGAATTTGTAGATTGGAGGTAAAATAGACCGCAGGAGAAATATATAAATTGGGCACGAGATCATATGAGCACGGGCATTCAAAAAGCTCCATAGTTATCTATACTTCACGTCATAAAGCGACCAACAAGCAAAAGGATGTAATCGAAGTGTTAACACCCGCGTGATATTGTTGAGCAATTATAATAGTCTGCGTTGGCATTTTAAGCTGGACATTTTTCACCGGTGCAATTTGTCCACACCTTATACTATCTAAAATAATTTAACATTAAATATATATCTTTTATTGGAGAGTTTTATGTATTTAATATGTAACAGTAACACATCAATTAAGTTTTTTCAAATTAAAAAGTTTAACATATCAAAAGAAATCCGTCGTTACGTGTTTTCCTTGTTACGCGCTACGTTCTTGCAATGGACGATTTCTAGGTAGGTACATATGCAAAAACTGATTGAACGTAAACTTTGAGAATACTAAGTAATTTTCTTGGTAATATTTTCCTTTTGTATAAAATATTTTATTATAAAAACATATTCATAGAGGTATTTTCTCAATTAATTGCTATAATTATGTACATTGCATGTTATTGAATATTGTAACAATATCACATATAAAGGCTCTTTTTTGCGGGTAATGCCTGGAAACACAAGAACTGTTAGGACTTTTCTATTCTTTACGATTTTTATCGTATTACACCCGAGTATGGTACAGTTATCGTCTATTTAATTTGCGAATGGCAATAAAACTTTTATCTTGATGGTAAACAACGTGGACAACCTAGTTCTATGTCTGATCGGCTGATCAGATTACAAATCAAGCTTTCCTTGATATAGCTCCTTAATAATACTGGTGTTTGTTTGTTTCCACAGTTTGTTGTTTTCAGGAGTAGTACTAATGTACATAGCAGATATAAACTTTTCTGTTTGCAAACTCATTGTCAGTTATACTGTTCGTTATTTAGGAATTGAATTGCCATGTTTCTCTTTAGTGTGATAAGTATTTTTTTTTGCAAGTAAAGTAGTAAAATTTTGCGATATGCCTAATATAGAAAAGTTTAATTTAAAAGATGAAGCCAGTTAGTTATACTAAGACAATCAACGCAAGCAAATACAGTTGTATATACAGACATATACTATGTAATTACAAGTTCTATTGCATACTACGTCATCTACTGCTTTATTGTTGATCACTTCATTATTGCAAATACGTTTACATACATAATTGACTATTTAAGTTCATTAAAATAATTTGGTTTCAAATTTTAGACTTACACACAAGGAACTTCAATAGCATCTCTTCATTATTTGGTAAGAACACAGCTTTATTTTAAAACGAACGCAGTACAGGAGGAAGTGATAACAACAAGTGATTTACAATTATCTTCTGTAACAGAATTACAAAATTCCTAAATTCTTTCCTTGAATTCAGGAAAAACTTACTTACTTAAGAAATGAGTGCTAATGCACTCATTTCTTAAGTTCTTCGTCATCCTATTCTACAACAGGAGTGCCTTTATGCCTTTGTGAGTCATATAGTATGGTATAAGACTATTGCAAAATATTGTACGCCAATTCCTCTTTTATTATTATGTAAAGAAATTTTAAAGCGTATTTAAACATGCTGCACCGAATTTACCAATTGCAAAAATACCTATTAGGTCGTCTCTTATAAATAATATCTACATTCTCTCTCCGGTTCACTCGTAATCTATTAACATTACTGCATTCCACTTTTGTTCCATTTATATCTATAAGTTCTTGACCGAAGTGTTATACTCTTTGATCGCATCTCATGTCCTAGTTAGAAAAAAATCAAATAACCAAATTATTACCAAGTTTCATTCAAACCTCAATGGTTGATATCATCGACACTGTTAGCAAATGTTTTCCTGAGAGCACGCGATAGGTTCTTGCATTCATAATAGAAAAATAATCCGTGGTTTTTTTCGAGACACTTCTCCACTATATTTTCTCCTGTTCTTTGATACTTGTACCTAAAGTATTTTGACTTTTTTGCTTTGTTACTTTATTTTTCATTACCGTTGGTGTTATTCATTTTTAATTCATCATCTATTTCAACGATGTCCGAATGTAATAATGGTATCATACTTTTTCCGTCATGGATAAAATCTATATACAAGAATCCCGACAAAAATTGAAGAATTTTTGGTACTTCTATAATGTATTTTTTATATATCATTTATAAATTATTTATTATTACTCTTATCTCTACCATAATGTTGATATTGATCGAGGTATTAACAGCACGTCGTGTTGTTTATAGAACAATTTTGAAGGGTTCTGATATTTAAAGAAATATTTGAGATTTTAATTTTTTTCTCGAACTTGCCTCACAGAACGGCGATTGTTTCTTGTTTAATAAACATAGTAATGGATTTGCTCCTCTTCAGTTACTGAATTAAGCGTGGCTTATGTAAAATTGTTGAAACTGTCAACTCCTCAACCGATCTACATTTTTTTTTTACTTTCTTGCATTGATAGCTTTAAACTTGATTGGAAATAGTCTCCTACTTTTAATCTATTTTGCCATTTTGGAAATATATTTTCCTTAAACTTGATTCGAAGTAATTTTTATATATTTTTTTGATTTTCCTCCGGTTATTAGACAAACAAGGCGATCTTTCGCTTTTATTTGTGCGAGATGAATACCGCCTATTAAAACCCTTTCTTAATACTATTATATTGTCACAATATATCTCAAATTGTTTCCCCGGAACTAATTGAGATTTAATGTGAAACCTATTTTTTATGGTCTGACACAATTTCCTTTTCTGCAGTTAAGTCCTTTGAATTTGTATTTTCTTTTATATTTGTACTAGATCTTGTGTTAGTTTTCTACTTCGAAGAAAATCATAAGAAATGGCTTCTAAAGGCGCATCTTTTATAACAAATGGCCCATTTATTGAATCAAGTTTACTTGAAGAAGGCGATTTCAGAATTGATATTGTTTTTCTGTGGAAGCAATAATAATTTTTTTTGTGGAACAAATTGCAATATTTTCCTTACTTATTCTTCCTTTTTAATAACACTTGGCAGAACTGTACGTGCTAATTTTTCAATTTTGTCTATATCGGTTTCTGATATGCTAGATATGAGTACAGTGTCTTTACAGACGCTTTAAACAATTTCAATTTTTAAATCATTCTATGCTTGATAATTATTTTATGGTGAATGCGATTGCGAGCTTTCTCTCAACTAAAACGTAAAATTTTATAACAAAAACATAGACAATAGTATATTATTTTATACGGAGGAAAAGTGATACTGTTCATGGCTAATAGAGAGCAAAGTAACTTTTCCTCTACATAAAATATGCTATTTTTTCTTCAAACATCGGCAAATTTATGCAAAAATATCTATTTTTAATTGAAGATAAGCGGGTTTGGTAGGATGTTTGGACGTTTAGACCGATGATTAGGTACGAGCTGTTTCTATAGTAACTCATCATAAAACTGTCAAGTGGACACTGTCAACATTGTAATTATGTGTTTGTACGTTGCCATAATAACACTTTTCCCTCCGGTGGGCGGCGGAAAAGTGAAAAGTAAATCTCCGGCCGGCGGAGGAAAGGTGACACTTTGCGGCCGACTACTCAGTGGAGACATGTCAGATTTATTGACGTTTGAAGTAAATAATTATTTACGATAAAAGCGTCAAAACTGCTTTGTTTATTTGGCGAGTGCTATTTTTTTATCACTCACAACACGAGCGTTATGAGCATTTTAACGCGTTTGTTGTAGGTACAATATTTTTTCTGCAAACACAACATTTTATTAAAAACAGATAAAAATCTTATGGCAGCTTATATCGAGAGAGCGAGATTGCTTGAACGCATTGGCAGCTCTGGTTCATGAATATCCCTAACCTGCCACCAAATATCCAAACTAGCATATGACATTCGCAACAACTATGAAGTTAGCTTATCCAAGTCAGGTATGCCAAATGCGTTCAAACAATCTCGCTCTCCCTGTACAAATGAATTAATTTATTTATCATAATAAACTTGTCAAACACGTTCAACATTTTGATAGTGCTTCTGTCGTTTTACTTCTTTTTTTCTTTCGTACGTTATCCAACAATATTGCATTTTTAATCGAAGTTAGCAGTATCAAAAGGTCAACTTTTAACAGTTGTAGAAAAAAAAACATTAGGAAAGCAACTCGTACTTTTTCAATAAAAGTTTCTATTCGCTACAATACTATGATTGTTTCACAGTGGGCAAATTATAAATTTTTTGTTTAGCACGCCGAACATTAACTCACTATTTCTTATTAAAACTTTATTATGGCTTTTCTTAATAACCGATTAACACACAGTGCACAACATTTAAGTAAAGTACCCTACATACTGCCCCGTAAATGCATTATTTGTTACAAACAGCGTCTTATTTCTCATTTTTATAAGAAAAGTGAGGTTATATCGAGGGTTGTGGTGGGCAGATGTGGCGGTACGCGCTACATAATTTCCACTGATTTCTAATGTTGGATATCCATCCAATCAGCGGCGGCTGCTGCGTGTCACTTTTCGGTGCACAGAAGTTAGCGGCACATCGGCTACCTATAATCTTGAATATATGCATAAGTAACCGATGTGCCGCTAACTTCTGTGCACTGAAAAGTGACACGCAGCAGCCGATGCTGCATCCAATAGATCCAATTTTAGACTAAATTACAAGTTGGTTGCAGATTCAATTGCTCGTAAATCGCCAAAAGTCGATTTAATGAAAACGATGTATAAAGCGGCAACTTTGTCGAAAGTCCGAAGTCGGCAGTCGCAAGTGGAAAATCGGTTTAAGCACAATGAATTTCACCGATTTCTATGACTCTTCTACTTGATTTCCCTAGACGTCTTACTACGTGTACACCAGATCACCACAGCAATGTACTCATTACATACAGGATGGCGCATTAGTGCGCTAAAGCTACCCATTAATATTAAAGATATCAAAAAACGTTGTGTACGAAAATCATAAACAGTCAAGTTACACATTTTAAAATTATTTTCATATGTACGGGGTGAACCAAACACACATTTTCTCGAATGGGAACACTATATATTATTTCAAACTCAGATAAAGCGAATCATCCTCATACTTTCGATATTCACGTAGGTTTCATTTAGTCGTACAGAGTATTTCAAAAGTTATGGTCAATTTTGTCTGAACATCATTGCGTGTTCAACGTCCTGGGTATTCCACACGCAACAGCTTGAAATTGTTTTTGTATCGGTATGAAATTGTTTTTGTATGGGTACAACTTTTTTATATTGTTACCTTTTATAGCAAAGTGATATTTTGCCAATATTGCGAACACTGTGTCCAGGACGATCCAAGACACAAATGAATTATTTTTCCATTTTTTAATGGATCACTCTGTATTTTATATTCAGAAAGGGGACGATGCTGTATGCAGTTTCATTATTATTAACCACTATATCTAAAATCGTTAACTTCTGAGATATTTAATATTTTCTAATGGAAGGGGAATATTAACCGATAAGTATGTAATATTTAATCATAATAATTTTCGCACACAGGAAAAAATGAATCTCCTCAGATGAATTTGCCTCTGTTGAATTTGTCTCTGTTGCAGAGCAATATAGAAATATGCCGTACTGGTGGAGCGGTGAAATTGACAACAATGAAATTGAAAACAAGAGAAAGGAATGTGTCTATTACATTCCTTTGAAAATCCTCGGTAAGAGTTTTCTCTAAAAAAGAAATGAAATATTTCGGTGTCGCATTAAATGACAAGCTGACTTTTGGGTCTCACGTTAACCATGTGGTGAAAAAAGCGGAAACAACCTTGGCTGCTATATTAAGAATTATGCTCAATGTTGGGGAACCCGGGAGTAAAAAAAGGAAGCTTTGTACGGAGTGATACAGTCGCAAATTATGTATGCAAGTCCAGCCTAGTCAGATGCCCTGGACGCAAAAAAGTACAGGAATCTGCTAGAAGGGTTGCAGAGAAGAGCACTTTTAAGGGCGGCTATCGAACGATTTCCATTGCTGGAATACAAGCAATAAGTGGAATACCTCCAATTACGCTGCTGATAGAAGAACAGCTTGAACTGTTTACTTTCAGAAAGTTATCTCGGGCGTTAGATAAAACGAAAGTAAAGGGTCGGATATTGGCCAAATGGCAGGCGACGTGGAATAAACAGATGAGCGACATGGCATAGGATCCTTATCCCTGATTTAGTGCGACTACAAACAAAGAAAGGCAGATTACCACGGACATTTTCGAGTCTATACCAAAAGGTTCCAGATAACGTGAAGAGCTCTGTGTATATTGCAAATGTATAGATACGCCAGAACACGGAATATATTTTTTTTAATATGGTGGGTGCTTAGTTGCAGTGACTCCGTAAGCTGTATCGCTTGTCTGGCTATCATCGCAACTCTCGCGGTGTAGTTTTGTGTGTGTATGTTGTGTTCAATTTTATGATGCCGCACTGTTAATCACTTTGCTCCCAACAGCGAATGGCAAGTCGATCCGGGATTAAACTCTCTGAAAAAATGTCACCGTCCCTCCAGAGAATCGAACCCCGGCGCCTATCGTCCTCTCATAACGATAGTCAGCCGCCTAACCACTGCGGCCATCGACCTGTTTTAATCTATAGAAGGTGGGAAGATGACAGAAACCAGTTAGCATCTGAGGTGAAACACGATGTGACTACTACCAACATAATAAATATTATGCTGAACTCGAAGATAAATTGGAAAAGGGCAGTCAGTTTCATTAAGAAAGTTTTATCGGACAGGGAACGAATAGAAAGGGAGCTAAGGCAAAGGGAAACAACGAACAAAGAGAGCAATAACAACAATTACATAACGAGAATAACGAAATGAATAAAAGTTGCGCGACATAGTGAGGAAGGCAAGAGTCTGGTCGTGCTATCTGAAGTAATGCCACGATGGCCATTTCTGGATGCACGATAGCGAGGAGAAGTTTTTTGGTGGGGAAGTCCCACACTATTATAATGCGATCCGCCTAAGCATATGGTGACCATAAAGGTTTTCACCTCACCAAAAAAAAAAAAAAATCATTTAAGTCAAATGTTCGCAATATAACAGATTTCACAATAAATATTTAAAGTGTCCACAAAAAAGATCAAACAATGTTGTAGCTGTTCTTCGACCGATCGATTTACATTTCTTAACATTTCGACATACAATCTACATATGAATACACGAGAAATCTCCCGCCAACAAGGTATTAGTCAAACGGCTAATATCTTTTGAATACTGTGTAAAAATAAATTGCATCCGTACCGTATGCAGTTGCATTGTAACCGCTCCTCAAATGATCCATATATATTTCTCAACATTTCTGGTTTGGCATTCTGTTTTATTTTGTTCTGCATTTTGTGTAGTTGGTGGTATTTGATATAGAAGGTCTTTTATACAACGCCGCACGAAAAAGTAGTTAGAGTAGTTAGATATTTAGTGTTGTGCGGATGTGGTATAGTGGTCTAAGTGCGTCGGTGAGTTTTTTATATTTTAAGAATTTTGTTGACTAGAAAGTGGTATCAATTCATGGTCGCCATAGGGTTGGTTTTTTTTTAAGAACAAGGCTACAGTCAACGCGAAATTGCTGTAGAAGTGAGGTGTTCGAAAACTCCCGTTCAAAAAATATTACGCAAGTATGCAAACATGGGATCAGTAGAACATCAAAAAGGCGCTGGAAGACCTAAAAAGCTGGAGGAAACAAAAGATAATTACTTGCGCCTTAGTTCACTGCGAAATCGCACTAAATCTTTAATGCAGTTAGCTGAAGATCTGCGAGAAGCCAGAAGTGTTGTACTCCATTCCTCGACAGTTTGCAGGCACCTCATTCAGCAAGGCCTTAGAGGCCGCATAGCTCGCAAAAAAACCATTGTTTCGGAAGAGAAACAAGCAAAAACGTTTACAATATGCAAAAATTCATAAAAGTTGCACCTTGGAAAATTGGTCTCGCGTGTTATGGATGGATGAGTCCAAATTTAAGACTTTTGGATCTCTAAGGAGACAGTCTTGTGTGGGGCTGTATATCATCAGCAGGAGTTGGCCTTTTACTCAGAATTGACGGGCGTTTTACATGCGAATGTTATTTAGATATTGTAAGAGAACATGCAATACCTGCTGGACATCGCCTTATTGGCGAGCACTTTATTTTCCAACAAGACAACGATCCGAAGCATAGTGCTCGGATCGTAAAACAATATTTGAATGAGTTAGCGAAACAAGATGTTACGGAAACTATGGTTTGGCCGCCTCAAAGCTTAGACCTCAGCATCATTGAATATGTTTGGGACTATCTGAAAAGGGCTAAACAAAAGAGGAATCCAACCAACGCGAATGCGTTGTTCATAATACTAGAAGAGGAACGGAACAGAATTCCACAAACATTCATCACTAAATTAGTCAGTAACCTCCCTAGACGAGTAAGATGCGTTATCACTGCAAAAGGTGGTGCAACAAAAGGAAGCATTTCAATGTCCAAGGTAAGTGGTCTCTTAATTATGCACAGTAGTGTACATAAATATGTGTATGTATGTATATATATACATAGCTAGTTTTGTGATTTTTTTTATGTGTGGGTGGTTGCAGTGACTGCGGAAACTGTATTACTTGTCTGGTTCTCACGCAAGCGAGTGGTAAGTCGATCCGGATTTGAACTCTGAAAAAATTTCACCGCCCTCCAGATGAATGAAACCCGACTCCTATCGTCCCGCCACAACGATAGTCAGCCGTCTAACCACTGCGGCTATCAACCCGTCTCTAATTTTTAATTTAATTTAATTAATGTGAAAAGTATCTCCAAAGTTAATTGTTAGTGTGCCGTAGCGGAGAAAAAATCTTAATTTCATCCTTGCGTATCTGTAGAAGCTTGCGGTTTAGTATTTGTGGATATTCTCTCTCGCTGGTGGTAATGAACGAGCAGTTAGGTTACTGTTAACATCTCTTTGTACTAAGTAAAGAATAAGAAGTTATGTATTTTTTCACATAGTGGTAGTACCTGCACTTTAAATTTTAATTGTTTAATTGGAAACATTTGTTACATTATAGTGTATATAACCACAGATTAATAACGAGCAATTTTTTTTTAGTTTGAAGAACAATACATATAGTTGTAATATGTAACTACCTATGTTACGCTACTATTAGCATCACTTAATTATCAGATTAAAGTTATCTTTTAATTATCGGTAATGAGGCAAATAATCGATAATTCCATGTATTTACGTACATACGTTATTTACAGTAATTATAAATTAATTATATATGTATATAAATATTTTAAAACGTGAAATTACTGTAACTAATGCAGAATATGGGTTTCTTCTTTTGTTAGTTGCAGTAATTTCACGGTTTAAAGTTTACGACTGTCAGTGTCAGAATTGATCAAGTTTTAAAAGTTTTATATGTACCTATATAAATATATGTATATATAAAATTTTCATGAATTTACAGAAATTGGTATTAAGTTAAACGGGTCGATGGCCGCAGTGGTTAGGCGGCTGACTATTGTTGTGAGAGAACGATAGGTGCCGGGGTTCAATTCTCTGGAGGGATGGTGACATTTTTTCAGAGAGTTTAATCCCGGATCGACTTGCCATTCGCTGTTGGGAGCAAAGTGATTAACAGCGCGGCATCATAAAAGGCGATATGATGCTGTCACAAAGCCATTTAAACACAACTTACACACACTAAAACTACACCGCAAGAGTTGCAGTGATAGCCAGACAAGTAATACAGCTTACGGAGTCACTGCAACTAAGCACCCACCACAGATTAAAAAAAAAAAAAAAGTTGACAGTGTTCGGGAATCAGAATCCACTATGTGAAATGATGCAAAGATTTTTATTTACGTTATTTTAGTTATGTTTACGCATTTATTCAAAACAGTTTTTTGATAATCAACTGTAGAGTTTCGCTGCCAGGTCCCCAAATTTCAAATTATGGATTACTTCATTGTTCCGCACATGAAGAACACTATATGTTTAGAACGACACGTCGTACAATCCAAGAATTTGATAATAGTATTATAGAGAAATGCTGTACTAGCATGCATACAAAGATGAAAACTAGAGAGAATTATTTACTTGATGTTATTAGTATATACGCAGGATGGATAATATTTCCATGAGATTCTATCCGAACTTTATGAATTACATTACGCTCTGTTTCACTCAGATTGACAATGAAAATTAGCTGCTGCGGTACATAATATCACTAGAGATAAGAATCAAATTATTTTTATCTATCACCGTTAGTGAATGTTCGATGACATTCTCATAAATTAATTTATCAGAAAACACTTCTGAATTAATTTGAATCCAATGAGTATTCAAAATTAAAAATGTGTATGAAACAGTTTATGCAGAAGACATTTAAATATGCATCTGTTGCAATATTTGTTATCCTGTGTTTATGTGTAGGACATGGTGTAGTTCATAACTACTAGTAACTCATAAATGATTAACAATATTATGTGAAATTTTCCATTAAACACATTTAGATGGAGAATTTTAAAAAGAAAATTTGAAGTATTATCAAAATTGTTACAGAAGTATTGGAATAGAAAGTGTCATGATGATAAGGAGAAAAAAAAAATAATAGAAACAAAGAAATTACAAACCGAATAAAATAAAGTGGAATGAAAGATAAGCAAGCGAAGCTAATAATAAGAATAATAAAATAAATCAATAAATAAATAAAACACAACAGAGATACAGCTGAGGGGAAACGCGGGGGGTGGGCGGGCTATCATCTGGAAATTCGTGCTACGCATCATAGTCCATTTCCTGTACACTTCGCTTTAGATCTACGTAGATACAGTAGTGCTTCGTTGTGTTAATTAGGAAATTTTGCCTCTAGCGTGAATCATAAATATATCAAGCAACCGCATTATTTAGCCTGGTCTTACGAAAGAGCCGAAACGTCAAATTCTTCTTTCCCTTTATTTGCGATCTTTATTATTATTTTTATTATTGTTAATGCAACTGATTTTCTTTGCTTCGCTGTATTTTATTTAATACGAGGGAGCGTTTTTATATTCGTGGAATGGGGGATAAGGGGTGGAAATAAAAAAACAAAATTATTTTTCTTTTTCAATATATTCACCTGCAAGACGGATACATTTTTCACATGTTTCAATTAATTTATTTATACCCTCATAAAAAAATGATTTCTCTTTATCTGCAAAATACGCCGAAACTGTCTCCTTGACTTCATCATCGGCAGTAAATTTTTTACCCCGCAGCTCTTTTTTCATTTTCGGAAACAGGTAATAATCACTCGGGGCCAGGTCTGGGCTGTAGGGTGCAACGCGGCTCTTGTGGACGGGCGCGTTGTCGTGCAAAAGCAGCACACCTTTCGTCAATTTTCCCCGTCTTTTCTCTTTAATGACTTCTTTTAATCGCTCTAATATTGAAGCGTAATATTCTCCGGTTATAACACCTTTATCTTTATAATCAATCAACAATATTCTTTCCGAGTCCCAAAATACCGTTGCCATGAGTTTTCCAGCTGATTGTGACATTGTAAATTTCTTGGGAGGTGCTGTGCCCTTTTATGCCACTGTATGGAGTCTTGTTTAGACTCAGGTTCATAATGATGAACCCAAGATTCGTCTCCAGTAACAATTCGACTCAATACACCAACCTTGTCTTCATTACAGAGGTCCAAAAATGCACGCGAACACTCCACGCGCTGTTGTTTTTGCGGCGGCGTGAGCATTCTCGGCACCCATTTTGCGCTGACCTTAGACATGCCGAGATGATCGTGTAGGATTTTAAAAATTGTTGTATTGGATACTCCAACCATTTCTGCGAGTTGTTTCTTCTTTAGTCGAGCATCTTCGAGTACAATTTTTTCAACTTTTTGGATAAGTGCTGGCGTGGTCACGTCAATGCTCCTGCCCGGCCTCGGGTCGTCTTCAAGGGATTCCCTTCCTTGTTTAAATAAACTATGCCACTTGTACACCATGGTTTTTCCTGGACAAGAGTCGCCGTAAACCAATGACATCTCATTCATTATGGTCGCGACTGATTTTCCTTGCCTGGTAAGGAACTTTATAACGGCACGATATTCGATTTTTTCCATATTTCACTTTTCACTCCTGATTATGTTACTTGGTTGACGATAGCTCAAAGACTAACTGTCTAATAACAATGAAACTTCGTATTTATACTAATTATGAGTCGCTGCACAGGCCACGCCCCCAATGCGCCTAATCACCCCCCTACAACTCGCTCATTCCGCGAATATAAAAACGCTCCCTCGTATATAATTTCCAATTTTCCTATATTCAGTTTAACTTTTTTTAATTATTTCTTTCTTTATTAATACGGAAAGACATCGTGATTCAACCTTGAATTCGTTCTTTAATTACTAACTCTAGTTGTGGAAGCTCTAGTACTAATTTTAGTGTTAAAATTCTTAAAATTGATGATCAATTAATTATTGTTGGGGTAATTACTTCTGTTCTGACTCAGTGACGATTACGCTAGAACACAAACAATTTATCGAAGAGTCTGGAGCTATGGGATAGAACTGTCGCATTAATTATGACAATGTTAAAGTCTTAGCCACAATTATGCAGCACCGTTGGAAATTGATACGGGAGACTGAATAACTACAAGATCGTCGAGGTAACTACAAGAATGGAACAGATGCAGCTTATTGGACTGCAATGAATCAGCAAAGCGAAGAAGAACTGAGTCATATAACGAGGAGCAGAAGACAAAATCAGTCTTTAGAAATCATGTGAAGAAGCTGACAGCATAATTATAAAACGTGATGTGTATCTACGCGACAACATCTGGAAGACTTCAATGCAGTAAACGACGACCAGAGAAGCTAGCTCAACTATTGACAAAGGAAGGTCAAAAGTTTGAGAATTAGTGCAATTATAATACATACTGTGTTTGTAGTTGACATATGTGAGAGCGAAATGTCCCACGACAACATTATAATAGTTTTTCATCAAACGTCAATAAAACTGACATTTCTCGACTGAGTAGTCGGCCGCAAAGTGTCACTTTTCCTCCGCCGCGCCGGAAGTTTACTTTTCACTTTTCCGCCGCCGGAGGGAAAAGTGTTATTATGGCAACGTCCAAACCAATACAAACTATAATTTTAATGTTGACAGTGTCCACTTGACAGTTTTATGATGAGTTACGATAGAAAGAGCTCGTACGTAATCATCGGTCTAAACATCCAAACATCCTACCAAACCCGCTTATCTTCAATAAAAACAGATATTTTTGCATAAATTTGCCGACGTTTGAAGAAAAAATAGCATATTTTATGTGGAGGAAAAGTTACTTTTCATGGCGCGCTCGTGTTTAGTTTGGTAATAGAGAGCAAGCTTTTCCTCCGTATAAAATAATATACTATTTCACAATTAACAATGTAAGCGCATAAGCTATTTTGTCAATTTTACGATCTGAGAATTCTAAGTAGAGTATTGCAGATCTATATGGCGTCGGGCAGCTTTTACGCCGACGTTAAGTTGACATCTGAGTGTGCGCTCTTTTAATTTCAATACCGCGCTAACTGTATTAGCGTTAGCGTTTGATGTATTATTGGGGAGCTTTAGAAACGTATTAGTTTTAGTAAAATTACGTTAAAAGGTACGGTAAGAGTTTAAGTCACGTGACTATACAGTATATGAAATAGCGAGAACAAACATACTAGACCTTTCAATAGCAGTCTAGCAAAATTGACAGTATCCAAACAGTAGCTTCTTTAACTTTGCTTTTCATTGTGATACATTTTCTCAAATCCTTGTTTAATTTAGTGTCTCAATTAGAAATTAGATTAGCTATTATGGAAGACTTGCAATTGCAGTCTTGCAAGGTAGATGCTGTAGAAGACGCAATACTGCATGAATTAATAGATCAAAAAGCAGACATATTTCTACGAGCTATAAAATATGAACGATTGAATCTAAATAGTTTAATGCAAGAAGAGTGCTGTGTTGCGGTAGAGAGTTTTAGAAACTTACCGTAACACATACGGTAACGTTAAACGTTAACAGATGAGTATCTGCGCATGCGCGTAACGCTATTTAGATACCGAATTTATAGTTAACCATTCATCGTTCAAAAATAAATAACGTGACAAACAAGAAAATTTGGGCTTGTATTTTTTGCTAAAATTTAAGGAGTAGGTACGTGTTTGATATTTTTGTCGAACTGTGAATTAGGACGGTAAAATGGGGTAGGCGGTGTATGTATAAAATACATTTTTTTTACAGTTTACTTAAAAAATAATGCGGAATATTAATATTTAAGCAGTTGTTATGCAAAGGGAATCATGTTTTAAAATCCTAACAGCTGGGAGGTGGTGAATCTACTATATGTATAGTATCGTGTCAGTTCAAGCGATACAGTCTTAATTTATCTATCATTTTTGTGTAATATGTTGCCCAGGTAGATCTCTTTTTGTAGTTCTTCCTCTGTATGTGGATTTCTTTTTCTAGGTGAATAATACTGTAGTAGTACCTGATAATTCTTGCGTTATTTTTTACAATGTGACGGGTGACTGCTTATCCTCTTGTTGTAAACTCGGATAATACCACACAAACTGCACGTATTTTAACACCTATTTATTTTCATGTGTTTTTATAATTGCTGTGTTGTACATCGGAAAATATGTATTGTGCATGCGTAATGGAGGTGTATGCGTTGTTGTGTGTGTGTGTATATTGTGTTGCATGTGTGTGTGGCGCCTTTGCGCGTGGAATCGTATTTTTGTCTATAACACCTTTATTTTGTTACATCTATTTGTATTGAAACGAAGTCATATAGTTACCAAATTCGATGCACAAAGGAAACTATTGTATGCGAGATAAAAAAAAATTTCAAATAAAAGCTGTTTCAAATAGAGTGGAAGTAACGGCGGTTTTTTTTGTTTTGTCGCAAAAGAAACTGGAACTAAACTTTGACATTCTTTTCGTAAAAGTGAAACGTGATGAGTTTATGTACACTGCCCACAACAAAGACAGCGGTTCGACTCGTGTTTAACATATTTAAGGAACAGATTGGGATAACCTTTTAACTGTTGAGGAGGTTATAGAACAAAGAAACCTCTGATGAATCTCTTATAGTTTATTTTACGTTACGTGATTGCATTCATACGAAATGAAGAATTATAGTCGATAATTGTTAATCACACATATTATTCCAAATTAATTCGTTATTATTGTTAACTTCTTTTATTACTGAAGCTATGAAGCCAATTAAGTTAATAAAAATGCTTTATTTTACTGCTGAGTAAGAATATGTAATTAGAAAAAAGATAAACATCGCAGGATGTAGTTATTTAATCAAACAACATTCCTTAATTGGAACGTCATACATATTTCCTATTATTTTTAACGAAGTATCCCAAGCAAAAAAATCTTAGTGGCAGTCCTAAATGTAAAATTCTTCAAAAATATAACGGTTAACGTTACACTAAAGACACAGTTTTGTTTTACTACAATATGTGAACGATGAACACGTACATAAATAAATGCCTAACTTACAAACTACTAATAACAATGATTTATTTAGGTAGTGTTAGTGAGTCTACAATTTAAATAAAACCAGAGTACCCTGCCTAAACGGTATAGCTACAGAATATCAAACTACCAGAATTTGCACCTCTCTTGGCAGGAAAAGTACGCGCATTTTTAGTGCGCAGCGTAATCCACCATCTTCTCTGGAAGAAAAATACTTCACAGTAGTTGACGTTTAGTATTCGAGATTCGAGCGTTGTTCATTGTTTACTAGATAATTATCAGATGTTATTGACGTTTTTGTCGAGATTAACTTTTGTTTTGTAAATTCGTAGTGTAGGACTTGTATGTAATACATATCTACATATTTCAGCTCATATTTTTTATATCTATATATTTTATATCTATATACATATTATGCTTATTTTAATGACTTCTAGTTTTCAGTCAATACCCCCCTGCCAACGTATACAATTTTTTCTCAATCCCACCCTGCGTTTCTTCCACACAAGATGGAGTTAATAGCCTGAAGGTCACTGAATCTGTCTTAAAAAGATCAAAAGCGCCGACAAGGAGTGCAAATTCTGATAGTTTGATATTCTGTGGTATAGCTCTATAAAATACAAAATTTTGCTACTTCGTTAGCTTAGTTGTAGCGAGTACCAAGTGACTCATTCCATATGAATATGAAAGGCGCCGTACAGCAGTGTACTCACATATCCAGACGCACATTTGACAGTTGTGATCCATTTCCGGAGTAATTTTGGGTGCTGTTATTTCTATATCTCTTTTACTTACATAGTAATTTTATACGCTCAGCATCTTCCGGAGATGTTAGTTAGGGCTAGAATTTAATATAAATAGCTTTGCTAATTGTCCGCAGATTAATATTTCTAGATTATACAAAATTGCTTCAGAGACCAACAGTTTCAGATCACTGATATATACGCTTGAAAGAATTTACTATTTATATTAAATTGTGTATATTGAAATGCTGAAATATTAACATAAAATTGTGTTCGTTCAAATTTGCTCCTAATGGTACATCTTTAAATTAAAAATAAAAATATCCTGTTAAAATATTTTATAGCGCATTTAAAATGATTCGAAAGTGACGGCAATATATTGGATAACAAAAATTGTAATAAATCGTTTATCGTTGTATTTTGAATTGACCGATCCACTTCGATTTTATTGCCTATATGAAACTGGTTAGGTGTTGAATGAGATTTGAAAAATATCAACGACTTTCTGTAACTTAGTTTTGAATAGACATGTTTTACTGTTGTTTACCTTTCCACATTGCCTGCATTTCCCCTTCTCTGATCTACGGTGTACCCAATGATGATGGATACACGTTTGTTCGCGATATTGCCGTACTCCAACGTCCCTGAAGGATGGTTTGCAAGTGAATTTGACACGATCGACTAGAACGCTGATACAGCTCTGATGCGCAACTACGTTGCATGCCGAACACTTAAGCCGAATGCCGTGTTTCTGTAACAAAGTTTCGATTATAGTTTTACAAAATGGTTTATTGTGCACTTAGTATTAGCAATATATCATATATCATGTTTTGAATTTTTGCAGATAATGCATTATTCGAGCCCGAACAATAATAATTACCGTTTCCTTTGAGTTTATCTGAAGAGAAAAAAAAAAATTGGTGAACATATCTTACTGTTTACTTTTGAGTAATCTCTAATTGCGGGTCTAAGGTGTATTTTATGTACTGGTGGTAAACGCTTAGCCAAGAGCAAAACGTTTACACATAGTCAGTCGCACTCATATTTATGCTTCGGTAGTTAATAGATGGAAGTGATGAAAAACAATTCCCAATTAAAATGAATGATGAATAGCTGTACGTGTAAATACAAGTCGCCATTCAGTACATTGCCGAATTAGCTAGGATATGGCCTCTCTCCTATGGATACGCTCCTAGAATCACCGGGTTGAGTGAGAATTTGTGGCAGAATTAAAGCCTTAGATTTACAAACACTACATTATTAATAAAGTCGCCCTTAAAAATAAAATGAACACGAATGGCATCGTATTCTAGACGTTACATACTTTTAAATTTGAACCTAAGGAAATATGAGATAGATTTACATTGATTCTTAAGGTACTACGATATCACATTTTTCGTTTCTGATAAGAATTAATAAACTTTTCTGAAAAATAATATATTTTATATGTTTTCCTATAATAAGAAGCAGTATACGGAATTGACTGTAATAATGTTTCGTATCGTGAAAATGATAAAAAATCGAAATGATGCATATATATTTTATTGACAGAAATAAAAATAAAAAATAGGTTGTTCAAATTTGTCAAACTATATTTGACATATACAGGGTCATTCACGGAACTGGTTCGTTAGAACTTTTTGATGTTCTTGAAATTCAACATTTCTAAAAACTTGTAATTATAACTGATATCATCGGGACTCATCAGCAAAATTATATGCGCCATTGTACCACTTCCGGTTTACCGGAAGTTCACGTCAACTTTCTTAATTTAAATAGCTTGGTATATTTTTTATGAGTCTTTTGTATTGGGCATACAATTCTGCATCCAAACTTATTAAGAGACACTATGTCAAAAATCAGCCGTTTTTGAGTTATTCAATTTTTTTCAGATATAGGGCCAATTGCGACGTTATATTCAAAATCCTATATTGCTGAAGGCATTACAGCTAAAGACCTCATATTCGGCATGTTATTAGCCGAAATAGCGTACATAAAATTTACGTCCTAAAATTTATCATAATTTATACAGGGTTGTCCAAAATTAACGCTCATTTCAACCATATTTACGACGATAAAAGTCATTTTTTTAAAAAGCACCACCTTATGTATTATTGCGTTTTTGAATACACAATGGACGACCCTGTATAATGACATACGTTTACGTAGCCGAATCGCCCAGTTTTGCGAAAAATTTGATCGCTACAGGTTGCTCTAAATTACGCTATTTCATTTTCGTGCCGAACGAACACACTTCTTCAAAACACGGCACAGTTGATGAACTAATGGTCGTATCGGGCTGGTAAACACATCAATCGATAAAGCAGGGATGACATAATAATACGTAAAAAATTTCAAAGCTGCAATGTTACCACAATCGCGAAAATTACTTAATTGTCAGATATGTCAGTATGTATGTATATGCCATATTCCTTGAATGTGCCGTGCATTTTGAGTAAGAGACTTCCTGTTTGGTTAGACTGGATGCATACTTTTCTTTCTCCAAATTATATGGTATGTTAAAGAAAGTGATCCTAAACTTTAACAAAAAAATCGATTATTAAATAAAAATTGCAGTATTTTATTTAAAATATAGAAGTGTAATAATAGTGTATAAGTTACTAAATTATAGATGAAATTTAATTATTTATATAATTTTAAAATTTCTATTTGACTCTCTTTTCGGTATTCTTATTAACGAAAATTCATCGCGACAAACTGTATAGAAATTGCATAATTCTTTACTCACAATTTAAGTAGATGAACAACGATTAATTTTATTATTTCTTTTTAGTTGAAATATATTAGTCGAAAATAACATTAGGGTGCGTAAATAGCATTACACCAAATGGGATAATGTAGAAACGGTTTGACATTTAGATTCGATGTTTGAATTATACGTAAATACTTATATTTTTATGAGAGCTTTTGTTTTGTGCGATTTGCGGTCATGGCATGGTAAGAAAATAAGAAATGTTTAGTAGTATTTAATTTGAATGGTGGTGTTGTAGTACTGTCAAGTTTTGTCATTTGTGATTATGCGCATTGTTTATTGTGGTTTGAGTTTGTACTGAGTGAGACTCTACGCGATGTAAGCGGTTATATCTCGGAAACTTTGTCTATGTGTCTTAGGTTGTGCGGGAGAAGGTTTTGATAGTAAGTGGTCAAGAGAATTTATTAAATTATTAAAGTTCTAGATTTTATCGCTAGGAGACGTATTATAGTTGCGATGTTCATATCTAAAATTCCTGTTATCTCACAAAATCGAAGAATGAGCTATAACTGTAATCTCATCAGTTGAAATCCCGTTTAATACCAAATAATTATATAGGTATTATATAATTATTTCGTGACATTTCTTCATATCTGTATCTGTCATACAAGAGGAGAGGGAAGACCATCTATTCGTCAATGGTGGAAGTTTAATACTTCCGTTACTATTCAACTTATCTGAATAATGCTGAACTCATTTGAAAGGGAATTGTGTGGACTCTACACAAGAGCGTTTAAAGCTTACAGCCATAAGCTTCAAACACATAAACTAGAGATCCGTTTCTACAGTGATAGGTTATTTTTACAATCTTCTTCAAAAAATTAAATGGATTTTTACTGTGCATTAGTGGGATCTTAAGTAGCTTTCAATCACCTATACTTGACTGAAAACCGCATCTCGATATGTCTACCCGTTTGCAACTTATCGTAAAAAAATGTAAACAGCTAGAGAATAAGACAATAAATACAATCATTAATACAATATAATCAATTAACTGAAAAACACACAAAATTACGTAACCATGAAATTAGAAATCCAATAATCAAACTTATTCAAATAAATTAATTTGAAGGATGATACTGTTCAACTAATCTTTCATCGAAATGTGACCCTAAAATGGAAAGAGTTTTTACTGATGGCACTAATGTCTGTATCTCCCCACACTGTCCCTTAAGGAAGCATTTATGCAACAACGGTCGGGTGAGCGAACTCTGGTGCATGCGAGTTACATGAGGAAACAAGTTAACATGTAATCTGTACATGAATTGAAGTACTCAGGTAGAAACATTTTGGAAAGTATCTACTGGGGGATCTACTTTCATGGTACTCAAGTTTCCAGTGGGCAAGTTGCTGGACTTTATAGAGGACAGTAAAGTTATCAACTGGAAATGGGGGTTTCAATAGGGATGGTACAAAGAGCACCCAGCTCAAGTGCCTGGACTATAGGTGTCCCGTCCTAACTGAATAGATAAATAGATAGAAAGTAATGGAGGTAGTAATGGAGTAAGGATGGAAGGTTCTACTTTCAATGGATAAGATCTTATTTACCTCCATAAATAAAACTAAATAGGTCAAGTCAGGTGACCTTGTTAGCTAGAAAAGGCTTCGCCTTTCTATCCATCGATCCGGATATACATATTTCATCGAAATGTCACCGAACATTAATTGACAAATGTGATGGGTAGTCGTCAAGTTGAAGGAATATACATATTTTGCGTAGTTTAAAGGGGCACATTTTCCTATAGAACAGGTAACTCATTATGAAGGAACTCCAAAAACAGATTATCAGTTAGTGGTTAGTAAAGCAAATAGGGTATTCCTTAATACGCTGCAACAAACAATAACACTCCAGCGTCTCTAATATTGCACTATCCGCATCCAGTGGTGAGTTTCGGCAGACCAGTAATGACAGTTATGCAATTTTACTTTACCGTCGCTATAAAAAATGAGCTCATCTGTCGAAAAAATTTGCAATATAAATTCAGGGCTTTTGTTGACCATCCCCAAAAATAAATGATCGAAATAACGGCGATGTGGATACCGCATCAACTACTCTCTTTTAATTATTGCTGCATTCTGTTATCATATCAACTACTTCATCATGCGTAAAAAGCATTTCAAACGCACAAAGTATTTGGTTTTCGGTTAAGGTTGACCAATCGAAATCCAAATACTGCGACATTTATTTCTAATACTGTCATTCGAAACACGTGGTGTTTCTCAAAGTCAATTTATCTTTTACTTTTATTATTACCTGGCTGCGTTCTTGTCTTTAACACTTGCTTTTTTGCGATAAGTTGAGAACGCATAGAGATATTAAGATGCGGTTTTCAGTCTAATATAGGTGATTTGACACTGCCTGAGATCCCATTAATACCAAATAATTAGTAACGTGCCATTTATTTTTTTAAAGAAAATCGTAAAAATAAAGTACCATCACAGAAAGAGACTTTAGAGAGAGTTTATTTTTTTTAAACTAATGGATACACCATATAAACGCTATTTCAAGTCTATATAATTCTCTTTCAAACGAGTCCTGGATTATTTGCATAGGTTGAAAAGTAATGGAAATATTAAACTTTAAACGTTGACAAATATATGATCTTTCCCTTTATCTGGCATTAAACGGGAATTCAATTGATGATATAAAAGTTATAATTGCTTCTGCAATTTCCTGGGATAATAGACATTTTAGATTTGCACATAACAGTTACACCCCAAGCGATAAAATTTGGAACTTGAATATACTTTCCAGCAATATCTTTTGACTACTTTAACTTTAACTAAGAATATTTTTTCCGCAGAACCTAGGACAAATACTACCCAGGTTTATTACTGTTCATTGAATAACACACAAATGTGAAGATTCTTTTACAAAATTGAAATGAAATACAGTTGTGAGTAATAAAATATAATGTAATAATATAATTTATGCAATAAGCAGAACCCCTTCATGAGTAGTAGTAGTGCATACTATTTGCACGCAAAACCGGTAAACAACGTAGGTACATAACTTAAAATTGCCAGCTATAACTTTAGTTACCGACTATATGTTAAGTGAGCGCAGTTTTTTTAATACAGTAGAACCCCGATTATCCGTGCTAATCGTGGGGGTGGCATGGCCGGATAATCAAAAAGCACGAATAATCGAATAATAATATGTAAACGTAATAAAATTAAAAAATATGTATGTTAAACTGTATTTATTTTTATACATATAACAAGTGAGTTATACATATATATATATATATATATATATATACATACACGTATATAGAAGCATAGCTACATATACAAATACATATACGTATGTATTATTTTTTGAAAAAGTCAGTCATAAGTGACTGTCGCTTATTCTTAACCAATTTTTCTTTAATTGACATCCGAATTTTTCTAACGCTAGTTATTTCGTTATAATTAGTGTCGTCTTGTTGCTCAAGATATTCCAGAAGAATTTCTGAACAAGAAAGGGCCTCTGCAAAAGAAATTTTCTTAATCGCTGAATCCTCAGTTACAAATTCATCATTACTATCATCATCGGTACTGGCAATACCCAGAGTCTCCGATACTATTGCAGAGTCATCTTTGATTTCGTATCCTGGGTCTTCCTCATCTATTTTCAACCATGCTTCAAGGTCATCTCTATCTACTCCCTCAAAACCGTTAACGTTTTGCGCAATGTTCATAAGCGACTCTGTAGTAACTTGAACACAGTCTTCATTTATAATATCGTTTTCTGATACAACACGATCTGGAAATAATTTCCTCCAAGATTTTCGTAGAGTTATAGGTGTTATTTCCGACCAACTTTCTGCTGCAGAATACATTGCATCCTTAATTGTCCATTTCTTATAAAATGACTTTAAGTCGTTATCGTCTTGTAAAACAGCACGCAGCAAAGATTTTCTATATCTGCGCTTGAATGTCTCTAGTACTCCCTGATCCATAGGTTGAATCAGAGACGTGACATTGGGTGGTAAATAAGTCACGAAAATGTTACCATCTTCAGTTTTAAGAATATCATTGCTAGGATGCGAAGGGGCGTTGTCCAATAATAACATGGCTTTTTCCGGTAAACCTTTCGCACACAAATGTTCACGAACTGCTGGAACAAATTTTTGAAAGAACCATTGCTTGAAAATTTCTTGATTCATCCAAGCTTTTTTCTGGTTGTAATAATCAACAGGAAAATATTGCATTTCTGTTCCCTTAAAAGATCTTGGCTTTTTCGCTTTGCCGATACAAAGAAGTTTTAGTTTATGTGATCCGGAAATGTTGGAACATGCCATTATAGTTATTCTTTCCTTGCTAGATTTATGACCTGGTGCCGACTTTTCATTGTACGACACAAGAGTTTTTGATGGAAGGGCTTTCCATAACAATCCGGTTTCATCCGCATTATAGATTTGTTCCATAGTTAAACTGTGGGAGGCGACAATTTGTTTAAATTCAGCCATGTATGATTTTGCAGCATCTGCGTCAGCGCTCAGCTTTTCTCCTTGAATATCAAGCTGACGAACTCCATGCCGGGATTTAAACCGCTGTAACCATCCTTGCGAAGCACTGAATTGTTCTTGAATGTTCAATTGTTGATGAAACCAAAGGGCCTTTTCCAGTAACATTGGTCCACTAATTGGTTGCCCTTCACTTCGTTTTTGCATAAACCACTTATAAACCGCCTGGTCCAATTCTTTCATAGACGATTGTTTCAACGTTTTTCGTGACGACGACGCGTTAAAAGTATCGGATGATATCACGAACTGTGTTAGTTTATTCTTGTCGCGGAAAATATCACGCACGGTTTGCTTTCCGATATTATAATGACGTGCAAGAACAGCCACCGATTCACCTTTTTCCATCCTTTCAACAATCTTTAACTTAGTTTCTATTGTTAATACATTTCGTTTTCTTTTTGCTGCGAGTTGAGACATGTTTACAGTTCATATAAGCGCCGCACTGACAACGTAAACAAATACACATGCACACGTTTCGATACGATAACCTAAACTAAACGCTTTGGAAACGGTTAAGCGAATAGCGTGCCACGGATAAACGATTATGTGAAGTTTATTGCGGGCGCAGGCAACACACGGTTAATCGAGTGGCCGGTTGATCGATACACGGATAATCGAGGTTCTACTGTATTGTGATACTTAGATGCCAATACACTGCAACCTCGTTTATCTTTGCGCTCACTTATATCCACCCTAATTCATATCTGTACTATAGCGCTCATTTATATCCGCTCAGCATTCACCACCCGATAGTGCACGTATTCACATAAGCCAATCAGCGCGTAGCACGGCCTTTCCTCTCCGCTAACGGGATAAGCGTGGGGACTCCTCTTGAGCGCATGTAAGTGAATCTTTACGTTTCCCGACCGCGGATATAGACGAGGTTCCAGTGTACTTAGAATACAACACTTTTCAAATATTCCCAGTAGAAAAGTCTGCGGAAGTCATGTTTGGAAACGTAGGATATTAAATCGGACTTCTCCGTCCATTCTACTGCCTATGGAAATTGTGAATTCAGAATACACAAACTTGTCGACCGAAATGAGGCGGAGAACCATCTTGTTCATACTAGACAGCTAGGTATAAAGCGTGCCGATTTATTGAATTTGCTCTAGCCTACTTTATTTTTGGCACAATTTGATTTTGTAATAGTTTAAAGTATCCCAGTGATGTTATTGTAATATGTATAAAGATGACGTTTCTGTCCAAGATTTCACACCAAAGTTTTTCCGAAAATTGCATGCGAGTTTCCTAGTTGGCATGGGGATTGGTAGTGTGCCAGTATCTATATATATATATATATATATGTTTTTTATAGGACCATTTATCGTAATGTAGCTTTGTATGAAAAAGCAATGTTTGTTACACAATTTTAATCAGTTTCAGTTTTCCGCCATCATTTCTACAAATTACAACCTGCAATCAAAATTATAACTCACAACAGACAGTTTAATTCTCCTTTTTTATCCTTTGACAGACAATGCTGTATTTTTAATTCAATTTCATGGCAAGTGACATCAGATTAAATCTAGGTTGTCATTTCCAAATATTCAAGATGGCTGCCTCTGACAAACAGTCAGAGGTCACAAGTCGCATAAAGACAATGAAATTTGTATCCAAATATGAGCATTTATGTATAATCAAATACCTACTATATAAACTATATGCTTGTATTTGGTATAATTTAAGCTTACCTATACCTTACCAAACGTCAAATCTAAATGCCAAACTATTTATGTATACATAATCTCAATACTGCAATGCTATTTACGCACTCGATATATTATTTTATGCTGTAATAAAAAATTGTAATTTGTGTTCTACTGTATAATTAGAACTACCTACGACGTTAAATTCGCTTTGTGCGTGTCGTTTTTCCTAAAAGTAATCAAATTAGTCCCGTTTTCTCTGGTTACCATTCACCTAACGAAAACACATATTCGCATTACGGTAGTTAATCTGCTAAAATCAAGTTGAGCTTCAATGTCAGTTGCAATTAGGTAGGCTTTATTGATCCAAAGCGAGTTATCTGTTGTTGGAAACATCACGGTAAAGTATGCAACACTATGACGTCACGTTTGTATAGTAGAACAGGGTTTACTGCATCTGAAAGTGCTGCGGAACTAATTAATATGCCAACAACTAATACAGTTTAATATTTTATCGAATAGGATAGTTGCCAAATTAATGTGGCAACTTGCCTGCAAGTCAGTACAGTTTGGTTCATATTCAGAATAATAACTTGTAGGCTGATATAGTGTGTAATTACAAATAATTACTAGAATTATATACACGTTATTATATATAATGTTTTATTGCTAGGACTTGTATACTTCAATGAGATGGGCTGGCTGCATACATAGTCAGAGTATTACATAGCTTTTGCTCACAAGACAAACGGTTACGTAGCTGCCTGTATTACATGTAATACTTGAATATGCGAGTAAAGAGTAATATATAACGAATCAAATATTAAATTCGATTTTTTTTGTCGTTTTTATGAAGGGGAAAAAAGAGTAATATATAACGAATCGAATATTAAACTCGAAATTTTTTTGGTCGTTTTTTTGAAGGAAAAAAAGGGTAATATATAAAATATTATTATTATATTTTTTTATTATGTATCTGTGGAGTTGGCGCTGGTTTTTTTGAGTTGCTGCTGGTTTTTGGATTTGGTTAGCTATGTTTAATACGCTTAAAAGTTGTGGAGCCGGTTAAGATTAGCGGAAATGCTGGTCGGTGGGCCGGAAGAGTTCGGTCCAAAGTCGAAGACTTTGGGTGGGTCAGCTGGTCCAAACTCAAAGAGCAGGTCCAAACTAAAGAGTTTGGGTGGGGGCTACTAGTCATACGCTTCTAATTGGCGAAACCAGAGAACTATAACAGCCAGAATAGTGTTATCCGGAACCTTTTGTAGAGCATTTCCTTCTATACAAAAATTGATAACAAAACAATTTTTTTGATATCTCTCCTTGCTACAGCTCGATAGGCAAAAAAGGATACATCATGAAAAATGCAAAATCTTCCTTTTTTCGCCTAAGAATGGGCAGATACCAAAAAAGTGCAAGACTTTTTTTGCAAAGCATGAAATTCTTTACAAAAGGTCTTCCTCAAAATTATTCAAACTGTTACAGTTTTCCAATTGTACCAATTAAAAGTGTTACTGTTGGTGCTGTTTGCCTGTTGTAGTGATAAATGTTCGCAAAGTGCCTTGCGTTATGATTAAAGTCGGCAAAGAGGAGCAAGTTTCAGCGCAGTGCGGAGAGCAACGTAGAGGGATGAAGCGCTTGGCACGAAAACTCGAGTGTTCGTATCTAAGCATACTTGTTGAGTACTATTCCACTGGTCGTTGTGAGTGCTTCTCACTCTGTCACTTTACGCTTAAGTACTAATTTTTCTAAATACGAGCTTGTTACACGTAACAGGATATAAGTCGGATATAAAACTAGATATGTATCACATATCATTGTAGTAAAACATCATCGTACAGATAAATATATATATATTGAAACAAATACTAACAAGAAAAAGTTCTTGACTACACAAACACATCTAATAAATATACCGTATTAAAAACGTGGTATAAATTTTGAATGGGAAAAATATGGCACAAAATATGAAGGAAAATCATAAAGAACATGAGTCTGCAAGTCGACGGTTTCGGAAACATGAAACATTTTGCATTTACAAACAATGTAGTGTATGAACAAGTAAAAACGCGAAAAGTCAAAGAAGATATTGAAAATTTATCCCACTTCATAGCAACCGTGACATTCTGATGCAAGAATTTTCTAATTATTTCGAAAAGCCAGACATACGCTTGTATTCAGTGGCATTCCTAATCTACATCTGGGGTCAGGAATTATGAAAAGCCTGCAGCGTTGTTAAATGTCGAAAAACTATCCTTTGCTTTTCGGTTTTATTGGTTTTACAAGTTACATATTACCCTCGTATTAACAGATATAGATCGCTCTGCGTTTTAATACCGTGATAAGCTATTCTGTTTAGAATATTCTATGAGTACTGCTAATTTCTATGACATGTTTTGTACTTCGCGTTAAAACTATTCAACACTTTTATGAACACGAACTAGGAATAAGTGACTGCTTAGATGTGGCATGGGTAATTGTCTTATGCATAGAAACTCGCACATAACTTGATATTTTCAAAAAGTGCTCATGTAAATATGCAAGCATTTGTGGTCGTATCATATACAGAGCTTTTGCAAACTTAAGTTAATGAAGCGAACGCTAACATTGTGCATAGAATAAAAGAAGGAGCTTTACAGCTGATTGCCTATAAATAGGGTAGGTATTAAGATTTTTCTGTTTGTTTTATAAATGTGTCCTAATGGTTCAGGTCGATTCTTCTATGTTAATAAATAAATATTTTCTCAGTTGATGATTACATTTTTTAATGATACTTGGCAAAACAGTTATTTATCACTTATAATGTAAAAAACTTTCAGGAAAATATTCTATGCACAACATTTTTGTTTCTTAGTGACATACCTTTGATAACAATGTGCGGTTATATAATATTAAATCAAAATGAAAATATTTGTACTGTATATAGTATATATTAGTATATTAGTATTGTTCATATAAAACTGTCCTTTAGATTAGCGTTGTATTGCATTAGAAATTTAACGTACCGTGCAATCGGCGTCCCCAGCGTAGCAAAAGTCGCCTGAAACAGAGGTTTGAATCCAAAGGTGGTCTCCGTTAATTGCTGTTTCACTCCAATCAGGTGTCGATCTCAACGGCCTTTCACCGGTTTCTGTGAGATTCTTTCTGGAAAAAAAGATAAAACGTGATAGACCCAATTACACAGATGACAAAACCTGTAAAGGAAAGTATTTGAAAGAAGAAATTACGTGTCAAAAGGTTTAGACAAGTAACGATGAAATAGTGCTACAAATCAGCATTGTTTCAATGCTATAAATGGCACTAAAAATTATTATTAGTACACAAGTAACACAAAAATATTGGGTTCTGTCAGGAGTTATACGTAGAAATACATGTCTTTTTCGCTTTATTGAAAAATTGTTTAATTTTCATTTATTGGGAGATCGTAGTTTAGTACATCGTCGTTTAGTACACACGACCGCTATCTGAATGCTGAATTATCAGAAATATTGAAAATTATCCGATGGTAGCAAAACTCTATTTACTAAATTATTCGGACATGGGCAGCTCTGAAGAAATCTACTTTTTCCTTATATGGTGATATTAAACTCGATAACTCGACTTCCTCTTGTGTCGGATATTTTACAACATTTATGACGTGATGGTTTAATACGAAAATGAAATATTTTTGAAGTTATACAAACTATAAAAAATAAAAGCTTAATATACGCTACTCCATAATTTTATTATAAAACACGATACTACAAAAGAAACATGGTGATAGAAGTAATGCATTTGAGCTACTAGAGGCTATTTCGATAAGGTAAACAAAGGTTGTTACTAGTTAACAAAGGATTTGGTTCAGCATTTACATCTGTTCTCATTCTTGATGATCGTTCGTTTCTGGCATTCTAAAGTCCATTTGCAAGATCAAAGATGGATGGATTATATTTACTTGCCTCTTATTGAGTAACGAATAAGTACTCTAAATTCTCTGACGTTTATATGAAATCGACGTCTTTCGGCGTGTCAGTAGATTTACAAACTTGAATATCACTGAAACAATTAAGATGCTTGCACAAATCGCGAATTTGACAGTGGTATTAATTTATGTTCACTAAGAAAAATGATCTTTCATTTAAAAGGAATTTCATTAATTTAAGTTTTCCTGTTTTATATGTGGATAACGAGAATATACATATATCTAGTTGAAACTATAAAGATTTTGAACAAACCTATTTCTACGAAAGTCAATCTCGTTTTAGTAAATATTTCAGCATGCACAATTTAGAATGGTATGAGTTTTGAATACAACCTACTTCAATTTTGACATTATTGAATGAATCAGCCATTGTTACCAAGTAATGCAAAGTCTTGGTGATAGAGATAGACCTATATTTTTAGCTTTCTTACAGTCATCTCGTAGAATCACTCATGAATAGTTACCGAGCTCAATATAAAAATACATATTCTAGTACAGTGCCACGAAGGGGTCGCTCACTGGATAAAGGGGAGGTACGAGTATGCAACCAGCAGTGCTATAATGTTTGGTTTGTTGTCTAGTTTACAGAAAATTCTTGGCGAAAATGGATAATATAATATTTTTGAACCTCTACATTTTTATGGATTTTATGGTCTTTGGTTTTTCTTATCAAACACCCTGGATTTTTTAAAATAAAATATATCATTTAATTGTCTCAAAAAACTATTGTGTAGTTTTAAAGTTAATAATTTACAAAATATTTACATGCAGCTAAAAATAATGATAGGTGCAGTTAAAAAGTGAGCTCCGATATCCCGACTTTCCTCTGGTTATTGTGCACTTGACCAATGCATGTAATAAAAGTCGTCTACCTGTATCATAATCGTCGAATATCATGAGCAAACTATTATCCACGTATGTAGGTATATGTAAGGGTATAAGTTTTAATAATTAATTTTGCACTTATACGTGCGTAAGAGATCAGGGAGTGGAAGAAAAATTTGGCTCGACTTCTCATTGGTTCTTGTAATCACACGGTAAATTTAGTTCCTTGTGCTGAGGTAACTGCGTTGTAAGCATTAAGCAACCTATATTATCGAGAGTGGAGACAGTGTTCTATTTTGTTGATAAGATAGTGCGCCACCAACTTCAGCACAACGAACTACAGGTGGCGGGACATTCAAAGGGATTACTTTATTAATATTGAAGACTTTTATTAAAGTATATACCAAATATTTCATAACTATAATAGTATAGTTAACATATAACTATACTAATATAATTATGAAATATTTGGTATATACACATATCAGAAAATCTGGGTATAAATACAGTGGAATAATATATTAAAATACTTTATAAGAAACTGTTACGTTCGAGAGATAAGTACCTACATACTACAAATATGTTACACTAATACATAAAGTAATTTTAAAATAAATCTAATCTATTGTACTACTACCCGTTGTTGGATCGAGCTAAAACAACCAACTCTCTTAAAAGTCTCAGGGGAATAAAGATTCGACAATTGACCTCAATAAATACCACAGTGGCCCGTAAATGTTCAAAATTTTACTTTCAATTAAGTATAACAAATTATGTAATTCGGTAACAATAAAAAGGAAAGAATACTACTACTACTACAATACTACAAAAGAAAATGCAACAACAAACGCTTGATGCTAAAAATAGAAAAATTAAATTATTCTTACAAAAGGAATCCTAACCTAAAAGAACTACTTATTAGTAGTATTACTATTGCTAATACTACTAATAAAACTATAAACTACTACTACAATACTATAAAGAAAATACCACGTAAAATAAAACTAAAATAAACGAAAAGAAGATAAATAAGTTACTACAAAATCCAAACCAAGGGTGCTCATGCTCTCACGCAAGATAAACAAACAAGTGAGATATCAAATATGACGTTTTCCATGCCTCCCCGTTACGTCGATAATATAGGTTGCTAAATGCTTACAACGCTGTCACCTCAGCACAAGGAACTAAATTTACCATGTGATTACAAGAACCAATGAGAAGTCGAGCGAAATTTTTCTTATTATGATTCTACCCCCTGTAAGAGATATGACAATAATCCTACGGTAATCAACATTTTATTTAACATGAAAAATAAAGTAAATGATTTATAAAATAATAAATTAATATTATAAAGAAAAAAAATGAATTTTGACACAAAAAGAATATTTCACATGGTAGGTATATCATTAGGTGGAGCAGTGGGAGACTGTCGAGACTACCTCGCCGGCCTCTCGCTGCACACTAGATGACATCAATTTAGATGATATCAGAATCGACTCCGAGCCGGAAGAAGGATATACTCTGACGCCGCAGGAGTTTGTAGAGCTGGAGGCAAGTGGTCCTCCACCCCACTAGACGTCTTCACCAGGCTGGCGCAAATTAACTTACAGCATGCGAGTGAAGCCTCGGCTGTGGCTGCAAGGATGTTTGCAAAACACAACCTGGGTCTCGTGTTGATCCAAGAACCTTGGAATAATCGAGGGCAGATAAAGGGTCTGTCATGTAAAGACTCACAGCATCCTAGGGCCTGCATCCTAATTAGAAACAACATTAACTATATATGTGTTGCAGAATTTATGACTCGGGACCTGACGACGATCATGGTACACCGCGACATCGAGGGAAGCAACCGAGCCATTGTAATTGCCTCCGCGTACTTCGCCAACGACGGGACAACAACATCACCGCCTTTGGAAGTGAAGGAGCTAGTGAGGTATTGCAGCAGGAAGAACCTGCCGTTGATAGTCGGATGTGATGCCAATGCACACCACGACATGTGAATTTTCCCCGTTCTCCTACAGAAAGGACAGGAAGAGGTACTACAGCATCTCGTAAACATAACGAGAATCAGTTTGGCGTTGGGATATATCCCCAAAAACTGGAGAAGGGCGAAAGTCACCTTCATACCAAAAATAGGGAAGGAGGATGGGACTGACCCCAAATCCTTTAGACCTATTTGCTTGACATCTTTTCTTGACATCTTTTCTATTGAAAGCAATGGAAAAAGTAATAGATAACTGTATAAGAATGGAGGTTATGGAGAAAGCTCCACTTCACACAAGTCAGCACGCATACAGGGCAGGCAGATCGACAGAGATTGCCCTGGAAGAGCTAACAAGGATCATTCGGAACACCCTGAATGAAAAAGAAACAGCTATCTGTGCCTTCCTAGACATCTCAGGTGCGTTTGATAATACGTCGCATGATGCGATCAGACGAGCACTGGAGACAGAGGGGAGGGGGAGGGGGAGTGAGTAAAACAGTAACCAAATGGATAAGCGAGGTGCTCTCCACAAGCACAGCTGAGACAACGGTAGGCCAACACACTACGAGGATCAGAACTACCCGTGGAACACCTCAAGGCGGCGTTTGCTCGCCTTTGATGTGGGGGATGAGCTGCTTAACAGGTTGACTGCGTTCGGCGTACACTGCATAGGATATGCCGATGACATTGTTATAATAGCAAAAGGCAAGTTTGAGGGAATTCTTTGTGACCTGATACAAACAAGCCTTAGAATTACTAGCGAATGGTGTCGATCAGTGGGGCTGCGCATTAACTCAGCAAAAACCACAATCCTACCTTTCACTAGGAGGAGAAAACTACTGAAAATGAAAGATATACTTCTAGATACAGCAGTAATCGAATGCAAAACAGAAGTCAAATATCTAGGAATAATCCTGGACAAAAAACTTCTGTGGAACAAGCATATCGAACTGACTGTGAATAAAGCAACAAGAGCTTTAATGATATGCCGGAACTTAGCAGGCAAAACGTGGGGTTGTAATCCAAATATACTGCGATGGCTGTATACTAGTATAGTAAGACCTATGGTAACATACGGGGCAATAACCTGGATCCAAAAGGTCACACACGTCACAACCAAGAATATCCTTGGCAAGCTGCAAAGGTTAGCATGTGTATGCAATACCGGAGCAATGGGAACATGCCCAACCGCTGCCCTAGAGGTCATCTTAGACCTCACACCTCTACACCTAGTAGTGGAGGGAGTGGCCCGTGCGGAAATGTACCGACTAGCCAGAGCAGGGACGGGAGGGAACGAGACTCCATGCCAAGCGATGAAATGGTTAGGAAATACAGCTTCGAAAAGAACTTTTCAGCGAAGTTGAGTAACAAGAGAGAATGGGAAGGAGAATCCTCCACCTACTCTCTAAAAGCAAACACCATCAAATGGTATACAGATGGGTCCAAAACTGAAAAAGGAACAGGTGCAGGGGTATTCGGGCCAGGAACTAAATACTCAGAGCCGATGGGAATATACGCCAGTGTCTTCCAGACAGAGATTAATGCGATTGGAAGATGTGCTCAGGTGAATCTTGACAGGAACTATCGAAAGGAGAGCATTGCAATCTTCTCCGACAGTCAGGCAGCCTTACTGGCGCTGAGTTCTAACATCATCAGCTCCAAGTTAGTTTGGGAATGCCGGGATAAACTAAATAACCTGGGCAAGGAAAACAAAGTTGCATTATGCTGGGTACCATCAGGACACACTGGAATCAGTGGCAATGAAAAAGCTGATCTATTAGCAAAGGAGGCCGCCACAACTTCGTTTGTGGGACCGGAACCATTCTGTGGAATAGGGATGAGCACATATAAGAAAGAACTTAAAGACAGGGAAAATGGCGTCAGAGTTTCCCTCTGGCACAATCTTCCTGGTCTGAGACATTCCAAGGTATTCCTTGGAAATTTCAAGAAGCAGAAAGCAAAAACCATGCTGGAAGTAAGCAGGAACAGCTTACGCATTCTCACAGGTTTCCTTGCAGGGCATTGTCACCTCGGGGAACACATGAAGAGAATAGGTCTGAAACAGAATGGCGACTGCAGGTGTTGCGGGGCGGAAGATGAAAGTCCGGAACACCTGATATCCAACTGCACAGCAATTGAAGAAATTCGCGCCAACTATCTTGGCAAAGGCCTTATAGACGAGGAAGAAATACCTTCTCTGAAACCATCACATCTGTTACAGTTTATTAAAGCTCTCATGCGGGATGGGGAGCTGTGACTGCGGGCAAAACCCAGCAGCTTACACCTCATGTAAGGGGGCACAATAGACCCACGGTCGCGGTGCAATATCACCCTTATATCTAAATCTAATCTAATCTAGGTACATCATTTGAATATGTGTCCATTTTACTTTTATAAGTTGTTTTGTTGAAATCGCTGATTCCATTCAAATAAAGTTTTAGCGGTATATAGGTAACGATGTAAGTAAACTTGGCCAATTTCGGACACATACTCAGTGGCTTACGCATGCAATTTTGTATTTAATTTAATATATAAGAAAAAATTTACGCTATGCATTCAGTATTGGACGGTTAAGTGTGATTGTAGCATATTTATATACTACTCGATCGCATACTAACTTGCAATTCAAGGTTACTACATTCTTCGGACACCTAACTATACTGTGCCCGCCATAAACCTATAACCCGATAACGCTCGAAGCATGTCCTGCCTATGTGCGTGGTTCATCTGTGATAAGCAACAAAATATATAGGACGTATTAAGAAAATCTATTACTCTCTATATCGAAAAAAAATCGTGAAATGCTCTTTGAAATACAGATGAATTCTGCGAAATATCAAAATTCTAACTTAAATGGTAACTGGGTAATCCGTAATATGTTTCAATTCGAATAAAATAGTTTAATGTGTTCAAAAGTGACTTTCCTTGTGTATATTAATACAAAAACAAGTCTGTTTATTCATTACGCATTAAAGAGTAAAATTAGACGGTTCCGTAAAACAAAATAGACATAATCAAAATATTATCCGTTCTGTTTCCACAGGTACTAGGAATATTAAAATAGCTTCCATATAAAAAATATTTTGCAACGTGAGCGAATAGATACTCTGCTTAAAGTTATTTTTGTTTTATTTTGATTTTTACCGTAAGATTATTGAAATGGGACGCTCTTTGTTTTATACACATGTTTTCCAAATTGCAGTAAAATTTGGAAAATAGGTATAATCGTATGATTCCTAATTACGTATTACGTGAAAAACCGTCTTTTTGACGGCATGTGTTTTTTTTTAATAAGACACTCGTTATTAAAATATTATAATTGATTCTGCTAATTACTATAAACAATTTGATATAACTTTAGCTGGGTCTAAAACCCAGAGTTACGAAGAGAAAAGCGATTGAAGTTGAAGAAACGGTTCACTGTCGTCCATTTTTTACAAAAACCTCAAGTGAATATTAAAAAACAAAGTGTATGACTAAATATGCTAAATTTTTGAGTAAAATAATGGCCTACACTCGTTGAAATTATTTACCATTATACAGGATGACCTAGTTTTGCAAATCCATTTCGGACTTAGTTTTTTCAAACGGAATACCCTGTATATTATTTTCATATGTTAAAGACAATTTCACTAGCTTTCCAAAAATACCTTCATATTACCATTTTGATTGATGGTGTTTTAGCAAATTCCCCAGAATTGCATTTTTTTGAGATTTGTTAAGTTTAAAGATTTAAAGTGATCATGCAAGGATGCATGTAATTAATAATAAGCAAACCATAAAAAATATTCAGCATATAAAGAATATAAGAATTCTCCACTAACTCAATGACAAGGTGTTCCAAAATTGTTATGCATTACTACAATGTATATCACTACTTCTAGAAAACCTAAATTTGACAGCGAGAGAACAATTTTTGTCTCAACGCGATGGATCTGCGCCACATTCAGTCAAAAGGGTAGTACGTGTGGTACTTTTGGAAAGCTGATGAAGTTGCCTACCCCACATGAAAATAATATACAAGGTGTCCTCTTTGAAGAAAACTAAGTCTGACATAGATTTACAAAACTCTATCATCCTGTATAACGGCGAATAATTTGAAATCGAGTGTACGTCATTAGTTTTACACACTTAGTTTTTTAATACTCATTTCTGGTTTTTATAAAAAATTGACATCGGAGCATTTTTTTCACCTTCAATCGCTTTTCTGTTCGTAAGTATGGGTTCTAGACCCAAGTAAAATTATATCAAATTGTTTTATAGTAGTTACTGTTTTATAGTAATTAGCAGAATCAATTCTAATATTTTAATACCGGGTGCCTCATTAAAGAAATACATATTTGGTTTGTCACCAGCTGCTACGATTATCCCGTATAAAGAAAATATATTCAAAACATAGCCCATGTAGTCCTTCATCAAATTCCAAAACGGTTTGTCGAAATTTTACGCTGCTTAATTATAATTGTCTATTCCATCTTGATTGCACCATCCTGTATACAAAAATTATTGATTGTGAATAACTTACATACTTGTAACAGCTTATAACAAGTAATAAGGGTTAAATAATTAAAGCTTGCGTACGAGAGATCTTTTTAGTGAAACAAATACACTTCTACACTGTATACTGAAGCATTGGATATTTTTATATACAGAATATCAGCTATTTTATTTTAACTTTAGAAGACGAACTTCAGCAAAATATTTTTTGTACTTGGAGCAAAATTCCAAGCAAATTGGGGTTTCCGATTTTCTCGTTCACAAATCAACTCTACCAAAGCCGAAATAATCTTTTTCTTTGTGATATAAGAAAAGTAGGTATTTTGCTTTTAACCTCCGGAAACAAATGCGTTGACAAAGTGAAAATCTTTGCTATTATAGAAAGACCCTACTTATTCGATAAAGTGGTCGAGAATAGGCAGTAAACTGCAAATTTGCATACGAAATCTTCTTTTCCCTACGTTGCGTTTTTATAAACTTGCTTGATATGGTCATCGACTGGTTTCTTATTGAAAAAATAATACTTTCAAAAAGCATCGTTCTATATTAATTCTTAGTTCGCGAGCGTTTTATTTAGAAGTGAAGGCTTGTTATCTGTTTTATATAGTTTAAAAACGTTTAAAGATAATGTAAGACTTCTTCCCAGGTAGCAAAAAACGTTTTTAAAAGGTTAAATAAAAGTTACTTGCAACGTTCACGTTTATAAATGTTAAAATAACGTTGCCTAAACGTTACTCACTAAACGTTAATGTAACGTTAAAAAATTATCGTTATATTTAGTTACGTTACTTTGACGGTGAAAATATAACGTGTTAACATATGTTTGAATAATTATACGGGGTTTACGTTGTAGAAATTAGAAAATTAACTTATAACTGATTATTCACCTTCCTATTTTTTGATGGAATACGAATTTACATCATATTCTTCACTTTGCTGCTCTTCATTTATTTCGGATGTTACATATTTTTGTAGTTTCATCGTTATCAGAAACTAAGCTATAGCAATTAAGTGGCGTCAAAATTTAATGTATTGTATTCCTTTATATAAATATTTTTGCATTTTCCAACCTTAATAAAATGTTTCTCGTGTAACGTTTCAGAACGTTTATGGAATGTTAAATTATAACGTTTTCTTTTTGTGACATTAAGACGTTTCCTAAATGTTATATAAACGTTTTTGCTAACGCTAAGGAAACTCTTTTAAAACGTTTTACAAACGTTACATGCTACCTGGGTTATTGAAGTATCCATTAGGAGGCAAAGTATTATATTATCTAGTGTATATTATCTAGGCGAAAATTAATAATAATGGCAAGTGTAAATATGTTAAATTAAATGTGTATTATATAGGCGTATAACGGACAGGATTGTAATGTTCTCAGTCTAAAACTAAATTTAATGCCGACAGTTAACTATATGTTATACTTAAAATAAAACCTTTGTCTTTTAAATTTGAAAATTTCGATGTAGTAAAAACAAGTAAATAAATATGTATACTTGAGTTTGGAAAAATTGTTTAGCAAAATTAGTAAATTTTTAATACACGAACTGAAAGATTTCAAGAATGGTGAAAGGAAATTTTTATACCAGATGTAGTTGGCGTTTCTAGTTTAAAAGGAGATTACAACATACTCTTATGTTAAATTAATGTCAATATGCAAGAGAACACACACGAAGTAATCACATTTGCAACGATTTCATCTTTAAACGTGATGTATTTTCTGTAGAAATAATTGTTAGAGTGAAATCTGGGAAGATGTTGCTCTCTCCCTCCATTCAAATATCCACTGCCAATAAGAATACTCATTTTTCCGTCGATCTTGCAAAAAAGATTAGCAATTGGAAAATCATACCAAACTCAGAGTCAAACTATCTCAATGGTAGATATGTATGTTTCTTTATCCGAGTTATAAAGACTTTCGCATACAATTTAGAAACACTACCGCCATTGAAGTTTCTAGACAAAACTGCTCTGTTTACGTATCCTAAACATGTACTACATATAAATATATCTTTATTTTAATTGGTACTACGTGAATGTGTGCAAATTAAGCGCATTTTTTATTAGCATCGAATAAACTATTTTATTGACAGGATTTACTTAAAACTAAGACATACTAGAATTTGAAATATTGCGTTTTTAACCAGCTGCATTAAATTGACGTTTAGTTTTAGAAAACTGTATATCTGGCATCGGTTAAGTTGGTATTAAGTATAAATATACATTTTAAGTATGTGGTTATTTAGACTATTCTTTCAGTGAGCCAATCATGAAGTACAAATTCAAATATTTTTAATAATGTGCTTGTATAGCAGATTGAGTTTTATCTTCTATTTTTAAAAGGTTATTTAAATAAATGATTTGATAGTCTTTGCTGACAAAATCTACTAATAAGACAGAAAGAAAATATCACTAATGAATTTGTGTTATCTAAAATATAATGGTGGTTTATTTAAAGTAACAACATTAATAGTATTCCTGCTGGTATCATTGTAAATAGGGTTCAATTATTATCAATATCAACATTCAAAATGGACATGTTTTTTCACCATAGCGATTACCGCTGACAATGAAAAGTTATAGTGGTAGTACAGTAAGCGGAAATAATTTAGAACCTCTATGTGTAACTGTTAAAGCAATCAAATATATTTTGTCAAGATTAATTTTAGATCTTTCGCGATTTGACAGTAATATATTTTATCAGCAGAAATTAAATTGATTGAAACAAATATGTAGTTATGAAAAGAAGAATTCAACATGCTACAGTGAGATCGTTCAAATAATTCTGTTTGCGCAAAGGTTTTCCATGAAACGGTTAATTTTAAACATTGAACGAGTCTTTTATTTGACGTTAAATTGTTTAGATGTGGCATAATTGCAGCATATACGGAAAAATAAATTACAGAAATAAAAAAAAAAACATTTTGTCAGACAAAATTGAATATTAGATTTCTCTTAAGCAAGTTGGTAAGTTTTGTTATAGTAAAAAAAAAGAAACAAATACTATCAGATAAATAATACTTGATATAAATCTATATACCGAGTTTACAAATTTTAACGTACAATTGCAGTAGTCTGGCTGTTTGTAAATATATGTTATATAACATATATTTCATACTTCATACATATATAACTTCCACGTTGCGTAGACAGAATATAGTATCAACCAGTATATAACCTTATTGGAACTAAAATCAAATGACAAGATCGTACTTGTTGATTCTTAGGAAAAACTCTAGGATCACCAGTAAATACCAAGAGGAACTAAAATCAGGGCAAAATATTTGATAGCAGTAGAGTCCTACAACCAATACAACGAAGTTATCAATAATTTGTTATAAATAAGTAACAACTTGATTCAATTACCTAAAATATTTGGCCTCCTGCTTTCACTTTGTTAAAATAGGAGCAGTATTTTCTACTTTCAAATTAAATTCTTTGAAGGAAATCAAATATTCATTTACCTATATACAAACAAGCCAATTAGTTGACTGAAATAATATTTCCTTGAATTAAGCTTTTTTTCTGTGTATTGTATTAAAAAAACTGAGGAAACTTGATTTAGAAGGAACGAAGTTAATTAGCGTCAAGTGAAATGTTGTCTGTTGTCCGTGTGTTTTCTTGTCACTATAGCCTAGAGCAATGTTTCTCGTCCATTTACGAGGTTTCTCGTCCCACAAATCGTGCAAATAGATGTTGACACCAGTTAGATCATTTAAATTTAGCGGTGGTAGAGCAGTTTCATAGGTCAACTTTTAATTAAAATTGTAATTTATATTGGTATAACTTGCGGAAAAAGCTCATCCTGTTGATGAGCGGTTTCTTATCAGATTAGAAATTAAAGACCTGAATTTTTCTCATTGCAAATTTATTAATTGATTTAGATTACTACTATGTAACTATTTTATGTTTGTAATAATGTAGCAAATCTTAGTATAACAGTAATTGCTATAAGATAAGGGAAAATTGTGTAAACAAATGTGTTAATACAAATGAAAATAGTATGTTTTAAAATGTAATTAAATGAAAATTTTGGGCTGTCTAAGTAGGTATCGGGATTAGTAGTAAATCAAATAATAACGTTTAGTCGAATATTACTTAAGGCCCGATTTATAATAGAAAATCGCTAATTTTTTATTTTTTATTAGTATTTCCAAACAGCAACATCGTGATATAATAGAACACTAATAACAATTATTAATATTAAGTGATATGCTAATGTCAAATACTACAAGGATATAAAAGTATTGGTTTGAATTATAATGGTAATTTTGCAGTAAGTCTACTTGACAATATAATGTCTTCAAATGTATATTGTAAGAAAGCTGATAGCATATCTAAATATTCTTGTATTTTTAAAGATTTCATTATTTCTTGCAGGTTTCCTTAGTATAATCAAACTATGTATTTACTATTATAATATACATAATATATTTTCCATTACTATAAATTTACTTAAAAAGTCCACCAAATGAATTATTATTCATATGCTAATACATTGTTCGTAACATTCCTATTATTGGAGCATTTAAATAAATAGGTAGTATGTAAATGTGACTAACCTAAATATAAAATTACGCGTGTGTGTATAGGAATATATTTTTATCGTTTTAGTAGGGCCGTACAGTTACCGGTATATTTACTTAAGTGTGTTATTACAAGTTCTAGTAAATGGCTAACCGTATTGACAGATTTAGTTTTAACTCTTTTCGAAAGAATGAAATACTCTCGTGTTTTTTTCTTGAAATATAGCTGTACTAATAATAGGGAAAATTAAGATTCAATAACTTTCACTAAATATGCATATTTGTTCTTTTAAGTTATATTGTCATGAGCAATACTTTTTTTCTGTTGTATTTGATTTTATTTTTTTATTAATTTTTCTAATGTGTGATGGATGCTTAGTTAGCTATCACTGTAACTACCGCAGTGTAGTTTCTGTGTGTGTATAATTGTGTTTTAAATGCCTTTGCGACAGCATCATATCGCCTTTTATAATGCCACACTGTTAATCACTTTGCTCCCAACAGCGAATAGTACGTGGATCGGATTTCAATTCCCCCAGAAAAATGTCACCGTATTTCCGGAGAATTGAAACCCGGCTCCTATCGTTTTGCCACAACGATAGTCGGCCGCCTAACCACAGCGGCTATCGACCCATTTTAGATAAGGTTTTTGATTATTCCTATAAATATCAACGTGATGGAAATAGATCTGGCGATAGTTGTAAATTTGGTGTAAACATAAAGTCAAATATGTGATAAAACTCCCAAGATTCATTTTAATAGTATTGATCGTAAGTATCAATAAACGAATGTTATCGAAAAGTTGTGATAACTCAGCAACTGTAAATAGAATTGGCATGTTCAAACGGTGTTAATAGTAATATCTCTGGACATGTATTATACTGGAAAGGAGGGTGTAGATGATTTTACCAAACAACATTTTCCAATGATAGTAATAAAATAAAATGTAACGTTTTGTACATTTTGCTATTATTTGATAATCAAAACTATTTCGCTGCTGTTTCTTCACCGATGCTTAAAAACTACGTTTAGTTTTTATTTTTTTTAGTTTAGTAGTTATTTTAAAACTGTAGGATTTATAAAAAAGTTTACGAACATTCTTGTTTAATTTGAATTTCGTAAGAATAACCAAGGAACACAACAACAATAAATAAGGAACATTTACTCAATCACTGGAGTTATACGATATTTTGTTGTACAACATTTGCTTAACATAATTTTATTTGCTATAATATTATAAAGGGAAACTTGGAAAGTTAATGCTTTGTGAGTTAATATTTATGCATAGACATATCAAATATAACTTGAAAGTATGTAGCATTACTACATACTAACAATAAAGTAGGTAGAAAATTTAATTTCCTTCTGCCTCTCAACTTGCTGATTTCTGATGTTGATAAGAGCTTTGTTGCTGGCGATATCTTTATTTGCAAAAGTTAGGTGCGCTATATGTTTATAGAAAAGTTGAGAAATATATTTCCTCGTGATATCTAGTCGAGGATTGAAGTTGTTACTCGAAAAACGACAAAATCTGAAAGCCTACATATTTACGATAGCGGTAAAAATTTATAATATACTTTACGGCCAAGGTGTGGATAGTACATATTCAAACGGATACCATTAACAAACATTCTTTCTTAATTTCCAATACTTATGTTGTATATAATACTAAAATTACTGTTTTTTAAGTATTCTTAATATAGTTTGAATTAATTTTCCGGCTCACAAATATTTCAATAAAATAATGTCACAAGGAAAACGAAAACTCCATGGATTTGCATCTATTACTTTCTATTATTATTCGTATTTTAAAATATGCTCTTTCCAAGCCAAAGGCAAGAATTTTCTGACGATTGGAAAGAGGTTTGAGTAGTGTTCACATGGAAAGACAAATCCCTAGAGTTGTTGTCTGCGTACACGCTTATATATCTGGGTGGCTGGAGAGGGAGGAGGGGCGTCTTAGGAAAACTACGAGCGCAAGATAAAAGTAAGGCTAGAGGCGGAGTGGAAGGAGGAGTATAGAATATCGGAAAGACAGTTCGGTTTTGTGAAGACGCGATTGACGGTTAACACAATAAGAACTCTGGTGCAAACTAAAAACTTTAACAGGAAATGGGTAGCCTGGGTTGCCCGCGAGATCAAGAACGTGTTAAATGCGTATATCATCTATCTGTAGTAAATGTCAATTTACTTGCTAATGCTTCTATAGACTGTTATTGTGTGCTTTGGCGGATTAAATTATACAGTTTGTATCGATAGGATGGAACACATTACTTTGGCACGATATACCAATTAAGCGTCCTATTACAAAGCATAACGCATACGTCTAATATGATTTCACCGCATCCTATAGTTGATAATGATCGTTTGCAATTACCCTGGGAACGTTAAGTTGATACTGTATACAATTAAAACCATCAAAATCCAATTACATTACTGTAGTACATAGTGTTATCTTGTAGAAGTAACGAATAATGATGTCTATAATACATTGTAAGATTTTAGAGAACTATTGTCTTTTCCGATGTTAACAAAGATTTCAATAACTTGCGATCTCTGTATAGTAAGACTGTTAAGGATATTTCATCCTATTCTATATTCCTATTAGCCTAATCTACGCAGTTTTATATGTAAAATTTTAATTGACGGATCTATGGTAGTTTTAGAGGAGCCGCAACATTATATGCCACACATCACACGTGCACTATTGTCTAAGTCTGATCAAGGTTCATAAAAAAACACGACGTTTTGTTTCCTAACCTTCGTTCATTTCTTCGATTTTCTCTTTGAGGGTGCACTCAGGCTTTCGAGACATTCACTTTATATCAATATCACTTTTAAGATTAGATTATTTTTCATTAAACGCGGTTTTAAATTGATTTAAAGCCACATAGAAGTCATTCTTGATTTTCAATATTTTACCAGAAATTTTATGCGAGTTAATATTATTATTACATATATATTACACAGTCCCACGTGACTTTGCTAAAGAGGTAATAATATCTGTCTCCGATAAGCCGGCGCAATTAACATAGTAGATACGTTAGATTTGATTATTAATAAATAAATTAATTACTATTCTTGTAGTGATTAATAATTAGGGAAATTACACAGATTTGGAGATGCATTGTCGATAAGATAGCAATAAGTTAAAAGCAACGTTAAAATTGATGTCAAATTCTTATTCGTCATGCTGAAAAACATAATAATACCAATTTTCAAGTTGATTCTATAAAAACTTGCTGAGTTATTGGAAAATTTAGAAATGAAATTATTAACTTGAACACCCTGTATCTCTTAAACGAGCAACATTTGTATAAGGCATGCCGCGGTCAATCCTCATATTTTAGGCTCTACTATTCCCAGTTTCCAGATTTCCCATTCTTAACGACTCACTGTGTATAGCATCATATGTGATTATTGTAATTCGATATACATTGGCGAAACAGGAAGAAAACTGGCTACACGAATTAAAGGACATAAAAAACAACATACTTCTAATTTCTTTCAACATATGTTAGTTTTAGGGCATATCGGCAGTTATGACGATAACGCCAACCTACTCCATAATTATAATAAAGCATAAAACTTATATCAGTGAGCACTGGCTAATGAGGCGAAAAGGACGAGCTTCTAAATACTGGAGAGTAGAGAGATTCTGGGAAAAAAGGCATGCTTACAACAGATATCTCATCAGAACAAATTTCGTGGCCCGCGTCGAGAACATGTTTAGCTAAGACTAAGTATGGGAAGTGTTCTTGGGTGTAAAAGAAATTTGAAGATTTTGCTTAATGATTTAAAGATGGTTTTAATGTTTTGTTTGGATAGCTATTTATTTATATCGTAATCGAGTAGAATACGTTTGAAATGCATTGAAAAGAAGTGTTGCCGCACGAAATATACCACCGAGAATGCTTAAAAAGTTATAAATTTCTTTTAAGGAGATGCTGGATATGATTCACCAAAAATTATTAGCCATTTTAATCTAATTCATGTCACTAACATGTCAGGAGTTCTTAGTTGTTTGCGGGTGTCATACACATTAGCATTCTTTACGGAAATTATTGTAATGATTATTTTCTAAAATTGCTTACTTACATACTTACTAAAAATGAAACATTTCACTCTTTCGACAACTTATTAAATGTTACCCAAACATGTTAAACTGAAATAACATTTGTAGACATTTAATTAACAATAATAACATGCTCTTTGAGCAGTATAGATATTGGAATGATTTTGCAAGTAATCGTAGAAATATCGTTTTTGTGTTTACTGTGTGTAAATCACAACTCCCTTCAGGAATTTCTAGTTACTACATTAAAAGCAAACATTAACTTAAATATCGACATGGGAAATAAGAAAAAGTATTTAATTCGAAGGAAACACGAAAAAATTGCTGTAACGAATGACCTACTTCATGATGGGGACCTCCGCGTAGATCGCGATAACATTGAATTCGAAATGCCCACTACCACTAAACGATAATGTGCGAGTTTCTGGAAAGTAATAAAACAGTTAAATGAAACTGTTATAGATAGCTGATCCCGTGTAAATGTGAAGAAATCACACAGGTTATATGCATGGCAGGCGCTGGCTATATATTCTATGAGTTGGTTGGCGTATTCTCTCCAGCTATTTGTATGTAACTTAGGGTACGTTCATAGTGACGCGACGAAGCGAGTGACTAAGTGCACTAGAGAAGCGACGAAAATAATTATCTAAAGTCAAAGCTTAACGTTCATAGTGCTAGAGCCGCGATTCCAACATCTTGTTTAAGGCGCTGCTCTAATCTTGTCGGTTGTCGCTCTCTTGGTCGCGTCACTATGAACGTACCCTTATATGTAATATTGAAGAACTTCAACTCTGAGAGATGGTTATAGTATCAGCAATATGTCGAAGCTATCAGATACTAAAGAAGGTTCATATAAAGCTATTAAATATCGTGTTGTTGGTTGGCATGGGTTTTAGTTACACGCTCCAATAAGTAATGTATCGTATCTGAAGTTGTTTTTCCAAAATGATGTATGTGAAAACGTGGCAATATCAGTGTTATTTCGTAATATTTTAACCCACATGATATATCTAGTTTTTTAAATTTTTAGTAGATGACTTATCTTGTGCTGTTATTCGGCATTAGTAGTAATGTAATATCATCTAATTATTTATTATCATATGAATGTTTTGTGATACACAAAATGAGACGTTTTACATTTTACAATTGTCTTAAATACTTATTAAATTGTTATTTTATAAAAATGTTTGAAAACCTATAGTACTATATTCGTGATATCCTTTCCATTAAAAGAAAATATAATTGACTAATTTGAAATTGAATCGCTTATATAATTTTATTAAATTTAAATATACATATAAGCAGATATATTTTTGCTAAAAATATAACATTCTCATCTTAGATAATTCTACAATAGATACAAAATCAACCACATTTTAATTCCTTCAGCTAATTCTTATCTGTTATTTTGTTAATTAGTATTCTGAAAGTATTTAACTGTTTTTTTATATTAAATGTATATATTAACGGTAAATTGTTACCTACGTCAATCAAATTATCATTCGTCATTATTAATTATGTATATTATACACACTGGTAAATACACTTTTATTTATCGCAGAGGATATGACCGTTTCATTTGGAAACTTTTTGATTATACGTTTCCGTTTTTATATTACAGATTTAATTAAAAACAATACTAACATACGCAGAAATAATAAACGAGAGTAATGTGAGAGTGTTCATTAAGGTCTGTTTTGGTTCCATTTTATAACTTATTACTTAATTTTGTGTTTCAAAGTGTGGTTTGACATAAAGTGAAGAAATCTTTCAGAACTAGTCCGTTTACAGTACGAAATACAAAATTAATTTGATTCTTGCTCTTAAATACAGAATTTTCAATATTTCACACCCCGATTTTCACTTAACCAATCTCAACCGTCCTAAACAGATACTTAAATCTAATTCCTATCCGAAATCCCTCCTTGACAAAGTTCTCTTTCGAGAGACTAAATCTACCTCCCAGAACATGCAACCCACTAATCCTATCTCCAATAATATAATATCTATTAGCAACAACAATAACCACGACCTTAACAGTAAAATTTACAGAAAATTACAATACATTTCTGGTCTTAGTGACAAAAGTGTGAATCTGTTTCTTCCCGAACGAAAATTTGACATTTCAATAAAGAACTTAATCAATAACTGGGCCTTTTCAACTTGCCTAAGATTATTTGGAGTATCAAGCGTTAATACTATTTTAGTTACCAGTACTCCGTTACTGTCCTCCAAACTTAACAGGTAGCTCCAGTACGAATCAATTAATAGGTGCCCTGTGCTGACCCTATTATTTATTTGTATTTATCAATATAATCACATGTATACGAGATTATTAATTATTAATAATAACTCAGATATGCTGTATTAGCAATTTTTTATATAAAGTATGTACCTACCTATATACAACTTGGGCTAAGAAGCATTATTTTTAATTTCTAAGCATGAAAGATGTTACATAAATGTCAGGTGTTTTTATGGAATTACTTTTATCAAAATAAAAAGCTGTAGTTCTTATTCAATGTTGACATAAGAAATGACACATCTGTGTTTATGTATCTATATCGTAGAAAAAAACAGCGCTAGAAAGCACTGGTCGTTTTGTGGTCGACATGATATATTTAGAAAAGGAAACTGTTGATAGACAGCAGATATTACACGGTTTTTAGACACACACGCATTAAAGTTGAGTATCCACCAGCGAATCATATATCAGGAAAGTCTTGTGTTATTATTCTTTATAAAAGAGTTTCGAGTAAATGTCGGATGTTGCTACGATCTACTTTGCCTTGATGTGCGTGATCTCTACAACAATTTCAATTTTGACTACTATTATATTCGTGTTACTATTTTAAATGTACCTAATACATATGTATGTAATTATGGCAATCATTTTCGAGAGAATATAAATTAATGGTAGTGCTAACTGGACCAGGGCAGTATTCGGCTTTTAGGCAGAGCTACCACAATTTTTGTCATTATTATTTATAAACTTCCTTTATCCTATTAACAGTTACCGTTCCTAAGAATGTGAGATAAACAATTTTGTGTTGGGTGAGACATAACTGTACTTGCTTTTATTTAATTCGTTACATAAGTCATACAGGCAATTCGTAGTATCTGTTCGTAAAGCAGCATTATCTTGTTAGGAGAAAATAAATTTTCAAATTACATAAGTAAAATTTTTCGAACAGGGTAAAATATTTTGTTTCACTGTTAAGTTTTATATATGCAACAATTCTTGCAAAACCGATATTAATAATGTGTACGATACCCACGAGTAACCAAAAATGTTGCAACAGAACAGACTAGATTAGAATATTCAAATATTTTTGTGTGTATACGCCATGATTTCCTGGCAGCTATTTATAATTTATTTTCTGTAATAACAATGAGGAACTGGGCAACAATTCTGTCTATACCTACTTCATCTAACCAAATGCTAACGCTGTTTGCTGTATAAGGACGAGCTTTATCATATGTAAAAATAAACTGTTGCTTCACTACACCAAGTCAAGGTGAGTGTAGCCTCTAGTGTTTAATCAGGCTCAATACATTAATATCATTTTCATATCATCCGTGACGAGTTACTGTGTTAGCTGTATATCAAATCAAAATTTATCATAGGTATAGCAAGTTAAATCTAGATTCCTCATTAAACAATACTCATTGCTATACTGTACAAATCATGCACCCATGAGTAGGTGCTTGGTTTAGTCACGAACAAAATTAGCACGAGAACTTGAAAACCATAACAACTAGAATAGTGCTCTCCCCGACATTTTGCAGAAAATTTCATGTTCTACAAAAAAGGTCTTACAAGTTTTCTTGACATCTTGTACGGTTAAAGCTGGATTCGCAAAAAAAAGGGAAATGTCGCAAAAATAATCCTAATTGTCCCTTTCTTTGCAGACGTAGGCTTTACGACAGAAGATATCAAAAACTTTTAAGATTTTTTTTTGTAGAGCATGAAATTTTCTCCAAAAAAAGTCTGCGAGAGCACTATTTTAACTGTTATGGTTTTCAAGTTATCGAGCTAATTCTGTTCGTGATTAAGCCGAGGTCCGACCATATGTGCAAGATTTGTGCTGTATATTGTGTCGCTAATAATAAGCTCATTTACTTACATTCTTCGATACTACGGAGTAACAGCAATACAAGCAATGGTATCTATCAATGGTAGATCTAAAGTTAACAATATCCAGGGATAGCGACAAATTCATTTCGGGGCTGCTAGTAGGGTACTATTGGACAACACTAAGTATGACTTCCTCTTCTTCCCGCGTCTAAAAACGATACCGACATCTAGAAATTTCACTTCGGTTTGTTTCACTTTCGAATCATATGGCAGTGGTAAGTTTGTATTCAAGCTGCTATCTTTGGCAGATTGTTATAAGGACACGCAAAAATGAAAAATTTTAATACTAATCACGGAGGTAAATTTTAGGACTGACCAAGGAACACGTTTCAATGAGTTTTCACAAAAAAATGCTTTAAACTCTGCGCAAGTACAGTATGGTTTTAAAGTATTCCACATATATTTTAACTTTCTCTTGTCTTGTCTTGTTATTTTGTGCAGCTTTTGGTGTTGACAATAATCAAATTACATCAATTTTCTTATTTCTAATAGAATACCCTGCAGGTTTTTATATATTTAAAAAGACAATTGGGGACAAGGTTCCTATTCTTCGGCCAGCTAGCCGTACCTTGGCCGACCGTAAATCTGATAACACTCAAAATAAGTCCTGCCTATGCGTGTGGTAAGTATATGCCATATTCACTTATGACACTTCTATTGATTATACTATTAATTTAATCACTATAGAGGTATTTTGTAAAGTTTTGCGGAATCAACAGAACATTACACTTGATGAGACAATTTATTACACAATAATACAGTGCTGATTCCGTTTATAATTTTTCAGATTTCTAATTATAAATTTACCGGAAATTGTATTGATTATTACAAAACATGTAATAGCCTACTTGATAGTATATTACTGAGCACGTTCAGTTATTTAGCATTCGTAAAGAATATAATTTTAGTGGTAGATAAAAAGATTAGTTGTTTTTGTGATCTCTGTCTCTTTTTATTTATCTCTAAAAGTGTGCTACTTCCTGCTATTAATAAAAAAAAACATATAATACCCAAAAATTAGGACGGATATTGCGATAAATTATTAAAATTCTTATATTAAAATGCAGCTATAAAATTAATCAAACTGTTGTTACCGGACGTTCTATTTAAGACAAAGAAATTGGTAACAATTCTGCTATCAAATAAACTTGAAATTTGAATAACATTCACAGATTATCGCTACGTTTATTGCTTCGTTGATAAGTAACAATATTTGCTTGAGTTGAGTGTCCTGGCAATTTTCGCAAGATGTTGTAACCACATATATGTATGTATACATATGTATATTGGATTTGTAGATCAATTGCTTTTATAGGTATGTTAAAGTATCCAAGATTTTCTGTTTAGAATAAGAATGTTTACGTTTCTTCGGGTGACCATTGTTAATACCAAAATGTAGCTGTTTGTAAATGGAAAAAGACGCAGCTTATGCTGCAATATCACCGTTCGTCCAAAAGTTGAAACACATTTATTACTAGGTTAAAACATTGAAATTAGTTTATAGAAATATTTGTAGGTATTATATTAACTCACACTACTTTTTAATATTATAGATATGGAATACATTTTAATTGTTTTCAGCGGTGTACAGATTGACCCATTTCCACATGTTTTCGAGAGCTCCTTGGAATCTATAGGAGGCAAATAGGTATGTACAGGATGGTCAGATAAGAATGCAAAGTGTTATATCTCTGAAACTATTCGTCGTAGAGACTTGCGGTAAAACATTTTATCACTAATATTGGCAAAACAAGACCGTGGAAAATATTTTCAGATTTCCAAGATGGTCGTCAGAGGGCGTAACCGGCATCTTAAATTTTTAGTGATTTTTCACTGAATTCCGCCCAATAAATGTTACCAAAAAATATGTATATGCTTTTTAAAGCTAAGCTTTACTCGAGTAGTTTTTGTTGAACACTTTTGGACGTATCTATTATAATAAGGTGGTGGGGCGTAATTCAATGTTTTTTTAAATAAACAGCTGTAACTCCTAAACGACTGAACTGATTTTAACAAACTTGGTCTCATTGGAAAAAGCATTTATTGTTCCATCAAACCTATCATACCTGCGATATGTCTATTTCTTAGTGATATAATAGCTGAAAATTGCAAACTTCTCTAAAAAAATAAATGCAATAATATTACTTTTTTTTCATAAAAATGTAGCGAAGTGATACCTAAATAGGCTAGTGAAAACCGTATTTCGATATCTTATTCGTAGACTGAAATATCGCAGAAAAATGCTTTACTTATCATATAATTTTAAAAAGACGCTATTATACGGGAATTTATTGTTCATAATTTAATTATTTCTAAATAATAAAAGTAGTCTTAGTTCAAAAAATTGTAAGAAAAACATGTAGGCGCATAGTTATCAACGCATATAATATGCAAGTGCAAGGTACCCAGAATATGAAGAGTAGGTCATGGAGGAAAAGCAAATGTCTAAAATCAACTCGTCAACAAATTATACTTATAGAGACAGTTTAATTTATGTTGTTGGCACACACAAGCAAGGTTTAAAAGTATTAAAATGCTTTTTAGAAGTGATGGAAACGTTAATTTGAGTAATATTTCTGACAACAATCACTGGTTGCGCGAGGTCTCATATCAAAGCCTTTGGAGTCTCGATGTAAGGTGTGACATCCTAGACGGAACTATTGTAAACATTGTATTACCCCCCACCAGTTTATTTATCTATTAATAGATACGTCAAAAAGTGCTACACAAAAATTACTCGAGTAAAGCTTAGCTTTAAAAGGCATATATATTTTGGTGACAGTTACTGGGTGGATTTCAGTGAAAAATCACTTTAAATGTTTAAGATGCTGATTACGCCCCCTGGCGACAATCTTGGAAATCTGAAAATATTTTCCGCGGTCTTCTCTTGCCCACTTTAGTATAAAATTTTTTACCGCAAGTCTCTACGACGAATAGTTTCAGAGATACAACACTTTGCATTCTTATCTGACCACCCTGTACATAGATGGTGGTGACAAATAAATCGCCTTCTCTCTCCCTTATTATGACATACACGAAAAAATGTCACTAAACAGAATTATATGGTATTGAACGAGTTTTCAACTGGATATCAATGTCATAGCTCATTCTGCGGTTTCCTGAGATAATAAAAAGTTTAGATTTGGACATAGCAGTTCTCCTAGCGGTAAAAACTGGAACTTGAAAATAATTTCCAGCAGTTTCTCTTGACTACTTTTACCATTAATATTTTTCCTGCAGAACCTAGGACAAATACTTTCCGAGATACCTACACCTCGCTTAGCGGCGCAGCCTGTACAACCAACATCTTAAAATAATACAGTACTTTATTTCAAGTCCTTTCTCTATTACCTAAACATAAAGCGGCAATTAAAAGACCGCACTGAATCGAAACACCCAGTGCACTCATAATACTTATTGCTATATTCAAATTACTTCTGTTTCAATATTAAATATTAAGTTGTGTGTCTAACTGATATAATAACGTAACAATTAATAATAAGCAAATAGATTACGCTTATACAGCCTGGAAGCTGACGTTGAATAGCGATACGATAGTGTATTATTTTTCATATGTACGGAATATTGTAATATACTTTAGAGACAGTTTCAATATCCGTTATCTATTCTATAAATGAGTACATTGATTGCATGTTAAAATATTCGATTTACATTTCAGTGTTAATATTAACTTCAAATATTTGTCTATCGCACCGGAAATTATGAGCAATAATAACAGTAGTTATAATGATTTGAAAGGTTCCCCATACTGCGAAATATTGCAAGCTTTGTTACCGGTGAATCAACGAAATCGGTTAAATTTAATATCTAGCACCAATAAAAAGTATTGCTGTATTGCAAAGGTTACCGTAATTAATTTAGTACAGTTACGTTATGATAAACTTGACCGTTACCGACAGCATTTGAGCAGCATTTCCTCCAGTTCTTCTTCTAGTCTTCCCCTTCTCTCTTCTTGCTCGGCTTCCACTCCATTACTGCGCGTATGCTACTTCCAGGTTCTCCATAGATACTCTAACCATTTCATTCTGATCGACTTAATGCAATTCGCGATATCGTTTCCTTCCATCACTTCTTCTTTTTCGTAGTTAGTTTTATTTATATACTGCTAATTCTCATTAGTTTTGTTTTTCTATGTTTATTTGAAGATCCATTTTCCTTCCTTTCTCTACTATTTGCATTAAAATTTCCTCCATTATTTTTCCGTTTTGTTACTATTAATAGATTATCTGCATATATTATATTTTTCTGTATGTATTCTATCGCCAAAATGAAGTGAAGAACAAAGAATCGCTTTGTTTTACATCTTTACTTATATAAGACGCCTTTGTGACTCTGTATCTCGTCTGAATTATGGCTTTTGTGTTATCTGATGTCAATTATATTAACCATCACAGTTTAGTTTGTATTTTTAATTCTTTCAGTATTACCGTTAATTGCTTTCTTTTTATGGAGTCAAGAGTCTGGTTGTAGTTTATAAATAACATTTCGACGCTGCTATGCTCATACGTTTTTTCTACTAACTGGCGAATAACAAAGATTGAAGCACGCTGAACCAGATATTTTACATCGTAGTATAAAGATTTGTTAGTATTAAGTAAATCCTGTAAATAAAAAACTTAATTCGAAGTTAATAAAGAGTAAGTACGTTTAATTTGCGTACATTGAACATAGGTATGTATACAACCGCTAAAAACAAAGATATATTTATACATGTTACCATTAGTAAACACAACTGTTTTTCACAGAAACAGAAACAGTGTTTCCTAATTATACGTGGGAATCTGTATAAATCAGACAAAGAAGTACTCAAACATTGCAGTAGTTAGACTATGCGCGACTAGATGGTATTGTCGTATGCTATTGATGATATCTACTATAGAATCCGGATATTAAAGGATACAAGTCACGAATATTAAATTCACTGGGACCTGTACAGAAGGCTAATATCGGAAACGATTGCAGCTAATCCCGGTATTGAGACAGAGAATGACCTAGAAGAGGCCGTCTGCCAGACCACTCGGCAGATACAGGAAGCTCTGACGAAATCGGAAATCCAGCCACGACATCCCGAGGAGGAAATCCTCCCAAGGGATATAGTGGATAAGATCAAGGTGCGTAACCGTCTCCGGAAGGATTTCCAGCGCACCAGATACCCTCCAACGAAGACGGAATACAAGCATCTGAGGAGAGAGATCGAAAGAGACATCGAAGCGTACCGAATCAGACGATGGGGAGATTTCATCGAACGAAGCCAATCCGAAGATCCGCATAGGGTGCCTCGGATACTGAAAAGAAACCGACCGCCCATGCCCGAGATCAAGCATGGTCAAATCAGATGCCTCACCGACAGGGAGAAGGCGGAAGCAATGGCCGATACCTTCGCAGGACACTTTACGCCGAACGGACGTAACGATACCGAGCAGGAGAGAGAATTCCAGAGCACTTTGAACGAGATCGACGATATGGACTCCGGTCCACCTATCGTTGTTTCTCCAAAGGAGGTTCTCCAGGTGATTAAAAGAATACCTAACAGGAAAGCCCCCGGTGAGGACGGTGTCCCCAATGGAGCGCTGAAGAATATGCCGCTCAAGTTGCTCGTCAACTTGACGGCTATCTTTAATGCGACACTCCGGTTAACACATTACCCTGCCGTGTGGAAATCCGCTAGGATAATTCCCGCCCGAAAACCTAAAAAGGACGCTCACTCTCCTGAGAGTTATCGACCTATATCGCTGCTGCGCACGATGAGCAAAGTCCTAGAGACATTGCTCCTCGGCCGGATCTGCGATCATTTGGAAGATAACCAACTCATGGATAACGACCAGTTCGGTTTCCGACCTGCACATTCGACAGCGCTGCAGCTCTTTATAGGATCACGGATCACGTCACTACTGCCTTTAACAGGAACCAGACGACCGTAATGGTTTCCCTGGACCTGGAAAAGGCGTTTGACAAGATCCGCCATGAGGGCTTGCTGTCGAAAATGAAGGGGGCCGGCTTCCAGCCGCGTATCCTGAAGACCATCAGATCATATCTGGACAACCGAAGATTCCATACCATCGTGAATGGTACGGTATCTTCGGAAAGACAGATGTGCTCTGGAGTTCCGCAAGGCTCGGCACTAGGCCCGACGTTGTTCAGTATCTACGTCGCGGACATTCCCAAGCCAACAGACCACCGAGTGCTCAACGCGATTTACGCCGATGACACCGCTGTGGTGGCCACATCGACGAACCCCGAAATCGCCGTCCAGCTTGCTCAGGCACAGTTGCAACGGATAGAAGGGTTCTTCGAAACATGTGGCCTCTCTATTAACCCGAGGAAGACGCAAGTGATTGCGTTTACTCGGGGGAGACGTCCCCCGCCCAGGAAAATCACCGTCTCCAGGACGGAGATTGACTGGAGTGGGAAGATCGAGTACTTGGGAGTGCTCATGGACAGGAAACTGACCTTCTCGGAGCATCTAGGTAGAGCCAGGAACAGAGCCATCGGACGGATGTGCCAGCTGTTCCCTCTCCTAGGTAACCACAAACTCTCTCCAAAAGTGGGCGCGATGCTGTATAAAACACACATCCGCCCAATCCTTACCTATGCCAGCCCAGCTTGGGCGACGGCAGCTCCTACCTATTTTACCAACCTGGCGCGAGTACAAAATCGTGTAATGCGAATTGTATTCCGCCTTCCTAGACGCACCCACTTCCCCGACGACTCACAGAAGCGCACGTCCCAGACCTGTCAGACTTCCTGAGAAAACTCAACCGAGATTTCTTCAGGAAGACCCTGGCTAGCAGCAACCCATCGATGAATAACGCTAAGGCGCAAAAGTTTATGGGGAGAACTAAACACCGGACCACCACGGAAACACTCCGGCTAGCGTGAACCGGTGTAATTATACATACCCGAATACTAACACCTTTTTCTGTGTGATTACAGGTACCAGGACAGCGTAGGAGCCCATTAGAAGACTCCGAGGAACATCAAGAACTACACCAGGACCGCCAGCAGGACATGCAACCGGAAGTGGAGCTGGAAGAGGAGTGCCCCTCAGCAGAGGGGAGCGGAAGACCATACGCTAGATATTAAATTCGCGTCTCTTCAACAAGATCGAAGCAATACAAAATGCGCAATCTGAGCGATAGTGGCTGATGACCATGATGACTTCGTATGTGCTCTTTATGTAAAAGAGCTGACATTAATTTGACATAACAATATTATTTATAATAATTTTATTTTAAAACAGAAACACCATTTACACTTACTATAACAATTCCGATTTACTATATTTAACAGTTTTCACGTGACGCATTAAAAATTTTAGTTTACTAATTTTTAATTTTATCAAACAATTTTGCCAATATTAAGTATAGTTATTTACTTGTTTCATGAACCTACATCAAAATTCTCAAATTAAAAATAAAAAACTGTAATTTTAAGTATAAAATATATTTAACTGTTAGTACTAAATTTACTTTTAGACTCAGAACATTATATTCCTGTTAGGCTATAAAATATACTTCACTTGAATATATTCACACTTGCCTCACTATAAATTTATGTCTGCGCACATATGCTGTGCCCTCTTTCTGATTTTATTACACTCTTTCCGTTTTTCGTTGTATCTTGATTTATTGTCTTGTTTCTGTGCATATATCTATCTTTTCCTTAATTTTGTTCTTCTCGCTACGTTCCCACTGTACTCATTATTCTACCATTAATATTGATGATGATTCTCCATGACACCTATTTGCGATCCAGCCGTTTTTACCAACAGTTTTCTTAGTTTCTGTTAATTTTCGTTTATATGTGCATTTCCCACTGGTTCCCATCTCTTTGCTTTCTTCTAATTTATGTTTATGCTTTTTTGATATAGGTACCTACATTTTTTGTACACTTCAGTATTTTTTTGGTTTTCTTGTATTTCCGATTTTACTACTTTCTATTTCATTGTGGATGTAACCATATTATGTATAATGATTCGAATCCGCATGCGATACGTTAAGCTATGTACTTACTTGAGCAAATTTACGCGCACAAAACACCCAATATGCGCACGAACGCTATCCATCGCTTGTCGGTTTCTTCACCTTTATCAAAGGATTTGTGTGCGCACAGCGTTCGTGCGCGTAAATTTGCTCAAGTGAGTACATAGCTTTATATGTCCGCATATCTAAGCTAATAATTGTTCTCTTTTTCTTCTCTCTTTTATTAATTCTCTCTTTTATTAATAACGTGCCATCGATCAAAAATATAATTGGTGTAGGCTATGTAAATGTTTTTGATCGTTGCTTGAGCCACTACCACATAATGACATTTATTATTTGACATTTTATTGTAACCAATTGTAACCAAAGTTTATAACCTCAAATTAAGTGTCAAGGAATAAATGTCATTATATGAAAGTGGCTAAAGTAACAATCCATTCACATAGCCTACTCTAATTATGATTTTTTTCGATGAGTATGTATGTATATGTGATTAACGTGGTTGTCGGAGTTCTGTTCTGGTAGTAACCATATAATTTTGAATTCGTTTCTGTACGTAAATTTCGTGTTTACTATTTTCATTGCTATTGTTCGTAGTAAGTGCCATGGGTTTTGACCGTTATTATTTGTTGCTTTGAGAACAGTGTGTGTTCATATTACTCTCTGTGGGTATTTTTCTTTTCTAACCTATTAAAATCATTTTGCTGTCCTCATATACATAAATATGCTTATCTATATACGTTTCCAATTTCTACATACATATATACAATAATGTCATTTATTGTTTACCTTGCTCAATATAAAAATAAAGAATGCAGAGAATGTGAAGTAACTTCAACAAAGTAGGTAAAAGTATACCACATCCATCCACCTAAAGTTGGCATCCTAATGTTCCAATCGTCTTTTTGTGTTTATTGGAGCTTACCTAGACGTTTGTAATGGATTTATTGAAACTTGTGTTTTTAATCTTATACAAGCTAACTGTGGTTTGAAATCTATTACATTATCCTTCAGTTTTCCAGTCATTATGGAGGCAACCTCACTTTAAGTTCTTACTTTTGTTTTGTGTATAAAGTATTTTGAATTTTATATTAAAATTGTGACTATATTCGAATAAACGCTTAGTATAAGTAGAGCTATTGTTTTTTAAGTTCAAGTTATGAGAATGTTGTTTAAGACGGTCCTTAAGTGGCCTTGTCTGCACCATGTCTGCACAACGTATATTCCAGTATAGTCATTACAAATTAATTTGTTCTGTCCTATCTTATTATTTTTGCTCTAGTAAGTTATTAGTTTTAAGCTATTTGAACTGTCTTTAGCTTTAGAATAAATTAGTGTACATGTTTTATTGTTATGGTTTTTTTTGTTAAAATATTGTCTGTAGTGATGTTCTCGTAACCTTTATTACGTGCTAGGTAATAAATTAGATTTCATTGGATATCAAAGTTTTCAGTAGACATAGGATACTGATAAGTCTATTGATCATTGACTGAAAAATTGCTTGTGTGGTGGAGCGATTTAGAGTGCATCATGGTGTCAGTGGTCAGTATGATTTGGCGCCCCTAACGAAGACGCCAAGCGACACCATGGTTCAAAAATTCAACCTAGATAGGGAATATCAGGTTATAACACCAGATAAAAAAGACTGGAAATATGGCCCCTCCCAATAAGAGCGATCTCGAACTGGTAAACCGACGGCTTTAAAACTGACTACGCCGTAGGAGCTGACATTTACGGAAAGAAGCCTTGCAAGGCCCTTTCATTGAGCTTCAGCAAAGACTCGACGATTTTCCAGGCTGGGGTTGCAGCGATTCATCACTGTGTCAGAGAAGTAGATAGATGGACCGAATCAGGTAAAAGCATCGCTATTTACTCTAACAGTCAAGCAGCACTTAAAGCGATCAGTTCCGCAAGTGCTGACTCAAAGCTGGTCTGGGACTGCGTAAGAGCCCTAAATGAGGTGGGCATCCAAAGGAAAATAACTTTGGCCCGAGTTCCCAGCCACATGGGCGTGAAGGTAAACGAGGCGGCAGATGAGCTGGCCAGACGAGGTTGGTTTCAGAGGACCTTCCTTCGGCATTACCAAATCACAAATTAAAAAGTCCATCTACCAATGGACACAAAATAGATCCAAGGAATGGTGGAAAAGATCACCAGGACAAAGACAGGCTAAGGAGTTCCTAAGGCAACAGAGGCCTGAGTTTACTGAAGACCTACTGAGTAAAGACAGGAAGACTGTCAAAGTGATAGTAGGTCTGATGACCGGTCACTGCAGACTGATTAGGCATATGTATAACATCGGCCTGGCAGATGATGCTCTCTGCAGATTCTGCCAAGAAGAAAAAGAAATCCCAGTTCATGTTTTGTGCCACTGTGACGGCCTAGCGAGGATAAGGTTTCTAGCAATGGGTGTAGAGAACCCCACAGCTAACGGCTACATAAAAGAGGCGCTCTCAAAAATGATAAGTCTAATTAAGAAGGCGAAACTAGAGAGCGTTCTCTAAGAAAAAGGGGATTACAATAGACCTGTAAAGGTCGCGGTGAAACAGGCTCGCATGCCATCCCATTCCCAACATAACCTAACCTACTATGATTTATATTGAAATCTAAAAATTAATTGAACGATTTATTTCCACATTAATATTAATATTAGGAAAAATGAAGATAATGAACTCATAAAGTGACTTTACCTGTCTGCTTGATCGTTTACAACAAGCAAGGACATATCTCACTCAGTATAAATAATTACTAAACAAACCGTGATTCTTTATTTAATTCTCAACTGTTATCGTTATCCACCATTAAATTATCAGTTTGTTCGTAAAACTTGTTATTGAGCTTATAATAATTATGTGCCATGCAAATGTTTAATAAATTTAAAATTTCTGAAATAATTACAGGATTAGTGCTATTATAATTCAACAGTTCTCAGATAAGTTGTTCTTTAGGTGGTGTGCTACTAAACAAATTGGTAACATCACAGTATGCTAGTTTACAGTTTAAAAAAATGTGTATCAGAGGTAGCCTTTAAACAAATTCCTTCATCTCTAATACAAAACTTAGATTTGAAGTTGGTATATTGTAGGATACTATTAATGAGATATTTCGCTAAATTTCTAAATGGAACCTAGGTATATGCAACTATTGGGCTGAGAGGCTGTTATCTTTTTATAGCTTCACTAAACCGTACAACTTCAGTGCTTGGATGTTCATAGGTATTAGTTGCTTTTTTATTTTTTCCTCGTACACAATATGTGTATCTTATCTTTTATTTCCTGATTTATTTCCACTTAGAGGTCAATAAAACAATAAATAATTAAATACCAATTTATTCCATAACATATAATAATATGTTTTCGTTAAATAACTTCTTCGGTGGAAGAAATTGACATTTAATATGTGTCAAATTACTAATAATATAAATATAAATTGCCATGCCTATCAACAAAATTAATTAAAACAAAGAATTCATTGATATATCGAATTTTAATTATATTCACAAGTAATAATGAAGGAATAATAATTTAATACAACATTAAATTATTATTCCTTCATTATTACTTGTGAATATAATTAAAATTCGATATATCAATGAATTCTTTGTTTTAATTAATTTTGTTGATAGGCATGGCAATTTATATTTATATTATTAGTAATTTGACACATATTAAATGTCAATTTCTTCCACCGAAGAAGTTATTTAACGAAAACATATTATTATATGTTATGGAATAAATTGGTATTTAATTATTTATTGTTTTATTGACCTCTAAGTGGAAATAAATCAGGAAATAAAAGATAAGTACATAAAGGTCAAAAAATACATATATTAATATGTGTATCGTTAACCAAAAGTTATAATCCTGTAGAAATCACGGCTGTAGAATTAGATTTACGTGTTTTAAAAAGAGTAAAATCTTCGATGGTATTTTTTTGTTAAAATTTCAATATTACTGAAATAAACATCTGTGAGGTTTGTAAATCTATCGTCAAAATGGTCTTTAATAGGTGGCTGGTAGTGTTGAGTATTTGGTAAGTTTAAGTATTTGGTAAGTTTTAATTAATTTAAAAAATAACAAAAATTTACTACACACTATCAGCTCACTACCTACTACATCTAAGTAAAGTACTTCAAATTATAGATTTAATTAATATAATACATCCTAATAATCTCGTAGCATTTCATATTTTCGTTATACTTCAGCATTTTCAAGGACTCCTATTTTGATAAATTATCATAATGCAACATGAAAGAATTTCAAAATATTCTCTCGTTTGTAAATTCATTTGATGGATGGTTTCTTAATATTCGAATTATACACACTATATGTTACTATATGTATACTTTTCAAAGGATAACTATACTAAAATTACCTAGGTGTATTTTGAGATGCTATGTATGATGCCAATAAATAATTTAGACGCACATATTTTTCAAACACGTCAGAATATAACACAAAATAGTACATATAAAAGTAACCACGTTGAAAGTACAATTTCATATTTAAAAGTAATAGAACGATAACTTCTATATAATTTCTCCAAAATTAACATTTGACAAAATTAATAATACTATCCACACACACTGTTGCAATTATTTTCATTTGTAATATTTGAAATATTGATATCTTATTCCCAGTTTATTTTTTAATTTTATTTTTAATAGATGGTCCATAATTAAAAAAAAACGTATCAGATATTTCAATTAAATCAGTCTTTGCAAATGTATAAATACAGTACCTAATTTATCAAAGTAGTAGTTCGTTGTTAAGAAAATTAGGTCGGCTAAAAGTTTAAGTATGTTTTAATGTTGGTAATTGATTCATTTCTTATACTTTTTTTTAATATTCATATTCCGTTTTGTCGTTTGCACATCATTGTCTTTCCAAGTTCTTTAATAACTTTAATAATTCTCATTCATAAGTAGATGTTCATGAGTAGATGTTAAGTGCTTTATTTCAGTTGTTGAGTTTTTAGTTTCCCTATATCTTAGGGAACATGAGGTTTTTCAGTTCTTCCTTCCCTTATTATGAATCTCAATGTTTTTATGGAAATATCCACAGAATGCATTTTCTGCATTTCTGTCTTAAGTACATAAAATCTACTAATGGTGCGAAATAAAAATAAAAGAATAAACGAAAGCAATTTATGACGGTTCAATTACCAACATCATGTTGCTATCAGCTCTAGCTATACTCAGCGAAGTTTCTATAGTTTAGTCCAATTTTGTAGTTCTTATATAAACATTTTGCAACTGTAGGAGTTAGTAATCACCTAGAATTTCATTTTTCTATTCCGGTGCTGTAAAGTTCACTTTACGACACCCGTTTTGGTTACATAAAGTATTACTTTATGGCACGCTAATTTTATTTTTTAAATTGTTTTACTTAAAAATCCGAGTAACACAACACCAAAAAAAGAAAATTTCTAAAATGTTCGAACAAAACATGTCTCTCATTTTAATCTTTTTTGAACTTTTAATAATTGAAATAGAAAAAATTGTATAAAATACACGTTTCACAAGCCATTTTTGCGGACTTGTTCTTGAACTTGAACGCGTGCGCAAAAATTGTGTCTCATGAAACTTGTATCTTAATATACTATTGTAAACGTAAAAAAATACCAGAGACGATATTTTGTATATATCACAACTGCTAGGTGTGTAGTGGAATCAACTGCAGTGTAAACGTATAAATATTAGCGAAATTTATATAACTCCACAGAGTTAGGCATACTACAAAATCAGGCATTACCTTCCAGTGTAAAAGAGGCTCTAAACATCTTCAAAAGTGTATTTATTTTTAAATATATATATTATTGAAGTATACATATCAGTTAACAAAAATACTGAGAGATAATTTGTTATAAGTACGAAAAGGAAAAAACAAAAATAAATTGTTATGAAGAGGTAGAGTTTTCGAACCGTGCCATAGCTAAGAAAATAGGACAATCCCGTCATGTCATCAACAATTTTATGCAGTTCGGTAAATCCTACGGAAGATATCGTGCTAAGGGGAGTAATTAAAAACTAACTCCAACGCAGCGCTCATCGGTTAGCCTCTTCTGGTAATGTAATCGCGCAACAAATAAAATGTAATTTAAATTTACCAGTAATTGACAGACGTGTACAACAAATTTTATCCGGCAGTAAACATTTTCGTTGGTTGAAAAAGGCTTCAAGACCTCCCTTAAAAGAGACACATTAACAGGTAAGACTGAAGTTTGCGCAGTTGCAAGTTGCGATCGGCTAAAACTTTGATGACTTAGTATAATGGTTTGGACGACTTTTACCCATAGCAATAATAATAATAATAATGATAATAATAATAATAATAATAATCATAATAATAATAATAATAATAATAATAATAATAATAATAACTCTTTATTTTCTCTGTAAATATACAATTTTTACAAATAAATACTGAAAATGCATTTGGGGAGAGAAAAAAAGAGCTGCATTCGAGTTCATTGATAGGTGAACAGACGTTCTTCCATGCAACCCCCAACTAAAACTAAAAAAAAATGCATATACAACTAAGGAAAAAAAACTTCTTGGAAACTAAATAGGGTAATAAACTATTGTTCGCACTCCGAATCATCATACTGCACGCAAGGGTTCAAGAGCAACTCACCATGTCCAATTATAAATGATAGTTTACTAGCCCCTCTGACTGCCAAGGAGATAATTAAAGTAAGCATTCTTAAACGTTCTAAAGGATCGCACCTGTAAAATTTTCGACGGAATAGAATTTAGAACTCGGGCAACTTGATAGGAGTACGATTTCTAGAATAGTTGCGTTCCATGAGCAATAAAGCCCCTATATGTTCTTTTCTACTCGAATGAATTCTACTTCTTATATAGAACTTCTGAAAATGGTTCTGATAAACTTCGATGAACCATTGCCGACGCAAGACTGGATATTTCAGCAGGGCAATCCAGCTATCCATAATTCCAGACAAACAAAGGAATAATTTCATCAAAAGGAAATCAATTTATTACAATGGCTTGTTCGCTGGCAAAATTGATAGACAGTATAAACACTCGGACGTTTAAAGTTATTTTGAATACTTAGAGAATTTAATATATACTACTAAATTTAGAAACAATTATAGTTTTTATGTATTTATTTTATTTATTCATTTTTTATGTTAATGGACCTATAGAAATTTTGTTGTTTTGAGTTACCAGTATTGTAGATATTCTGTGTATAAAATATAATAAACTTTAATTAAAAACATACGACAGTGGGCCAAATCATCCAAACACTGAAGTCACCATTTGCTTAATACAACTTCTACAGAGGCATTGACTAAGGTTGATTATTTGTTAATTTGACTAAATTTTCGTAAATGCAACTAAATTTTTCTGTGGAATGATTGCTCACAATGTACAATACGCCAGCACTTAGTGGTCAGCTGTAGTAAGGCAACAACTAAAATTTAATGCATATTACAAGCAGTTGTTCACAACTGCTAATTCTACTTTCTAATGAATTGGAGTGATTTCAGAAGAGACGTACAATTATGAATGATATGCGTGAATTACTTGTTAACTTCCCTATCTCATTTGACATTGCCGTATTAATTTCACAAAGCACTTTATATCTTAAAAAATAGTGCAACTATATATATAGTTTGTGTCTTGCGTCGGCAAATTGAATAATATTTGTGAGCATAAATACACAAAATTATACATAATATGTCACATAATATATAATTAAAGAATAGAGCACTATGTAATTTAATTTTTTTAATGTAAATTTCTCTTCTTCATCAGATCATCACATTTTAATAATATGTCTTTCACTTAATTGTTCTTGCTAACATTTCAATTTAAATTTTACCAAAATAAGCATTCCAACATTTATTTTAACATTGTCATCGTTGGTATCGTCTGGTTTCGTGGTTATTATAACGAGACCTAGGAAAACTGCTACGGACTAGCATGACAGTCGAAACTATAACATGTACATATGTTACATACCATTTTATACGAGGTTTACGGAAGAGTGATTGTGGTGTAAGTCATTTGACCACCAACACTTTACGAAAAGTATTAAATATTGTTTTCATTCTAGAAATTATTTCTAGTTGTGTAGCTACCACTGCTATTGTATGTTTTTTGAGATTAAGTAGTTGCCAAATAATTTTTTATGAAAAGTAAATGGTTTTTGTGTTATTTATTCAGCAGCCTTTTGATTTTATTGTGGGTTAAGAATTAGTTACATAAAATTATGATATACGTACAACATACTAATTTTATTATAGATTTTGTAATTTTGTGGGCAATGGTGATGATTTGAAAGATATCTTTTTACAATTAGCACAAGCATTAGAAAATGTGTCTCTGATAATACTGATATAAGCCCCAAGAACTCATAATTTGTAAGTAAATATTGAATTTTAATCAATAAACATTTTTTTGAAGAAAAAGTTCATTTACAGTTTAAGGGGATATTACTTTGCTTAAAATACCACAGCAGCAGATGTATTTCAAATAAAGCTATAAGATATAAGCTAATTTGGACCAAGTGATGTCGGGAAATCAGATTACGTTACGAAACGTAGTAAATAAAAATATTTAATATATACGATTTAGAAAAAGATCAGTAAAAAGGTATTATAGGTAGTTTTATTCAGGAATTTCTGCAACGTTCAGTACCAATAAGCAACACTTTGAGCGTTTATACAGAAATTTGCGAAATAAGCTTTTACTTTGGACAGCAAAACGGAAGGAAACATATTAGTTAATACTTTTACTACTTTGTTTAACAAACTAATAGACTTCCAACATATCACATTTTTCGAGATAAGTAAATCGCATTTTTAAAACAACAATACAACAAACATGAATAGATAATCACCAAAAATTACATATTTGACAACTATTAAGAATATCTGTATGTGATTATTTGTTCTACATTATGTGGTCATTGCGTACTTGCACATTATTTGGCAATTATCAGGTTTACAGTACTAATATGGTATGGATTTCATTCAAAATATTGTTTTTTTTTGAATATTTAAAAATTTATAAGGCGTTTCATTAAAAAATGCATTTTTGTGAATATCTCGGAAACACCTGTTTTTCCTATAGTATATATCTTTCTAATTATGACAATAGAAGTTATTTTTCATCGCTTCGTCAAATATTTCGTCATAATGAAAAGAGCATTTGTAACTGGAAATGTACCTATATATATTTATTTATTTTTGCATTGTTCCATGATTGATTATCTTTTTCATTGTTATCTATGTTTACGTCACATATTGCAATGAAACTCGATAGTAATGGTGTTGGTAAATTGGTAACCTTTTTACAAACACTATTATAACGACACAACAATCACATCATTAATATCTAATTACCTGTGCTTCACATAATTGTTGTATTTATAAATGGCTCTCCTGCGCACCAGCTGTCGTTTCCTGGCTAGACTACTCATTGGTAGCACCATGGATTCATTAAAGAGGGACACTTATTCGCGGTAATCACTTGCACTGCACTTCGGTCAATATAGTTTTAAATAAATGTTTAAGTTATTGATGTTTATAACTATTTTTTTAAAGGGATGAACACTGTGTTTAAATGAGAATACAATACATGTAACTTACTAATGTCGCAACTCATTTGGGTTAGGTAGAACGTGACGCTAGTAGAAACGAAAAGTGAATAAGTTTATGACCGAATACTGCGCACTATACCCGTAAATTTGTAATAGTGTAAACAGGTACCGTGTACATTTATTCATATGATGGAAATTTACTGAAAATGCGATCACAGAGGCTGTGATGATATTCAAAAAGCTTATCATCAATTCCTCGTAATTGAAAGAATAATTTCATGATCGTACAGTTGAATGTTGTCAAAACTATTTGTATATTGTACTTTTGTATATGAAAGAATATTTGTGACGCAACATTTTTGTTTTTTCAAAAAACGAACCATAGTGCCGCAATAATTGTTGAACAGAACACGATATCGTTATAAAAAACTGTCTTATGTATATATGAATATGGTGGAAATTATCAGTAGAGTAATTTACGAAGTTTATACACAATCTGTGGTTCTCGAGCACATGTAATAGATCTGTTATTCGTAAACTCGAAGCATACAGGCGATCATGGTGTAGGTCACTTTTGTAGCCTGTGTGCAAACAACGCAGAATCCCGAGCAAAAATGCACACAAACTTGTTATGCCTCTCTGATTATAAGTATGGAATTTTGGGAATACCTACTGTCCGTATTACTTGATCAACAAAAATGTTTTTTTTTACCACAAATATCACGCTTTTAATAGATACATAATTTTAAAGAATATTATTGCGTTCGTTTGTTTCTTTAAATATAATTTCTTGGAAAATCTCATTTACCGCATGCAGAGTTAAAAATACGATATCTTAAATTGTAAATACCTTATACATAAAATGAGAATTTATGACGTAAATCTATTTCAAATTAAATTATTGACGATTTACATTTAATACTAATCTAAGTTTTTTTGAGCAGTATATATACATATTTAATTATAAGAAAACTATTCGAAGAACGTACAACTCTAACTCAATGGATAAATCATCAAAATGTATAATAAATACAAAAAGTATGTGGTACAGTACAGATTCAGAAAATGTCGGTTGCAACAGCGATAAAAGATTGTGTTCATGTTGACGGATATGTTCACTATTTAAACTGAAATAAATAAATCTTACTGCAGTAAGAATGCAATTGCGTTATTATTTTGCATAGTTATTGCAAGTTATTAATAAAAACTAATTTAAAAGTTATGGCATTTTCAAAGCTTAAATATACGTTTAAATAATGTAATTATGTTTGCATATTACTGTAAATACTTACAATAGAACTATTTAGATTTTAATTTTCTTTACTTTTCCCGACTGTTTATAAGGTCTAACTCGAATAAGTACTAAGATTTTATTGTTCGCAAAGTGATCATGTTTCTCTCCTACAAACAGTTTAAATTTATTTATTTATTTATAAAAATCTTGCGGAGTGATTTACGGAAACTAAAGGTCAGTAAAGGTTTAGAACTTAGAATATTGGAAATGATTTATACATTTTCCAACATGTAGTAATTATTATAATGATCGAATATTTATTTATATGGTTTTATATTTGGCTATAAATCGGTTAATCTGCATTAATTATAAAACAGGTTATGAGTATATATTTAGAATCGACTACAGACATTAGTGGTCAGATCTTACGGTTCGTTATTGTGAATTTCGAACTTCATATCTTCCAAGAAAAACGATGTTTAGTAAACATTGGTATTTTTAAGAGATGAAACATCTGTACATCTGCATTAATTTATCTTGATAATAGTTCTCCGCTAGAAATATTTTAAAAGTAGAAATACGAAATTTGTCGGCAATTTTATAGAAATTTTCAAGTATAGAATTATGTACATACTTTCATTGTTCTTTTTACTTAGTAATTTGTTCGTCAATTAAAATTTCCTTTATTTTTTTTTGTATAGTTTCGTATATGAATATGTAATATTCTTTTGCTAAGACTGAAGAAAATATTCATGAGTTTAATTTAGCAAAACTAATGGAACTAAGAGCAGGCAATTTCGCAAACTTTTTCTTTTGACATATGTAAATGATCGAATATTACTTACCGTATGGCATGTATGTACATAAGTGTAGTGATTAAACTCATCATCTTGCGCTAGGTTTGACTTTATCATAAATAGATATACTATATAAGTATTTGTATGCTAAATCTTAAATATTAATAAATATTTCCGGCCATCCTGTCTTCACAAACACATCTAACTCAGCAAGCTTCATTATTGACAAGCAAGGTCTGTAAGCAATAGCGGCAGTTGCATTTCACTTTTCGAAGCAGGAAAGATAGCGGCATATTAGCTACATATCGTCTACAGTTGTATAAATGTTTTGCAGCTAACTTTTGTGCGATCAGATGTGACAAGCATACTTTCTACTGCTTTAACTTCTATCTAAATATATATAGAAAGATTCATGCTTTGTATCATTACTTTTGAAAATATTAAAATTAACTTTTATCGTGGACATGTCTACATATTGTCTTCAAAACAGTTTGCATTTTGTTAGATATACCTCTACCAACGTTATTTAATTCGTTTTTCTTTGTTAAGTTTTTTTCTTGTAACACTTAGTGCATGATTCCAACAATACACAGCCTTTAGTTTATGGTAGGTCTATGTATGTACATACATATACATACATATATTACAAAATACATAATAAAGTTGTCATAATCTACAATAAAAACAAAATACAATCTGTATTTTATCAACTTGCTTCTTAGGGCTGTATAGGATAATGTTTTATATAATTTAAAAGGTTAAGTACGTATTTTATTAAGTAAAATTTCCATTGATATCATATTACTCCTTTACAAGATATTGCACCTGAGCAATAACTATTTAGAGGTAGATACATTTTATTAAGGTAATGCTTTTTTATATACCTTTTACCTTATGTTGTGTGTACAAAGCTTGTCACATAACAACGTTCATTTAGATCGATAACGTATGTATACACCGCAGCGGTAAAGTTAAAATATTACGTGTTGGTAGTCTTAAAACACACATGTACTCACTCATCGACTAAAATCACGGTACTGTTAAGTCGAGCCAACACACGACAGGAAAGTGCGGTAGAATACTAGACATAAATAATACGTGTACGTTACTCGTATTGTTTAATATTTACCGTATACCTAGTCGTCATAATAGTACAAACGTTCGAATGGGGGTTCGCTGTTTGCTCAACGTATACTTCCTACGATAACAGTGTGCAAATAATAATGAGAGAACCTACATATTATCTCCAAAACATCGGTATCGGAGATGATGGGGCGATAACAAATCGATGAAAGCATCATTCTAGCGGGTGATTGTTGATGACGACAGTAATGACAGTTTCACGCCCATCAACCTACTAATTGAGAATTTGCGAAACAGCGTTGGAAATACCGTTTACATTGGATAGAGCTGTTTAATTATTCGAATTATATTGTTTTAACACCCTCTAAGATATAATTTAGGAAGGGATTAATACATACCGAGGTTGTACGTTTATTGATGTTTTCGTAATTATAGCAGCTAAATTAAAAAAGTTAATAACGACTCATTGTGGTGGAAAGAGAAATGAGCACTAATGCAGTTTTTAAATGTGTATAAACACACAAGTAGCGTATTTGTGCGATTTAATTTTCCTCACGGGCGCGAAATCTACAAGAACGAAACATTAGTTTCTTTCGTTTTCTAAAGGATAGAAAAAGGTATACCTAACGATCGATAAAAAATATCGGATTCTTAAGAGAAATAATATTAGGTACAAATACAAACAATGGATCGAAGACTTAAAAAAACTAGATCTAATCTACCTAAATAATTTTTATGATGTAGGTACTTATGAAGCAAACATTTTAAAATCGATTTGTTTTTAAACAATTTAAGAAAACGGTGGAAATTACATATTTGCTCCAGTGAAAATCAAGCTCATCCTTCAAAAACAGACCTTCAGCAAATTACGTGTTCGTATGACTCTTGCACAAATTATTCAAATACTTTCAATCTTTGATTATTATAACAAATATTCAAACAGCTTTTAGTCAATTTGATCAATATAAATATTGATATTTCAACTACATACATAGGTTTGAGGATTTATATTCATACTGCTATACATATTTATTTTACCAAGAATCATTAATTCATTATTAAAGCAGGGATATTTAAACAACATGCAGGAACGGCGAGCGGAATTATTTGTGTAAATTAGTTTTGTTTATTTATTTGTGCAACATCTCATCTTGCAACTTAAACTAAGAGTGTGATACTCTCATCACTCGCTTATTCTGATATCGGATAAAATACAGGCGCTGTATGTATTTGCTGTATTGTGTTATTTCCTTACGTTTTCTTTTGTAAGTGTTTTCAAATTTTGCAAGCACCTTACATTAAAAGCAAAGTTCTCTTCAGAGCTATTACTGTATTACTTGGAAATTCAAGGTATTTATTATTATGCATATTCTTCTAATATTGTTTACTACATTAAGGTATTAATGGTAAGCTGCGCTTAAACAATGCGATGCAAACGGCCATTAATAAAACATTCTAAGATTAAAAAAACAATAGGTAAATAATTGGAAAGAAATTAAAATCTAGCCTTATTTTTAACGAAATGAATTTGTTTATGTGCAATATTTTCTAGATTTATTTCGCAAGTGCGAAAAGCTGGATAATTGTAGGTTTGGTTATGGGATTAAGGACGCCGCTTTCATTTGCAAAAACCAGGTCTGTTGGCAACTCTAAACAGTTCATTCTCGGTTGTTTTCTTCTTCCTACCTTGACCTAGTAATGCGTCCATGTTAGAAACAAACTAATAAAAATGTTTATTTAGTCATTAAATTAAAAAGTACTATTAACTCTGGACTACATAATTTAAGACTAGTATTTGCATGGTTTAAAATCAATATTTGTTCGACGCGTACGATTACATTTTTATACAGTGTATATTAAATGTAAGATTCCACATACGTAGATGATTGATATAAATCAAAGCTCATATCTACAAAACGTCAAGATAAAATATGCAATATTTTTAATGTGATTCTACTTACTGCGGCATATGTATGTCAAAGATAACGAAATTATCCACCTACCATCGTCAGGTGGTGTCTAGATGTAACCTCAATCAACAAAACTGTAGATAGAAGCGTGCATATTTTACTACCTTAGGTTGAAATTACTGCCGTTGCTGTTGTGGTAAAAATAGCAAAGTGTGGGTAGTGTACAATCACGCAGTTCTGCAAATTATGGTTAGAATTATTAATGATAGAAATGAAAGTTCCAGATTACCAGTGTGTTTAGGTCATTTTCAATCAACAGATTTTTCATAGTGTAAAATTAGCAACTCGATCATTTATTTGTCTGAATAATTTTCCACTATATGAACCCTCCTCGGATTTTCGAATAGCCGTGAGTAAGTATTTCTCACCAATATATTAGAAAGTGAACATTACATATCTATGTATATAATTTTAATTTTCTTCTCATCAATTCTTGTTAAATTTTTGTATAGTTTAGACAAAGATTCCATTATATATTGGACTATAATCAAGGTTTTGGGTGGTAAAACAAGTTTTGCAAATCCTGATAAACGTTAACTCTATCTTACTTGGTATGGAATTTAAATTTATCAAACTCACAAGCAGAACTGGGCAATGGAACTTTTTAAAGAAAGAAACACGAAGTAGTATTTATCACAACAAAAACGAAAATTTGGTTGATTATTATAGAATGTAATCTTGAAAACTTCATGTATTTTTCGGGACATATCACCCTAAAAACTAGTTTTTGGATAGTTTCAATCAGTAATGTTGTTACATAATGGAAACCTTTACTATTCTATCCAAAAAAATCATGCTGTCTCAATGAAGAGAATTTACAAAAATCTGAAATTTTTTAGTATTGTTCGAATATACATATGTATGTGCGGATTATAAAGTTATTGCAATTATTTGCGGCAGTACATAGGTTACACAAAATACTCGTGCTTTTTATGTCTGTAGAAGATTCGTTATACGGAAAACCATTACATTAAGCGGAAGTGGTCACTGCGGCAATTTTTTTAGCAGGTAAAGACGATGCCATCAGTCTTTAGTGGAAAAGTAGTAGATTATAATACCATTTTTGCATCAAATACTTTGTTAACGCAACAGTGTGATGTTTTCAAATATCTTAGAGAAAAAGAATTATCAAAAATAAGAGACGGTAAACTAAGAATTCTAAGTTTTTTGGAAAACAAAAAGCGAGAAAATTACAAAATATTACTAATGGGCATGATGCTGATGGGCATGACTATTGATGCTGTTTATAAGAGTTTGAGTACCGCACCTATATTATTTATACAAAATACAAAAATTGTTATGCCAAGTATGCTTATCACTTGTAGTTTCCTATTTTTATTAATGTTTCATTTTGGAATTCTACGTCATATTTTAAACAACTTTTATTATTTTTTTTGTTAGCAATCTACTATCCTTGTTATTTAAATGTTATTTTTATTTCTTTTGTTAACATAACATTTTACATTGTTCAGAATAGTGACATATGAACAGCACGTTGTGAAATATAAAGAACTTTTATGAGTGGTGGTCGTATACGAAGACACGGTTATATACAAAATGTTTTGAAATATACAATTTATACACAGTTTGTATGTGTTTCCACGTATTAAATGCAACACGTTTTGTGTATAGTATTAGAAAGGCATATTTGCTTTTAATTTTCTGATATATATTGCAGTGGAAAATTACTTAATAATAATTAAGAAAATTGAGTTTTACCCTTAAAATAAAATTGGGGTTTTAATAAAAAATATACCTCAGGGTTCGCAAGTTCTTAACACTATAGCACGTGTCGTGGACAGAATACGAGAGCTTATCTTACGTGAAGAAGTATACCCAAGTGAAAATTTTACAAGTTACATAAAAAAAATCGAACATGACAGAAAGATGTTTTACAAAAAAAAAATAATAATAATTTTATTTTCGAATAAAATAAACGTTAAAAACAGTTTACAGTACTTAAACTTCGGGGAACTCACCACAAATTACCACACGTTACCTTTACAAAATTCTCAACATTTTTGAGAAAATTTCCAACTTTAAGTTTGGACTTGGAGTAGATTTTTCTATTTCAAGTCTAAATTTTTATTAAAATTAAATGATTTTTATTTTTTAAATAGTATTTTTTTTATACTTTGAAAAATTTACTTAAAAAACATAATATTTTTAAATTTTTGTTTGAACAATATTTTTCTACTTAGAAATGAAGAATGATGATGAAAACTACTTTTATTTGATGATGACCGGTTATTTTTGCTCAACAGTGCACCGTAACACTGTTAAATCAAATTTACGTGGAAATAAACGCTCTGGACTACGTTATATTAGGAAAGAGACCGTTCGCTACAAGTTCACGCGTATATGTAGCCATTGAATTGTAATTGTCTTCCAATGTTTTAGAAACACATATACAGTTGTCAATAACCATCAATGCGGGATTAATTTCCCACAAGTCTGATAAAAATCGTGGTATACAGAGTTACCGTAAAACTGTTGCTTTTATTCCCATACCTAATTTTTCTTCTCTAAGATGCCGCCTAACTGGCTGGTTTTCTTTGTCTTCCGTGTTGAATTAATGGTGTAATTTTTTTACAATGTTTGAGTGTGCTTTTCGATAAATTAAATGACATAAAATTAATTAATTATCTTAAAACATGTGATTGAAATGTTTATGGCGGTTTATCGCACTGAACCAAAATATGACATCGACCGTACAGATAGGAAGAAAACATGAATAATGCCAACTTGAAAAGTTTATCTTACTCTAGCATTGAGAGAGTATTGTATTAAGAAAAATTGACTGAATTAAAACATTATTAGCATGTGTGCGATCGTATTAATGCCATTCAGTTTAATTTGAACTAATTATTTTAATTAAACACACACACAGAGCAGATAGCTAGGCTACGGTTTCGTAAATATAATATTAACTTATTATATTTTTTATTATTTGTTTTTAGTTATCTACACCTGGATACACATCTATCAAACGAAAATGGAGTTGTGAATGGTGCTTGACAAAATAATATTACAATATAGTACATATATCATTTTCACTTGACATCTTGAAACTAGATCAGAATACTCTCTTGTAATGGTTCAATTTTCAATTGCTTGCACAAACCATTCATTGCAAGAAACTGAAGAGGAATAAGTGTAGGAACACCTAAAACTGTTAAAAAGAAAGAATACATAATTCCGCATTATATTATATGGAAATATACAGTATTTTACTAAAGAATAACATTCACTCTCTAGAAAGTGATTAAATTGTACAGTCTATTCCGCAGACTTTGTATGTGACTACGTCTTCTTATAATTCGCATAACAGTTATTTCTGTTTCACAGCGTGATAGTCGCATATTATTATGAATTAAAAAAAATCAATATAACTTTTAAAACGCCACAGTTAGCTTAAAAAGTATTGAATAAAAGTTATCTCAAATGTGATATAGAATTCAAAAGTTAACCAGAAATAACCATTCCTATGTAAAGTATCAACACTGACAACAACTTCCTGTTAGAACGGAAGTGATACAATATTTATGATATTAGCAAAAAATAGGAAATTATAAGCAATATGCCGATACCAAAGAGATTTTGTATTTTTATAAATAACAGATAGGTATATATACAGGATGGTTGACCGGGAACTGCAATGAGCGACTGCGGAAAAGTCGATAGGGGTCATTCATCTAAAATATTTTCAAGATGGTGATAGTCCGGAGTATACCGGAAGTAGACACCAACTTCGTATTTTAAATGGAATACCATATACCGGGATATTTGCAACCTGTGGATTGCATTCTGGTCTACTGGAAATGGGACGGTCTTCAACTGTAAGCATACATGCGCATGATTCGTCCCCCTCACCCCGCAGTAGTACGGATGAGGGCGTCGTTGAATTGATTGAAACTGAAAAGATTGATGTGACGATAGCATTTTCTAGTAGTTAGACAAGGGTAAAGAACAATGGTGGGTACACAATTGTCCAGCAGAATAGCATGCGTATTTCTTGACTTTGTTAACTCATAAAAATCATATTTTCATCCTTATTTCACTCATATCATCACATTAAAAGTTAGCTCTTGGTATATTGTTACATTTTTAGATTCTGCGTGAAATTCTAAATATATTTCATGTATAATATTATATATCTAAATCTAATCCATATCTAATCCTTTTTGACTTATTAATCTTATGCTAAAATTGACGTTTTCAGACTGAAAATCAATTGCGTTATTTCCATATAAAGAGTAATTAATTATATAATAGTTGCTTTCCATTTACACACAAGTGATATTGAGTCGCTCAGTTATGTGAGTAGTTATACTCAGATAATAACGTCACTGTTCGAACGGTAAATGGAACGGCAGGATAGGTACAACCGCGCAACGTATGACAGTTGACAGAAATTTCAGATCCTATCAAATGCAAATCTCCATTTGATAGGATCTGAAATTTCTGTCAACTGTCATACGTCGCGCATCTTTACGTATTCTTTCAATCAACGAAAGATAGCAACATCGTGACATAGAGACATGTCGTGAAAGGGGTATAAGTACGTAGAAAGGAATATAAAGCAAATTCGAATTGCAGTAATTGCGGCGATGATGTGCCCCTTTTTTAGAAAGGTAGAACACTAAACACTTTAACCCACTGAACACCAAATAATGGTTGGTTCAGTCAGCTTTCCTTAGTCTTAATTTAGTATTAGTCTTAAAACTCGGTATTAGTATTAGTCCCAAGAAAATAGGTATCGTTCATACAAAAATTACGCGTAGCCATGACAACAAGCGATAAGCAACAAATACATAACCAATAGAAATATTTATTTCGTTCTATATGGTATTTAGCTGTGACATGTTTGTAATATTTAGGTAGATATAGGAAAAGCGATAAAAATGAGTAAGAAATTTGATGATGGATGATGAATCGAACTAGTGAGGGACTTTGCGCATATATATGATACAAATAAAAACTATAAAAATAGACTAGCATTACACCATTTCTCAACACCCTCTCTTATTAATGCCTTCCTTAAATCTATTAATCGCTTTAATACATATCCAATGATATATTACATATAATAATATAAAATAATACATTTCTACAACAATTAACAACTATAAGGTATCTAACAATTTTTCACTTCACTTCACTATCTCTTCCTCTGGCATATTCTCTATATGGTTGTAACTATTGTCTCAAATGATGGTGGCAACGCAAATAATAAGCTATACATACTATATCTTCCTTTTTCGTTTTGCACCTGTCAACGGTCTTGTTACCTCGTCAAATTCAGTTAAAAGTACTTCTAGATTTTTTGCTTCTTTTAATTTCATGCTCATTAATTTCTTCCTTAATAACATTTGTGCAGTGACACCTCTCTTCTCATATCTCTCTTCCAGAATTTTCCACATGCTATATGCCATTTCTTTATCTCGAATTAATTCTATTTGTGTATGATCTAAGCACTGTACAATATAAAACTTGCATCTATTATCACATTTCTTTGCTTCCGTTTTCATTGCCTCATCTTCGTAATCTATCTCTTTAATTTCTTTTTCTACAAATTTCTAAACACTTTTTTCTTGTAATAAAATCAACATTCGGAACTTCTAAGTGTGATAATTATTAGCCGTTAAACATCAATATTGAACGTATTTTTACTTCCCATAGTAGACAAAAAACTATTTGATATTTAAGGAATGCATTACACCATTTTTCAACAAAAACCAATAACGCCAATAAAAACAATAACAAAGCTGAAGTACGCCGTAGTTTGGTCTTAGTCTTAGTCTTAAAAGTTCAATATTACGAACTTTCAAGGTCAGGATCCTTAAGACTAATACTAAGTTAGGGAATTGTATGAACTCAAACATTAATTGCATATCACTGAACTTTTTAAGGTTAAGACTAATACTAAGTTAGGACTAAGGAAAGCTGACTGAACCAACCATTAGTTTTAACTAAAACACCGACGCGTTTCAACAGCAATGCTGTCATTATCAAGGCGATAATAAAACTTTAAAGCGAAACAACAACAAAGCGATAATAAAAGTTTTATTATCGCCTTGATAATGACAGCATTGCTGTTGAAACGCGTCGGTGTTTTAGTTAAAACTTGTTTGGTGTTCAGTGGGTTAAAGTGTTTAGTGTTCTACTTCTGCACCAAGAGAAGAACTTTAGAAAGGTGCCAACCCATTTGGAACGTCTACAGTTATCTGTTTATTCCCGTTCATATTTAGTGGACGAATAAGTTTATAACTCTTGAAATACTTTACTTTAAAAAATAAAAAAAATCTTTTTTATTAAACACGTAATTTCTGTCACTTACTATTCGTCCACCAATTTATAATTAAATGTTAATATTCCAGTAATAATTTCTTGTTTATAATCATTCTTCACAAAAATTATTGCAAGTAAAAATAACGCAATTTCAAATTTCCCACCAACAACTGATAATAGCCCCTTAAACATGCGCAGATTATGGTGAGCCACTCAGTTTAATCTCACTTACTAATGTCAAAAGAAACGCGCATTAAAGTGAGTTATGACGTCATTGATGACAATTATCTGAGTTTTTGTGCAAATGGAAAGCAACTATTATAAAGTGACAACTTATATTATTACTACTTTTAGTTGGCGTTAAAAAAAAGGGTCACTTTGTATGAAGATGTCTATTATAAAATTGGGTAGTTTTCGAAATAGTGGCAAGTTATTATTTTTATTTTCTACAATGCATATATTAATTTTTTTTAATTAGTTAGTTAGCCATGACAGTGTTTACAAAATTATAAATTGTCAGTTGCCGAAGAAATGTCATTTACCATTGCCTAAATTATACAAGCAATTATTATTTATGATAATTATTTTAGGAACATATGATACTTTTGCAATTTGATATCCACAAAAACTGAAACCGTCATCGTTAAATGTATTATAGAAAATTTCAGAAACTTTGGATCCGTGAGAGCAAATTGTATGATGACCTACCGATCTCACAGTACTGGACTATTTTATTTGAGGTACAATCAGAAACATGATCTGTAACACTGTCGTAACCACTATAGACGACTGTATGGATTGTGTCAGAAGAGCATTTCAAAATCTAGAGCCTAAGCCATTCATGAACAATTACTAATTAGTTGCGAAAAATGGCTCAAGGGCGTCAATTTGAACATTTATTGAAATAATTTTTTTCTATTTAGTTACTGTGTGCATTATTAAGTTTTTGAAGTTTTCTGCGCAGATGGTTTCAATATTTTCGTTAACTGGTTCATTTCTCTGGTTCATTGCCCTCGTGGATCCAATGTTTCTGAAGTTTTCAATACTTTTATTAGTATTGTTAGACGGTTTCAGTTTTTGCGGACAGTGAGTTGCAAATGTATCACATGTTCTTGAAATAACTTCATTGCATTCCCTCTAAATGATAAATAAATTTAAATAATCATCGTCAATCGACATTTCTTCGACAACTGACAATTTATAATTTTGTAAACACTGTCATGCCTAATTAGTAAAAAAAAAAGAACTAATGCAAACAATATGTATTGTAGAAGATAAAAATATTAATTTGCTGATATTTCGAAAAATACTCGTTTTTATAATAGACATCTTTATACAAAGTGACCCTTATTTTTAATGCCGAATAAGTTAAAACTATAAAAATTAACAAAATTGATTTTCGACAATTTTTCCGATTTCGTTTTCAGGCGTATATTTCGCACACCCTGCATTAATAATTGTAATAATTTTATACAAATTGTATTTAATTAGGTCATCTACTTGAGACAATTTATTTCAAATTAATTAATAAATTCGTTTGTATATGGAAAAAAGCACAATCGATTTTCTGCAAACGTTAATTTTATCATAAGACAAATAAGTCAAAAACGGGTAGATTTAGACATATGATATTATACCTACATGAAATATATTTAGAATTTCACGTAGAATCTAAAAACGTAACAATATATATGGTATTCTATTTAAAATCACGAATTTGCAGCCTACTTCCGGTATACCCTGGAGTGCCGCTATCTTGAAAATATTGTAGGTGAATAACTCCTATCGGCTTTAGTATAGTACCAAATTTCAGATCATTCCTGGCTATAGTTTTACCGCAATCGATCGTTGCAGTTCCCGGTGAACCAATCTGTACATAGGACGCATCAAACAAATTAGAGATTATACTGTTAACTGTACTGTTTTAATAAAATCGTGGTGTTTTCCATAGACACTATACGTCACTTTATGGAAAAACCTAAAGTTAACCAATCGGCTAGTTTTAGAATGTCAGTTATTGCAATTGAATGAATACTATGAGTTTCTACAAAGGATTCTAAGGAGATCGTATAGAAATATACTAAATTCGTACCCCCAAATACGTGAATTAACGGACGAAGAACACAAATACATAGCAGTAACTAGTTTAAGTGATAGTAAAAATATGATAATGTATTCATTTCTGGTTCGATATTCTATACTTTATTTTTTTGTGCTTAGTTGTTTAAAGTTAAATATATTAATCTCTCCATTACGTTTGTTGCGGACACATGCAGAAATTTATTGTTTTAGAAAAAACATGTTTACAAATCCAATTGTCGAATTTACACTTTTTATGTTGAATTATATTACAACAGTACAATTAAAACTTATGTACAATACATGCACACTTGTACTTTCTCAAAATTCGTGCTAATAATCGTACAGAGCAATAATACCAATAATTTATTGCATTCGTAGACATTATGTATGTTGTGTATAACATGTAAAATAAATACTGACATCATTACTAGAAAAATAAGCAATCGAAAACAATACGCATGTAGAAGGAAAGGCAAAAAAACAAGATCATAACGTCGAAACAATGTCAATGGCAGTGTCGACATCGATCTCTTTTCATTATGTCTGCTTCTACGGGAAACAATGCTTAGCCGAATTTTATCGGTATCGATTACAGATATAAATGGATATATCATAACAACTATCAAAATAATTCATACAACAGTTTATTCATGAAATATGTCGAATGTTCTAAAAATAAACGAGAACCAGAAATAAACATCCGCCGTCAGACCTAGCTCACTTTGTTATAAATATTTTCATGCAGAAATTATCTATGAATCTATATTGTGTGTCTATACATGTATGTATATAAGTACCTATATTGTTTGAAGTCGCCGTATTGTTGTTAGATAAGGACGTTGTGTACTGTCGCTCTTGTTATTTCTTTATTTCCAATTTTCTTAGAACTTGCCCATTAAAAAATATAATCCTATTTTGTGTATAAATTTAGTATTACAGTTACGATGTGGCGCTTTGATCGTTTTAAGCTCCACGCCAAAATCATTTTGAAATATGTTATGTAAAGAACAAATGGAAGTAAACAATTCACAATCTCAATTAACTAAAGATATATAAAAGATACACGAGTCGTAGCACATTTACGTCATAGTTTAAATATGTCGATTGAAGAATATCAACAAAAAAATCTATACTATGTCGTTATATTATAATGATCACCATACAACATTAGGCACAAGCTATCTTTAAAGTAACGTTTTCTCCTGCCATCAAAAAATGTATATTGAAGGTAGAGATATCAATTTCTTTGACATCTTTTGAATTTTAATAAGTATTATTTTATACAGGGTGTCCCAGCTGACGCGGTTTCTTTGATAATTTGTTTATTTTACAGTATAGAGAAAAAAGTTTCAAATAAGAGTTATATCTATTTATACGATTCATAGCTAGAAAATATTTTCAAATATACAGGGTGTCGCAATTATAGAAAAAGCGTATGTAACTTTATTATTTTAAATATATCACCCTATATATTATATATTTTTTAAATTCTACAAAACACATGATATTTTAAATAACTTTTATTCAGACCATCCTAGACCTATGTACTTTTGTTTTCGAGAAAATAAATATTTTATCAAAAATTTTGCAATTGTAGCGCTCTCGGTAATGAGCTGTAAGATCAAAACTAAAAAGGTAGAAAATTTTGGTTTGCGCAAATTGATACGTCTTGAATTGCTTTCCTATTTCCTATATTATCATGTACGGATCCTTTTGTTGGCATACTATACAGTTACTGACGCCAACATTTGGAAACATTTAAATGCCAATAACGCTGGGATACTCTATATCTGTTTAGAGGGTTGGATGTAAAATTAAATTCTCGTTCTTTTGATATAAGAATGTACCCATTTATCTTCAACGGTTTTAGAGAAAAATGTATATTTCTTCTGCTACTGTCGAAACGACAGACCACTTCAATTTGAACAAAGTAGGCTACGTAACAATAATATTATGACAGATATATTTAATAATCATTTGTACCATTTATAATTATACACAAGTAATAACTTTAATTTAAATTTGTATTATAAAGCAATTTCTAAGGATGACAACATTATTTGTTTCCAATCCTTTTATAAAAAATGTAATTACTTTCTATTTTGTGACAAAATTCAGCTGAGAAGATATATGTGTCGGCGAATTATCTTGGCGTTTCAAGAAATTAGCCCAATCATGCTGAGAAATGTTGAATAATCATTTCGTAATTGTTTCGAACAAAACGGAAGACATTTCGAAAAATAAATTAATGAATTTAATAACACTACATTTCCTAATTCACGCATTTCCTTATCTTTTTGTTGCGTTTTTTATGTTGTTATTTGTTGAAAGGTGCTGTTCTGTTAAAATTGTTTACAATACAAATTTAAATTGAACTTATTACTTGTGTGTAATTATAAATGGTACAAATGATTATTAAATATATTTGTCATAATATTATTGTTACGTAGCCTACTTTGTGCAAATTGAAGTGGTCTGTTTCGACAGTAACAGAAGAAATATACATTTTTCTCTAAAACGGTTGAAGATAAATGGGTACATTCTTATATAAAAAGAAAGAGAATTTAATTTTACATCCAACCCTGTAAACAGATATACGCTGTCCCATTTTAAAAACAGAGTTATTGGCATTTAAATGTTTCCAAATGTTGGCGCCAGTAACTGTATGTCAACAAAAGGACCCGTACATGTTAATATAGGAAATAATAAAGCAATTCAAGACGTATCAATTTGCGCAAACCAAAATTTTCTACCTTTTTTACTTTTGATCTTACAGCCCATTAACGAGAGCGCTGCAATTGCAAAATTTTTGATAAAATATTTATTTTCTCAAAAACAAAAGCACGTAGGTCTAGGAAATTCTGAATAAAAGTTACTTAAAATATCATGAAGAATCTAAAAAAAGTATGATCCATTTAGAATAATAAAGTTACATACGCTTTTTATATAATTGGGACACCCTGTATATTTGAAAATATTTTCTAGCTATGCATCGTATAAACAGGGACAACTTTTATTTGAAACTTTTTTCTCTATACTGTAAAGTAAACAAATTATCAAAGAATCTGCGTCAGCTGGGTCATCCTGTATATAAATGAAACACGATAGTATTTAATGATACAAAATGTTCAAAAGTGATAAGAATTGAGTAATTGTATTTTCAAATCAAAAACATCGATGTTTCTACTTTGAATAACTATATATAGGTTATTCACGGAACTGGTTCGTTAGAACTTTTCGAAGTTCCTGAAATCCTACAACTTTGAAAACTTGTAGTTAGGGATAGTGTCATCATTATTTACGCTTTACGGTTTACCGGACGTTCACATCAACTTTCTTAATTTAAATAGAATAGTATATTTTTTATGAGTTCTTTAGATCGCCCAGAGAATTCTGCATCAAAACATTTATAATATATTATAATTATTAATACTTATATTATTCCAGAAAAGCAATATGCGCGCAACAAAGTGTAGGTACTTCCAGTGTAATTATTGTTGTATACCTTAATCATGGTTTATACGTTCGAAATATTTAAGTTTTTTTGTAATTGGTTTTAAGGGTAAATTAATAATTCTTATAATATACATATGAAACGAGCACATTGTCGATTTCGCATATTAAGAACTTATCTACTTTCAAATTTGCAGTGTGTATCTATTATAAAATAAACAAATTTATCGATTAAGAAACTACAACAGCACTGCTTTTTTAATTTTCAAAATAAATTCTTTATAAAATTCCAAGTGAAGGGCATGGTCACTAGCATAATTATTGAAGGATGGCTCCAATTCGAATGTGCGCATTAGTTTGCATCCCACATTCCCTTTTACTGAGTCTCATTAATTAAAATCTGTAATACTAAAAAAAAAGAATTATTCTGGGAACTACTACGCCAACTTGCTGGAAAAGTATTATAAATATAAGTATATATGTAGAGAGTGGCATTTCTCTAGAATCGCTTCGGTATTCATTTTATGTTCTGAGTAGAAGATTTCTAAAGTGAAGTCCTCTATAGCACAAACATATGAAAGACAATTATTTTTTTGTTAAATATAAGGCTTTTATGCAAAATTATTTATGCTCCAAAACGAACGAACTGTAGCTGCTGTAGGTAAGTACAAGAGTGCTAAGTGATTGAAAGGGATAATATATCTGTTTATATTATATGGAGGACAAAGAATGTATGCAACTTTTTCCAATTTGGATTGGATTTCACATAGTAGTATTTATTGTCTTCAGCTCATTCGTCATATTATGTAACAGATTGTATAATAATATTATCTGTTAAGCTGTTATATAAAACTACTTATAATTTGCTTAATAATTAGACTGTGTTACGATATGTGCTGTTTTAGCATCACCAGCATAATTATCTGGTGACGCACTACAATAAAACATGAAACTATTCAACGCGGTCATTAGCTATGTGATATATGTACATACTGAATGCGTTGGACTACCTAGAGTAATTTGTAATAATTGTAATATTCCAGAGAATGAGCTACAGTTATTTTACTGTGTTAAATATTGCAGGACTGTACGGCATGAAGGTAATTATTTATAACGTAATAGTGATATATGTATGTAATCAACATATTCGAAAATTAGCAACAATCAGTTCACATAATAGTCGATACTCTTAGTAGTAAATAAATATTAAGTGGTTACGTCACTTTGATTTAATTGAATCGTTTACTGAAAATGTTTCGATCATACGTAAATTTATGTCTGTGACCTTTAAATAAATATTTAATTACACTAAAATAAAATACAAAACCATAAAGTTTAGGGAGAATTCAGGGTTTTTATTACGATTACCATGATCTAAATAAAATACGTATACGTCACTTACAACCAGTAGCGTACACTCCTTAACGGTCATAGTTTACAGCGTATAAATAGAGATAATTTGCAATAAATACCGCCCAATTTGTCTCATCCAAAAGTCATCCGTTTTCGAGATATTGTTTTTTTCGAAGTTCACTACTTACTCTCACTCAAACTTAAAATTTACGAAAATTATGGAACTTTTTCTCAATTTTTCAGTTTGTATGGCTAGAGGACATCTCAACACACATTATCTATCGGTGACAATTAGGTTAAATACTGACACAAATCAACAGAAACAAAAAATTAAAACCGCTTTTGATGAAATTGAAATTGTATGTCACCTTTGTAACTATTTATTTACTGATTGTGTCTACAGTTTCATCAGTTTTAATTTTTTTTAATTTGTCCAAGTCTGAAAATCATTGCCTGCTCAACACGAAACAGCTTGAAATTGTGTTTGTACTGGAATATCTTTTTATATTGTTACAGTTTTACAGCAAAGTGAGATTTTGCCAATATTACAAAAACTATGTACAGTGCGATTCAAAACAAAAATGCATTATTTTTCTCATTTTATTTAAATGGATCACCTTCTATTTTCTATTAAGAAACGGAAGGACACTGTATGGACTTTTATTTTTATTAACCACTTCCTATATCCAAAATCGTTAATTTCTGAGATACTAAATATTCCGTAAGTACTTTTTTGGTAATTTCCTGGATAGCTTCGTCAACCGCTACTGCTGATAGGCTCCAGATTCCAGTACGCTAGATAGCTTTTATGGACTAAACTATCTATTTGAATTAAATTTTTTGATGTTATCATTAAATTAAGTTTATATGAAATTTACACTCAAAGCTACTTTGTCGTTTGTAAGTATCCATTTAGAGTTACAAAAAAATGTGCTCTACATCTGTATTGTATGGGACAAATATACTTATATAAAAACTTTTTAACATGATAACAAATGATCTAATTGATAAAAACCTTTTCAATAACTTAACTTAACTATGATAATTATTGACTTTCGAAAAACATTACAGTTCCACAATGTTCCCAAATTAATACTGAAATCATAAGCAACACTAAATGAAAGTTTGACTGAAACCAGGGCAGATCATTAGTGTAAAAATTTACGCTGATATAGACACACAAAGTTATTTTTTTCTCAGAAACGGTGTATACTAAGTACGAGGATAATGTTCATACAAATAGATTTATCAAAAAATATACAGGATGTTCAATAAATGTAGGTTAGAATATTCATTAAGTTATTTCTAATATTTTATGAATTTGCAAGAAAGCCAAATTATGCCAGAACAGAGTATAGACATACTTTAATTAACTCAAGAGAACATACGCCCAAACTCAAAAATTAATAAGATATAATTTTTCAAAAGAGGTTTATATTACTTATAGTAAAATGTAAAATATCCTTAAATATTTGAGAAATGACGCTAGGATAGGTATTGGAAATACTAAAAAAGGGTGATGTGGAATGAGGCGAGAAATTGAATTGAAATTATATAATATACAGAGTGCTTACGGTTACAGTAAGGCAGTTGTATTATTATACTGCCAAAAATAGACCTGCATAATGCATATGGAAAACAATTTTAAGTATTATTGGTTAGCACGCCTTCTATATATTTTCTTCGTTAAGTGTTATCATCTTCCGTTAATGCTCTAGGCGGACAAACTGTATACATATAGGTAAGTTTGTGAGCTAATTTAAAGAGAATTTCCGAAGTCAATTTCGCAATTTCATCGTAGCATATGTACAGAAGCTTACAAATTGTTATATACACGTATTCTTCTTCGCCGGTGACACGAACGATCAGAGAGTTAGAGTATTGTTAACAACATAATATAGTAATTAGCTTAATTGTTGATGCAATCAAAAGTATCATTTTTGATGTTTGTTGTTGGTCAGTATCTTATACATAATTAAAAATGCGATGAAACGTTATTTTCAAACAATATAAGGACGACGTTTGCAGAATACATTTTACTGGATGCAGAGCAAAAAAAGCAATTTTTGTTTTGTTTGAAGAATAGTTATCAGCTGTTGTAATTACTGATATTGCTGTCGCTACTATTAGCCATCTCTTAGTCATCAGATTAAAGTTATCGGTATGTTTTAATTACTGGTGATGAGCCAATGACAGGTGTGACGTTGTAAGTAATAGATAATGCCACATATTTATATTATTGAGTAGCAAGTATTCGATATATTATCCGTTAGATGTCCTAGAAGCCCATATGGTCCACATACAGTGCTAGGCGGATATAGTGTACTTTACAGTATCTATTAGTTGTATCTGTGTGTAAATCTACTAATTCGCTTAAAAATATCAGTTTATAATTTCTGATATTATTTTAGCATATTCTTTTACAAGCACGTTTGTTGGATGGACATAAGATTGCACTATAACTGCTGTCTGTAAAAAATTATTTTAGACAAAGCGAGACCGAGATTTCGCTATTGTCTGGTGTAATTATAAGATCAGCTTCGTACATGGCAGATCCGAAATTGAAAAAAAGTGGCCTTTATTAATAATTGAGACGCACCAGTATTCGGAATATGAGTAAGATGCTTAAGTGAATAAGATTTTGTGCTGCAGTGTTGAAATAAAGTAACGTTAATTGTTGATGTGTTAATAAACTGTACTGCTACCTATACATTTATACATACAAACAACCATACGATCAAATTATTTAATATAGCGTAAAATTTGAAGTATTTGTAAACAACAGGATATTCGACTGAATAATGGATTGAAACGTTGAAAACTGCTTGATCAAAATAACTATGACGAAAAATGTTTGTTCACTAGATTGTGATGTATAGTTGTTTTCATGAACTGGTCCTAAATCGCATTCAATTTTAACAGCTTTTCATATATACTCTGCTTTGTATCTAATGCTTTAATAACAAATATAATTAATTTTTGTTTTATGTTCTAAAACAGTTGATTTTAATGTTTTGATTCTTACAATTGATACTTACTTTAAATTATGTTAATAAATTCAATCTGTACGTAATATAAGTGAACACAATTTTAAAGTAGATGTAACAGAAAGCACGCAGTTATATAATATGCGAGCCAGATGCAATGTTTCGTAAGAAAAACACCAATATAACTAAATATTCAGGTTCCGGTATCAGGACAAATTTATTGACCGAATCCTTAGTTACACAACGTGCTCCTATTCGTACTGATTCACTAGTAGAGCGCGTCACTTAAGTGCACCGAGAATACCGAGCCCATGGTCGTTGTTAGCAGCGGACCAAGGCGAATGCCATACTGACGCAGACAGCTTGAAGGGAACCGTGTGGCGTCCGGCTAGCCTGCATGTGTTTGTGTTTTCCTGTTTTTCCACAGAAAATCGTTAATTTTCACTTGGTTAAGATTTACGCACGTTGGCTGTGAAAGCTCATTTAATTAAAATAATTAATTAGGTGTGAGTAATACCCATTGTCGTAGGATTGTGTAATATGATCACGGATACGCAACCAAATTAATAGTATCTTAAACTAATACATCAAAAAACACATTAATAAAAACTATGTAAATAAACATATGTATGTATTTAGAAAATAAAAGCTGTAAACTATATGCAGTTTTATGATGTGCAGTTGTCCTTGAAAGAATATACAGAAAAATGAATATATTAGATATATTGAAACTTGTAGAAGATTTATGAATTGATGAACGCAAATAATTTTGTAATTTCTTGTGTAAATCTAAAAAAAAGGTTTTATGAAGAGTTATATGCTGATTTATGTACATACAACGAGCTAAATGTTTTGGCCAGTTACGGATAATGTAATATAATAAGAAGTTATTCTAACAGCAGGGTATTTCTTCTTATAGTAGACTTTTTTGTTTATTATAGTGATTCCATTAAGTATATGTGCAGTAGACTTTTCCAATTTTCCGATATCCGAACCCTCCCTTATCCGATTGCGACTTGTTTGCTGGTATAAAGTTTTAGTTTATTCGTAGTTGTCTGTTACTTAGACTAATATGGCAATTATAATGTCAACAAAAAGTTAATTTAGTAATCATTGTCGAAGAAGATATTAAGGTAATCGAGAGAGTGGAAAAAGAAGAATTAATAAAGAAGGTAGTAGCTGTATTTAATGTTGAAAGAAGGAACGCTTGTCTAGTATATTACAGGAAAGCGTGATGGAAACACTTACATATACAAAAATCATTGAAGTTGGTGTCTACGGGGTAGTAAATGAGGCATTATATATTTGGTTTGTATACTGAAAGGAACACGTTACTACACTTTACTTTAAGTTCCGGTACAGTGAGCGGCTTGTTAATGTAAACTCGAGATTTTTTCCTATAGAAAAAAATCTGGAATTGTAAGGTTCGGTGGACGAGAGAACCAAATGACATCTCCAAACTGGAGAATGTACATACAAATGTGAGCAGTATAGGCTGTTGCTCCATCTTTCTGAAACCATACATTATGTAGGTATACGGCGATGACGCACTTCAGCAAGAAATATTTTTTCTCTCTCCATACCGTTGTGTATTAAAAAATAAGGACCAATGATCCCCATTTCACTAACTGTACACCACACAGTCATACGTAAACTGTGTAAAGGTCTCTCGCGCACCATTTGTGGATTAGTGTTGAACATCAACATTGAAAGTTCTGTCCGTTTACGCCACCATCCATAAGAAAATAAGCCTCATCGCTCATAAGGATGACAGCTGTATCGATTTCATCCAAGATTTCCATCATTGGTTGGCTACACGTTGTCTCTTATCTACATCACTCAATTGATGACATACTGTAAGCTTATATGGGTGAAAATGAACGGACCAAAACTTTTCTCACTGTGGATGGGTAAAGTCTGAGAGCTTCTGCCCGCTTTCTTATTGATCAGTTAGGGCTCTGCTCTCTTCCAATCCGTACTCGATCAACATTCTCCGAGGTTCTAACTCTTCTTCTCGGTCCTGGCGTTTCCGTTAAAGCAATGATCCTGTCGTGTTGACATTGCGCATCCAACGCAATGTTGTGTTGCGATCAAGGATCACGCCGTGCCGGCCAACGTTAAAATGTATACGAAAGTCTTGTTGGGTCTGGGTGACTGATTCCCCGTTTGCATAAAAGGGTGGCAAGACAAACGTACGATGTTCAAAACTCCACATTCCAGGTACAACTGAAATTGCTTACTCTCGCCTCCATAGTGACATCATGTGCAATTCTCACCACTCAATATTTTTCATGTACTACCCAAATCAAAAACATCACCCTGTATAAAATAGGCTAGCAGAATATTAACTCGTACATAAATGGACTTTCTTGGCCTTGTCTTTATTACAGCCTCGCTCGCAAGCCCGTTCGGCTTTGAAACTTTGAAATTATCGCTCAGTTTTTGACTTCGAACATCACTGGTTTGGTATAACCTCTAGATTAAAGTGTAATTGAAATATTTAAGTGATATTATAGCAAGTTAATACTTCAATTAATAGTCTCAACTACAGCTTATACTGACTTCTATGATAATTTTAAGTTGCTAAATATAAAAGATGGAATATTCTGGCCTGCTAAGACATGGGAAATAATTAAAAATTCTACACTGGACAAGTGTTGGAATAGATTGGAATGAATGAAGATTTAGAAGAAGTAGTAGATTTGATTTCATAAATTTTATATGAGAGTTATCATTTGTGAAAGTCTCACGGAAGCAGAAGTTACCGAGTGGATAAATAGCATAGAGCAGACCAACGAGATATCTTAGATCGGATAGATGAAGAGTAGTCTCTCGAGAACATTAATGACGAATAAAACCGGATGGAAGAGAAGCGAATTTCGTCAGATGAAGCATTTCAAGTGTTACAAGTATGCCCATTTTGATGTACTGTTATTTGGTCATGTATAATTTGTAACTCTCTTTATGCAGGTTTCTAGAACAGCATAGTGCCTTAATTTCTGTAAACGTGATTATGATGAGACATTGACGTAATGTTGCGGCTAGGCAACGAATACAGCGAAGAACAAAACAATTTTAATACAATACTTTAAAACATTTTTTTAATTCGTACTTAGAAATAAAGATACACGTTTTACAATTTATAGCTACCTATGACTTAAATTTATATTGAGCAGATAACTGCAGACACAAAATGTATCTATACTTAATGAAATAAAATTTTGTTCTACGTATTACTATGTTCATATGAGTGGATACATTTTTATGAAATTTTAGCCTGGTACCATATTCAGTGAGCCCTTTAAAATAAGGTGTCATTCGATCGCCCCATTCCATTTAAAATTTTGATACTATATCCCTCCCTGTCGTCAATTCTGAAACTAAATAGAAATTTTACTTCAGGAATATAGTATATAATATTTCATATTAATGACCCAAAACTGGAACCTCTCTATTAAACCGATCATAAGTTAGCGAAAGGTGAGGGGAAAGGAAGAGGGGGAGGGGAGAGCATACCTTAGAACCGCACTGTATACGTAATATGTATGTTTATATGTGTATCTTATTATTACCGGTTAAAAGATAAATTATATATTTATATCATATTGTTTTTTAAAAATAACCTTTCCTTAATTCTGATAACGCTGCTAGAAGATGATTAATTTTCTTTTTTTACAATGTTTGATATAAAATTTAGAAATTCGTCGCTATTTTAAAATTTGATTATTTCATTGTACTTCTTGGAATTCGATCGTAAGTCATCTCTCGTCACTTTTAAACCATGTATGTATGTAAAAGTTATCTGATAGAAATGTTAAATTTATCACTTAGCATGTTGTAGGTAAATATACGGCTATTGTCCTTGAAATGAGTAAATGTATGTTAGAAATGTAAGTGTATAAGCTAAACAATTTATTTAGTATCAAAAAAACCAAATGCATTACAGAAACTTAGGTAGAATTAACCAAGATATTTGTCAATATTATGCAACGCACTAATGAAGTATGAATATTCATACGCGCTGTTCACTTCCGCAATGCATTATAATATTCTGCAGTAGTCCCGGCCAGTATGTTCAAGAGATCTGCTTAAGTAAACAATTGCCAATCTGTTGAGTTTTAAAGCAATTTTCTCAGAATGTTACAATTCAAGTTATACCATCTGACTAATAACAAGCTGATATGTTAGTGAACTGTAATCTCTTTTGTATATTCTTATTTTTATAGGTAATTTTTAGCTATAATTGATGAAGATAGGTTAATTACTTATTTTTACTTTTCAGTAACGATATATCTAAGAAGTACCAGTATTTAAAAAAGGAATGTTTTCGTAATAAATCTATTAAGAAAAAAGAACTAAAAGTATGCACAAGTAAATGGAATTCAGATTTTATACATATACATTTAAACTCAGAAACACTAGTCAAAGTAAAGTAATGTTTGGAACCAACATTTTGTATAGATTATAAAAATAAAAATGAAATACTATTACATGATATTATTGTTAACATAGAACTAAATATTAGTTCACAAATAAAAACCATAAGAATGAGATACGAACCAAATTGTGCAATATCATATCGATGCATCATAAAAAAACTATGGATAAACAACATGCAACATTATATAAAATTATGTCCTAGTTGCTTCTGCAGTATTGTGCAAAAACACGAGGAACGACGACAAAATTATGGGTTCCGACCATAACCTAACAATATTTAGTTATAACTTAACGTAGAACTTAATAAATATTTCGGTGCAATAGGAGCTAACAATGGGACACGCCAAATATTATCGAAGGAAATGGTTTTTCTAAGGTAGGTGGGAGCCGTTCCCTTTCTGTGACTATTGCAGTACAACCCAGATGTATTACTACAATTATTCTAACACAAAAATCCCTGTAAAAAATTTTTGTTTTCATATTTCCGCCAGTTTTCGGGGATTTAAAATCACTATTGATCTATGTAAATACATTTTTCCCTTTGTAGAGTTGAAAACTTCGAAAGCGAGTCGTAGTTTAGTTCGCTTTGTGTCAATTGTTAGTACTTCCAAACTAATTTAAATAGTGATGAAATTCTTGGTAGGATCCTACCTACGCTCTAACTTCTATACGGATTAGTTAATATTTTATAAACCCCTGTTTCATTTGCATACGTTTCAGTTTTATAGTGTCATTTGCACGCTTATCTTCCTTTATTCAAAATTGCGAGTCGACAAACCAAATGGTGTACTTTCCCAAAACAGAATTATTGATGAATTTCAAGTAACTTTGTAAAACGTACGAGATATTTAGATGGCAATTAATATTTACTCAAAGTAGGATTTCCTTTTTTGTAGAGTGTCATATGTACAACATACCTACTTATTCTCAGTTAATGTGGCATTTTAAAGACTTTTTACGATATAGTAATCAATATTTCATCTTATACTTCATTATAATACATACTACAGTATAAACAGCGTATAGTATGCAGTATAGATAGATGTGGTAGAAAATATTAATGTTCAAAAATAACGTTTTTTGGTAGTTATTGAATATTGTTTTTAATATCTTTACTCTGGAAAAACCTCGACACAATGTCTTTGCATTTAAGCATGAAAATGTACAGTGATGTGCTTTAGTACTGACTCACCCCTCGAGGGCAGCCGTACATAAGGGTTATATCTATAAAGTTTTATGGCACTTTGAGTCAGTATTAAAGCACATTTTCTGTACATCAACTCATCCCTCGAGGGCAGTCGGTTATATATCGTCGTACATAAGGGTTATGTTTATAAAGTTTTATGGGACTTTGAGTCAGTAATAAAGCACATCACTGTACATACATATGCGAAATCCGGAGTTGGCCAACTCTTATAACAGTTACGCACGATACATTGAACAAAAAATGAGATAAGAAGTTGGAATAAGTTAGAACAGTAAAACGTTAAATAGGAATAGAAGTGGAAATGTTAAACTGACAGAAAAGATAAAATAAACATTAGCGGGAAAAAAGTAATTTTTTATATACGGGTTTGTAACCGAAGCAAGAAAAGAAAACTAAAGAACAATCTCGTGAACTAAATTCGAAGAAATTGTATTACAGACACAGTTGCTAACTGAACTTTTAACGGAAAATTAGTTTTAAAAAAGTAATACAAAACTTTAGTACAAGCAATAATTTAGCAATTATTGTTATATATCTTTTTAAGCGCACTAACTGTTATTACTAGCAGGTATTATTAAAAATATAAAAAGTTTACAAGAGGTGTACGTTATAAAGTATTGACTTTATTTATAAAATAATATGAAATATAGTCGAGATAATCTTTTTTAATATTAATTAATTAATTAATTAATTAATATTGATACATCAGCGGTATATCCTTTAAAAGCGTAACAATGACGTTACAGTTCCATAAAAGCGGTCATTTAGCTATTAGCAATAACTTGCAATTTCAAATATTTCAATTTCGATTTAATGGTATTAGTGGAATTAACAATGATTAAATTGGTATTTATGCCTACACCAATAGAGCATAATTGCACAGTCACATTCAAAAGCTATATCCTCTCATGTACATTTTGGACAAATATGATCCCGATTATAACGTTAGGTCAAGGAGAAATTAGTTTACTAAATTTATTGGGATTTGTACTGTGTGTTTGAATATAATTGCTTGCATTCATTCAAATTAGGGGTTCTTCACTGCATCTCTTGGTGCAGAAGTAGAATACTACACACTTCAACCCTCTAAACACCAAACAAGTTTTAACTAAAACACCGACGCGTTTCGACGGCAACGCTATCATTACCAAGGCAATAATAAAACTTCTCTAAAAATTCTTAGAATTTAGTTTTATTATCGCCTTGATAATGACAGCGTTGCTGTCGAAACTCGTCGGTGCTTTAGTTAAAACTTGATTGGTGTTTAGTGGGTTGAAGTGTTTAGTGTTCTTCAAATTAGGGATATATTAAGGTTAGAAGCGAGACGTTATTACTTGACGTGACTGTAGGCGAACTAAACAAATAACCTGATTCTATACGTATAGAGAACTGAGAGTTAAATTTCAGAACAAAAGAACATTTAGTGTGGTGTGAATGTGGGAATAAGTCAATAGCTTAAAGCCTACTGTAATTACCAACATTTCACCAAATTTCTTACGTATCATCCGTTCTCGTATTTGTGGTATGAGAGGCTACCGTTTGAACACATAACCAACGATAATTGGTATCGGGAAATGCAAAATATATTTTATAAATATTCAAATGTAACAAGATCTGTAACATGTCGTTTATGTATTTAAATTATGTTGATAGGTTAGACATACACATTTATTATATTAATTTATTGACTTATACAGATAAAACATGGGTATCACCGACACCACAACTATTGATTAATTACTCGGGACACGTGTTTCGATAGCGCATGGGCTCTCATCATCAACCGAATACTGAATGAATAAATAAAATTGAAAACCATCGATATAAATATCCGCCTCTTTTAGTATAAACAACCATTGCATGCGACTCTTTACCTGAACCGAGCTAATTGCTAGCATATGTTGAGAAGGGACTATCTTTTTTTTAAGTTATCGATCAAGACTGATTTTCTAAGAATCCATGGTTCTCTATTCATGACATTTTCGTATTTGTAAATGTAAATACTTTCGTATACGCGTCTAGTTCTCGTGACCTATCAATAGCTTTTAATAATTAGAGACTGTCTATTTCAATATGATGTCCCTTATCTATTAAATGTTGCGCTACAGCGGACAATTCCCCTCTTCCGTACCGAACGTGAGCTAGATGTTCCTTATATCTAGTTTCTATTGATCTTTTTGTTTGTCCAATATAAGTTTGATCACAGTTTTTGCATGTAATTTTATAAATTCCAGACTTCTGTCTCATCTCAGGTTTGTCTTTCGGGTAGCCAAAAGATTTTATCATCGTACTGTTGGTTTTATAACAAACATTTATATTGAATAGTTGAAAAACGCGGTTATGGAGTGTAACGGTAAGTTAATAAATTTCTTTTCCCGGTTATTCGTGGAATTTCTCACATAATCCTTATATTGAACTTTTTTAAGCGTTTATTCGGCGTCAGACTTCTGACTTGAGATGAGGGAGAAGTCTGCAATTTATAAAATTGCATGCAAAGACTGTGTCAAACTTGTATTGGACAAAAATTAATAGAGACTAGACATAAGGAACATCTAGCTTACTTTCGGCACGGAAGAGGTGAATCGCCCGCTGTAGCGCAACATGTAATAGAACAGGGACATCATATTGAAATAGACAGTCTTAAATTATTGAAAGCTATTGATAGGTCACGAGAACTAGACGCGTACGAAAGTATTTACATTGACAAATACGAAAATCTCAGAGAATCATTGAGTTTTGGAAAATCGGTCTTGTCCGAAAGCTTAAAAAAAAGGGCAGTCGCTTCTCAACATACGTTAGCAATTAGTTCGGTTAAAGTAAAGAATCGGATGCAATGGTTGTTTATACTAGAAGAGGGGAGGTTTATATTGATACTTTTTTATGTTATTTATTCATTCGGTATTCGGCTGACGTTGAGAGCCCATGCGCTCTCGAAACACGTGTCCCGAGTAACTAATAAAAATTTTTGATGTTGTTTTCGATGTTTTATCTGTATATTACGAGCCCACAGTGCTTGAAGTCACACTAATTTATTGACTCACAACAATACAGAATTAAAAAGTAATACATTCGCTTATACATATTGAACCAACCCTACTGGAATGTCAGTTGACGGAATACATCGCTATTGGTTTTCAGTTCTGGACCTCACATTTTATTATAAACAATGTCTGTTTAGAGAGCACATACCAGAAATCAAAAAGAAATGTTGTTGAAAGTTGATGTTCTACATATATATTTTGCGGTCACGATGTCATTACATTTATTTAAAATGACATCCCTTATAATTACCTGGAGCTTATGATTTACAAAATATAGGTATTATAGTTGTAAAATGCGATTATGTCTAAGGATAAAAACTTTCTCTACAAAAGATACTTAATCTGGCCATTAAATTATATTTTTTTAAAACAGAATACGTGCGTTGGTTGACTACTCTGATAGGAGGGATATTACAAAGACTGAGCTTATGTATATACAGGTCGGCTGTCTTTGGGAAAAGTTCATTTGTCTATTATACCGCGTGTAGGAGGCCTGTGACACTCTCTACAAACTTATGTATATCATCTACCGCAAAACGGCAGTTACGTCCCTTGTGCCTCTTCTCTTGCCTGCGTGTGACTGCGTTCTAAAGCCAAGCGTCCACTAGGCTCGTCGAATTGAGCCGAATCGAATCGCAATAATTCGCTTCCCGTATATTCAAATGCAATTGCGTCGATATGGGAAGCGAATTATTGCTATTCGATTTGGCTCAATTCGACGAGCCTAGTAGACGCTTGGCTTAACGATGCCTCTGGATCCCATCGTACCGTTTACTCTGCTTAGTTATTGTTAAGCATTTGTAAATTTTATCCGACTTGCACCATAGGTGCGTAAATTTTAGCTTTCGAACTATTTTTCTTAAAAACTAATATATGATATGCATATATAGTATTTATTTTTAAAACTCTATTTTATTCCTATTCGTCAAAATATATTAAACACGTGTTGTCATGTCTCTTTCTTGTAGCATTACTACCATATTTTTAAAATATACATATGTACCTTTATTGGGATTATCGGAAAATACTAAAGCACTTGTTTCCTTATTTTAGAAAGAGAATCGAAATACCAATTCTCACGCGTAAAAAATTAATATTTATTTATATACAATGACTTTTTTGACTTTTTTTATGTAGATAGAGAAAAAAACAGATTTTATAAATTGAAGCTAAAAAAACGGTTCTTTTCGTCATAGATGCATACAGGGACAACTTAAATATGCAATATTTCTTTAGTACAAATACAAGTATTTTTGCTATTAGCAAAATTACAGGCTCCAAAATGCACAGGTGCACTATCAGTTGTCTTTGGTGGTGAAAGTTGAGATATAATTTAAAAATTTGTTCGTTTATTTCGAAATTATGAATTTTTAAATATTATAAGTAAAAGAATTAGACAAAGGTCTGTAGAGCAAGACAAATTACTGTATCAAATCTCGCTAATGCTCCTAATTTGCTGCTCCAAATTAGTCTATTTTAAATGACGTAAAAGACCTTTATAACAAATATACATAATTCACGAGCATATCCTGTATAACTCGTTAAACGTGTCAGTATAGCGCAATGAAATTTAGTATGGAAGTAGTACTAAACCAGTATAGCTTATATATACTCATCAAGAGAGCAATGAAGCATTGTCAGATGGGAATGTATGAAAAGCGGAAATACTCTGCCTGCGCAACCCATATCATAGTAACACGACGAAGTACGGAGTCCACTAGGCACTACATTTTAATACGTGGAGGCTTTCGAGGTTTCTATATCTCCACATCAGCAGGGCTTAATTAATGACGGACCGTGTTTATCGGAGCAATAAAATATAATTAGCTATGAGATGATACATTTTTCTGTAGTTCCCTCGTCATTATCGTTTTGTAAATAAATCCAGTGAAATCAATATCGCCATGAAAAATTTAGAACCAATAACGCAAAAAAATAAGGGTGAAACTCTCTGGTTTATGTAGTATGTTGATATAGCTATATTACATCAGATATTAGAGTCTAAACACTTTAAGAACTACATATAAGTCATTAGCAAATATGCGGGAGATCTGAAGCTAGTGGCGGCGCAGTTAGCGAAAGCACTATTCAACGCAGCTGTGGTTCGATCGTGGCTGACACTCCTGTACACCACTGAGTACTTCCTTTGCCCATAAGAAATTAATAGTTAGGGTCGGCGTTCACCCTATAGCGTCGACCCTTAAAACTCTGCAGCTGCACTACCCAATCCCTGATTTCATAGTTTCAGAGCAACGGGCGTGGTGGGAGTAGACTTCGTATATAGGGGAGGATGCTCGGCCGTAGGTATGGGCATACGCTTTGATGTCCGGCCGCTAACTGTCGGAATATACCACCCTACGGCACTTACCTTGACAACTCTGCAGCTGCACTACCCCATCCCTGGTGGCCACACTCAGGGAAACAGGCGTGGCGAGAGGATTTGGCGAAGATAGTAGGGAAGGACAAAAGTCGGTTCTCCGAGGAGTAGTCCGCCCGCTGGTTGTTTGGTTGGGGAAATCTTTGGTTTCATCCTAAAACAACTCAGTATTTCTGGGACCCTACGGTTTCACTGTAGCTGCCGCGGAAACTTGATCGCCGGAGAGGCGAAAGAGTTGGCGCGGTTGGCATTTTGGGGTAGGGCTTCGGCCCGGCCGTCCCCGTAGTTCAGGCTTAATTCACGGGCGGGCTGGTTCTACCTCACGGCCAGATTCCGTCTCCCACGCTTGGCCGATAGTCGCCATCCGCAAGGAGGCCTAGGCCCCGTGGGGTTAGATGTGAGGTACGAGTTGCTAAAGCGTCTCCAGCGGTGAGCCGTCCAACGTCGACAAGGGAACTTGTCTAACATGGGTAGCACGGGGGAGAGGAGCGGTCTCGTGCGGGCGGTGAGATAGTAAGTGACAGTTTCAAGGCTCATAACTTGTTATGTGCAGTGTGGTACGAAATTTGCAGGATATGGGCTAACGCCTAGGCGCCTGCGGCTTACCATCTCAGCCAATTTGAAACCGAATAAGGAATTAATAGATCCGTCCGAACCAATATGGGTTTATAGACATGCTTGATGAGGTATGTGTACTTTTTATTATTACTTTCTATTTCGAACTGTGAAGAATCGTGCAAAATAACGTCAAATCACAAATTATAAGAGGTAGGTAGTTTACAGAAATATTTTATAACAAATAAAAGATTATAACAAGTCAATGTAGAAAGAAGAAGATGTTTTTAACAATTCTCTCAACATTTTTAGATTATTTCAGTTGCTTTTATATTATTTAGTAACTTGAATATTAAAAATTCTAAGTTTCTGGGAGATAAATGTTGGTATAATGTATTCATTAAAAAATTCAGATTTACAGAATATAATAAGGGAAATAAAGATATTTTAAAAAAATATGGAAGGCAGCATTTATTTTAAAAATTAACATCGAAAAGCATTTATTTTTAAGCTCAGATTTTTGTTGATTTAGACGTACTTACTTCATAAAAACAAATAGAAAATACTATTTCGTATTATTTATTTTGTAATATTAAGTTAAATTTACGTAATAATTCAAACAACGAAAAAACGCGCCATTCTGACGACGGCGATTGTGTCCCGTTTGTGGGGTTTTGTAGGGCATGTTTTTGAAAGGTTGTTTACACGATTTACGTCAAGTTTGTGTTTAACTTAACCTAAAACAATTTTGTATCATGTTCTTGTAAATTATTTAAGCAATGTGGTACAATACAATTCTTAACTTTATCTTTATCATTCATTTTTCGATGCTCTTACAACTAGTCTTAACGAAATTTGTGTATATGTTCTTATTTACTCCTAACCTCTCTAACAAATCAAGAAACACAATATCTGCATCTCTTTTCGACGTAGGTACTACTTTTAGAAATACTTATTTCTCTCTGATATTCTTTAAAACAGGACGAGGAGGGTATGGCACGTCATAAGCAGCGGCAAATTTAAACGTGAATATTTAACAAATGAATTAAAATATTTTTTTCTCGCATAGGTACTCAGAATGTTATAATTAAATAGAATTATATAGATAAATATAAGATAAAAATGAATAAATAAGAAAACTATATGACCTCTTTCTATGGATATTTTACTACAATTTATATAAAAACTTTGTCGCAACTGATAGGTACATCAACGCCCAGCCCAAATCGCTGAGTAAAAATTTGAGATTTGGAGACTATGTTGAATTTATACTGTCTGCGTCATTGAAGAAGTGAATCTTCGAAATTCCACAGGGGGAGGCAAAGTGTGTATAGGAAAAAAATTGTACAAATCTTATAGCCTACACGAGTGAACTATGCTGGTTTACTCATGTTTAAATACAAGAACGATGACTATATTAAGTAAACGGACGATTAGTGTTTTATATGTGTATCTGGTTTGTCTGAATTCCTATCTTCTACAGGTAAATAAGCAAATCAAAAGCGTTGCAGTGAATGAATCAAGTCTATTAATCGCTCAACGTTACCCCATTTATTCGTGTAACATACACAAATATCTTGAATAACTTAAATACTTGCCCCTTTCTTCATTATCTTACAGCATTCTACACGGATTCGTCGTTTTGTGATGTAAATATAGTCTTGTAATAACAACCTGTTAAATTTAGTGCGATCGATTCTAAATTTAAAGTGGCATCTCGTTCCAAACTAAATAACCTTTCTATTATTAATACAGTATAACGTCGATAATCCGAACTAATTGGGATAAGAAATCTGTTTTTTAATAGGTACAAAATCAAAGTTTATTTCACAGAAAGTAGATGTATGTGTGTATGTGTATAACAGAGTGAATCAATTGCACATGTAGTTGTATTAATGTATTATTTCCTTCAATACTTACAAGTCTTAAACTAGTATTGCTTCCATTCCTTAAGTCCGATGGACACATACAAGAAAAAGTTATGTTAAAAGTTTCTTTACAAGTCCGTATACACAAACAAGTTTTTAATGTAAAGTATTCGGTTTTATTTCTTTTCAGTTTGTATATATGCGTTCTGACGAATTGCGCATGCGCGACTGGTAGCTTTTTCATACTTGTCAAGAAAAATACTGCATGTACCACTTTTACTTGTACAGTTTCGACTTTCAAAGTTGGACTTGTAAATTGCAGCGTGTTGGGGAGGGAGCTACCTTTTAAAGTTTTTCTTGTATGTGTCCATCGGGCTTTAAACGTTCTATCGGTATCAGATTTTGGGGAGTGGCTAATTAGTCAATACATATAGTAGTTTTCTTTTAATTTTTTCAGCATTCTTATACTCTCGTTCATTTCGTTATCAACCTTCCTTATTTAAGTGAGTGCATATATGTTTAATCAACATTTTATGATCTCATCCCTAGTATATTACCTCATCGTTCTGAATATTTAGGAAACTTGGAGAGAAAGTTCTTTACAGCTCAAAACTGCACAAAACGGGAACAAAACGTTAGCATAGTCAAGTAAAATGTTAAAAATGTGGTAGTAGCGAAAACTTGGACCGCCATTCTTTAGACACGAATATCTCGAAAATGTAAAAAGCACAATATTTTGTCTGTACTACATAAAACAACACAAGACGAGCACAAACTTTGCCTTAGTCAAACTTCGAAATTTGATAGTGTTCCTTTGACTCGAATATCACGCAAATGCAAAGAGCACAAAATTTTTTCTTTGCAGCACAAAACGTTAGCATAGTCTACAAATTTTAAAAGAATGGTAGTAGCGTGATGTTGAAGTACCACTCTTTAACCGCGAATATCTTTAAAACGCGAAGAGTACAACGTTTTTTTCTTTGCAGCACAAAACGAGCACACAACGTTAGCATTGTCAAATTGATCCCTTTTTTTTGCTAATCCAGCTTTAACATCATAAGATATCAATAAATTATAAGATCTTTTCTAATAGAACAACAGGTCTGGAAGAGGACTATTCTAACTATAATAGTTTACTAGTAGTACTAAACAAAAAAGCGTGACAAAAGTTAACTTTGCCCGTGATTATAATAAATAAAATAAGAAAATAAATAGTGTTTTATACATGTTTGAATTATAAATATAAATGTAAATTTTTATTAACATTGTTATTTTAAAAATATAATCAGAATTGAATGAAAAACTTTGAAATTAAAATATAATCAAACTGTAAATTGAAACGTAAAAATAGAGAGCTCGTATAATTACATTTCAGACACTGTTTTTTGGTTAACATCAAACATATGAATATTTAACTTAAAATTAAATATAAACGTGTGTCGGTGAAATCTTTAGTCTTTCAATTCTCTCAATTCTTTTTCCATTTAAAGTTTGTAGCGACTTTGCTGAAAAGTTTGAGAAAAATAACTACGCGTATGTATTAATTTTAAGATGCAAATTAGTCGTTCTCTTTTGAATTGTTTCTGCTCTTCAAATCCAACACAATTTAACTTTTTCAGATCTGTATATTTCATTTCAACCGTTCTGAAACACGAAGTGCATGCAATCAATTCATATTACGTGTTTTGCATGTTAGTGACCTATCGTTAAAGTACGTGTTTATATAAAAAGATAAAAAAGAAGTGAAGTTCTGCACCAGTATTTCTAGAGCGGATATTTCTGTAACATTCGCTTACGTTATATGCATATAAAATACTATTTTAGATGCAATTTCAGTTTAATTATAGTTCGGTTGTATCTATTGTATGTCCTTTTCGGTTGTGTTTCGTAACTGAAAATTGCCTGAATCGGTGTTAATAAGTGTAATGAATAACTAGAAAAAATCTAATTTAGTATACTTCTCCTACGTCATATCCTTGTGCGTAATATGTTTTGTAACAATTAAAAATTGAATTGTAAAATAAAGAATTTGAAATATGTATGTGTATAACAAACATTAGCTGCCTATTTATAGCATGCCGCAGATATATCTTGTGGCCCTGCAGTTTGAAATATTAAAGAGGGAATTTTAATTACATACTTAGAAGTCCAAATCTGTTCATCTTGTTAAGCCAGAGCAGATTTTGTAGAGTATATTGAATGTGCATGCATGCAATACTTACAAGTTATATATTGATATTTTTATGTTTGACTAGAAATCTTAAACTATAATTCAAATGCTTTCGCTTGACAAGCTTATGTCCCTTCTTGTTTTCGTATTTTCACTATAAATTTTGTATAGATTTATGTCTTAGAGCCGCTTGCTATACTTATTTCAGTACTAAAATAAGTACCTAAAGTTATCACGCTGAAAAATGTAGTAAAAATTTAATTGATTTTGCTCCCTGTATGAAACTATGAACATTTTTAATACTTTTTTTAGTACTTTAAGATGTATAAGAACAGAAGAAAATCAAATTTTACATCCATTTATGTAAAAATTGCTATACCATTCCATTTAAAAAAATCAAGTTATTCGTGATTTTAAAGTTGGGAAATTACAGATCCCTATTTAATCACCCTGTAACATAAATGCAACCATTTTCTAATAAAAGACGTACCCTCTTTCATGATTAAGCGAAAACTGAAAACCGCATGTTTCTAACTTTCGTAGTTACGGAGATATTTCCAAACACCGAAGACACTGCAGATGTAATTTTTTTTCGAAAAACGTAATGTAATTCGAAAACGGTACAACTTACACAGTATCGGCAGTACAGAGTGTTTTTTGGAAATTAGTCTTTATATCTTAGTCTTAGTTAAACTTCATTCACAGGATATGAAGGTATCCAAATTTCTAAGTTATTTCAAACAGAAGTTGGGTTATTTTGGAGTATACAGAATTCCGTTTAAATGATTATTTTTGAGAATTTTTAGATGGTTACATAATGCTGTAAAACAACATAACCTTACTCTTACCATGAGCCGAAATTAATTCGACCTAAGACTCTTTGGGGTTCAAGTGCGAGACGTATTAATGCTATTTGTCGATAAATTTTTGCCGCGTGTGATATTTGGGAAGCGTCCAACAGGATCATCAATATTTACGACTATGTACGAGTACGCCCAGTCAAGGTACATGCTATTCATACCCTTTTAGTAGTTCTAATATCATCTCTATAATCGGAAGAATACCTGCGAACAATTTACAAGCGTATGCTGTCCGATAATTGCAGTGAATGTCAATGGGGTAGCCTATATCGTACTGGAGGTCTTCGTAATGGCCAGATATTAATTCTCTTCTATTTAACATTTAATTTCATTACATTTACATTTTTTATGGTAATTTTTGATATAATTTCATTAATCTAAATATCGAGTTTATTTTACTGTCTAATTTAATAACATTTTTCCTATTTTCTTTCATATCAAGCTTTGCTTTAATTAATACTTTATCAACCTTCAACTTTCCTTCTGAATTGAATATGTTCATGATGTTAGTGTATACATATACTCTTAATACATTTAACACACGGTATAGCATAATCAGTTTAACAATTATGTAATTTCGATAAAATAGCAACTTGAGAGTGTTAGTTTTCCTTTATCATTTTTTTGCACTCTTTTGTCTTATTTTTGATAATCATTAATTAACTTCGTGAATTCGTACTTAGTACACATTTATTTAATTTTTACATGTATTTAGATATATTTAATTTTATTCGGTGTTTTATTCCTTCTTGGATGGTTTTCGTGTTCAATCCAGTATATTTTTCATTCGTTTTGTTGGAATAGTATTTACCTATCTTGCTTCTTTTTCACCATCTTGATAGCTCTGAATTTATATATCTCTTCGATGTTAAAACAAATTGACTGGCGCTGTTATACATTGGTTTTTGAAGATTTTTCAAAACTGGCAACATTTCAAAGCGGCAGGTAGGTGAAGATTTCGAATGGACGCAACAAGTTCTTTTAGTAATACACAAAAAGAAATATATTATTCCATAAATATATCAATTGGAATTCTGTCGTAATAAGGGTTGGAATAGGAAACTATTGGCGAGATTTCTCCTACTTTTATACTAACACAGCTGCAGAAGTTTGCCTTATATTGGTACCAGGTACACAATCCTGTAATTCACATCGCCACCACTAACCCTACTAGGACCGTATATAAGTTTCCTGCTTTAGCGAGATAAGAAAATCAACTGATGATGTTTTTACTGCGTCCAGCTTCAAATCGTACAGCATTGTCAGAGATTTACTGTAAAATACTCGAGAGAAGACGTTTCCTTGCAAACCATGTAAGTCATAAACTTTGCATATTAAACAGTTTCCATTGCTCCGGAATGTGGCACCGCCTATTTTTGTGTGGAATTTACCGTTGTATGTTGATTGGCAGTGTTATGGTTAATAATTTGTAAATTATTTTTGATATTGTGTTTTGCAACTACATCAAGATTCAAATATAAATAAACACATACCCTGTGTCCCCGGATAGGCGAAACAATTCTTATAAAACGTAAAAGATTTTCGGAATAAATTTTCATTTTTTGAAGTTCAGCCCTACTTATACTTGAAGTTTAATTTCTGACAAATTTACACTTTTTAAAAATTAAGTCGGCCTTGACATTGAGGCGAAAACTATTTTCATTGCAGATAAACCATCTTTTCCGTTCATAGTACGCCAAAATGTTACTAAGCTGTTTAAAATAAAAAGAAATTTCACAAATGTGAAAAGCAAAGAATATCTATTTTAATCTTTATTTGATCCTAAGAGTTTATCCTGATTGTGGTCGATTTAAAAGCAATTTTGGTGCCAAGGTCCTTAGAGGGATTAACTTTTGTATTACTAAGATGTTGAAATAATTACGTTGATGATATGAATCTAAGTTACAATGTTAACATTTTTCAGAAAATTTAATGTTAGATCTCATTTATACAGTATAAACAAAGCACCTATTCGAGTACGGGTATTTTCCAAATTTTATGTAATACATTAATTGTTGAATATTCCTAAACCAAATGTAAGATGACTTTAGCACTTATAGTGATACAGCAATACCATAAACGTCCAAATATCTCATACTTTATTAAGACGTTAACGAAAGAGAAAAGTTATGTTAATTAATTAATTTCCATGCCGTACCGCCTAACTCTTATTACGTTAGACCACTTACAGTTTTAATGAAGATATTTGGTCGGTACGTTTAGAAGGCAAGGAATTCAATTTTAAATTAATACTAACTCACTTGCGAATAACTTTTCCCGTTAATAACCGTCCGTAATTAAAGATTTGAAACATTTTCTCGGCGTAGGGTACAATTTTACGAATAGGTCATCTACAACAACTAATTGCTGCCGATGGGTAGAAAGGGTGTCATAAGGTGGTAGAAGTTATTATTGCATCGCCGAGTACCAGCAACGTGCTTGGCATGTTCTTAACGAATTTGACGTCTTAATGATAGACGATCTTTAAAATTAGCCTACTTTTGTAGCGGAAGGTGAACTTCTTATCTCAGTTTAGAATCATGACATTGTAAAAGAGCAACGTCAAGTCGTACTATCAGTATACTGATGAAATGATGATAAATGATATACAAAATATATAAAGTACGGAATACATTTGTTATTTCTTAAACCATAAAATATTTTGAAAATTTCTTTACAGGTCGATTTTTATTTCCAATTATACATATTACGCAGTATTTTGTTTAAATTTGTCAATGTTGTTATATGTTTTTGAATTCGGCACTTTACATAGACTCCAGAAAAGAACAAATATATGTATAGGGAGTTATATTTAAGAAATATATAGATGACGTCATAGCGGATTACTGGTAACATCATACATTAATTAATATATGTATTTTTTGACCTTTATGTACTTATCTTTTAATTCCTGATTTATTTCCACTTAGAGGTCAATAAAACAATAAATAATTAAATACCAATTTATTCCATAACATATAATAATATGTTTTCGTTAAATAACTTCTTCGGTGGAAGAAATTGACATTTAATATGTGTCAAATTACTAATAATATAAATATAAATTGCCATGCCTATCAACAAAATTAATTAAAACAAAGAATTCATTGATATATCGAATTTTAATTATATTCACAAGTAATAATGAAGGAATAATGATTTAATACAACATTAGAAATTGAAATGATTTGAATTATTCGTATATCAATCTATTTTTTGTCAAGCTCTAACAATTCTGTTCAAGGACTAGGGAAAAACATGGCAAAAAAACCTAGTCAAGAGCTTAAAATTAATAAAATTCATGCGTGAATTAAATTATTGTAAATAACGGATATTGATAATTTAAGCGTTATTTACAATAATTTAATTCACGCATGAATTTTATTAATTTTAAGCTCTTGACTAGGTTTTTTTGCCATGTTTTTCCCTAGTCCTTGAACAGAATTGTTAGAGCTTGACAAAAAATAGATTGATATACGAATAATTCAAATCATTTCAATTTCTAATGTTGTATTAAATCATTATTCCTTCATTATTACTTGTGAATATAATTAAAATTCGATATATCAATGAATTCTTTGTTTTAATTAATTTTGTTGATAGGCATGGCAATTTATATTTATATTATTAGTAATTTGACACATATTAAATGTCAATTTCTTCCACCGAAGAAGTTATTTAACGAAAACATATTATTATATGTTATGGAATAAATTGGTATTTAATTATTTATTGTTTTATTGACCTCTAAGTGGAAATAAATCAGGAATTAAAAGATCATACATTAAATAAAATGCAGAGTAATATATACAATTCAAAAAACTATCGATCTGTAAAAGACATTTTCAAAATATTTTATGGTTTGAGAAATAACGAATATATATATATTCGTATATGTACACATAGGGTGTTAGAACTCTACCGACAAACTCTCAGTGCAGCAAAATTAAGTTGGCAGCAAACTTTTATAAAGTCAAATAACTGTCACCAAGAAATTTATATAAGTAGCAATACATCTTTTTCAAAAATCTATACTTTTCGACAAATTGTAAATAAGCATTTGAGAGTATGGGGCTGCTGATGGTATTGACCAAGAGGCTGCCAAATCTATCATGAACGTTTTCCACACAAACAGCAGCTGCATCGTGCGACTTTTGCAAAATTACACCGGCAAGAAACTGGAAAAGTTAAGTGCGTAATGATTGATACAGAACGTTTGCGGATCAGAAGTCAAAGAGAAAAATATGTTTGATATTGCTGCTACCAGTCGCTGAAGCAGTACTGGAACTATTGCACAACAAAGCGTACTTAGTCCTTCTACTGTGTGGTGAAGATTTCTACACGAACAACTCTTCATTCCTTCCACATTCAAAAAATGCAAGCATTACTTTGTTATGATTTTTCTGAACAAGTACAATTTTGAAGATGATTTTTAAACAAAGCACAACGTAATGGTCGATTCGCTAAAATTTTAACTGATGAAGCCACATTTACGAATGAACGATTGTTTCATTGCTGCGTAGCCAAAGAGTTTAGTTTATGACATAATTGAAGCATAAGCGGAGATACTGCGACGTATAATCAATGCTTATGCAACAATTAGAAATTTGCCTTTAGTATTTGGATGTGGATTTTTTATTAAGACAACTTGTGTATTGAGAAAAGAGGTAGATATTTTGAATCCTGTTTGTAACACAATCTGATTTTTTTATATGTGCTGAGTGCCAGTTGTATCGACTTGTTAAACTGTATGGCTAATACAAGTATTACTGCAACTGTTGCTATGTAGCTCGTGTGTACGTAATTGTGTTCAAGTGGACCTGTGACAGCATTATATCGCATAATGCCGCGCCGTTGATCATTTGGCTCTCAAATCGGTAGAAATCCAATTTTCTGAGAAAAATGTTACCGTTCTCTACGACAATTGAGTCGCGACTCGTATCATTCCTCTACAATGATAGACAGCCGCTTAACTATTGCGGCCATCGACCCATTTAATCATTTTTTTAATGTGTGGTGGTGGGTGCTTAGTTGCAGTGACTCCGTAAGCTGTATTACTTGTCTGGATATCATGCAACTCTCGCGGTGTAGTTTTCGTGTATGTGTAATTGTATTCAAATGGCTTTATGACAACATCATATCGTCTTTTATAATGCCGCGCTGTTAATCACTTTGCTCTCAACAACGAATGGTAAGTCGATGCGGATTTTTAGCTCTCCGAAAAAATGTCACCGTCTCTCCAGAGAATTGAAACCCGGCTCTTATCGTCTCGTCACAACGATAATCAGCCGCCTAACCACTGCGGTTATCGACCAGTTAATTAAATGTTTTATTTCGAGTACGTTCATTCCGTAAATAAATTATATTTACTTTTGTTCGTGTTCCCTTTGGATCATGTTCCTGGCAACCTATATATTATTGAATATATTTTTAGCAGGACCGTTTTTGACCACATATTTAAAAAAATTATAAACGCACTTTTTAACATAGATTCGACTATAACAGCGGGAGTTTTGATTCTATACGTCGACCATTTCAATTGGTCATCATCTACTTTTTTCGACTTATTCGCAATAATTTGACTTTTTATGTTTTTATTCTGTAAATAAATAAGCTTACATACAAAATAATACATTTTAGAATTAAATGACATTGTTGAAGTTGACAGATATAAATCTCAGAACAAGTTATTTTGGTATACGTTGCCAGCCTTTACTTATTTAATTAAAGAGACATACAGATACATACATAACGTATTCCAATAATAATAAGAATAAAAAATGTTGCAAAAAAATTATGAGCAGTAGCGGCTGGTGCGTTACACGTTGTCTATGAAGGTTACTATAAAAATTATGCAAAACTTGTAAATTTTACACAATTTGTATAATACACTGCAATGGTCTGTTACAAAACCTAGTAATTACATAACACATAATATTTCGAAATCTAGATTAGGGCTATACATACATATATAGGTCTTTATCTAAGGCAATAGAACAAACGTATTATCTAGATCTAAGCCATAAATACGATAAGGGTTCAAAGTTTTGCGTAAAATATACGCAATAGATCTGTTGTTTGTAAATGTTCAACTTTGCGCTACACAGACAATTAAAGGAAGAGCTTACGAAAATATTAACAGCAGATCAAAAAAAGTTTCAGGGAATTATAACTTCGATTTTATAATGTTTGCCTATTTGTTCCTTATATGAAATTAACAATTGCATATACAATCTGTGCAGATTGGATGGAAAACAGAAAAGCAGATCTGTTCCAACAGGAACAGTTTTTAACTATAAAAAGCAAACGTAGGAATGATGTGCTTATAAGATTGTTGCTTATAGACAATATTGAGCATTTGGTTCAGATATTAGCAACTATCAGTCCCAAAGTGAATAAAAAACGAATAGAAGGCTTGGAAAAAAGTGAATATAACTACAAGCGGAGATTAAGAAAATCTAAAACCAGCTGTGGTTTATGGTACTATTTAGTCAAAAATCTGCAATAAGCGCAAGTGTGTTGAACGAATATATTGCAAACGCTACTGTGGGGCAAAGGAACAAACGAAAAGTGATACATAAAGAACAAGGTAAACTAGGTAAACAGTGGCGACGCAAGCACAAGCATTGTCGAGAATAATGGCGAGACGAATATCAAAATGCAGGAGATAATTAATAAATATGAAACTAGCATAGAAATAATGATGACTCGTGTAACAGGCTAAGAAATGATCAAGAAACTAAGATTTAAATATCAGCTCAATGACCAGAATTTAATAATAATAATATCAATAATAATAATATATTCATGTCAGACACAGCACAGTACATACATATATACATATATATGTATATGAGTCGTCAAGATAAATAAATAAAGATACATACATAAGTAAAATTACAACATACACATAAAAAAATTACAAGCTAAAAATAAACTTATTTGTAAGCAAATGCTCTACTCCTGAAGGTAATCCGCAACAGAATAGTAGCACTTATTCAAAAGATGCAATTTTAAAACGGACTTCTTGCAGTAGGTGGTCCGGTGTTGGGCGGTTCGCAAAAGATGCGCATACCGGGTAGAATATTCATGAACGCTAGAGACCTGTCTATTTAGGTTGCAGAATATGTATATTCGGCAGATTTGTATACAGGGTTTCCACGGCCGAGTGGGACATATGGAAAATACATGTAAAATCGGTTTTCGGTGAATATTATCTCCCTAATACTACTTTATCCAAATTTAAGTGCCGAATATTATAACTGGTTAACAATGAACATTTCCAGAATCATAGTACAAAGAAAGTCATTTTAATAAAGCCAAAAAAATTATTATTTTTAAACCTATTGTACATGAATTCCTAATAAGGCTTTTAACACGTAAGTTAGTGCAAGTGGCCGTGGCGCAGACGTTCACCTGACGCCTTAGTAACGTAAGGCACAGATTGTTTGGGGTTCGAATCCGAGAAATGAATTTTATTTTTTATTTTTTTTAAATCTTGATTAATGGCGAGACGAATATCAAAATGCAGGAGATAATTAATAAATATGAAACTAGCATAGAAATAATGATGACTCGTGTAACAGGCTAGTTTTGTTGTTTATTTTGACAAATGATTCGTCGTTAGTAACAATTAAAAATCGAATAATATAATAGCACGTGATCATTTTTGTTATTGTAAAAATTATTCATTATTTACCTTAATCCTCAAAAAATTTATAGTCTTCAAAATCTCTGATTTTTGTAGTGTTATTGAATTTGTAGCATTATTGTTGGAGATAAAAAATAAAAAATAAAACTAATCTGCCGCGATTCGAACCCTAAACAATCAGTGCATTTGCGTTATTAAGCCGTCGCGCGAACCATTGCGCCATGGATGCTTGCACTAAGTCACGTATTAAACGCCTTATTAGGAATTCTCGAACAATAGATTTAAAATTAATAATTTTTTGGCTTTATTAAAATGACTTTCTTTGTACTATGATTGTGGAGATGTTCATTGTTAACCCAGTTATAATATGCGGCCCTTAATTTTGAATGAAGTAGAATTAGGGAGATAATATTCACCGAAAACCGATTTTACATGTATTCTCCCTATGTCCCACTTGGCCGTGGAAACCCTGTATATGTAGATACACGGCAATGTTAAAATTTTTTCACTAACGAAGACAAGCTTCCATGACTCACCGAACTTAAGGTTAAACATTAAACGTAATATTCGCTTCTGTTGTATGAATACACGCTGAGAATGCCCAGAGTTGCCCCAAAAATAAATTTCCAAAAAATTTATATAGTTCACAATCACAGCCCTTCACCATTCGGGAAAACAAAACGGCCAGATTTGATGTTGTGCGTTTATAGAATTTAACGCACGTGGATTTATTCGTGTTTAATAGTACTTTATTAGCAGAGCACCAGACGCTGAAAGCTTTTAATAGCAGTTGCACTTTTGTCAATAGTCCATTCTCACTATCAGAGGTTGCAAGCATGGACGTATCATCCGCGAACATGATGAGTCGTTGACAAACAACACAAACAGCAACGGGCCAAGCACCGAGCCCTGAGGCACACCATGCTCTACACGATACACATCAGATCCAACAGTCCCCACGCGAACACATATAGTTCTCGCTGAGAGATATGAATCAAACCACTTAAGCAAGTCACCTCTAATACCCAGAGAATCAAGTTTCTCTATCAAAAATACGTGACACACAGTATCAAAGGCAGATGTTAGGTAAAAAAACAGTCCAACAGTATACTGTCCATTATCCATGGCCTTATAGATTGTGTTAACAAAGGCACATGAGGCACTATTAGTTGACAATTCACTACGAAAACCGTGCTGACTACTTGATAGTGAATCATTCCCGGACAAGAATCGAACCACTCGATTGAACACTATTCTTTCAAGTATTTTTGAGAACTCATTCACAATGGATATAGGTCTATAATTTGTAATAGCTGAGGCAGACTTCCGTTTATGCACTGGCACCACCAGAGTCTGCTTAAGTACAGATGGATATGTGCGGGAACTGATCGATAAGTTAAGTAAGTAATGCAGTTGATGCAATATACAGGGTGTTTAAAAAAGATGCGGCAATATTAAAAGGGGTGATTGCCCAGGTCATTTTATACAAAAAAGTTCCTATAAAGATACGTCCGCAAACGCTTTGTTACCGATCTACAGCGTGTTGAAGTTTAATTTAAAAAAAAACAGTAAAAATTAGATTTTTCCAAAACGGCTTGAGATATCATAATGAAATTTTAGGCGTGTTAATAGCTGTGGGAGACACATACTTTGCAATACAGTTCCAGAAGTTCGGTACTGTTGGTATTTCTACTCAGCCAGAAAAGTCCCCTTAAAGATTTACTTTCTTCGACAATCTCATTATAATAAGGGTAGAAGACCATGTTCAGAAAAGTGCACACAGATAGATGATGGACAACCTAGGATGTCGAAATCGAGAAAAAACGAACCAATTGAAGATTACTACCAGGAAAAATGCTTAATAGGCGAGAACATTGTGCGAAAAAGAGATTATACATCATATTGTACGTGGTATTGATAATTTTACTGTACGCACAATTAATCACAACTCAGTGCACAACATTGAAAAATTTATTTGAATTACTAAAATTTCTGGGACATCAAATCCAAGAATCACAAAAGAAAACAGCTGCCGATCAAACAAAGTGCGAGATATTCAAAAAAACGGGCCATAGGTTCATTGCCACTGCCATGGGTTCATTGCTACAACTGTAAGGAACGAGGACATATTGCAAAGTTTTGTATACGCAGAGAATTATGGAAGGATCGGCTAAGTTTAGCTTATTTTAATAAGTGTATCAATAGTGTGAGAATACCGGTAGTCTCATTTCACTTATTTGTAGTACTAACCAAAGAAATGCTTATAATAGGCGCTCACGGTATATTGTTGGAATTCACCCCGCGGGCGGATGCAATGAGAAAAGATCAAGCATTAGAAGCGGACCGCGTGGTTTCGACCTTCCAGGTGTCATCAGCGCTAGTACGAATGCAAGGTCTAATTTCGCTGCTTTTCACCTCTCAACTTTTGTGTGTGATACTCCAAACAATGTACTAATTCCAACTTCGCGCTCTCTCGTGAACAAGGTAGGAAGTAGCACACCGCAAGGGCGCCACAGAAGAGTCGGTACACATTTCTTTGGTTTTTATACTGGCATCTTTCGACGTTTTCACATGTTAGGTACATACGTCATGGTAAGCTGTATATTCAGTATATTCAGCCGTATATTCCCCATTAACTGCTAGCAGATCGAGACATCTAGCGGGACACAACCCACGATTTATGCGAGCTAGATCGGTATCTGCTGTATATCGACTCGTGTGTGGCGCCTTTGCGGTGTGCTACTTGCTCACGAGAGGGCGCGAGGTTGGAATTAGTACATTGTTTGGAGTATCACACATATAAGTTGAGAGGTGAAAGGCAGTGAAATTAGATCTTGCATTCGGAGTAGCGCTGATGAGACCTGGGAGGTCGAAACCACGTGGTCCGCTCCTAATGCTTGATCTCTTTTCATTGCACTGACTGGAAATGTCACCGTCACTCCCGAAAATCAAAACCTGGCCCCTCTTGTCCTGCCACAACGATAGTCAGCCGCCTAACCACTGCGGCTATCGACACGTTAAAACTCCGAATTAACCAAAGCACCTGTTTTGGCTGCTACAATCCACATGCTGAAACGCAATTACACTATGATGCATCAGCAAGAGGATTTGGTACGGTATTAGTCCAGAGGGAAGAGGATACCAAACTCAAAGAACTACCGAATATGATTTGCAAGAAGGTATGTTTACCATCGTTACATTTTGTTATATTATTAAATTAGTTTTTGAGAAAAAAAGACATTAACAACGTATATTAAGGTGAGGTTTAATATTGCAAGATTACGACTAAAAAATAGAACTTCGAAAAGCGCAGAGTGTGCTCCGTATTGATGCTTTCAACGGGCATATATTAATATTGAACAAGAAATGTAGAACGGAACTTGACGTTAAAACGAGACCTGGACGAAGAGTGTATTCAGATTAGACGTGGAATGGGACGAACTGAAAACAAGAATTACAAACTTCGGAATGGAACGATAACGAAGACAAAACTATGAAACAGTTTTAATCACTAATAATAGAAAATCATATCCAATTACACCAAATTTGTTAAATTCAGTTCAGGGACGGCAGAATAATTTTAATTTATAAAAGAAATTTTGACTATTCACACGTTTTCCAGGTATCTTCGGACAAATAAAAGCCAGTACACACGGTTTTCGCTGATTTGTTGGTAATTTAGCCTATTTTTTAATCTGTAGTCAAAAATGTATGTTCCATTTAATATTTTCCATAAAAAACAACATTTTTGAAAAAAATTAAGCAGCGCTCTCTAGCATGCACGCCACTTATTAGAGTAGTAAAGTTTGTAAGCATTAGATTGGTGGAGTAAAGCTGTTTTCAACGAGACCAAGTTTTTAAAATTCGGTTTTACTGAACCTGAGTTAAGCGTTCCTTCAAAACACTCCTCCTCCCTTCGTCTTATATTTGACAAAATACAATAAAATTTTTTTAATGTCAAACATGTCCAATTTTCAGAAAATTCCAAGTTTCGTGTTTATGTTAATTTGGTATATTTTGTATAAAGTGAGAATTACATTTTTGGTGTTCAGTTACGCCATCTAGTGGTCATTCTACGATTCCCTAAATAACTTAAAGATGTTTTTCGTAGCCACTTTGGTAATATTTTTTCCGGAAGCTGTACAATAAACTGTTTCTGAGAAATAGCCGAAGGGCATTCTTATTTGGCGACTCGGTTCATGCAATATGAACAAGTTCGAAAGAGTTTTTGGGATTCATTTAGCAGATTTATCCGAGATATCACACGACTTATAGAGTGATCGCTAGATAGTATTCAGCGGGCATGGTGAAAGATGATGTATTGAATGCGCGAATTGTTCGGCAACATTTAGTGAATTGCGATCTGAATAGCTGCTCTTCGGTTCTCGGGTTCTCTGCCGTGTAGAAAGTTTGTGAAGATGATCGAAACGTCAAGTACCACAACCTTTCTAAACGGCAGAGAACCCGAGAACCGAAGACTACTTTAGCGATCTGAATACTTAGCTGAAACTAACAAAGAAAACTAGCTAATATTCTTTGGATATTGCACATTTCATTCCATGCTTCCATTACAAACTTATTTCCATTGGATATATGGAAATAGTTAAGAATTTATTGTGCGGTATTTTCGATGTTTGTTCAGTATTACATTTTATTAAGATGCATATTATCATCTATCACCTTTACATTTTATTAGAAGAATTAAATTGAAGGTAACGTTTTACATATGTATTTATACGTATATAGATGGCAATTAGTAGAATACACGGACATTGTATAAGTAATTTAACATAATTTTATAAATTCACAAATATTGCTGTCATATCTGTCAATAATATAATAACTTCAAAAATATCCAAATTATTAAGAACCATACGTGTTTCTTTAAGTAGGTAGCTACAATGGAACTGTAGACTTATTTGTTAGTTATTGTCTACTAGTGCTATAAGTTAAATTTAAAAAATATTTACGGGTGATGTGAAATGTTCCTACCTTTGCGTGCAGCACAATACTTCTGCGTAGTGTGTAAAAACATTCAGCATATCAGATGATACTTTTGCTTTACACTTAACAACACTTAAGTCATGATTTGCACACGAATCATATGAAATAATAAAAAAGAATATCACGAATGAAAAGGCAACACGTTAACCTAACACATATCAATTTGAAAGAGATCACTCTAAAACTCTCGCGACATCTACATTATTTATGTTAGATCAAATTGTGACTGTAGATAGTACATGCATGTCTTAAATTGCTTGCGTTGTAATTACTGTTTTGCGAATAGTGTTTAACAGTTTATAAATACTGAACATACCGCTAGTTAACATATCTATACGGTTACTATCGATATCGATAATTGTTTTTATGAAAAATGATAAGATTTTGATAAAGCGCTTTTCTAGTATATGCATATGCATATGCAAGTTAAGAAAGAAAAAAAAGTGAAACCGGTATTGAAAGAATTTATTAATCAATTATCAATTACGGTTTTATTGCAATATTTGACTACCTTTACTGATACGTACATAATAGTTACTTATTATTGTGGAAAAACTCAGATTTCCAACAAAGGATTATATTCGATCTTGATTGCTTTGAGCCTTACGAATCAATCTTTTTTATTTCAACGACTATTGTATAATATAGAATTTCTTAATAGTTTTGATAAGAGAAACTCTATTAACTGTTTATTTTTATTGTGCTATCCTGCTTTTTCTGCTTCACTAGTATGGTTCTAACACAATATTCAAAAAGGTATACAATATTAGAATACCACACATGAATTATTGCTAGAGTAAAAACAGTTAATTCAAATGGTGAAGACATGAGCTGTGGAATGATTTATAATACCTGCAGCTTCTCGGTTAGTACCGCAATGGTACCTGTTTGTTGTTAAAAAAAATATTCAGTTCAGTGCTAGTTCCATGCATACATTATATCAAAAATAGTGCTTGCTAGCAACTTGAAAAAATTAAGGTAAAAACCGTTAGAAAAAGACTCATTAATAATTCGTGACAAGTGCATTGAAAACGTACAGGAAGCGCTGTCTATGGTCGAGAATTTAGCAAACTTCGAGTACTAACAAAGGAACTTATAGCCAATAGCTGTAGATCATACTTATCGAAAATTGAGGACATTATTCAAAGAGAACCGAAGCACTTATGGTCATTTATTCAAAGTCGATGTGGAACATCACATATACCTGAAAAATGTTGTTTAATATGAATCTTGTGGATGATCCGTAAAAAGTCGTCAATTCTTTCGTCAAGTGTTTTTAGTGCCTAATTTTTTGCTGCAATTGCAATTATTTATTTTACAACCGACAACCGAAAAAGCTCTACTTATTGGATATTATGGCCAACTTTTCTAAAAAAATTACAGTTGGAGACGATAACGTGTATAGTTTTATAGTAAGAGATTTGCGAGGTGCTCTTGTGGCACCTCTGTATAAACTTATCAACCTGACTATCAGGCATCTACTATTCCTGATAACTGGAAATGCAATTGTGTAGTAACTATTTTTAAAAAGGAGATAAATTGTAAACTATAGACCGCTATCAATCTTTAGCAATTTCGTGAAGGTATTTGAGCAGGTCTTATACGACATAATATATATAAACATTAAATCATTTATATCACCATCTCAACATGGCTCTATGACTGGTCGTTCCACAGTAACGAATCTAGCTTGTTTCAAACAATATGTTGGCGAAAAGTTGAATGACCAAGGACAAGTGGCTGTGATTTTTACCGATTTGTGACATACGTTTGACACAGTAAGTCATAAATATTTGCTACAGAAACTTGAAACTTTTGGTTGTTCTCCCGGACTGTGCAAATTAATTGAATCTTACTTAAGGTACTTTCTATTTAACACTGATCAGTGAACAAAACCGGTACTGTTTTGTATAAATCGTTCGAACAAAACCGGTTTTGTTCGCGGATCAGTGTTAAATAGAAAATAGGTACCTTTAATTAATATTCTAGTATATTTCATTCTAAAATCTACTTTACATACAAAACATATGTTCGCCATTTTGTTTACGTTTTGTTATATATAAATAATTCAATAGCGATACTTTTTTGACCGACTTTTTATTTTACTGTGTCAGCAATATGCACTTACACGTTTAATATTTTAATATACAGGATGTCCCAGCTGACGCGGTTTCTTTGATAATTTGTTTATTTTACAGTATTGAGCAAAAAAGTTTCAAGTAAAAGTTTCAAGAAAAAGTGTTTTGGTTTTCGAAACCGCGTCAGCTAGGACAGCCTTTATAGTTTTCAGTATTTAATCTAGTTATTAAAAAAATCACCTCTTATAAAAGTCACATTTTAACCGAATTTCGGTGAATAATTTAATATAAAACTTTGTACACTTTTATGACTTTAAACACACTAAATACTTAGGTAGAGTAGAAGTACTGGCTGTATAACGCTAAGATCCAAGACAGGGAAAAGATACTGGGATGGCAGCCGTTTAGAATAAAACAATCCTTTTTACAATCTAAGCTTTCGTTAATTTATTATTAACTTCTTCAGAGATAATCTAAAAGAACAATCAGCTAATAGAAATTATCGAATCTAAAAAAAAATCAACGACTTACATGTGGATGAAGGAGGCAAAATATAACTTACAAACTCGATTACACATCCTATCATTAATCAAATCAACAATATCTCTGTTAATCAACTGTTAAAATAATCATTATTAAAATTATGGTGGACTTTAATCGCAACAAACTTCAAATAAAATTGTTAAAAGGTTATAACCTTAATCACTAATAATCCCGAACATGTGGCAAAAGTGCGGAAAACGAAACTTAAGTATAGGTTAACAATAAATTATAGTAAGATTTAGCGCTAAATTACACACGAAATATCCATAAAATTCAGATACAATACCAAGAACACCAAAAGTCACTAGGAGATTAAAAATATATTATAGGTATATACAGTGAAAGCTAAAAATCTTGTACAATCAAGTTACATCTAACATAGCATTATTGGTTGTATATTTATGTAGTCTTTGTCGAATCCAAATGCAATATATAGGTGTACGTATTTTTTAGGTTAGGTACTAAATACTTAGTTCATTAACGAGCGTCATTTTAATGTACATCGACTGCTTATACTATTACTACTAGAATGAAATTTAAAATCTCCTAAACGACATTAATATTCTTGTGAATAATAAATAATCTACTCTTTAACACAGACAAATGCAATTTTCCCTCCTTTACACGTAAAATGCACCCGTAGTATTCTTACAATTTTGATGATAATGCTCTCACTAAAACAAATAGTATTACAGAGCTACGTGTCCTTTCCGATCCAACGCTGTCATTTAACCTGTATATTGGGAGGACTTGTAAATCTGCTTCTCAAATGTTGGGATTTGTTCTTAGATCATCTAAATACTTTAATAGTAATCACTTTTAAAAACTTTATATTTATTTTTTGCCCTACTTAAACTTGCCTTGGAATTTGCCTAGTAGTGAGTATTTGGTATCCCTTTTATGCCTCTCAACAAATACCACTCGAGCGTGTTCAACGTCGTCTTTTAAAGTTTTTTCAGTTGGAATAAACGGAGTAGGTATATCCTCTTTGGGGTACATCATACAATGATCTGCTGCGGATTCATCAAATACAGTCATTGGCCGACCGGAGAAACTAGCAGAGTGCAACATTTCTGTTTAGGTTACTTGATAATAGGATGGATTGTATTGAATTACTATCGTATCTTAAATTTAACGTGCCAAGAATGGCTTCTAGATTTCAAGACACTTTCAATTTACCGACGCTGCGAACAAATTTCTTTTTTCGTGCACCCATATATCACATGTGTAGAAATGCCGACAGAATCTACAGCGATATTTTTGTAAACGCAATGAGAAATTAACTCTCGTTTTGATTTGTATATTTACCTGTATCTTTACTATATTAGTATGTACATATTATGTCTCATGTGTATGCTATGTATTCCCAACGTATTCTTCATTTGTCCTGTAAATGGTATCCGTTGGGCAATAAACGTATATTATTATTATATTACTAAGAATGCTATCAATACCGGCAGACATAGTTACACACGTGGTAATTATTATATTGTATATTTTGGAGTACCTAATCGGTAGGAATGACATATGTATGCATTTTGCATAAAAGTAGTAGATCGTCAATTATTAACTTATATAGTTATAAAGTCATTGTTTCTACTATTACCTTTTATTTCGTTATTTATTATCGACCACGCATATTTGGAGAATCTTTTGTCTTATGACAAGTTTCTCATCATTCGACTTAAACTGCAAATAATGGTTCCCACTATGTAGTCATTAGTGGGAACCATTATGTGCAACTTATATGAAAAGAGCAGTTTTTTAGATGATTCGCAAATATCTGCGGTAATTCGAGACATCGGTTTTAGAAATCCCAATTTTAAATCTTAAAGTAAAAGGATAACATTTTTAAAAAATAGCTGCAGGTGTAATTCACATTTGATCCTTCCAAGAAACCATTCCCAAATTCTGTAGATGCTTCACAAAAATTCGTTTTCTACGTAGTCGAATTAATATTTTACTCTACACAACCGCGCAGCAGCTGAACATGTTGATCCAACAAATTAGCATCAACGAAAATTGCTATGTATACTGTTGAGCACCAAGAGCTCTTGCAATATTATCAATTAATAATCAAGAAGTAGTTACTAGTACGAGTAGATTTTTTGCAAAATATCCATTATATAATTGAATAAAATGCACCTTTAGATAACTTCATTAAAATATCGTAGATACATTCTATCTATTCATGAGAGAAGCGATACATTTATTAAACATACAGCGATGTATTTATTAAATGACCAAAGTCAATTCTTGTGAGTATGATGGTCTTGCGCATTCCCTTTAAGGAGTTAGAAGGAAGTAATCCACCACACATTTGATATTATGTCACTTACTTCGATGGAAAGTAGAAGAAAATTGACTATTACTATCCCGACCTTCATAAAATGTAAATATGTATGAGTATTTAACATATTTGAGAGAGAAAAGGAAATATATCTACATATACCAGGTATTCAGGTAAGATGTTACATTTGTATGAAAATATAAGATAAGCAAAGCACTATATTTATACGTCCTTCGTATTTGAGTGATTTTATCTAATACTGCCATATTATGTATTTTATTAAGGTTAAAGGAACTCTATAGTAAATGGAAAGCCGTCGGTGTGGATATGATATTTAAAACTTCATCGATAACTTTTTAGATACAGTAAGTGTTCAGAAAATGACTAACAGCAATCGACAGAATCCTTTATAATCATAAATATAATACAATTAATAGTATTGTGTCAATTTTTCTTCTTCTCCAAAATCAACGACAAACTATATAGGGTTCCCTAATACCATTTATTTTGTTCAATACAAGATGGATGTTGCATACGCATGCGAGAAACTTTTAAACTGTACGGTTTTTTTCAAAACGATAATTCTAATATTGCCGTTTGCAGTCATAACAAACAACATGATCGCAATTTTAATATAAACAATCCAATCCAGAAGTACCGGGCCTTGCAAGTCGAAATTTTATTGAAATGTGTATGAGGGCACTTCCAATATTATTGTCTCTGACATAGAACGAAACGTCTTGGAAAGGTCGGATTTTTTATTTTTCGTCATAGTTCCCTAAAAGGTTGACACTTGGTATAACAAAGATAAAGAGTTTTAACGCGCTCAGACAAAATGTTTTGTCGTGGGGTGCAAACCACTCGTTCATTTCTAGCAGTGTCTCATCGTCCCGAAAGTGAATCCCACAAAGGTGTTCTTTGAGTCTGGGGAATACACGGAAGTCACTAGGGGCCAAATCTAGAGAATAAGGTAGCTGTTGGAAAATTTCGAAGCCTGCATTGTGAATTGCAGCCATTGACACAGAGCTACTGAGAGCAGGAGCGTTGTCCTGATGAAATAGCACACCACGTCTGAGTTTTCCTCTCCTTTTTTGTGGAATCACGCAGTTTTGAAATTAAAGCAGCATAATATTGCCCAGCTATAGTCCGACCACGTGATAAAAAAATCTATAAGGATAATTCCTTCGGCATTTCAAAAAAACTGCGGGCATTATCTTCCCCGCAGATGCTGTTGCCAAAACTTCCAGGGAATGGTGAATCTCACTTAATAGTGGTCAAATTCGTCTCCGAAGTGACCTGTTGGATGCGACATTAACAGTTTCGATTCTCATCGTGCAGCCACATCATTTTGAGACCAAATCCTTATGTAAAATGGTCTGACCTATAAATTTCACAGCGATTTGTCAGGACAATGTCATAGACCAAATCAATGTTTTCTTTACAAATAACAATTTTCGGCCGTTCCGCACCAAGTTCTTGTTGAAAGGTCTCTTTGCCAAGTTTAAAATTCCTTGCCCAATTCTTCACCATTTGATATGAAGGTACAGATTCACCATATCCGTATGAATTTCTTACGGAGATATTTGATAACCGCTCTGGTCTCAAATTTGTCTATTTCGGATATTTGGGCAACACTTTGTAACAATCGGTTGTATAACTTAATAATGCAGTAACATTCATCAACTAAAATTCTTTTATTGACAATTAAATTGTACCAGTAACAACGTGAGAAATATGAAAATCAACGTCATCTACGTCAGGGACAATAATATCTGAACAGCCCTCATAATAATGAATTCAAAATTGTATAAAAGTGAAATTGAGTTTAAACGTATTTTAATAAGGGGGTTATAAGGGTCAATGAGGCCTATTGTGAACAAGTTGCATTATACATTATTATTACATTCGATTACTTTGAAAAGAATATTTTGTTTAAAACCAAAGTTTGAGTCCAATAATAACAATACCTTAATAGATAGTCGACATTGTAATCGACTTATTGTACCTAAACTTCAAGTGTGTTTTGGCATTAGCTTGACGAGACATAGATCTGGCGTTAATAATCTGAATTATTCTTTGATTATTAATGCCAAGATTACATAGAGCCAAATTGCAAAATTCACAAAAAATTTAGTAACAATACAAATATTAGCTAACTTATCACGGTCGTGCTGTATGGAAGAAGATTATTTCTTGAGCCCAATGTAGGTAGAATATTAATATTATATTACAAACATTACCGAATCTATTTATTTTTCTACGTTTATGAAACCCTTTCGATGACATTTACATTATGCGTATGACAGAAGGTGGCAAAAGCACGCGGCTATCTTAAGCAACCAATCAAATCAAAATACCACTGACTATTTACCACCTTGTTAAGACAATCGGTTAAAATTGAAATTTGTTGGAATATTGAGATTAACAAGAAGATTTGATACATATTAACAAAATCCAATAATACAGACATGAATGAATGTGCCACGTGTTCATTTGAAAATTTAAGTTAGTTTACTTTAATATTTTCATAAAAGAAAACATAGAATAATGAACGTATCAATTTTCTTTTACATATGCATATATCCATGATATGTACAGTACACCACTGTGATTGGTACGCTGTAATGGTGTAATATTTGACTTTGACTAGTGTCAATTATGGGAGTTGTCAGTGCGCAATAGTTATTTACCATACAAGTGTTAAAAGTGCGATTTTATTTCACGAGTTAAAAGTTTGCGACACTCGCTAAGGCTCGTGTCACTCGTGTCGTTACGAGTGAAATAAAATAGCATTTTTAACACGTGTATTGTACACTATTTTTTATACAACTGTTTATATTTAATTAAATGAATTAGGATTTCTACATTAAAATAATAAAACTGGATCTTGATGAGATTGATTGAAATTAATGATGATGCCTAATGAATCCATATTATATAGGAGTAGTAATTATCGTTGTAATGCTAATGTAATATATGTATGTACATATATATCAATATTTACATCAATAAAGTAACTGTCATTAGCGTTATAAACATTTTCGCACTAGTATTAATAGTATATTATGACACTAGTGCATAATCAAAATTTTAAAGCACGAATAACGAGTTTAAAGCCACGGCGCGATATAGTATAATATACTATTATAACACGCTTTATGTCAGTTTATGTTATAAAACTAAATTTTTAATCCGGTTAGCTTGCGTTAAAAGTGTCACTTTTACAGTCAGTTGTATAAAAAATTGTTTAGATACTTTCCTTTTAGTTTTAAAATGGCTTTCAATGTAGAACATAAGATGTTTTTATACAAACTTATTTTCGAAGTAGTAATGTATTTGATGGGTTATGAATTTATATTTCCGGTGGTTTCCATTTGGGCGAGAAGAGAATTTAATAAATAAATTGTTACTCGCAAAACATCTGGCTCCAAATTGGCTATTTCTTCTTCAATGTTAGCTTTCAAGACTTGCAAGGTTCGTAGTTTGTTGTGATAAACGCGAGATTTTAAAAATACCGAAACGAAGAAATCTGGTGCTGTTAGATCTGGCGATCTGAACGGCCAGTTCAAATCTCCAAAACGGGAGACCACTCGATCTAGAAATTGATGTCTCAAAATCTCCATAGTTGTCCGAGATGTGTGAGCGGTTGCTCTGTCCTGTTGAAACCAGCAATGATCGAGACCCAATGCAGCAACGTGCGGCAAAAAAAAACTCGTTTAGCATCTGCTTGTAACGCTCACTATTTGCGGTTACGGTGGTGCAATAGGCGTCTTCAAAAAAATAAGGGCCAATCACTTTTTCACTGCAAATGACGCACCAAACAGTCACTTTGAGGGGATGCAATGACTCTTCTTGGGTTTGATGCGGATTCTCTGTGCCCAAGAAACGCAAATTTTGTTTGTTAATAAATAATGTCCACTTAAGTGGAAATGGGCCCCGTATTTTATATTAAGAAAGGAAAGAACACTGTATGCATTTTCATTGTTATTAACTACTGCCTATATCTAAAATCATTAATTTCTGAGATATGTAATATTTTCATAATAAAATGTGAGCTTTTTCAAAACAATTGTAATATGCCGAATGAGCTAAGAAAAATGACAGTAAAAAGCTATTATATCATAAATTGAGATAAACTTGTTAAATACATCACTACAAAATTTTAAACTTATGCCGATAATTAATATTTAATCAATTAAGCCTAATGCTCGCAATATAACAGATTTCACAATAAATATTCAAAATGTCCAAAGAGGATCAAACAACGTTGTAGCCGTTCTTGTAAAATCATCCGGAAATGTAAATCGATCACTTCAAGAACGGCTATTCTGGCTGGAATTGATAATAATACATATATAATACCTGGTATAACAATATACAGAAGTATAACAATATGCAGATGTTCTTTACTTTAATTGCTTACAAATGTTTAAATTTAATTTCCATTTTAAACCATATCGTATATCTTTAGTAAAAATTATACATTTATAAACTGTTATATACTTATTATATGTATGCAGTATTGTCGCAGACTTGTCTTATGAAAAATTACACATATTTTTTAAACAAAACTTATACCATATATAAATCGTCGTTTCAGGTATTAGTGCAGCTAATGTAGATTACTTTATTAAGAACAATTTTCGATAGAATTAATAGCCAAGTAATTATTAACAATATTGTTGTTTATTGTATTTTATCATTCTAATTCACATATTTGTTGTTTTTTTAAGAGTGCCTGGATGAAGGTTAAATTATGTAACAATTTTGTTAAGCATTTTAGAAATTACTTTGTACTAATCTTTTGTCTATTGAATATCCAGCAAATTAAATACTTGTTTGTAATTGGCAGTTTTTTAGTAATATTGGCTTTGTATTTTGAATTTTGTATTTTACATTGTAGTACATAAAAATGAGAACATTATTAGTGTAACATAATGTAACAACGCCGCAATAAATATCCTTATTTTCTCTTGTTATTACTTAATCAAACTATTACGGATACTTAACGAATTGTACAACTTTCTCAAACAGATTCAGTGGGTTTATGTCTTGTGTGTAGATATTCAGTTTTGTCTAAAAATCTAAGTTTTATTGCTGTTTTGTACTAAATATATATTATTTACATTCACAGCTAAAACTTCTCTCATCGAAAAACCCATCACAGTTCAGAAATGTTCAAACGCAATTTTGTAATAAAGGTGTAACGTGACGAAGCTTATTATTGATCTAGTCAGAGGATTGAGAGTACGTGTGGGTGCAGACTGGAGAATCCAAATAAATCCCGTTGTTTATGTTTGTATGAGGTTATATAACATATTTTATGTCTACAGCGGGTCTATAGGTATGTAAAAAATGTGTTGTTAATGTGTGTTCTTGCAATGAATTTTAGTATAATTTTACGGTAGCTACTCCATATCAGAAGGCACGTAAGTAACAGTTGCAAATTTGTGTCAAATCGGCGAAAATACCAATTTAATTAAAAAAACAAGATATCTGTACTTTTCAGCGTCAATATCAGTCTTTTGAGCTGCAGGAGCTGCGTATTCTAGTATTTGCGTGACAATTACAATTAAGTCTGAACTGTTACAATTACAAACAGGCAGTCTGCATTTATGTTTAATGATAGAACGTCCAAACATCTGTCCTGCTGGAAGGACCACTTCATATCTAAAATCACGCATTTTATGTTAGGGCCTGCCAGAAGGACCAACTGTCCTGCCGGCAGGCCCCTTGGACGTTCTATCATTAACAGCATATTTGAAAATAATAAGGATAAGAGATATGGCACCTACTTCTACTGATGAGTTGCTACGAAGCAAACTGCTATTTTGAAACTGCTAACTATGCTACTTTTTGTAGCAGTTTTCCGATGTAAATATTTCTGACGTAGCAGCTCTATATATAGCAGCTCTATATGTTACTACTACTACTTGCAATGACCTACGTTTTAGGTCTAAAATCAAGTGGTATTCACCTAATTCGAACTTGCAACAGTTGCTTAAAAAAAACTACTATCTAAAATACCTATATTTTTCTTCAAAAATAAACTTTATTTCCAAGAAAGACATACAAATAATTCAAACGTACAAACCGCCTTTTTTATTTAAAACGTTTTTATATGCAGAAATCATACAAATGATTAAACGTACAAACCTTTAAAATTATTAAAAACGTTTTTATATGAAAATAAAACACAAAATGAAACTCTAAATAAAAACTTAGATATAAAATATAAACTTAAACAAAATATATTTCCACTGTTGTAAGATAAGGCCGCGGTGTAAGTTAGGGTCTTTTACGGTACTGAATTTGACAATAAAGTATCAGTAGGCGACATTACAGTATCATTAGTCACTTAACGGTTTTACGTTAATTTCAAAAACATAATAGTCAATTTTTTGTAATTCGTATAGCAACACACAAACTAACGTTGGATTTTAGGGTTTGAAGACAAGCAAGACTTATTATAGCGTGTGACTTACGGAAAATTAAAAATGATTTTTCCTCCTTTTTTACTCAATCGGACGACGTTAAGAAGAAAATTTAATATCTGTTATAATTTAGGAAATATTTGCAAAAATTGAAAAATCGACCAAACTTTGGAGGGGGCTGTACCCCAAAATCGTGCGACTACGCCGATAAAAAAATACGTGTCTCTTATTTTAAGGTACTCTTTCGATCTGTAAAGTTTCATCGAAATCGGAGAGGTACACCCGCCGGTGTTCCGTTGTAAGCGAGGTTCGTTCTCTGGAGATGGCAAATATTCATCATCGCTGATCGATTATAACTCGGGAATTTGTTCCTCTGTATCCGTAATGGTATATTCTTCATTCGACACACCTATAGCTCTTGGTACTGGCAAGGCTTCCGTATGAGGTACTGGACGAGTAGCAGAATAAAAACTAGCGTAATTAATCTTGTTCTTATGTTAGTTGGAAAACCCGAAAGTTTCCGTTTGACTAACCTCTGAGAGTAACAGTACACAGTGCCCTGCAAATGTGAGGACTCCATTCTTTGTCCTGATATTTAACTTTTAGACCAAAATAGTGAAAATATTAATTTTCTATTAAAGGTGTAATATTCCGTTTAGGTCGTTGGATAATGAATTCTGCACATGCATACCAGAAATTGTTGAAATTATTTGTACAGGCACGGGACATTATGAAATATAACAGACCCAAGCAGACTTAAATTGAATCTAACGAGCTGTGCGTAGCTCTTGATATACCAGCACAGACAGAAATCTAGAAATTTCCAATTTCATTGGCTTCAGGGCGCAGATGAGCGTGGTTTAAATGATGTCACGTGGGAAACAGGCAAGGATATGTTCAAGCATGTCCACTCAATGTTCGACACTACAATATGTGCCATATCTTGTAATATCTTTCTTATATAAAAGTCACCTTGAAATTCTGTAAAATTTAATGCACTTTCTGAAAAAGCTATTTACAAAGATTTCTCAAAATTCTAACGTGATGGAGCAAATTGAAAATCAGTTTCAGAATCAGCATGAAAAACGACATAAACTACACCTAATAGTGTATGTGCAAAAAATGTGTTGGACAGTGTAATGTAAGTATGAAGACAAATGAAATCCTAATATCGTGTCCGATTATTGTTGGATCATCAAGAGGGATGCTCCGTAGGCGAAATATAGCAGAAAATCATCATGTCTTACTTTATAGGTGAAATAGAATGTTCAAATATTGTGTAATTAAGAATTCAGAGAAAGTGTTTGGAATTATAAATGCGTCTATTGTATTTGAATTTCGAAGAAAACATACTATCAGAATCATATTTCTCTTTTTAAAACAAATGTTTTTTTTCCGTCCTTAGTGTAAATATACATTCTCAAAAATCGTCTTTATTTTGAAGTATGTGTCATATACACGTCAGAGTTATGTGATAGGCGTGTCAATACACATACATACACATAAGTATAATAGACAAAAGCGGTTTTCTGCTCTAATTATTCGATCTTCAAATTCTAGTATATTATTAGTAAGCTCTTAATGGATGACTAACTTTTGTAGCTTATCTCGTTAGTGCTTTATGAACTGTAGTAAGCTTTATTTGTAATTTAGAGAGAGGGTGAAAACGTTTATGACCTAACGGAAGCTTGCGCTTCAGGAGATTGATTTGATTTGATTTGAAGTGAACAAAGCCTGTTTTAACATAATCAATATTTTAGTTATATAAATGACTATATTCAAATCTCCGCTGGGAAATTAAAATTGTATGCAACTATAATGTATCTTGAAATTACGTTATATATTATGTATGTGTGATGTAATTGGATTATCTAATATAAGTTTTATGCTATCTTTAGGTTATGTGTATTTGCTTTTGGCGAAGCTTGAAAAATGTTCCTTTAATTTCGATAGCTTCATGAAGAATGAGTTTCGAATTAAATAGCGCAAACAAGTCTATATTTTTGAAGTTTAGGATATATCAGGGTCAATACTAGGTAGGTTTATAAATTGAAATTTATTACATGGAGTTTTGTGAACAGAAGAAACCGTATACGAGGTGGTACATATTTTTTTATACAATCCATAAATCATTTATATAATTTCTTTCTTTTGGATACGATTTAAATATATGTCTAATATGGAATACTATGGAAAACCATTGGATCCTTGTGAAAAGTTTGAAACCCTAATATGAACGCTTATATCATTTACAGTAAAAAATATGTAAAAATATACAGGGTGTTCCATTAAAAATGATGAAGTATATGGCGACTTTCGGTATAACCGGAAGCGCTAGAAATCTAATAATATTTTCGTTGAAGAGAACATAATCGACTATAAACAATTCTAAATTTTCAAATTTATATTTTGACTAGAACGCCATAAACTTCTAATGAACGGTCTCGCTGAGACACCCTGTATATATTTTTTTCAATAAAATAAACCGATAGTTAAAAAACGAAATATATCATTTAGAACCATTTAGAAAATGAATGCTTAAAGAATACCGGGCTTTGTAGCAAGATTGTGATCTCAAGCATTTTTTTTTTTATTTTGTGAGTACCTGCTGTAAAGTGCGCTGAGGTTTAAGCTTCATAAATCAACGTAATAGATGACTTTCTGTTCGTGAATCAGTAAACTGAAGATTTTATAATCACTTAAGGTATAGAATATGAAACACAAATCAATAAAGACGTTACATTTGTTAAAAATGGGAACACTAAGGCATATTTTTCTTTTTAAAGGTAATTTATGTTCTACAGGTGTAAATAAATTTTCATGAAATACTATATAATATAGTTTGCTAGTTCGCTCGACCACGTAAAAATTCACAAAGATTAGGAAGCATTCGGATCAGAAGACAAGGTGGCACCTGAATATGATAAAATCAGACCAAAAGTCGATAAAATATATTTTTAGGGACAGTTGAAGAGACGGCATGGAATACAAATCCTCTGTCGCGAAGAGAACGCTACTGAAGTTTTAATATTATAAAAAAATGTCGGACACAATACGGATGGCAAAAGATACACGAACGCCTAAAAAACTTTCACATGTTCGAATAGTCAAAAATGTACTACAGTTAAAAAATGAAAGTCAATATCAGTATATGCAGGAATGGATATGCGGTCTTTCACGTTCCAAAAAACGACAAAGAAGTTATTTTGGCATTTACTTCACACGGTGATAGTGAAGTAGATACAGTGTACCTGAAGAAAAGGGATTTATCTGTTTGCCTGCCAATTGTGCGATTTGTCGCAACCGCAACCGAGGATTGTGACAGAAATTGCTACAGATACTCAAAAACTGAAATAAAGGTTTTAATGTTATGCCGACGATCATTTGGTGTTTTCAAAAATTAGATAAAACTGCGAATTAATCAAACACTACCTTTGAAAGTGTCCGTAACATCATTGCAATTGGAAAAATTCCAGCAAAAGTTAAATCCCATTTTGTGTAAATTTTATTCTTTCCCTGGTTAAATTAAATTCAAACTAAGGTTTATTTAAAACTTAAGTGAAACGTGCGCAAACATGGTGACCGATCCAGCGCTTGCGTACTACCAAGATGTATGTACATGACTGCCAAATATGTGTCGGAAATTACTTTCGACTAAAGATGTTGCGAGTAATTCTCACATATGAGACGATAGATAAGCAAAAAATAGTTGGTATTTAATATTAATGCTGCGATCAGTATTTCACCACTAAGGCATTAAATTTGCTTTTATGCCGCGTAGAGCATATAGAACTTAGGCGATTGCTTTAAGCAAATTTCTTGTATCTAAATCACGTTTTTGATTAAATGTAAAGCGTGTATAAAGTCTAGCACGAAATTTATAAGACTATAACACTTGAGCTTAGTAACTAATTCTTTGATTGCTAGTGTTATGATTGCATATTTAATAGTTAACTTCATATATACTGGGGCTCTTATATAACCGGATCAACTTGAGCGACGCACCCCTCGACCTCAGGCGGATTTTTGTCGGCGGACCGCCAAAAAACCGGCAAAAATATTGGGACCGTAGTTATTTATTTTATCCACAAGCTATATAGCTAAATTTTTACCTACTTGTTTGACCGTTTATGCGGATCACACGGCCGTGTATACTCGAGAAATTATGACCATGGGAAACGCGCGTGCAATATTTTATCAATGTATATAATGTTATACGTAACCGTATAACATTATATACTAGTCCGTACTAGGCTGACTTTTAAACAGCATTTTTTGACTATTACGCCAAGTTCTTTCGTGCACACGCGGCTCTGGCTTCTCTTTTGTGCTGGACGAGCTCTTTGAGTCTAAGGATTAAGCTCATGATTTATACGGTGTTTCTCCTACTGATTCTAATTTATGGTGTTCTAACCTGGTCAAGCGCAAATAAACCGCAAGTAAAAAGGCTCAACATTCTACAGAACCGGGCGCTGCAAGTCATCGTCGCAGCGTCTTGGTTCCCGAGCAATGCCCAAATCTACAGAGATTTGAACATTCTGCGTCTGAGCGGATGGTGCGATAGCGATGGTCAGGGGAACCCTTTTGAGGGCCTCTAGATAGGAGAACCCGTTGGTCCAGCACTCGAGAGAGCTAGATCCCGGCAGCCCTCTTCTCGTGTGGAGATCAGGAGAATCTTATCGATGGTAGACAGCACCCGGTCACGGTTTGGTCGTCCTGTCGAAGATGTTCAAAAATTCCCTGATTATTACAAACCCTGTGATTAGAGGAACCGCGTTCTTAAGAAGAATAGAAGGCTAACGGACCCTTCATACAGCCTTAGACAAAACAGAAGCCCTACGTTCATATAAACTGCATTTTCTCATTACAGACAAAGGATATTAATAGTAGTAGTATTTTGGGTTTAATTTGAACAAACTAAGAATAATAATTTTTTTCTTAGCCAATAGACAGCAAATATTGTGAACAAGTGTTCAGCTATTCGTTAGTATTCGATCATAATTGTGAATCATGAAGCGAAATAAAACTATTAATAACCATATCTCAGATAAATTTTATCGGCTACACGGCCATTCTCGTGTCCGTCAAATCAATTATAGCTGCTATAGTGCTATAAAAAAGTGGTTTTGAAAAACACTGTTGAACTGCTCTGGGCTCGTGAATATGATATAGTATAAGGCAGTGATTCCAAAGTGGTCTATATCTACCCCCAGGGGTCTATGACAACCTGCAAGGGGTCTACGTCAGCGAAAAAAAAATTGGGGGTCCATTAAATAAAAATGGGGGTCCACGATAGTGAATCTCAATATACACTGATAGTACCTACTTACTTACATTATACTATCTTATAATATAAAGACATAAATATACATTATTTATAAAAGTACCTATGAAGTAAAAAATGTATTATATATGTTTATAACATTGTGTAAGTTGTAGGATGTAGGCATTTGCTTTGTGGTCGCAATTCATTACATTTTACAAGTTTTGAACTTGTAAAAACCTGCACATAATGATATACCAGTATCATCTTGTTGCAAACATACGCGCAGTCTCAGAGCTTCGCGAACTTGCACTGACTTGTTCAATTCGTAACTCTATAAATACGAATGTGAGACAAATACGTTTATTCGTTTCCTAAATCTTGAAAAGGAAAGTGCTAAAAAAAATATAAACTGGTCACACAAATCACACAAATTATAGTGAATCAGTGTTATTTTGTTTGTGAGTGCCGGAGAAAAGTAAGTACATTATTTTTTAAATTTTATTTTGTACTCGTAGTTAGCAAAGATAGATAAATTACGCCAATCATGACTTCAGTTATTAGTAGTTTAATATTCAAATCATGCAAAATTACAGGAGTACCTACTCCTCAATAGTTTCTTTTTCAAAGTTTAAGCAATCGGTATTATAATTACACTGCAATCTCGTGATCCGAAGTAATTGCTGCAAGGAGATGTTCGGATTACGGAATGTTTTCGGAAAAATCTAAAAAATTACAACTGCACATACATATTACGTATGTATTTTATTACTATCATACAATATGTTACCACTTTGAAAGATAAATTAACAAAATAAGAAATCCACAACTGTACAGCTTCTCACATTCATTTATAATGGCTGTACACTTATGCCTGCCATAAAATCTAAGACCATACGATTTAAATTTGACTTTGATTTTTTAATATATAGCTGCTTGACTTTATGTCTTATTAAAATAGATTAATTTTGCCCACAGATGACTGATGCTATGCCCGAGTCTAAGAAGAAATGTAGACAGTACAGCGTTGATTATTTGAAGTTTGGCTTCATTCCATCATTGTCGGACAAACAATTGCCTATGTGCCTTTTATGCAACAAAGTTTTGGGCAATGATGCTATGAAACCATCTAAGCTGCAGGATGATCTGAGAAGATGTCACCATGATAAAACAGATAAAGATACTTTCAAACACTCAAAGATAAACTTCACAAGAGACCGACGCTGGACAGAATGTTCGCTTCGACGTCACAAAGAAACGATGATGGTTTGCGGGCGTCTTACAATATCTCGCTACTTATAGCAAAATCCGGAAAACCGCATACTATCGGGAAAAAAAGTTAATTTTGCCAGCCGTTGAAGAGGTTTTAAAAACTGTTTTACACAAACCTGCATCTGATATCATTAAAATAATTCCCTTAAGCAACAATACTGTTGAAAGACGTATTGATGAAAAAAGTTCTGATATTGAAAGCTTCTTGTGTAATTATTTGCAAACGACCCATTTCTCTATATAACTGGACGAGTCAACTTTACCTGGTAATGCAGCATTATTATTGGCATTGAATCAAGAAATCTACAAAGAACTGCTCTCCGCAAGAACTTTGACAACCGACACTAAAGGTGAATCAATATTTGATGTTTTGAAGGATTATTTAATTGAAAAAGCAATCCCTTTATCAAATACAATATCAGTAGCTACAGATGGAGCACCTGCCATGGTTGGACGTTATCGTGGATTTATAAGCTATTTAAAACAAAATGTGTCAGGGGTGTTAGCAATACATTGGGTCATCCACCGACAACATTTAGTTGCTAAAGATTTGAGTGTTAGATTGCATGAATCTCTTCAATTAATAATTGATGCAGTAAACCGAATTCGAAGCAACGCATTGAATACCTACGCGGTTATTTGCGCAGTTGTGTGAAGAAAATGACGAACACTTCCATCAATTACTCCTTTACACTGAAGTACGCTGGCTGTCGAAAGGCTTATGTTTGACAAGATTTTTTGCACTCTTTGAGACTATTTTACAATTTCTGGATACTAAAGATAAAATTTTAAAAGACAATTTATTGAAGAGAAAAACAGACATCGCCTATTTAACATATTTGTTTACAAAATTTAATGTGGTTAATTTGCAGTTACAAGGCGACAGTCTAAATTTGATTAAAACAAAGTCTATCTTATCAGCGTTTCTTGCCAAATTTAAACTAATGAAGTAAAATATTGGACGGGGCGATGTTTCCCAGTTCCCCAATTGCAATTTGCCAACTGCCAGGAAGGCGACGTTTCAACCTACGTTTATCATTTAAATGCCTTCTATTCAGATTTTGAAATTAGGTTTGAGGATGTTTTGACTATGGTAATACCACCGTGGATAATTAACCCATATGGTGACATAGCAGAAACGAATGTCATAATACAAGAGGAACTGACTGAACTAAGTACAAACGAAGAACTTAAGGTTCAGTTTAAAAACGGATATCAGCAATTCTGGCTGCAAAACAACATACCCGTTACTTATGCCGTATTATGGAATATAGCGAGGAAATTTTTGATTTCCCTTCCATCGTCATACCTAGTGGAAAGCGAGTTCAGCGCTGTTACCAATCTCCTAACAAAAAAAAAAGAAACACACTGGACATCATTAGCCGAGGAGATTTAAGATTAAACCTTACAAAATTGACGCCAAATGTTGATAATTTATTATTAAAGCATCAGGTTCATCTTTCTCACCAAAAACATTTACTTATTGCTTAGTTTATTTTATGTTACGTATATTTTATATAACAGATACAAAATTTTATTGCGAGTAGTTTTAAATTCAATTAATAAATGTATAAAACTTAACATGTGTTTTTCCTTTAAGTTTTTAACATTAGACTTCACTACAGTTAGAAATTTACAAAAAATCAATATCAGGTAAGTAGGGGGTCTACCCAAAACCGAAAAACATGGCAAGGGGTCTACGACACAAAAAAGTTTGGGAACCTCTGAGTATAAAGCTTCATTTACATAGAGGGTAGTGGGAGTTGTAGTGTAAGAGTAGTGGAGTGCCGAAGTTAGTTTTGATGTATTTAAACGAGAGCATTTACATAAACAGTGCGACAGTAACGGTAGTGGAGAAGTAGTGCCAAAGTTCGCAACTCCAACACTACACTACCGATACATATACCAACGCGTCTGCGCAGAACAATCTAGCGATAACAACTGTTTTGTTGTGTTTACATTTGACTATACATCCATTACCAACTATCGTCGTTACGCATGCGCAACAAAGCAGTCGCATCGCCACTACTTTTCTTATGTAAATGCATTTCTGCACTACAATACACCTTCCACTACTCTTACACTACAATTGCCACTACCCTCTATGTAAATGAAGCTTAAGGTTTCGTCTTGATTAATTTGAGAGGTTGTGAAGAAGGAGGTGAATACATTGTGACGATTGCTGGATGGTAGTAGGACTGAAAAAAGTGAAACGGTTAATCTATTTCGATTATTTATTAATTTCAAAATCATTATTAAAATCACTAGATATTCTTGAGGCCTGACTAGCTGTTAGCAAAGGTAACAACATCATGAAAAGTGAAGGAGTATGTGGAGACTGTGAGAGTGAGGATTCAGAGAAGAATGATATCTATTTGAGCGTACCTTCGTTACTTTTGTAGTTTGATAGATATATGTAGGCTATTGCCATATAATTTTACACAATTAAATTTCATTTATAAAAAAGTATTGATTGATCTATAAAATACCAGTTATCAATACAAGTAAATTAGAGAACTTATGAATATTCTGTCACTATTCGGTTGCCAAAGTATATTTATACAAAATTTATAAAATACATTATGAATGCATTTTAAGTAAAATCTAATTGGTGTTAGAAAACCACAGCGAAGCATTTCATAAATGTATAACTCTTCTGAATATTAGATAAGTAACTTATACATTTCAACTTGAGTAAATCCATCGCATTGACTAATCGGATGTTTAACAATGCGACTAATGGTGCATTTATTACTGCATGCAATTTTGTGTTCAACATCTAACATACCCTTTTGTAGTATGAGGAGCTGTTCCCGGTGGGGCTGCCATAGCCAAAGCTTTGTACCGTGCTTGCTCATCGGTGGGAAGAACTATATCTACTGATCGCGATCTGAGGGCTACGTTTGGTCCTACAGGTACCTCCAGACTAACCCCGGAATGTTGTAATTCTTCGGTTTTTCCCTGAGACACTTTTGAAAAACAGGAATCAACGGAGGCCGCTCGATCACGCTTCAAATCCGGAACTTGAAGGTAAATATCGTGAACGACTAAACCTGGTATTGTTACTTGATCTCCTTCAGATAATGCACCGTCAGATGTTCCGTCAGAAGCACCATCTGACATGTTTTCCAAAGAAGTTCCTGTTGGTTCTGCGAAGAAGGCTTCTTGGCGATGTATCGATTTTCGCCTACCAGTCGTTGATGGTGGTATTGGAATGTCATCGGCAGCGAAGTACTCAATTGTTGGTGAGATTGGAACAGGAGGAGGTGATTGTATAGGTGGTGATGGTACAGTTGGCGATAAGGTAACAGTTATTGAGCATTCTGGAAATATTTCTTCATCTACTTCTAATTCGCTGGAAGATGTGTCGCTGATACTTAACAGACTTAAGGAGGAATCAGGCGGTTCTGGTGGTATATCTTCCGCCGGATGTAACTTGTTAAACTCCTCGAGACGCAAGCAATGAACACAATACGGACGTGCACCCGAAGATTTTCGCCGCTGAAACCTTTTCGGAACTTCAAGAAAATTACTAGATTCTTCTGAGCCGCCAGAATCAACGCTCTTGGAGCGCTGATTTGGGAATTGAGGAACATTGAGGAGGCCATTTGCATCTTGAGTTCTAGCAGCTGCTGCTTGTTGTCGCTTGCTCTCCAATTGAATTTCATCGAAAGATGCTGATCTTATTTGCTTTGGTACCTCGAGACTGCTTTGAGTTTTCATTTCTGCGCCCGTTGGTGTTCTTGATCGCTTGAATGTCGTTCGGAGCCTATTCATAGCTCAGGTGACACATTGACCGGCTGTAACACCGACGTTGTTCATTCTGTCAAAATTAAATAGTATTAGCACCAGAATCTGATGATATACAGAAGAGCGAACATCAAAGAGGGTAAATAATTGGTTATAAACAACTAAATTTAACGAGTGAAGCTAAGCCATTCTTACACCTAATAATATTATACCAATCAACAAAAAATAGCCAATATTATTAGTAGTTTGTAAATATTATTTGACCGATCTTTGATTTGTAATGTTCTTATACAATGTTGTTAACTGATAGTTTTTCCTATTTAGCGTATACATCAGCGAGAAACGATTTATATATCCTAAACTTCTGAATCGCAACAGTTATGTTGAGGTGCTAATCATTGAGGAAATTACTCCCAATTTACTCAGACACAGAATATAACTCTATCTAACTGATATTATTGAGGTTCATTTGGCTTACTAATTTGATTACCCAACTAAATTTTTTTATACTCATTACCGCACCAAAATAATATAATTTATCTATCGTTGCGTATGTACTTACTATTATCGCGTGTTATTATCAAGGTTTAGTAATTGCCCTCGAAAAGAAGAAAGTTTGTCAATTATCCGATAGCCAGGAAAACGGCAACGTAGCTAAAGCTGTGGAGCTCCATAGCACACAAACAATACATGAACAATATTGGCTGACTTTAAACTATCGAAGCAGTATGCATATCAATATTATTTGCCATCGTACGCTTGTTTGTGCAATTTTTTCGACAATGAGTGTACGCTACTTTTCTCGAGCAACAACGACATTCTCCAATGAACATTGTAACAAATAGATATTGAATAGCACATACTATAACTGAAGCAACTGTTGGTTTTGATCATGCCTTCAGTAATTTTGTACACCAGGCTTAGTTAACGAAGTAAATAGTTTATTTACGCAAAATGCAAAATGTTAGCCAATTGTGTTCTTAAATTGCTTATTTAAAGTTGAAAACTGAAAAGTAGTATCAATACGTTTCATATGCATCATTGAACAAATATTAATATGCATTTTACCCAGTTAATTTTCAAATCATCTCCATTAACTATTCAGTATAAGTTAAGCAGTCTACTAATTTCAATTACGCCATTATTGTTTATTGCGAAATTAACACATGAATTTTAGAAATCAAAAACAATTATTCCAGTAAGCTTAAACCATTAGGATGTACGCAGTTAAAACGCTTTTAAGCGGCGATGACCATTACATTTATTTTTGAATACATACATAAGAACATATTGAAATACGTATCGAAATGCATTACATTCTTTATATCAGCTGGAAAGCGTTGGCAATCTGCATATTCTTAGTTTCTACTTACAAGTAAGCATATGCAGCAATACTGTATGTATGTTAATAAGAGAAACTATGTTGGGAAAATCAACTGAAAACCGTGTTCCCGACACTTTTTTATGTTATTTATTGGTAATAATAACAACATGCTAAACAGTATATGAACTATATGTATTTTATACAGTGCGGTTCTAAAGTGCTCCCCTCCCTCTCCTTTCCGCCCCTGCTAACTTCTTTTCATCGTTTTAATAAAGAGATTACGGTTTTGGGCCATTATCATTAAATATTTATATACTACATTTCTGAAGTAAAATTTCTATTTAGTTTCAAACATTGATGACAAGGAGCGATACAGTATCAAAATTTTAAATGGGATGGTCGAGTGAAATCTCATTTTAAAGGGCTCACTGAGTATGATATCAGGTTAAAATTTCATAAAAATGTATCCACTCATCTGAACATAGTAATAGAACAAAGTTTTATTTCATTATTCATTTTGTGTTTGCAGTTATCTGCTCAATATTAATTTAAAAGTCTTAGGAGGCTATGAATTGTAAAACGTTTGTCTTTTATTAAGTCTATACTACCTTATGAATGTCGTAAAATAGAACTTTTGTAAAATATCATAGCATTGTGACATAAAACTTATTTGTCAACATTAAAATAAAGCTTACACACATACTTGTTTTATAAGTTTTATTACAAGTGCAATTCTACATATTTAGTAAATTTATTTATAATTATAAAGGTTAGGGGTGAGAGTAGGGGAAAATCTTTAGAACCGCACTATATAACCAGATTATGTTTCTCAAACATTTATTCGGAAATTTCTTTCACGCTTAATTTATTTAACTTAACATTTTGTAACCATTCATCCTTTAAACTGCTTCCTTGTGTCGAATGTTACACGCGTCGCTCCGTTTAATTATATTACGTAGTATTGTGAAGATTGGAAAATATGTTCTGGTTAATAAAGAGTAAAAATTAGCAAAAAAACAGAATCTTACCGGTTGATTTGTGAAGTAGAAAATGGAAAACGGTGACACGGTGAGAGGTAAGGAAGTTCGCTAAGAAGTGAATCCAGCGTAATTATGTCTAGATTACAAAATGGACCTAAATAGCAGGAGATATACACCATAATGAGGAAGTGAATTGTGGGAAAATGTGACATCTTGGAGCAATACCACCTCCCTTAGTTCTTCTTGAATTATATTCTACATTATAATCTGCAATGTGATACAGATGTTATTCCGACGCAGATAGCCAAGTTTCTGTTATTGCTAGTATGTCTATATGGTTGTACACTTTGGGTATAGTTTCTCTTTTCCTCAAATTTGTTTTTTAAACTTCTTACGTTATGCATGTATATATTGAACATTTTAATATATATTATATTTTGTTTGTTTGATTTTTAAGGATTTTTTTTTAATATTTGGAGATCGTCTTCGCTTTTGATTTTTATTTTTTCACTGGAAACATCTCTTAAGAAATTGTAAGTCTGATAAGTTGTGAAGATAGCATACAGCTAAAGTGGTATCAGATGGATACCCACATGTTCTATCAGGAAATTTAACAAATCCTTTTAAAATCAAGTAATATATATTTTAAATAATTATAAACATTATTCACTACATAGAATGTCATTGTAATTTATTTTTGATATTTCAATTATAAAAATGTCAACATTTATAGCTTACTTGTACTGATGTTAAAATTTAATTTTTCCAGTCTCTTTGCAATTATTAATTATTCTGTAATTCCTTCTTACTCGATGTGATGATTAGCACGTCATCAGCATAGACATATTCTTTTCTTTTTTCGGTTCCCTATTTTTGGACCCTACAAATAGACTCTTTGTATTCTCATTGCATCTCCTTATAACGTGTTCTATGAACCCTGAAAAAGGTACTAGGATCAATCTTTCTCCCTCTCCCAGTCCTTCGTAACATATGAAACTCTCAAATGGTATGAAAATGAATCCTGAACAGACAACGATTACAGCAGTAAGGAATAAACAGGAAAACATGGATATAAAAGTAGACAGTGTAGAAAGAGGGCAAGTTATTTTGTTCAAATACCTCAAAGTACCCATAGAAAACTCAGGAAGACAAGAAAGAGGAATAAAAAAGAGAATAGCAAAAGCAATTAAAGTTTACCAAAACATAAATCCTACTTTGATTAACAAAAAGTATCGCAGATAGAACTCAAAGTCTCATAATAAAGGTTCGGACCGTTGAAGCATTCGATAGCAGTTAAATGTTATCGTTTTATATCGTTTACCGTCAAGCTATTTTTATTTCAAACTATTTTAGAGAATTCTGGATCTAGAACTCCTAGTATCGAATTTTAATTATCTAGTTATTAATTAGAGGATTTTCTAATTACGAAACCTTATCTCCCGAGATCTTGCCCTTGTCGGAGTAATTAGTGCATGCTGTAAATACTCTCTATTTCGCAGTGTTGATGGGACAGTCTGCTGATAACTTGGACCAATGATATACCGTTAGCGGACAATTTCCAAACATTCAACTTCAAGAAAAAAAAAGTTAAATCATTCAATTTCTGCTTTTTTCGGCTACTTCTATTGTTGATTATATAATTAACTACTAGATAGAACTTCATTCCAAGTGAGTTATCATACTGTCACATTATTTTCTGTATTTTCCGTTCTTTTGTCATTTTGGTATTATACACGGTATTCCCTGAGGTAACCGGCAAAATTATATCATCTGTTCCAGAGATGATTCTGATCAAAAAAGTTCATATACATCATAGGTCAATTCCCTTTCGTTTTTGAGAAATCGACAGAAATAAAAATGTGCTTACGGTAACGCTATCTGTATTTCACAATCGCGCCTGTACACCCTGTATATTATGTTAACATTCTACACAAAAATGACATTTTTAGTTAGAAGCGAACCGAGGAATTTAACTATGTCTTGTAAAAAGAAGTGTTCTGTTGTACAGATTGTACGGCTGGCCAACTGATAATGGCACTCGGATATATATCTCAGAAGCTGTTTGCAGTACAGCTTCCGAAAAAAATATCACTGACCAAAGTGGCTCGGAGAAACATCTGGAAATTATTTAGATTTTTATTTTATACAAAATCAGGGTCTATCCCAAATATGAAAATTGGAATTTTCTGAAATTTTTTTTATATTTTGTCAATATATAACTCCGCTTCTATTAAACCGAATTCTGCAAACTTAGTCTTGTTGCGATTTAATCTTGCTGCGATCTCGTCCAATCTAATGTTGTCAAATTCCAATCAATCTAATAAGGGACGTGCATGCTAGAGGGCATTGTTTTTTTTACATTTCTTTTTATCGGAAATATTAAATGGAGACATATATTTTTGACTTCAGATTAAAAAGTAGGCTAAATTACCAACAAATTAGCGAAAACCGGGTATCGTTATTGTTTATTTTAAGAACTCCAATGCAATCTTCGTACATCAAACGCAAGATAGATAAATTAAACGCCAGGAAACTTGCCGGCGAAAAAAATCTTATTATTAATTTGTGAAGGATACGCCAGTAGTTGTGAATGCTACCACTCGCCAGGGAAACTAACTAAGCCCAGCAGTTTCAAATTTCTTCAGTTTTATTACCACAATGGCCGTGGTCTCCGAACTAAACTAGACAAGATTTACTCTGCAAGTGATGCACTGGACTTTGATGGACTATTTCTTACGGGAATTTGATTGAATCCTGACGTCGGTGACTCTGGAGTAATTGGTTTATCGTTCAAAGTCTTTAGAAAAGATAGAAATCTCCAAGCCGCTGAACGGATGGTGGAGTTTTGACTGCTATTTCACATAAATTTAATATACATGCTTACAATTTGTCGCACTCGTTTAATTTGTAACCCACAATAGACATCACTGTCTGCAAAATTTTAGTTGATTGGTACTGTATTTATCTCGCTAACCTCTACATTCCGCCTGATACTTCTTGCGATGACTATGAGCTATTTTTTTAAATATTAAGTCTAGAACTCTTAGATAATCAATTGTTAATTTGCGGCGATTTCAATTGTCCGAAGTTTACCTTATCAACTAACAAAGATCGTAAAAGAGCTACTAACTTTGTTACTCTTTTAGGTTTTCAATTGCAAAATAGTGTTACAAATCGAAATGGAAAATTACTTGAGTTAGTTTTCTCCTATTTACTTTTTGTTACTTTGCAGTTATGAGCGAATGTTACGCAAATTCCATGATAACTGACGATGCCTATCATTAGATATGCTTGTGGATGCCGTGTTACAACTTCTTGTAGTAGTAATATTCTAACAAATGATAACCTTAGATACGATTTTAGAAAAGTTGATATTTTTTCTCTTCATCGTGACACCGTCACTGTCACCGTCGACTGGTCTTTTCGTAACTCGCTTTCTAATATGGATGGCGCTTTTACTAGGTATTACAATGCTGCCTAGGCCGTCATTAAAGAAATTGTTTCACTATATAGGACTTCGAACCGTAAATTTCCTCGATGATTTAATCAAAACATCAAATTCAATTAACAATAAACATTGTTGTGTTATGAACGGAGTGTTTTACTTTCCCCTTCTTCAGGAGATGTCACATGGCGATCCTGCCAGCGCTAAGCGAGTCTACAGTCCCCGTGCCAGCCATAATAATGCCATAGTGTAAAATAGAAGATGCATCAGACTTCCGAAAATGGGTTCCCAAGTTACCAAGGAAGAAAAAAAAGAAATCTTCATTACGCAAGTTGGGAACACACAGGGAGCAGCATACGAAAATGAGCCCAACTGGACGCAAGTCGTAGGAATAGCTGCGTGTACAGTAGGAGTATGCTTCGTGGTGCTATTGTTGACGCTGTGTGCATGCCTGAAAGGTAAGCGGTGTTTAGAACTTCAAATTAGAAGAGAAATACGGAAAAGCCGCGATGAACTACACAAAATAGAATCGAGTGTTTAGAGACTATATAACCGTACCATGTTAGAGAAGTTTAAGGAGTTGCTAGAGAGTAAATTTTAATAATAACATAAATAAGGACAATAATAGTAGCCGATCAAATTCAGAAATTACAAATAAAAAACTTAGGCAGTTAAATAATTTTGAAGAGAATTTAAGAGAATTAGAAATAGGCTATTTAAAGAGAGGTATATAATCAGAAAGCAAAAATGATTGTATTGAGGAAATTAGAAGTAATATTGCGATAGTTAGAAATATATTAGTAAATAGAATAAGCGAATTAGAGTCTAGCATCACTATGATGGAAAAGTTTGATTTAAGAACCGCTGGTTCGTTACTTCCGGTTATGAATGATACGGAAGATGTAACTAAGCAGTTAATAGACGCCATAGATTTGTATGCGGCCATGGTGGATAAGTCAGTAAATGTAAAACAATTAGACAAATCTGTTGAAGCATATGGACAAAAAATTGAAGAACTACTAGTAAGTTTGAGTATTTCACAAGCATACGGTAATACTGATGCACTAAAAATATTACAACCGGTTAACGAGAAAACAGCAATCACTGCGTTTGCTAACGAGTTACGGAACTCAGAACCAAGAATCATTATAAAAGCTAGAAATTATAGTGCTTTAAATGATGCTATTGCGGGAGCGAAAGCTGAGGAAAAATCCAAGTTACAAGCAAGTTCCTCCAACGTCTTTCATTTCAAGTACAACGCGCCCCTTGAGGAGATATCACACATGTACCGCTGGGACCAATTTAGGGCCATTCCTTTTTATTATCTACATTAATGATCTCTTAAATTCGTTGAACTGTAGGATACTTGCCCGTGCTGATGACCTCATGATTGTTAACAAAATTAGTTTTGCGTCAGACTGTTTAAACTTGCAAATAAATCTCACTGCTATCAACGTATGGTGCGTAAAGAACAAAGTTCATTTGAATGTTGACAAATGTGCCATTCTGTCATATATTAAGCGTTGTGAAACCCCTACTCATCAATACTCTATTAATGAAACCATTATTCCGAGGTAATGCAGTTCAAAGACCTAGGAGTGCTTTTTGATTCTCAGTTACCTTTTACACAGCACATTACTGATATAAGCTTATCTGCCTCTAAATCTCTAGATTTTTTTATTCGCTCTTCAAGATCCTTTAGCAGTCCAGACACATTTAAGACCTTGTATTATTCTTTGCTTCGTGCGAAATTGGAATATGCGTCCTTAGTCTGGTATCCTCACTATGTTTATCAACAGCTGTTAGTGGAAAGAGTTCAGAAACGATTTTTGAAATATTTATCATATAAATTGGATGGCGTTTATCCACTTTGTGGATCTGATTATAACGATCTACTTCTTCGACATGCATTCACGTTATTAAGCCAACGAATTGAAGCTTTCGAACGAATTTCTAGCTAAACACATTACAACATTAATACTCCTTCCCTCCTAACCAGTGATTCAGATAAGCGGAATCTACTGTATTAGATACAACTGCCTTTCTGCGTTTATTAAACAAATAAACAAGTAAATATTTTTAATGTAATGTTATTCATTATATGTTACTATCTACATTTACAAACTAAAACAATGATATAATCGTGTTCACTATAACTTAAATAAGAACCATTATTGACTAGGCGAAATGCCGCTGACACAAATTTGTATCTGTAACTGTGTGTAAAAATGCGAAAAATACTTTTATGGGATATATATAATGCTCAAGCGTCCACGGAACTAAGAAGAATTGCCAGAAGTGTTACTCATTTCCCATCGCTATGTGAGTAAGTGAACTATGGGCATACGGACGCAGTCACTCGACGTGGACACGCTGTATAAGCCGTATTTTGACAGCTAAAACCTGTGTAAAAAACCACCAAATTGTCATGATTATGACAGTTTGACAGGTTTTAGCTGTTAAAATACGGCTTATACAGCGTGTCCACGTCGAGTGACTGCGTCCGTACGCCCATAGTTTACCTACTTATGTGTATACATATTATGGACAGAAAGTTACAAATCTAGTTGTTCGGACTAGATATACCGGCCATTTAGAGCGACTAAGGCGAACTAAAAGAGATAGATCTAAAGTGGGTGTAAAATATATAATATGGTACCTACGGAATTAACGCATTGGCCAGCGTGCTATGCCATATATGTTTTACAACCGCCCACTCTACAGTTATCTCTTTTCTAGCTGGACTTAGTTCCTCTAAAGGATCGGTATTCGGTATATAAGTAGAACACAGTAGAACAAACTTGTATAAAAAATAGAATCATCCTGCAACTTTTTATTCACATCTGTCTGGTGAAGACTTTTGTCAAACTTACAATAGAAACAAACAATATTTGTTGATGCATAAAAAGCTGAAAACAATACATTGCCCTTGGTGTGCTCGCAACATTACATTTCAACAACTTATATGTATACGTAAATGAAGGTGAATAATGTTGTAAAATTTATGTACATGACAATCTGGAGTTAGCACACTGCTAACACTGTGATAATTTTATATACAACAAGGAACACTTTATGAGAGTTTAGATCCCTTCGGCCATCTTAAGCTTCTGAATAAAATTCCTGTAAAGAAAATTCATCATAGTTGCTGTTTATTTACTGTTAATGGAGAAATGAATTATTCAAATATCTATGAAATTTAACCCTTTTACTATACATGCTATGAACTACACTATATTGCTATAATCTACATAATTCCTATCACAGTAAAAGCGGTGTTACGTTTATTAAACTTGTATGGTAGTTTAATACAAATACAGTGAAATATATGACCTCGTAATATTTTAAATACGATATTTGTAATATATAGACAACATAGAATATCCGATCTCATTATTTTATTTTAATGGTGCTAACTACTACCTAGAAGAAATAGAAATGAATATTAGCAAGCATCTTGTGTAAATTCATGAGCTTCCCAACTTGTCGAAACATTTTCTTGTGAGCTTTAAAACAGAAGTGAGTATTAAATCCAATTTATTTCTAAATATAAGCAACATTGTATTACTATATATATTTGTAGTTATTTCCAACTGCTATAGTTGAAATTACTGAAATGAATTACATACTATATATCTAGCATAAAGTATATAACATATGCTAATACAGGAGTAATTGATGTAACTGTTGTTCAGAAAATCAATTAAAATATTGTACCACATATAGTGTTAGACAAAACCCGCTATTGCAGTGTCGGAAATGGCAGAAAATACAGGATTTAAGGTGAAGTTATATTGTATAGTAGCCTATTCGATGTAAAACATACCAACGTACTATTTTTCACTTTTAAAACTTAAAATTGTTAAAAGTGTCACAGAGAACGCTTCTTTTTGCTTGGAAGAGGATAAAGGAAGCAAGATAGTCATTCTGAATAAATCTGCAATTAAAAAGAAATCCATTGCCGTCTAAGATCAAAGAAGCTAAGAATACAACTAAAAATGTATTAACCAATAGGAACTTAAAAGTTATTGTTAACTGTTTGTCGAAAATTCACAAACAAGGTCCATATGTCAGACGTCAACTTACCAACTTATAATTTCTCCAAATCGCTACCTACCTAACAAATATAAGAATTTAACTTTATACATTGGGAACTTTCCATTGTATTTAACTTTAACAATATGGAGTTGAAGCAAGGGGAAATTGTCGTATAATTTGATGTAAGTTCACTTTTTCCGAGCCTGTTTCGTATGCCTGAAACATTGGAATATTTAGTCGAATTATTTAAACACAACAATGTAGATGAAATTAAAATCGCCGAATATAAAAGATTAACTTCGTTGTGCATGTCCCAAAATCAGATCCAAATTTTATAAACAAAAGTCAGGTACTACAATAAGTAATTCGTTATCTCTTTTCATTGTCAATATGTTCATAAGCATTATCGAAACTAACATAAAGAACGATAACAAATATTTTCCTAGAATCTGGCTTAGGTTGATGATATATTTGCGGTGTTTGATATTGCAAAGACTAATGTCCGTGAATTCTTAAGAAAACTAAGCTTAAGGTTCAATTCCATTAAATTTACAAGTGAGGAAGAAGTGAACAAGTGCGAATAAATTCATGCCAGCTTATTTTAACTATTGTAAACAACACAGAAAGTTCGCGATAAATTTTCTAGTTAACAGATTATTCAAATATCCGCTTAATAAAGATTTCAGATGGAATTAAAGTTTAGGATGAAAGTAGCAGTCCACAACAGTTTCATATAAAATTAGAAATTTCACAACTTTAGTCTCCACTACAAGCCATGTAACGGACCTCTGGACAGAAATTTATTAACTTACCGTTTCACCTCATAACGAGACAATTAAATTGGCAATTCCAAAGACAAATCCGAAATAAGACAGAAGCTGGAATTTAGAAGTGCAAAGATTGTGAAAAAAATTATATTGGACAAACATTCATTATCGGAATCGATAGAAACTGACTCCATTTTTTCATGCATGATAGAAACTATGTTTTCGCGGTTCATGAAATGGTCCATTTAAAGTGTAACTGTAACACTGTAATATCTTCTAAACAATTAGTGTTATGAAGAAAAGTATTAGACAAAAGTTTAACTATATGAAGGGGCTCATTCGACGGCGCTACTGTTGTCACTATAAAGAAAGACACAAAGGTCATAGCAAGGTCAACTCTTTTTTTTAATAGCATATAGATTTTTTTTGTCAAATTCTAAAAGAGCAATAACGTCTGAATAGAAAAATAGTAAACCATATATGACCTCAAATTAATATTAATCCAGATATTTCGAAAAAAAGTGAGGACATAATAAAAGTCAGTGCAGCAAATGTTTTTAATTTGTTTGTTAAATGTAAATGTAGAAAGTAAATGTTAATAGTAGCTACAAATTGTTTACATAAGGTAAACAGCTGAAGAAAGCAGACTGCTATCGAATTAAATGTTCAAATTGGCGACCACCAGCCTCAAGCCTCAATGCACTGCTTTTGCATTCGCGCAGAAAAATCTCTATGCACATGCAGTTATATGTCTTCAGAAATGTCTGCACATACATGTCTTATTATCTGCTGCATGTTTTCTGGTGTTGTTGGTTCCGTGTTATCAATACAACAAGTCGATATTGTACACTTAAAATTCGCGCACTTGCATTCGCGATTCTTCTGTGTGAATACAAAAGTGCATTAGGGCTGGTGGCTAATTTGAACATCTAATTCGATAGCCGTCTGCGTTCTTCCACTATTTACCTTATGTAAACAATTTGTGGCTGCTATTAACATTTATTTTCTATTTTACATTTAAAAAACGAAGGAAAAACATTGCTGCACTGACTTTTATTATGTCCTCTATATAGTTAAACTTTTGTCTAACACTTTTCTTCATAACACTAATTGTTTCGAAGATATTACACTTTAAGGGTGGGTTTATCAATGTGAGGATAAAAGTGTTAGGTAAGTAATTGACAGATATTGCTAACTGGCAGATAAAATTTAGCAACTACAATGCTTTATCTTGCAGATAACTTCTATTTAACAGTCAATAAACGTTTAATTGTAATTATCTTACGAATAAAATTTTATCTGCAAGTTAATTTATTTATCCTCACATTGATAAACGCGCCCTAAATGGACTACTCTGTATAGTAATATAAAACATGTCCTGGATACAGTTTAGAAAGCCAATTCGGCTGCACCCGTCACGAAGATAAATATAAAAGTAAAAGTTCATTATTTTTAATTTTTATACGGTCATATTGTATTGTAAAACTCTACGATTATACTGTTTTTAAATTTAATAATATGTATAAATATTCGAGTAATACAAGCTAGTAATAATAAGCTTAGTTAACCAAGTTCCATACAGGATTCCAGCTATTAAGTTACTCGTGTAGGTACTACATATATCAATGTAGAAGATATCAATATCTAACAAATAAACATTTGATATCAAAATCCTCGAGAGAGACACGCGTGGGATGGGTGTTTTTTTACCATTAGTTGTATAGGTATACTTTGCATTATTTATTATATAAGAATTTCTCGTATGATATTTTTTTTCGTGTGATCAAAATTTAATCCGTGTGAAAAGAGCGTTAGTGCAACGAAGAAAAGCACTACTCGTTAACTGTTACCGTTTGAGCATTACTTCAAAGATACTTCGAGTTGTTTACATTAAAACAGATCATGGATCAAATAAAATTGTTAATCATGAGTATGGGTGCAAAACGAAATTGTAACAGGCTACTGTACGCGGACAATATAAATAAAATCAATTAATTCCCAAGTCTAAAAGGCGATTGTGCTAAAGTAATTTATAGAACTGACGGACTTCATCACCGCGTTACACGCTTCTAATTGGTAGAACTCGAAAACAATAACAGAATACTATTGTCCTGGATATTTTTGTAAAAAAATTTATGATCGAGAGATCGATCAAGTTGTTTGCTATCTTTCCCTATTAGTAAGCAAAACAAAAAAATATAGCAGATACGTGAGCATCTTAATAACTACCATATACTCATTTGTGCGACTGCACTGGCTTCGATTGTTGATGATATTTTAACGGCGACCAACTGCGGAAAACTCACGGTTCTGGTTTTACTTGACTTCTTTAAGGTCTTCGAGACTATCAGTCATAGCCTCCTGTTAGCAATATTACATTATATAGGTTTGGATGATTCTGCTGTAGATTTTTTCTATAATTATTTATATAATAGAACGCAGAGTGTTGTAGTTGACAATGATGCTTCTAATCCCACTGTTCTAAGATCTTGTGTTCCTCAGGGCTCTACATTGAGGCCTCTTTTATTCACAATAGTTTATACATCTTAAATGTTGCATTTTAAAAATTTTACTTCCACTTTTCATCTATATGCTGACGATACCCAGCTATATTATTCCTTTTGTCCAAAGGATTTGGACAGAGCTGTTGTATTAATAAATAATGATCTGCAAAGTTTTTGTGATATTTCTAAAAAGCATGGTCTTCTTCTTAATGAAGAAAAGTCTTGCTTCATAGTTTTCGAGGCACTAGAAATAAACAAAACCTAAGTGCAAGGATTGCCTTACAAAATTAATAATTCAGATATAGATAGGCGCGTATACGTTAGGGACCTTGGTCTGATCATTGATGAAGGGTTGCGATTTCGCCAAAATACCAACAATAACATTAGGAAAGCCTATTTAATTTTAAGAATGCTTTTCCCGCATCGGCATATTTTGATTTAGGTGTTAAGAAAAAGTTTTGCGATATGTTGGTTTTATCTCACTTTAGTTACTGTGACTTTGTATGTGGCTCTTGTTTGGATATTCATAATATAAATATTTGTTGAAAAGATTTAATTGACATTCCACGCCATCGCACGCAACAATTTAAAAGGAGCTTCAGTTATTACATAGCATATATTATTAATAATTTACCTGTTTCACTGGACTGCCAATAATATGGTGTTTTTAAACGAAGATTAACTGAGACCCTTCTGAATGAGCAATCTAAACCTAATAAACTTTACTTTGTGTTGTTCAATACGTCATACTTTCAATGAGTAGTGTATTTTACTTGATATCGGCTTAAGTTATAAATATATATATACAGTGTGTCCCCCGATTACTGCCCGGAGAGGAAAATTTTTTTAATTTTTTATTTTACGTAGAAAAGTTATTCTTAATAAAAAGTTTTGCTTGTCGAAATAGCCACTTTGCAGCAAATAAATTTGAGCTATGATCTACAGGGTGTTCATAAATTAAGAATATAAGAAAACGGTTCAAGAGTGAAGTACATTCATGCTTGATGTAACAGAAAAACATTATAACAAAAAGTTGTTTATACTTAAAAAATAACACAAAATACAAAATTTGAAATCAAAATTAATAATTAATAATATTAATAATTAATAATATTGAGTCACTAAAAACCAAAATTAGACAATGTGTCGCGGACATTCCGTTACAAGAAATAAGAAATTGCTACAAGGAGTTCGAAAGACGGGTGGAATTATGCGTAAACGTGGGTGGAATGACATTTGAATAGCATTTTAGTATTTAATATCATGTAGATACTGTGCTACCTATTGCCTAAATGTTTTCAACTAATTTTGATTTCAAATTTTGTATTTTGTGTTATTTTTTAAGTATAAACAACTTTTTGTTATAATGTTTTTCTGTCATATCAAGCATGAATGTACTTCACTCTTGAACCGTTTTCTTATATTCTTAATTTATGAACACCCTGTAGATCATAGCTCAAATTTATTTGCTGTAAAGTGACTATTACGACAAGCAAATCTTTTTATTAAGAATAACTTTTGTACGTAAAATAAAAAATAAAAAAAATTTTCCTCTCCGGGCAGTAATCGGGGGACACACTGTATATATATTTCTTTTCCTTCTTAATTTGTGGCTCACCCGTAAGACCAGGGCGCTTGTTGCAAACTGAGGGTGTTGCCTTTTGCTCATATTTTATTATGAAATAATAAAATAACGTAAAATCGTCGTTTCGTAAGCCTTCCAATCTCTACGAAGTGACTTCCGATCTGGGCACAGGAGTCACAGAAGCCCTTTCACGGCGACATCAGGTATCCGCGCCGAGAATCTGACTAGTGGCGACCCAGGAGTGGAGATCTGTCTGGGCCCAGCTCCCCTAAGTGTCGAACCAACCGATTGTCCGACCGAGCAATCCTTTGCAAGGTATTTCTGGCTAGCGTCATCGCATATTCCGTCAAATTTGGAATTTAGAGGAATGTGGAGTTGTGCATTTGTCAAGAACCACGGCGCACTGACGATAACACACGGCACTCTGTTCTGTAGGACATTGAGTCTCTTGACCTGCGATTTGGCGGCGCTGGACCAGGTAGAGGCGCCATAGGTCAATATCAGTTGGAGAAACACCGTATAGATTAAGATTTTAAACTTTAAGCGTAAGGAGCTTTTTGGACAGATTAGGAGAGCCAGAGCTCACCGCCCCATCAGAAATATAGAGGTGACCATCGAGCAGTGGTGGCAAAACGTCAATTTGGAATCGAGGAGCATGCCCAGGTACGAAACCTGCGAACTCCAGGGCAACGCCTGTGGCTCTATGGTGATTTGTGAGGGATTACGTTTTCTTTGAAAGCGGACGGCCACGCACGTTTCGGGATTTATAGAAAGCCGCCACTTCCGAGCCCATTCTGTTAGTTGGTCGACAGACCGTTGCAATCTTCTTATTACCAGTTTCGCTAACCGCGAGTGGATTAATTTTAAAAATTTTAAATTTTTAGAGAATTGAGAAATATTCTTAGCAATTGACTTTTCGATTTAACCATTCAAATTGGATGCTAAGCCACTATAAGCTACATAATCGATTTGAATACTGATTAAATAAGTGTTGCAAGAAAATACATCGTGGCTTAGATAGAAATATTTTTACTATGCACTTATGGATGTCTAATTTAACAAGATCAACGATTTAGTTATGTATTTCCATATATTATGACTGCAGAGTGTCTACAGTCTTACTTTTATTAAGTGACTGCACAAATTCGAAATACTAAATTATAAAAGTAACCCCATTATCTTCCTAAACAACGGGTATGATTGTAACTAAAAGTTTTGAGAACCACTTACTTACAATTAGTCATTGAGTAGTTAGAGTAAATACTTAAAGTTTCTGTTCTCGATGCCAATAGTATTAGTTTAACACTACAAAATGTTTGCAATATTGCAGGTATTTTCTGATCACTTTATTCTATATTAAAACTAGGGATGGGCATAATTAATTCAATTATTAACATAATTCGATTAATTCGTGTGGTAGTGAAAAATGCAGTAGAAATTATTTGTTAAGAAGTGGTAAGTACTCCATTTTTAACAATTACTGTGTCAAAAATTACTCTTTAAAACATTGGGAATTATTCTTTCTTTTTCTGTAATTCGCCAGTGTTTCTTATTATTTTTACGGAATATTTTCATTAAAATGTTACCACTACATTACGTCTGATTATTAAGTTTTGTAAATGCATGATATCTATTTTATGAAAATCCTTCGCTTAAAATATGTCGCTTTACATATCAATGGTGGTTAAAATATATTCCACTATTAGGTGGAAAAGTAATAAACGTTAATACACTACTAATGGACGGCAATAACATGTAATTTGCTCTAATGTAACAAAACGTTAATAAATTAATATTCTCGGAATAATACTGCCATTAAGAATTTCAAATTTACGTACCGGTAAAAACCTGTCGTTACGGTGGTTATTTCATTTAAATATATGTTAATAACGCAATGGGGGTTCTGTAAAATTTATGGCTGCTACGTGAGCGAGAATCATTTTGTGGGTTATTATTTATACAACGGTTTTGCTAAATAGAACGTCAAGCTATTCGATAGCATCGCCATTTCAAAAGTTTAATTTATTTCGTACTCAGATTACTTACTTACAAAACAAATAAAAAAAGCATATTTATTAAAAAATTGTCACGCTTGTAAGTTTTGTTAATTTGTAATGAAAGTTCAGTGACGTGATTTATATTAAACATAAAAATATACGCACAGATACGATCATTACGCAGCGAGAACGATTTAGTTGAAGCATTGGTTGAAGTAACCAAATGTGTGGTTGACGGTATTCAAACAAATAATGCACTTGATTCAGTTTTATATTGTTACATTAACAAAAGTTGATTTAACTAAAATTGGAATGATGCAATTGAATTGTACGTGCAATCAAATATACCTTCTTGTTTGTAATGAAACACAAAATCCTGTTGAATCGATAAAAGTTTAGTTACCTCCACAAAATATTCAGTTGAATTATCTGAATTATACGTTTGAATACTGTCAGCCATTTGGTTACATCAACCATTCTTTTTGAGTTTAGTTTAATTTATGCACTAATACCAGAGAGTTGTCAAAATAGTTTATTACATTTAAGTTACTATTTGAAGAAACTTTTTTAACAGTACAACAGTACAAGTATATAGCTTCTGTGGTAATCTCTTTACAAAATAAGTAGGATTTTCTAAAAAACACCAAGAATTAGCAACCAAAGGATATGTTTTCGTTGTACTCATTATTGATGCTGTTTATATAGAATTCGTATTTTTTTGAGTATTCTTACACATTTTCTAGACGTTACGAGATACCTGGCAGTTAACTATCGATACTGTTGACACTAACTGGTGTGCCGGTTATAAAAATAACCACAAATATTAGCATAGCTTGGTGTGTACGTATGTACTTGATTATAATTACGGACACCACTCTACCTAATGAAATGGCATTAATAGCCCTCTCAGCATAGTCCCAGGTTATGCATATATATGCTTCATTCATACTGAACACTCGTGGAGCTAAGCTGTTGGAATTCTATTTTTAACTCGATATTATGGTGGTGCTATATATAAAAATATGATCTATATTTAATAAAAAAAACAGAAAAAAACAAAGAACATAAAAAGTTTGTCTGTAAGGAATACCAATCATAATATGTAATATTTATAGCACTCATTTAGGATAGGGTTACAGTTTTACTCTAGGTATATTATATATATACGTATATCATTGTATTTTTGTAGTTGGTTTTTGTTATTTTGTCCTTAATTTGGTTACACTGTTGGACAAATAAACCATTATTATTATTATTATTATTTCCTCTTTCACGCACTTTTTAGTAATGGGTGCGGTTTCTATCGGAGTACGGTACGGTGTGGGCCCGACGTGCAATGGGTGGTAGACAGCTACAGTCGAATTTTTGGATCTTGTCCGTTACGTCATTAACAGCGTAATTAAACACAGATATACGTAAAATATTCATCACCGCCATTTAACGTACATTAGAGAGAAATCTCAACATGACATATAAGTCGATTCATACTGATATTACTCATGACGTAACGGACAAGATCCAAAAATTCGACTGCAGTTGAGTACACGCCGTCCTATGCTGCGGATGTCTAGCAGCACTGATTTCTGCAGGTTATATGAATTGTTGTGAAGTTGTAAGGTTTCTAATGAATGATATAATTTATAGGGAACTTCACCCGTCGCGCCGATGACGATGGGAACAATGGTGACCTTCTCCGTGTCCCACATTGCCTTCACTTGGTTCGATAATGGTAACTATTTAATTGATTTTCTTACTATGCGTTTTCGCGATGTACATGTTCAGCGGGCCTTTTGTTTTTGAATATCAGTACCATGTCCGAGATATTGTTTGGAATAGGCTTGTCCATTATAATCTTCCTATTCCAGTAGATTTTTATATTTTCATCCTCGCAGATTGGTGGCGGCTCATATCTGTACCAAGGCTCGAGCTCTTTTGCCCCTAAGTTGTATATGGACTATCTGGCGGACAAGATATGCTTTCGGCGCGAGTACCGAGCATCCTGCCATCAAATGGTCCAATGTCTTCTCTTTCTGTGCACAAAGCCTGCAGATAGTGTTAGGTATGCCCACGTGCAGTATTTTCTTTTTGTAGGCTCGCGTAAGAATTACTTAATCTTGGATGGCGGCGACAAGCCCTTCGGTCTCGACAAACATGTTCCCCACCCTCAGCCATCGTTGGGATGCCTTGGTGTCGATGGTATTCAATTCTGTAAAGGTGGGGTATTTTCCATGTAGTGGCTTACTTTTCCACCTGTCCTTTACCTCTGCGACTATCCGTATCTTAGAGGCGGGGTAAAAGCTTTGGTTAGCCAACTGTAGAGGAGTTGGAGCCGCATCTGTTTGCACTATAGCACGATACAGACTACTGCTCGGCTTTTGCAAGGAAATATTGTCTTAAGCTTTGCACCTGAGCATAGTGCAATTTTGTGTAAAAATGATGGGTTATTAAATTCTGCTTTAGCTGAGTACCGCCGAAAAATTAATTCACCCTAAGGTAGGCAAGAGTGCAAAAATAATACATTATATGAAATTAAATTAATCATTAGTTAAAATGAATCTGGTGACAAAATACGAGCGGTTGAATTTGTTACTTACTTAATGATTACTCGAAATAGTAGCAGAAGAAGGTCCTTTAGAGATGGAAAAAATTCTCCGAAAAAAGTTGATTACAATTTCCACAATAGCAGCAGCAAAATTTACATTGGAAATACGTTTCTTTGATAGTTTGTTTAAAACCACCAAACTTTCGATTGAAAATTTATAAGGTTTCAAAAATATTTAGGTGTTTCGATATACTTGCACTTACCTATAGATACATATGCATAGTTGTTTTCCAAAACTGTTGGGAACCTGCAGAAGAAGAAAGCCTGCGCCACAGAATTCATGGAAAGATTCGGAAAGTAAATCTATTTTCTATTCAAAATCTAATGCGTCCCAAGTTCCAAGAAATCTACGCTGTTGCCTAAAATTATTCTAGGTATTTAAATATATTTAAAATTCTTAGGTGTGATTAATATTTTGTTGATCCACTTTTACTGACATGAAGTGGTTCAATTCGTAGAGACATAGAATCTATTACATCGTTAATGGTTTCTTCAGGTATATTTACCCATTTCGCAATCATAGTACCTACAAGTTCATCTTTATTACTAGGTTTGCGAGGTTGTTTGGCTATATTCTGCTGTATTATGTGGCGTACATTTTCAGTCGGGTGTGTATCTGGTGATTATCCTGGTCATAGTAAAAATCGAATCTCCTGCTCATTCTTCCATGCGGTTGTCATTATTGCTTTGCGGAAGGGCGCCCCATCTTCTATAAAAATTGCATGTTCTTTTGATAAAATGGCGTTATAAAATATTGGTAAGAGTCTAATATTTCTATGTATTTTGCCGTATTAACATATCCTTCGCCTTAATTGCAATCTTCCGCCATACCACAGGGTGGAGAACCACATATGCCTGGGTTGACATACAAAAACCGGTAACACATATTTAAAATCTCTTTGTTGAAGTATGTGTAAGGCCATTGGGAGTACGTTCTAAAATTATTTTGAAATAGTATATAGTTATATATAGTTAGGTATATATGGTTTCCCAAAAAAAGTTAAAGATCAAAGTTATCAAAATTTACATAGAACACCGTGTATAGTATCGCATAATTCGATGACGCAGACTAAATAAAGGCAAGTTACTGCTATATTCCCGATATCTAAGTTGAACAGTTAGCAAAATCATTACATCTGATGCTAAAATAAAGATCCTTTCTAAAAATTATACAGAGTGGTTAAAATTCACCATTAATGCTTAATAACTTGCTTCACTCTATATCTAACATCGTAATTCGATTTTAATTTTATTTCTCTTTTAAATGATATACAGCGTGTTCAAAATGATGTCGGCACTATTGCTAACTTTGTTACTACTAAAGATACGATGTTGGTTAAATGACCAAAGTAGTAGTGTTGCTTCTTCCGCTTATGATGGTAAAATTTAAAAAACAATTGAACTTTGCGTTTTCGAGATATTAAAAAAAATAGCATTTTTTAAAATGGAATACCCTGCACATTGCACATTTTAAATGATAATTTAAAAAAATTATAATGCCGATTATTGGCAAGTAAAAGAAACATTTTATTATCATCTAAGGCGAACAAAAAATCGTTGGTACTTTGATGGTAATCATATTTTTGTTTTTACTCGCTTGCTAATAGTAATAATAAAAACGGCATTTTGCTTCAGTTTTACCTTTTTTATGAGCGTAGACAGAATCGATTTATTCCATTAGTTTTAAATTTATCACAGATAACTAGGACAGCAACAAAAGATACATAGTATCTGTCACGATTACGAGTATTAGTTTAGACAACGTAAGTACATAGCTATTTGAATTTGCTCCAACAATAGCATTTACACATTTAGAAAATAATAATACTAGCTTTACCTTTACGTCCTTATAGTTTCTAAGAGTAGGGTGGTTATGTATTCAATGTTTTGCATTCAGAATTTTCTTTTTTGTTGTTTAAATAAGATTAATATTGACAATAATAAAGAGCAGTGTATTAATTTTTCGATAACTAGTCCATGCCTACATGATTTTCCATTAACGCTTGTATTTCGTTTATTTGTTATTTTTTGGGTGTCTATGTATTAATAAATTTTGTTTATAATTAAATTATCATTTAATATGTGCAAAAATATACAGGATATTCCATTTTAAAAAATGTATTTTTTTTAATATCTCGAAAACGCAAAGTTCAATTGTTTTTTAAATTTTATCATCGTATTCGGAAGGAAAACCCTACTACTTTGCTAATTTAACTGACATCGTAGCATCAATAATAACGAAGTTAGAAATAGTGCCGACTTCAATTTGAACACCCGATATATCTTCTATAGTTTCTTTGCAAACTCCAATTTAGTGTTTTAATTGGCGATTATGTCCTAAAAATTTAAATCAAAATAACTTTGACATGATGACAATAATTTCAGATATTATTTTCTAATTTATTCTTGAACGTGGTGCTCTATCCTATATATTGCACCCCGTACTATAATATTGACGTCGCTGTATTTCACCGTCTGCTGTAATAATTCACCATCTAGTTGATGTGCTGAGTGTCTCCATATCTACATAAATTCGGCCATTATCGCCAAATTGGCAATCGGCTTTCATCAGAAAAAAATTACAGACCGCCAAAAATTTTTCCGGATCTTTTCACACTTCTGTTGTTCAAGCCAGTCGACGCCATTTTTGAAAGGGTGTAAGGAGTGGTTTCTTCTTTGCCACCCTTTTATGCATCCTCATACTATGTAAGTGTCGTTGGATGGTACGGTTAATTTTTTGAAATATTGCTGCAAGCTCGCCCGCGCTTTTTCGCGACACTTCACGCACAAACGCTCTTTTATTTTTTTTATTTATTAGACGAACCCGAAAGGCCCTACCTCGCCTCCACTATTGTTTTATCATTACGCCTAAATTGAGTAATCACATGGTTAACCGTTAACAACAGAATATTTAAAAATTCGCTTATTTCGCGTTGAGTAATACCACGTTCACTATGGCCAAGATTAGTCGAACTTTGTAACCGTGGCATGATTACAATAGCCCTAAACTGTGATTGAAACCTATCTATACATTTACCCCTTACGTATTATTTACATTGTTGATTAGTTCTTAGAATTTGGATATTTACGCATTCATGTCTCTTTACCTGGTGTCTATTTTACTTTGTCATTCTGTATATGTATATAGCTACAGCTCGATATTCCCTATTGTTATAGATAACGTTGTTTAACATTGACTAGGATTCCTCCGACGTGGTGATATCATATAGATGAGCAAAAGGTAATATGTATGTAGCACAGTGTAATATATATTATACTTCAAGATTCTTCATATAAAGGCATTAAGCGAGGTATTATTTCTATCAGTGTACAAATAATGTAGCTGAATTTCTCCACTTTACAGATAGTAGCGGAAATTTTTAACAATGTTTAGGTTCGCTTCGGCGAATAATCGTTATCTGAATAAAACGTAAATAATAAAAAAAGAACAAATCTACCGTACTTTTTATACGTTATATATTATCCGACCTTATTGATCATAGGCATTTTCATATTAGAATGGACCCTTATATTTAAAATAGTATATTATTTTAAACGGAGGAAAAGTGATACTTTTCATGGTGCGCTCGTAATAGAGAGCAAGCCATGAAAAGTAACTTTTCCTCCTCATAAAATATGTTATTTTTTCTTCAAACGTCGGCAAATTTATCCGAAAATATCTATTTTTAATTGAAGATAAGCGGGCTTGGTAGGATGTTTGGACGGTTAGACCGATGATTAAGTATGACCTCATTTCTTTCGGCTGCTAAACACGAGCGGGCCATGAAAAGTATCACTTTTCCTCCGTATAAAATAATATACTATTGTATGTTGAAATAATAACACTTTTCCCTCCGGCGGCAGAAAAGTGAAAAGTAAACCTCCAATGGAGGAAAAGTGACACTTTGCGACCGACTACTCAGAGAAATGTCAGATTTATTGACGTTTGAAGAAAAATTGGTTTTAAATCAATTATACTTTACTTCCTTTAATCTATGTTATAATGTGACTTTTCAACGGAAAAATATTGAATTTGGAAATACCTGTATAAGTTTCTACGAACGAATCGATTTCACTGATGTACAACTATAGAAATATAGACACATCGAAAAAAATCATAATTAGAGTAGGCTATGTGAATGGATTGTTACTTTAATTTGAGGTTATAAACCATTTATAAACTTTGGTTACAATAAAATGTCAAATAATAAATGTCATTATGTGGTAGTGGCTAAAGCAACGATGAAAAACATTTACATAGCCTACACCAATTATGTTTTTTTTCGATGGCACGATATATTCTGTAGTAATACCATAAGAGCTTTGAGTTTGTCGATAGTTTCACGAATGCTTGTTGCATATTAGCGACGAAGACGAGTGTCAATTTGACAAGCATTTAAATCACGACAGCCCGTAGGGCTGGAGTGATTTAATTGTCAAGTTGACACGAGTCGAAGTCGTTATGCAGGAAGTATCACTGAAATTATCGATTTTAATTCAAAGCTCGTATGGTATTTGATTAGATTATTTTACGTAATACAAAATGAAATTCATGTAAACTCTTTATTTATTAATTCATGTATAAATTACCAGTTTTTTGACAGAACTTTAGAAATGTCTATCCTTATTAACCGCATTTCCATAACAACGCCTAATTATTCTACTATGAAAATTATCGATAAATTACCGCTGTAATTTCGAGTTGCTTCAGTAATACGCGAATCTGATTGGTTTATATTTGTATGTATAAAATAATCATATTACAGACCTTTATGTATTCTCGTGAGTGTCAACACCTTGTCAATTTCCTTTATTTTTTAGTATGTAACCTTGGCGATACGTGATTAATTTTCAAAAAAGTGTATGTCAAATTAGCTAACATATTGCTATTTCAAAATTGAAAACGCTGCATTTTCTGAAAACTGATCAAACCAGACTTGTTACTAATAGTTTGGAAAATGGGAAATCATTAACAATTATAGCGATTCAATTTAATATTGGTAAAAGTTTAGCGACAGGAATGTATAAAAAATGAAGGAAAAGGATACTTTAAATCGGAAAATAGGTTGTGGACATAAAACACATTAAAGGACGCAACAGTAGTGGTCGTTTCTCGACTGAACTGAGATTGAGAGAAATGGCATATATTCATATACAGCAACCAATAGAATAATTTTGGGAGATTGTTTAAAATACTTGGCATCAAATTGCTATAAATGTTGTACGAAATATTGTCGCTTTAGTACCTAAAAGATTAAACGCAGTTGTAAATAATAACGGTACTATGTTTTTAATTATATTCTTTCTCTACCGTTTTTAGTAATTTTTATTTGCATATACCTATTTTAAAAATGTTTAATAAACGTCAGTGAAACGCATTTTTGACATTTTCTGACTTAGTATTATGAGTAAAGATAGTCAATTAAACCTACGGAAAAACAACCAAGTAGCAAATTTTGGTGTAAATACGGTTGTAACACCGTAAAGGTTGTGCAACGAGTTTTGTTACTCTCACGCACGTGCCAACAACTGTATTTGTTACAGGATTTTTGTAACCGGTCACATTTATCCGTATTTGATACTTTTCCCAAAGTAGTACACAATACGTTGCAGACACGGTATTTTCCTACGTTATTATAACGTTGCTGATACTTTCCCTAAACGTTGTTATTGTTACGTAGTATCAATACGACGTTTCTATTTACACGTGATGGTAACTGTTTTGGGACGTGTACGCATTTGTAAAATAATCATTTGAAGATTCGTACGTTTCCACATTCACGGAATTACTAGTTCAACTTTTTATTGTTGTACTGTTCTGCTATACATACCTGTATATTTAACTTGAGCTAATCAAACGCACTTAAAAAACAATGACACTATCGCTAAACTAAAAGAAAACATTTTTAAGCCTATATGTAGACATGGATCTATATTTCAGTTTTCATCTCTTTGAACTACATACATAGAAACAGAACCACACTTTAAACACATGCCAAGCATATTCAAGTACTAATGCTCGGTTTCTGAAACGTCAAGCAGCAGTTATCTGCTCAGCATCTGGCGATTTAACAAAGACAGTCCTTGTTAAATTGCTGGATACCCAACAGATAACTACTGTTTGACGTTTGAGAAACCGGGCATAAATGTGACCAAATGATCAATTCATCGATACTTTTAGCAGACGCATACGTGTATGAAGTTTAACTTATAAGAAGCCTTATTCAGCATTATTTACGCGATTGAATTACAACTGCAGTTACAAAACTAACCCATTTGCTATACAAAAAGGGAAATAAGTTACTCGTTGGTTAAAAAATAACTAAAATTGCACCGGTTACGAATGACACTCATTTGATACTAATATTATAGTAACAATCTAGTTTTCCTATGACCTGGGTTACCATATTCAGTACAATATTACCGTACACGAACGTTACAAAATTAACTTCCGTCGCATTGTAACTTCAGTCACAAATTGTTGCTTGGGCAGTGTCCCGCTTTTTTTTTTGTTGACAAAACTACATATATATGCGTCAATTCCACAATTGTAAAATAATATTGCAGTATTTTGTTATCTGCCTACAACAAGCAAGATGTAATGTTGTAGTAATATTATTGCTATATTTCTTTCGTGATTTTTAGTTACAGTCATTTGGAATAAGTTTACTCATCAACTTGATATTGACCCAACTTCGGACTTCTATGTATTCTGGCAATTTATTTATGATACTACAAACACATTCTAACATCTGTAATAGATTTTGGAATGTGTTTATATTACATATTATAGACATCCTTTTACGAAATTTAAAAGAAATTGAAGCTATAATAGAATTAAAATGTCAACAAGGTTAAAATATTGATGCCTTCTATTTATTATCCAAATCAGAGACTTTTTTTTCTAAGTAACTACCTCTTTATGGACGTAATAAATTATATTTCATAACTGTGAACATTGATTCAGTATATTTATAAAGAAATTTCAAAGTAATTGTTAGAAGTTATAATAAAAATTGTGTCGATCGCCATCTGTTTTCAATAGACAAAAGTAGCAGTTGGGATCAATACTAAGCTAGTGAGGTAACTGTACAGATGAAAGCTGTACATCGGTTTCTATTTTATTGCGATTGATCTTTGTATTCACTTTATCTTACAACTCTTTACCTACATTTAATAATATTAGAAATTCTTGGCGACTTAAATAAAATAAATTGCCACTAATTTACAAATAAATACATAGATACGCTTTGTTACATATACGAAGGCTTAAATACTTACTATTAAGTAGAATTTTGTACTATTTTTCTGTTACTTTTCATTTCCGACCATTTGATGATTTCTTATTTTTTGATGGTATTACTTTCCCCATTTATGTAATTTCCACTAATGTGTCTCTTTTTATCTGTTTCATCCAAGATTTTTTTATTAATAGATCCGTGTCTATAGAATTTTTTACAGATACAAAACTCGATATCAAGATATACTAATATGTTTGGAAATAATTTTTCAGTTCAGATAACCGTTATTAATTCTAAGAACCAAAATCTGTAATAAAACATATGACAATATTTGTATAGGTACTAACAATATTATACTTTGAGAAAATATTACTAATCTGGCACTACATTACATTAATTGTGTGCTCAGGTTATCCGTAGTGATGTTTTTGCAAAAACTAATATAAATTGCTCAATAACTTATTAAACAACAAGTACCTATTCTTAAAAAGAAAACAACATAAAATAAGTACAGCTTTCGCAATTGTTAAATTGTTAAAATTATAGAAACAGCAGAAAGTTATGTAAACTGAGAAGAGTTACAACTGCAGTAGCTCCACTGTTTGTCAACTGGCGCGTCAAATATAAAGTGCTGAATTCTCCTCACGACAATCCTCTTAAGCTGCTTGTATTTCGGCGTTCCATATTATACTCCTAGCGAAATAAATTACGGGAAGTTGAAGTAATGTATTTACTGTAGATGAAATTATTTCTTTCAGGAAGCATTTTTAACTTCGTTGTGTGGCTCTCGATTTTGATCTTATTGTTTCTTTCAATATGTTCAGAGGGTACGCAAATGTACGTGACGTCACGTTTCTTTTAGGAAATTTAAATCTCATTTTGGTGATATTTCTATCTTTGTCCTGTACATTACTGACTACACCAGGTCAATGAAACGTCTGTCCTACCGATATGTTATGGACGAATGACATACGTTTATGTTGTTATTTTTATCTTTTAAAGTAGATATCTTGATTAATAATTTTAGAGATGTGTGTTGTCACTAGATGCAATAATTTGTGACGCAGGGCTCTTTTTTCGTGATTCCGATTAGTATATTTGACATTCTTGGCATAAACCTAATATTATTTCTTCTGAAGTATATGATGTATGTAGTTTTTGTATGAGTATAATGGTATCCAAATGGCTTTGTGACAGCATATTATATACCGTCTTTTATAATTCCGTATTGTTAATCAACAGCGAATGGTATCGCATTTTTCAATTCTCCCAGAAAAATGTCACCGTCTTTCCGGAGAATTCAAACCCGGCTCCTGTCGTTCCGCCACAACGATAGTCAGCGACCTACCAATGACTTAACCACTACGGTTATCGACCCGTTTAATTAAAGGTAGAATTGATTTTAAGGTTCTAAGCTGCAATACAGCGTGAACTACATTTATATTGACACACAGCTATCCATTTGAAATTTCAACGCCATTTTATGGTAATCACCTATAATAGGTTCTATTTTGCTGTCCTTTTGATGCTCACATTTGATACCTCACTATTACTATTTATTTGAAAAATTGAAGACTAGTATTTGCAGAAAGCAGCTATATAATCCATATAGATGCAATGACAGAAGTGAATGACCATGAGACGTAAGAGGTCACAACAAAAACAAAAAACTATATCGTGAGTTTGACAATATGAAGTGAATAGCAATTTTGTATTTAGAAACTCATAATAAACATTTATTTATCTTAATAATGTTCAATTTACCTTATAGACATACTTCAAAAAACAATAAAATTTACCGCAAAGTTTATTGCTTAATAAATAGGTATTTACATTTTATATCAAATGACATAAAATTTTCTGAATATATTGCCATTAATTACAAGTTGAATTGTACATACGTCTATGAAATTTTTAGGTTGCCTATACAGTATAGACTTGATAATCCGAATAGCGGTAATCCGAATGTATTGATAATCCGGACCTCTGTTTTATAAGCATTGTGTACGTTGTAGTTCGGACTTATGTGTTTTGGTAATCCGAATTGACACGTTTTACATGTCTCAACCTGCAATTTTTCTGCTTCGTAATAGATACGGCATATATGTATGTAGTTTAGCATTTAGTCTGCAGTATGGCTCCAAAACGTGAACACGTTACTTTGACGTTGCAAAAAAATGGTAATACTAGATCAGTTAAAGAAAGGCATTAGTGGAAAACAGTTAGCCGCATTGTATGGTATTGGAACATCTACTATTTCGGATATCAAGAAAAATAAAGATAAAATTGAAATGTAAGTTTTATATTTATGTGGAAATGATTTGTTTAATACATTTTAATAATCTTTGGTTTCTCAAAAAAATTTTATTCTGGTCCAGGCTTACGCAAAACTCTAAAACATGCCGAATAGCCCGAAATGGAAAAGCAGTTGTATGACTGGTTTATCCGACAACGCAATCGACATATACCAATCACATTCGAAATTCTGGGTGTAAAAGCAACACACATTTTTATTGATTGTTATAAAAAGATACATTCTTAGCGAGTCGCGATTGGCTTCTTAATTTCGAATCCCGACATGGTCTTCGACATCTTAAAATATACGGAGAAAAACTGTCTAACGACGAAAGTGCGGTTAAACCTTTTCTAGAAAAGTTACTAAGAATAATAGAAGAGAATAACCTCTTACCAAGTCAGGTAAACAATGCCGAGGAGTCACGATTGTATTGGAAAATGCTACCCGAACACACGCCGGTTCATTATAAAGCTAGAACTCCTGGCCGAAAAACAAGAAGGAAAGACCAACCTTTTAGTTTGTTGTAATGGAAATGGTACACATAAGCTGAAACTTCTAGTTCTTGGCAAATCAAAACAACCAAGGGCATTTAGGAGCAAAACTATTCCAGTGAATTATGCATCAAGTAAAAGTGCATGGATGACTGTTGCTTTATTTAAAGAATGGTTCCATAATTCATTTTGTGTAGAAGTAAAAGAATTTTTGAGAAGTCAAAATCTTCCACAGAAAGTTAAAATCAGCAAATGGAGATGTGTGTGTATTGTTTTTACCACCCCATTGTACAGCATTATTACAACCTATGGACCAAAATGCAATTAGACTAATACAATTATTTTATAGAAAAAGTTTCCTATCTCACCTGTTATTCACAATGAATGAAAGTGACAATATCATGGTTAACTTAAAAAAAAATCTGTTTGATGCAGTATGTTTATTATATGACGCATGGGAGAAGGTTTCAACAATAACTTTAGAACAATGTTGGATACATTTAAAAGAATGTTTTAATGGTAATTATGAAGCTGAAGATCTCATTCCTTTAATTGTTTTGTGCATGCAGTTACGAGAAAGAACAGAGATATACCTACAACAATGTTTCCAGTATGATAGAAAAGATTCCTAACAAATTCATTTACGGAGGACGATATACGTCAATGGATAAAAGAAACGGAGGATATGTTTCTGATAAAAATGTGGTAAATGAAGCCAATGTGGATGAAGAAGATGCCCAAGACCAGACTTCTCCACAAATTAAACATTGCCACGCAGCTAACTGCATTACAACAGTAATACAATGGGCAGAAAAAAATAATATTGACTTAACCAGCATTTTAACACTTAAGAAAATTAGGGAAGAAGCCACTGTGAAATTACATACAAAAGAAAAGCGTCAATCAAAGCTAACGGACTTCTTAAGGAGCACATAAATTGTTTTTTTCTTTTTTTTGTTACATATATTATAGCTCATACATTAGAATTATATATTGCATTAAAATAAATATATAATAAATAACTGTATTTTGCTTTAAACTATTAAGTACATTAAAGATGCAATGTTCTGGTAAACCAAATTTTTTGATAATCCGGATAAACTGTGCATTAATTAATCCGGATTATCGAGTCTGTACTGTATTCCAAACTAGAAATATTGTATGACGTCACGTACAATTATGTAGGTATGTACACTCATCTTTATAAAATTGAAGTACTTATCTTTTAATCCCAGATATTTTTCTACTTGTATCTACCTTTACGGAGAGAAATAAGGGAACGTACATACATTGAATAAACGAAGGAAGTCTTTCATGAAAAGAATAGTAAAATACAGAATAGTATATTGGTAGAAATATTAAAAAGTAACAGAGTTAAATATGAAGAAAAAGAAATAAAGTAAATTATTAAAAAGGAATGTGACATTATTAATAAGAAATTAGCCGGGATAAAATCGCGTGCAATACTGCAATTAAAAATATCGTTAAAAGTAAAGTAAGTGTTGTGCATCTGTAATTGTGTTAAACATGCTAAAATATCAAGAAAGACGATTATCTAGTTTCAGTAGTTATATATGAGTAGAAAAATCAATAAGAGATGGAGAAAAATAAAACAACGAGAAAAGCAATTATGTGGTAAAAGTAAATATCTCAAAGGGAAGATTGCCTCCGTTCCGGTATATCGAACGGAACCGGAAATTTGGTCGCTACGCATGATAGACGCGATTGGCGATAGGTGCATATACATTCAATTGAAAGAATAAAGCGCAGATGTTTTCCACTGCGAATAAGTTTTAAGGATGCGGAAAAGTATGGTACAATATTAAAAAGAATTTAAATACATTATGGACAATTCGGAAAACCAAATTGACAGAAATATTTCCATCTTAAACAGACAGGTACGTCATCTCGGGTAGAAAATAATGATTAGCAATGCAAGAATACAAGTTTATCGTAGGATGTCATTCTTATACACAAGTCAGTCATGTAGATGCCCTTAGTCGCAACCCCTATAAGTGTTTTTGGTCTAATAAAAACTGTTGATTTGGTAGGCGCAAACAGAAGTTCGGGAAAGAAACAAATAATTGCAGCCTATTGAGCAGCACATTATTCTAAATTGAGAACTCGAAAAATGTTACGATATCATAATGGAAAAGTGTGCATTGTAATTTGCAGTGAACTTCAATATTATTGTACAATGAGCACTCAAGAATAGCTTATTATTTTAGTAATCTCAGAAATTTCCCAAAAAATGGTAGGCAACTATTCTGCGTGTGATTAGTAAATGACCGATGACAAACAACCTGTTCAGTAATAAATACAACATTAAGCATGTTGCGAGCTCAATTATTTCATCCCGTAGCAATAGACACGTAGAAAGAGGTAATAAAAACTGTTTCGAAGTCTCAAAGTCGCAAAGGTTTCGATGGTATTGAATTACCTTACGGAGATTTATGGAAATAGCACTAAGCAGCAGGATCCGATGTTGTTGAAAAACAATGAATATGATGCAAATAATAGGCGGAGTAATAACAACGTATCGTTAGCAGAGGGAACGTTTGGAATACCGTCTCTCAGGAGTGGTGGGTTAGTAAGTATATTGGCTAGAGTAGCTTCTTACAGAGTTCTATTTGAAAAAACGAAATTCGAAATTGATTTACAAAACTCGATCACCCTGTATAATAGCGAATAATTTCAAGTTAAGTGTAGGCCATTATTTTACTCAACAATTTAGCACATTTAGTGATGCACTTAGTCTTTTAGTATTCACTTCTGGTTCTTATAAAAAATGGACGACATTGGAGCGTTTTTTTCAATTTTCATCGCTTTTCTCTCCCTAACTATGGGTTTTAGTCCGAACTATATATAAAATTGTTTGAAGTAATTAGCAGAATCTATTGTAATATTTCAATATTGAGTGTCCCATTTAAAAAAAACATAAGTTTGGCTCGTCGCACCCACTGCTTCGATCATCCTGTATAAGAAAAATATTTTTAAAACATAGCCCCTGTAGCCCTTTATTAAATTGCGAAAAGCTCTTTCGAAATTCCTCCTCGTTCAATTATAATCGTCCACCCCATTTTGGTTGCACCACCCTGTATATATAAGTAGAAATAATTCTGCAATTTTTCTTATTATTGTTGAAAAATAAAGAAAAATGTATAAACTAACTTGACAACCTACAATTTGGATTAAAATGTATGGCATTAGAAATTACTAACCTTCTTACCCTCATACGGAATGTGTCTATATAATTTATGTTACGTGAAATGCATTTTCGCGAATAGTGGGTATTAATACACTTTAAACTTATTGAATCATGTATTTTAATATAAATTATGTTCAATACGTTCCATAATTCAATTGTTTTAATTTTTATAAAAATTGAATTTATTTATTTATACTAAAAACCAAAATACATAAACAAAATTTGTTATATTTAAATCTTATTTTCATAATTTGTGCAGCACAGAATTCACTTTCAATGGCTTACAAGTCTATGGCTGTAGCACAAAACTTTGGCGTATTGCAAAATCTGCTATCATACGTACTTTAGCAGATACGGGATATGGAATGCCGTAATCGTGTCAAATTCAAACATTTTTTGCGAGAAAACGGGAGCTGTACAAAATTTGGCCTCAACAGTACAAAATTCTGCAGTTGCATAAAACTTTGCTGATATCCCACATTTTAAGAATGATTGTTTAAAATGTTCAGTTATATTAATATACAGATGTAGGTGTTACCTATTTTCTTTTAGCGTATTATTTCTTTTTTTTACTCGTGAAGTTTTAAATATGCAAAGAACATGTTAAATTATGACTAGCTAGGAATGTTATGTAAACTTGTGTCAACTGAAATAATATTTAATGTCAAAAACAAAAGTGGCAGTGTTTTGGGTGGAGTATCCATTGACAAGCCAGAAGTATCTTCATGGTGAGTTCCCATCGGAAACGGTTGATGGTGAATAAAATTTTAGAATCTTAATTTTGTATTATAGACATAAAAATGTGTTTTATTGAATTAATTCATGTTAGTGCAACGAAATTGAATAAAAAAATATTAAATAATATCTCGAAGATTGAAAATGTGAATTTTCACTTCACATTTTCAAGTTTAGTTTTTTCGGGAAGTTTGTCCGAAATTATCATTCGTTTTGTGTTATTTTAAAGTTGGCTTGGTACTTATTCATACAAATGTATTTTATTTATATGAGTATTAAATTTCGTGCATTAATAGCCCATATTAACTTAACAACCTACAATTTCGATTAGAATGTATGGCATTAGAAATTACTAAGTTAATGTCAGTTATCTGTGTAAGAAATTTGATACATAAATAGTAAATACATATGTATGTGTAAAATGTGTATGTAAAGGCAAAGTTTAAAATATCGGAAGGAAACGAATTATAGATGTTTCTAATTTAGTAATAATAACACTTTAAAATAAACAACAATAAACCTTTTTCTTGAGTCAACTAACTCTTGCAATATCAGTAGTATATTTGAGTAAAACTACATGTTTATTTCAGTATATTGAATTCTTGTAACAATGCTACTATTACTTAACGAGCGACATCCAAAGAGTTAAGGCTGCATGGTTAGTGGGGAGTGGTGCAAAAATCTTGTCATATATGGCAATGGTATTTTTTTTAATTTTTTAAAACTTACAGAAGGAAGTGATGAAAGAACAAAGATAGTTGCAATTCCGATTTTTGATAATGTATGTCTCTGTATTCACTGTTTTTTACTTACGTTGCTTCTTCTAATGACTTTTAATAACATTTTATTTCAATGAAATTTTGTTAAACATATATAATGTAATAATAATAATAATAGATAATATTGGTTTATTAACCCAAAGATATAAAAAAAAAAACATAGAAATACAAAACAGAGAAAAATGTGGGGGGTTAAAAGGTTGAACTCAGACAAAATATGAGGTCTGTTTTTCAGTTCAACCAATTAACAAAAGATAAACAAAAATAATGTGCGTGTCTGAAACTGTTGTAGAGCAAGAACAATAGTATTATACATACATACATATATTGGCACTTATACACACATAATTGAAGCTATAGTACAGAGCTGAGAATCATCTTGCGCAGACATGACTTGAAACAATGGTACGACAAAGTCTTGAGGTATGCAGGTAGATAGATCATTGTACAGGTGCGTGATGTTATAGGAAAAAGATCTCTCATAAAAGGCAGTTCGATGAGAGAGCGGAGTAAGGTAATGTGGAAATCTAATATTAATGTTGTGGACGTCACTACGAAAAGTAAGTCTCAAATACAAATACGGTGGAACTTTGTTACTGATAACTTTGTGGTAGAAACAGTATAAATGAAATAAGCGGCGATCACTCATTTTTAACCACTTCAACTCGGGTAATTTATGAGAAACGCGACTGTACTTTCTAATAAATCTTACACATGAATTCTGTATCCTTTGAATACGCTGTGTGCTGATGTAATCTAAGCAGGGACCGTATACAATATTACAGTAGTTAAAGTGAAACAAGACTAGTGCATCACTTAACATCTTTCTGGAATTAGTAGACAGACACTCTCTCTGGGAATACAGAGCTTTTATACCAGAAAACGCTTGCTTAATACAAATACTCACATGATCTTTAAATCTTAAGTTTGAGTCGACAATCACGCGTAATATTTTAGCGAACTTGCTTATGTGGAGTGGTATACGATCTACTTCAATTGAAAGTTCATGAGAAACAGAGTCAACATCAACTTTTCTACCAAACAGAAGAACAGAAGTTTTATTTAAGTTTAGTGAATGTAGCTTAGATTATATTCTTAAGATCTTCATTTATGAAACCAGTGGCTGTAATTAAGTCAGCATGTTCGAAGGAATAATAAATTCGAATGTCGTCAGCGTAGAGATGATGCGAACAATGCTTGAGAAACATATGAAGTTTGGAGGTGTATAGTGAATACAACAAAGGTCCCAGGACCGATTCCTGAAGTACACCACTTCGAACTGGTAGAGTGGGAGAGGTAGCATTCAAAACAACTACTTCCTGTGATCGGTGGGATAAGCTCTCAATGAGCGAAGCAGCTGAAGGAGAAAAACCAAGCAATAATTAAGAGCAATTTATGATCCACGGTGTCAAATGCTTGTGAGAAATCTAATAAAATAAGACAAGTGAGTTTGTCAGCATTAGTAGCAGAAAAGATGTCGTCAGTAACAGATGCCAAGGCAGGCGCACAACTGTAATTCGCTCTAAACCCAGATTGATTAGCGGGTAAAATATTGAAGAAGAGGTTTTATAGTAAGTAAAGTGTTGTGGATTACGTGAACATTTAAACGTAGCCTTATCTCGTAGTTTTTGCATAGTTCGAATAGTATCAGTAACCCAGGGTTTATACTCATGAGAGATTTTACAGGTACGCAACGGAGCGTGCACATCAAAAAGTGAAATAATGAGATAATTTAATAACGCAACTTTGTCATTACTATCAAAAATCCTACAAAAAGGAGTGTCAATAAGGTTAGAAAAAAAACTGTCATAATGAAAGTCCCTAAAATTCCTGTAACTTTTAACGAATGGTTTGAACTTTGGAACTGTCATAACAAGATCACAAGCAATAAGCAGGTGATCTGTGAAGCCATGAATGGGTAGTACTCTTACACTGCGAACAATACTGTCATCATTTATCAATATTAAGTCAAGTAATGAAGCAGATGTACCCACTATTCTTGTTGGTTCCTGTACTAGTTGACTAAGGCCATAAGTGCCAATAAGATCCATGAAAAGATCAGTGTAAGTGCTGCCTAATAAGTTAATATTAAAATCACCTACGCAAAGTAAACTATCACACAAGGGGAAAGGCAGAACGATAGAATTTTCAAAATTTTCAGTGAATTGACTATAGTCAGAATTGGGTTTTCTGTATACCACTCCAAAAATAAATTTTGTATTATTAAAGGTAGAACTTACCCACAGTTGCTCAATGCAATGCATTACACGAGTATCAATTACTTTGAAGTTATGAGATTTATGAATGTATGTACATACCCACGCCATCCCCTCGAGACGCCCTATCCCTCCGAATGAGATTATAGTTTGGTATATTAACTACGTCGGAGCCAACATTCTCAGTCAATCCAATAACTGAAAACTTTACTTCATTGATAGCATCTTGCAATAGATGAAATCCATTCGTCATCGAACGACAGTTAATATGAGATATACTAAAGTTGTTCACGATTCACAGCTCGACAGCAAAATATATAATAAATAGCATCAACTAAAATTTAAAAAAATGAAAAGTTCTTTACATAGATAACAAAGAGTAATGCAAAGCTACATATACAATAAAAGACAGATAAACAGCAGATATTACCGATGTCAACAACCGACACCTAAGTGTAATTGTAATAAAACAGTATTGTTGAAATCAATAATAACCCTGGCCAGTCAGAAACTAAATCAGAATATAGGTAAACCGTGAATAGCAATAATAATACTGGCTACACTCACAAATTCAATAACGTATACAATAGCTCCGTCAAGAATGTCCGGGTATAATTATAATAAAATAAGAAAAATGCTGAACACTAATATAGATCTCTATAGTTATAAATGTAACAAATTTAAAAAAAGTAGCTTATCACGATATCTAGAAAACTTACAAATAGAGCGAAGAGAGCTAGAGTAAACTAGTAATTAATTAAATATGTGAAGCAAATTAATAATTCTTGGTAAAATTTGTAAAAGAAAAACAAATGTGCACTAGCTGCAATAAAACTAAATAGAGTTTTAATTGAAATAAATAAAATGCAGATTCGTTCTTATGTGAAGATATAAAAGGTATTTCACTCATATCCGTGGCTCATCCTGAAACAACTGTATCCTCTGATGTCTTTATGGATAAACGTTTACCGTGATCTTCTGCGAAAATATTTCCATTGTGGGTCGATACATGTTTTACGCCAAATTTTTGTGCGGCCATTCTGTACAACTTATAACGAGCAGCGGTGAGATCCTCCGCAACAGAAATGCCACATCCTTTAAACAGCTTTTTATTATTGAATTAATATATTTACACTCTTCTTACATTATTTTCATACAAATTGTCTTTATCCGTATTTACTTTATAATTTTTAGAACGAGGCACTATAATTCCAGAATAAAATTAGATAAAACTTTTTTTTTAGAACCTAAAACGTTTTAAAGGGGCTGTGGATCTGTGAAGATGTTTAGTTCCAAAATGATAGATAGTTAGTGCTGAGTATAAATAATGATTTAGTACAGCATGGGTTAGTGTACCGTGAAGCACTCTTGCGCCGTATGTTACGTAGCTAGTGTACTAGAGGATGCGATCTAGAGTACGACAACAAAGTCCTGCGTACTACATCATCTGATGTAGTAGACTCTAGTGCATTATAAGACGTAGTCTAGTGTATCGTAAGAAGTGCTCGAATATATAATAAAGAATTAAGTTTATTTGACTAGAAATTCATTAATTCAGCAATATTACAGTGCACGTTAGATTTTAAAGCTACCATAATTTTTGTAGTAAAGTTCTTTCTAACTGCTGTATGGATTATATAAATACATATCCTTATGGCAATACTTTTTCAAAGAAATAAGTTAATTGAAAAGTCCTCATTATTTATTCTTAAAGTATTTACTACAGTATTTGCGCAGTGAAAGTCAATCATAGTATGAGTTATATTTACCTCTTTACGGAGAATAATTTAATGTTATTTTAAGCATAAGATTCCCGTCTTACGTTTGTTTGCTTGAGCGGCGAAATAATGTTCGCATAATGCGTCGAAATATATCTACTTCAAATTATAAGGTTTACATTACGTTTCTTACTAATTATATTCACATGCTTCATGTTTGCATTGACTAATGAGAGTTTACTTAACATCCAAAACGTGTTATACTTGAGCTGTAGTCCCCTTATTTCAAGCAAGTTTTGGCCTACACTAAATTCTATTATACCTATGTTTAGTTAACTTTTCTACTATAAAAAATTAATGCAGAAATGTAGTATTTGTACTTTAAAGTGCTCTAATTCTTTATTTAACAAATTTTTTGTGTAAGTAGATAATTAGCAACTATAAAAATTTCAAAGTGAGTTTGAAACACGCCAGTGATAAAGTTTAAACGGTTTTTTTCTGCGTTTGATTGTCTAGTATGTGCACGGAGTTTGCAGCAAATACTTGCCAATTTAAAGTTTCAGTAGAGCACTAAGGAACGCTTAAAGTTCAACTTTCGTTTAACCGAATCATAAAAGACGAATCGAAACGTAAGCGCATGCTTTTCGTTTTCCTACTTTTTCGCAATTATAATTAACTACAAGATGTTGCATGACAATACCATTGATCGAAAAGTATGCAACGAAAAATTCTCGCAAGTTGTGAATTTATAAATTAGTATTTTTCTCTTGAACTTCTAAAACTTCTATTCTCAAATTTAAAATACTTCACCTTTTAATATGGAAATAACCTTAGCCAGCGGAGCCCTGGTAAGTTGCCAGGAATAATACACTCCTCTTATCTTGTTTGTGTTGTATAGTGGTATGTTATATGTTGCGTTATATGTATATAGATGGAGCAAGTCACGCATGTGTGGGGCACCTATGTACTTATATGTTAATAAAGCAGTACGTTATCTCTCGCCGACCGAGCTTGTGTCTTTTTCCCGATCCCAACCTAGAGGCCATGCATCATGGCGCAGTCAGTACAAGAATACGTATACGTATATAGATATATTTAAACAAAATATATGTAAAAGTGCTCAAATTATGCTAAGAAAGTATTCATCACAGTAAATAGTAATAAAGAAATACGAAATAATTGTGGATGACTCGGATTTAACGGGATAATTGGAAAATTAAAAAGGTGCAATGGCGGGCACGTGCACGTTTGTTAAGCCGGTCGAAAATTTGATCATCGATGGTAATATCCACGAAAATTGGAAAAGATTTAAGTTAGCCTACGATATATTTGTTGTTGCTGCGGGAGTTAGCATAAAAACCGAAGAAATTAAGGTTGCAACATTTTTAAATGCGATTGGGCCAGAAGCGTTGCAACTATTTTATACATTTGGGCTATCCGAAGATGATCGAAAGTTATATGCGAAGATTATAAAGGCATTTGAAAATTATTGTATACCTAAGAAGAATGTGGTTTTCGAGAGGTTTACGTTTTATACAAGGTGCCAGGCGGAAGGAGAATCCATTGATACTTTTGTTACCGACTTAAAAAAACTAGTCAAATCATGTGAATTTGAAGATCAAGAGGCGTCACTCATCCGAGACCGTATTGTGTTGGGTATAGCAGACAAAACATTACAAGAAAAATTACTACAAGTCGAAGGTTTGGACCTGCAGAAAGCGATTGATCGATGCAAAGCTTGGGAGTTAGCCAGGGAACACACAAAGCAAGTACAGGCTGTGGAAGAAGCATCATCACACCTACATACATTAGATAAGTATAAGCATAAGTCAAATAACAAGAGTCATACTGTAAATGTCAATAAAAATATTCGTAAAACTAGCAAAAAATGTTCTAAATGCTTGTCAAATCATAGTTATAAATCTTGTCCAGCTTATAATAAGAAATGTTATAATTGTTCAGGGCTACATCACTTTGCAAAGGCTTGTAAAAACAAAACAATCAAATCAATTAACATTAATGATGATTTTGTGAATACTGATAATGATGACGGTCCAGATAATTTATATGTACATTCTATTAAAGGTAGTAATTATAATTCTGTTTGTAGGAATAAATGGGTTGAGAAGATCAGGATAGGTGATGTTTTTGTCGAGTTTAAACTAGATACTGGTGCGGAATGCAACGTTTTGCCTGTGGATATATATAAGAAAATAGATGAGAATGCAAAAATGGAACCAACCAATATCGTATTAGAAGCCTATGGTGGGCAGAAGTTGAAGCCATTAGGTATTACTTATTTAAAATGTTCGTATAAGAATGAACTAAGTGTAGAGCCTTTTGTTATATTATTAGATAAACAAATTCCTATTTTGGGTAGAGATACATGTGTGAATTTAAATTTAGTTAAAAGGGTTGCAAGCATAAAAGAAGAAAATGATAAAGATAGGTTTATAAAAAAAAATATTGATTGTTTTACGGGAATTGGTAAATTTTCTAAACCATATAAAATAAGATTAGTAGATAATTATGTACCTGTAATTAAACCTCCTAGACGTGTTCCTTTAAAAATCAAAAGTAAATTGGGTAATGTCTTAAAAGAATTAGAGTCTAATGATATCATTGAAAAGATTGATAGGCCAGGGGAATGGCTCAATAATTTTGTCATTGTTGAGAAGAAAAATGGAAGTTTACGGGTTTGTTTGAGTCCATTAGAGTTAAATAAGTACCTAATAGCTGAACCGTTTATGATGCCTACTTTGGAGGAAATGTCTCAAACTTTAAATGGTATGAGATATTTTACGGTTTTAGATTATAATTGTGGGTTTTGGAACATTGAATTAGATAACGAAAGCAAACTGTTAACTTGTTTTTCGGACCCTCAAGGAAATATTTATCAGTTTAAAAGGCTTCCATTCGGCTTGTCAATTGCGCCACAAGTTTTTATGAAATATAATTATGACCATTTTGGGGACTTACCTGGTATCACTATTTACCAAGACGATTTATTAATAATGGGTAGTACATTAGAAGAACATGATGCAAATTTGCAAAGGGTTATGGATCGAGCGCGTCAGGTTAACATAAAGTTTAATCCTAATAAAGTTCAGTATAGACTTAGAGAAGTAAGATACTTAGGCCATATATTTTCAGATAAGGGTATGGAATTGGATAGAGAGCGATTGAAAGCCTTAGATAAAATTGATTGTCCAAAAAATAAAAAAGAACTAATGAAATTATTAGGTGTAATCAATTACATGAGAAGTTTCATTAGTAATTTAGCCGCATTAACAGCTCCTTTAAGAGCTTTATTAAAAAAAGATGCAATTTTTTGTTGGACAGACAGTCATACTAAAGTAGTCAATGATATTAAAGATAGTATAAGAAATGCGCCAATTTTAACGGCTTTTGATCCAAATAAGGAAATTGTAATAGAAAGTGACAGTAGTCAAAATGGTTTGGGTTGTTGTTTGTTACAAGATAATAAACCGGTAGCGTTCGCTTCACGAGCACTGTCGGACGCAGAAACTCGATATGCTATGGTAGAGAAAGAATTTTTAGGCCTAACGTTTGCGTGTAAAAAATTTCATAATTATATTTATTCACGAAAAATAAAGATGAAAACTGATCATAAACCATTAGTTGCTATCATGTCAAAAGAAATTCATAAAATTCCTTCGGGGAAGTTGCAAAGAATGAGATTAAAGTTATTAAATTATGATATCGATTTAGAATATATTCCGGGAAAATATATGAATCTGTCAGATTATCTCTCTAGGCATTTTCTCGAAACGGGTAATAGTGAAGAAGATATGACATTCACTGAAGTCATTCATAGCATAAATGTTAGCGATGAAAAAATAAAAGTTTTTCAAAAAGAAACTCGGGATGATAAAGTTTTGGGTCACTTACTTCAATACTGCAAAACGGGTTGGCCGAACAGTAAAACTAAAGTAAAAGATGAGGTTAAGTTCTATTATAAATTTAAAAATGAATTATCGGTGGACAATGATATTGTATTTTTTAATGATCGCATTGTTGTGCCACAATCTATGAGGTCTGACATGCTTAAACTTCTTCATGAAACTCATTTGGGTATATGTAAAACCAAGTCTCGAGCACGCGAGTTATTGTATTGGCCTGGAATGGACGGTCATATTGAAAATTTCATTAGTAAATGTGAATTATGTCAAATGCTTCAATCTAGAAATGTTAAGGAACCACTAATTGCGCATGATATTCCTATGTTAGCATTTAGTAAGGTAGCATGTGACATTTTAGAATTACGAGGCAAATATTATTTGGTAGTAATAGACTATTTTTCAAAATGGATAGAATTGATACCTATCCGAGATAAATCTTCTAAAGAAGTCATTAGGTCTTGGTTAGAAGTATTTTCTAGATTTGGTATTCCCAAAAGCATAATTTGTGATAATGTTCCTTTTAATTCATTCGAATGTAGACAGTTTGCTAATAATAATAATTTCGAAATTATAACTTCCAGTCCTAATTATCCAAAAGGTCACGGTCTAGCAGAAAAAGCGGTACACATATGCAAAAATATTCTTAAAAAATCAACCAATGATCAGCAGGTTTTATTAGGTTTGTTAGAATACCGTAATTCACAAGTGAAAGATTTAAATTTTACTCCTAGTCAATTATTGCAAAATAGGAGATGCAGAACGAAATTACCTACTAAAGATGCGTTGTTGCAACCGATGATAAACGATGGGGTTAATGTTCAATTTCAGAATAAAATTATGAATTATAGAAATTATTATAATAAAACAGCTAAACCTAAGAGGGATTTCAACCTGTGGGATAAGGTATTATTTTGGAAGGATAATAGATGGGTGAAAGGTACTATTATTAAACAGGGCAATACACCACGTTCATACATTATACGTTCAAACGGTAGTAAAACTTTTAGAAGGAATAGTTCTCAAATTAAAAGGTATATTGAACCATATTTTGATCACGACGAAAATTCGCATCACCTATCACCTGATTCTGAACAACCACAGATAGATATTAATTCCGATGATAGACGTGTTTTAAGATCTGGAAGGGAATACTAAATCGGTGTTATTTGTGTATTGTATCTTACATTTAATTGTTTATATTGTATCTTACATTTAATTGTTTATATTGTATCTGTTTATATACAAATTATATTGTTAGTTAGGAAGATGTGGTATATTGTTATATATATATAAATATATATGTGTACATGTTATTATATATATGTGTACATGTTATTGATCCTACTGACTGCGCCATGATGCATGGCCTCTAGGTTGGGATCGGGAAAAAGACACAAGCTCGGTCGGCGAGAGATAACGTACTGCTTTATTAACATATAAGTACATAGGTGCCCCACACATGCGTGACTTGCTCCATCTATATACATATAACGCAACATATAACATACCACTATACAACATCTCCCTATCAATAACATGTACACATATATATTTATATATATATAACAATATACCACAGTTTGTTATACTGCGGTTATGAAATATTTTCATTCTTAGACTTAGAAAACATTTTATATAACATTCTGAAAATAAATGTAGAAAAATCGAAAATTTCATTATCATTATCGTAAATATACTTAAAGTTCATTTATCGTAAAGTTGGAAAGCGAGTCATTTTGAGATAACGACAATTCTTTCATTATTTATTTCATTTTGTTCATTCCAGTGATAGTTGCTACTTGTGCAAGGAGATTGTAATTCACTATTAAATTTGCTTTCATTGTTAACATAGATAAAATGGTATTGACATATTATTACACTATAGAGGCTATATATTTGTGGGAATAGAAAAAGAACAGATATGAATCTAAACTGTAACTTCTTGGAAATAAAAGTTAGGCATTTGGCAAAACCTTATAGGTTTCTAGTTAGATTTTTGAAAGCTGTAGTTTCAAAAGTTTCCAGATTTTTGGACACGTTTTCAGAAAAAAAGAAACCGTATTTACCTAGATTATATGTTTTTTTATCAATTTACATGTATTTAGTGTTAATTTAAATTAAATTTATCATGAAGGAATCAGTTTTTAGGGCTGCGAAAGAAACATGTCTAAAGAACTCCACATTGAAGTCAGCTACTGTAACATTTTTTGCTAATTTTCCTGAAAATATGAACAATTTATTTTTTTGATATTAACACAAATACATTGAGGAGTTTTACTAAGTCTTAGATTTAGATTTAATTAAAGGGTAACATTGCGCTGCAACCTATTGATCTATAGTGCCCCTTGCATAAACTGCAAACTGCTGGGGTTTGCTCCTCATAAGAGCTCTAGTAAACTGCAATAGTTGTGATGGATTCAGAGAATGTATTTCTTCTTCGTCTATGATGTCTTTGCCGAGATGATTGGCTCGGGTTTTCGTGATAGCGGTGCAGTTAGATGTCAGGTGTTCCGGATTTTGATCCTCCGCCCCGCAAAACCTGCAGTCGCTATTCCATTTTAGACCTATCCTTGTCATGTGTCCTCAAGGTGACAATGTCCTGTAAGAAAACCGGTGAGGATGCATAGTCTATTTCTACTTAGTTCTAGTAAAGTTTTTGCTCTATGGTTGTTGTAGTTTCCGAAGAATATCTTGGAGTGTCTCAAACCAGGGAGATTCTCCCAGAGGGATACTCTGAGCCTCTCCCCTCTATCTTTGAATTCTTTTTTATATGTGCTAATCCCTATACCGCAGAACGGTTCCGGTCCCACAAACGAGGTTGTGGTGGCCTTCCTTGATAATATATTCGCTTCTTAGTAAGTATGTACGTAAGTAAGTATCTTTATTGATTCACAGAACCTATACGGTAATAGAACCAGTCAAAAAGAAATGGAAGAATATGAATATACATCGTGTCTGAAGTTATCGGTGCACTATTGCTATCTCCGTTATTTCTGGAGCTATAGTTGTGGTCAAATTAGCAAATTATTAGTGTTTTTAACGCTGATTAGTATGCAGTTCATGAAAAAACAATTGAATTACGTATTTCTGAAAATTTATAATTTTCTTTAATGGAACACCCTGTATATTTGTACATATTTAGAAATATAATTTAATATATAATAATTTAGAAATATAATATAATATATATAATATGATAATATTTGTGATATAAAATTTTCAATACACTATTGTCCTTAAATGAACAATAAAGTAGTTATGTTGGAATTTAGTCGATGTCAAAGAAACATTATTAATAGTAGGCTTCTCTCACTTCAAGCCGAAAAATGTTATGTTTGTATGTATTTGGAAAGAGCATAAGGTTTTGAACACAAAATATCCAATACATAGCTATCTTTAACTAAAACTTAAACGAATGAGAAGCATTTAAAGCTTAGAAAATTTGTTAACATTTAATTCTATGTTGATCACGGAAAATAATAATAAAATATAATGTTCACGGTACAAAAACAATTATTTTTTTTTTATTTTTTTAATGTGTGGTGGGTGCTTAGTTGCAGTTGACTCCGTAAGCTGTATTACTTGTCTGGCTATCATGCAACTCTTGCGGTGTAGTTTGGTGTGTGTAAGTTGTGTTCAAATGTTATATCACAAATAAAATTATCTTTCTAAATATGTACAAATATACAGGGTGTTCCATCAAAAAAAATATAAATTTTCAAATTTCTCAGAAATACGTAATTCAATTGTTTTTTCAGCGTTAAAAATAATAATAATAGTTATTGGCATTTAAATGTTTCCAAATGTTGGCGCCAGTAACTGTGTGTCAACAAAAGGATCCGTACATCTTAATATAGGAAACAGCAAAGCAATTCGAGACGTATCAAATATACGTACAAACATACGTACAAAATACATCGTATTTTTCAAAATTGTCAGTTATAAATTGAAGTAATAACATTGACACTTCTGACAGGTTCGTATCATGACAACCGTGTTCTTTTCACAGATAACGCGATAAACAAAAAGCTGTGATGTCTGCCCGTAATCAGCATAAGCGTAATTTTCCAAATTTTGATAAAATTTCCATGTCATGCAATACATGATTTTATTCAGAAAAAAAACTACATTAAGAAAAGCCACAAAATTGCGCGGTTCCAACTTAAAATTTTGAGGTTAGGTGAGATTATAAAAAATTTGCGCAGTAGAAATTTGTTTTATTAAGCGTCAATAAAAATATTTAGATTACAATTTGAATTGCTTCAAACCGCATCTTAATATCTCAAGTAACAAAAAAGTTACGGCAAATAAAAGAAATTAGAATATTTAACTTTTCCTTCAATATTAAACAAATGAAGCATGACAAGTAAAATTTGAAAATGGATTCTTAGTGAGCTTTTGAGTCTACACATTTTTGCTAATTTAACCGTCTCTCTATGTCTTCATTAAAAAAGTTACCCTTGTTGTCCCTACGAAATCCTGGCACTCTGTATATTTACAAAAGAAAACAAATGACAAGAGTAAATGGTATTACAGTTGAACCTATGTATGCTGATTTTGGAATACCACAAGGCGGAAATGTACCCCCACTTTTATACACCCTATATATGAATGATCTCTTAGAACAAACATTTAACGGAAATTTATACGCATACGCAGATGATATATGTATACTACTATATATTCCAGTCATAATACCAAACACATGGAACAAAACATAAGTGAAGACCTGAAAATTCTAGAAGCATGGTGTTTTAACAACTTACTTACCATAAATGAAAAGAAAACAGAATATATAATATATAGCAATAAGAGAGAAAAACACAAAATAACAATAACATTAAATAATCAAAAACTAGAAGAAGGGAAGGAAACAATATATTTGGGAACACCATGAAATGGGATAGACATATGTATACATATATAAAGCAATAGAGGAAAATGCCTAAACTATCGCTGCACAGAATAAAATAAAACGCATGATTCCAAACACATATCAAAAATCTATATACCACCCTCTTTTCACACTAAGAAACACCTACCTAATCAAGATGTGGGGAAACACAACGAAAAAGAATATAGCGCAACTCCAACGACAACAAAACAAAATTTTAAAAGCAATATACAACATGCACTACAAAACGCCGACATCAGTTTCGGAGGGGCAGTTGACTTTCTCAAGTATGCACGATTTTGAAATTTTTATGATTATCATTAAGATTGTCACAGATATTAAAAATAACATTACATAATTTGCAAACGATCTTCCGAGAAAACAACGGGAAAAAATTGACGACCGAGTCTCGCTACCGCCTTTTTTATAATGTATACTTTATTTGCAAGAAAAAATGTATTTTGACGTAAAAAAAAAACCATGACATATAACAAATTGTCAAATCCTGATTTCGATTAAACTTTACAGACTGAAGGAGTATGACGTCAACGCAATTTATTTTATTAGGGCAATCGCCTGATTTCGCCTTAGACGTCTTCCAAAATTTGCACGATTTTTAAGTTAAGATTCAACTTCTTTTACGTAGGAAGCTGCAGTAAATTGTCTACATTTTAATATGAAATAATCTTTTTTTTCAAACGTCAATAAAACTGACATTTCTCGACTGAGTAAATAGTTGGATTTGTAGGTTTGATTCTTTGCTTAAACGCAAATTGGTATTTTACTATAGTTGCAAATATAATGTTGGCTGTAGAAAAAGGCATATTATGTTTATAAATGAAACACAGTGTTGCTTTTAATATAATACACAGTTGAGAGACCTGTATATTCTACACAACCGTAATACGTGCTTTTTGAGTATACACTTTTTGTCGAAATGTATGCATGCGCTTATATGCTTATTAATAATCTCTTGACGTACATTTTTTTTCAAATTTGACCATTGTAGTGATCAAATAATTTAGCTAATTTACAATGCTAAAATTTTTATTAATTTTCTGTGCTTCCAAAGTTTTACTGTTATTTTATTAAATACTGATTATTCCATATTATTAAATGAATAATTTTATCTATTGTACTTTGTAATTACTTTTGCTTTTATAAGGCTGCGCGGTACTAAAATATTCCTTTATTATTTTTATTAAGTAGATATGACACTACGCGACGAAAAAATACAGGATTAAGTAAAATAATAGATATGTATACATACATACGTACTACAGATACCAAAGAGATTAACCCATTTTTTTTAATTGCGCCATTGCGGTATGGCAAATCAATATGTTTGAGATTAAATAAAAATATTTTTGTTCGTTCTCTCGGTCCAGAGAGGAAATTAAATCTTATAAAAAGTGGCACAACTTTTGTAAATCTACTATACACCCTGGCGTATATATACATGTATACAATACGTATGCCGAAGATGTTAAACATGTTAGTTTTTTTTAATTATACTTCGAATGCAAGCTCTGAGCAGTAAGTGATATAATGTGATGCTTGGTGGATTCTTAAGTAAAAATGTGGTTTGCAGTGAAACAATTTTGCGTTGTAAGTAACTTATTCAACCTCTTTGAATTTTTGTAACATCAAGCTAAAGTTGAATTAACATACCTACAAAACACAAACACAAACATTGCATGGTTAGCGGTACATGATATGCTGTTTATGCTAGCGATAAAAAATGATAAATATAGTGTGCAAAAGAAAGCGGTAGTTATGAATATTGTTAAATTAGAATTAGCAATACAGTTACTTCCACAACAGCGAGTGGGCTGATTCTTGGCAGGATGAGTCATTAAAAGTAAACAATGACTGTAGGTGATAATATACACAGTCTGTCCCAGATCCAACGAGACTGGCTAAAAAATACAAAGCGTTTATTATTTTAATTTTTGTTTATTCAAAATAGTCTCCTTCTGAGTCAATAAAGCGCAGCAAACGTTCAACAAATTTTTCGAAACATTTTTTATACTCATCGGTTGAAATGGTCTTTAGGATGGCGGCCAGAGTCTTTCGGATGACCGGGAAGGTATCTATGTATGTAGGTATCTGGCGATTTCTTTTCGTCGCTAATTTCAGTTAGGGAAATAGCCAGAAGTCGCACGGAGCTAAAGGTGAATACAGTGGACGACCGATAACAATAATGCCCCTTTTGCTCAATAATTCACGTACCATGATGGCTTTGTGTGATGGTGCATTGTCGTCCAATAGAAACAAATTGCCTGGCTCTATTCCGAACGAACTCGTCGAATTCTGACCGTAATCGTTATAGAATTCCCAGATAATATTCTGCGTTAACCGTCTAACCTTCTGGGACAAATTCACTCTGAACAATTCCCATTAAATCAAAGAAAACAGTCAGCATTGTCTTGATTTTGCATAATTGAAAGCATAATTTTTTTCTGTTTTGGTTCTTCTGGTGTTTTGTTTTTGGCTCATATTGAAAACACCACGTTTCATCACCAGTTACAATGGCTGACATGCTTGCCGGGACATTTTTAGCATATCTTTGCAATGCTGAACTCTCTAATCTTTTTGGTCCTCTGTCAGAAGGTGTGCAGAAGCGCGCAGAGACCTTCTATTTGCCCAAATCTTCAGTCAAAATTCAATAGACTGTGCTTTTCGGTATCCCAGTTGCCTCTTCGACAAGTCTCGCAGACACACACGGTCGTTTTGAAGAATGTCTTTGACTTTCTTGACGTTTTCTTCATTGCGAGTGGTTTTTAGCGTCACTGCTCGGTAATTGTCTGCTGTCCTCACGACCGTCGCGGAATCGGCTAAACCAACGGAAAACCTTTTACCTGATTCAAAACAGAATCTAATATGCGCTCTTTTTGTGCTGGTTTTTCGACCAACAAATTTTTATGTATACAAAGTTTACATAAAATGTCAAACCACAGTGAAATATCAACTGAATTTGCTCAAGTTTTGAGGTTAAGTATCTGAAGGGTAGAACAGTCAACAGTTACTCCGCTAAGAGCTTCGAAGAGAGATAGAACCAGTCTCACCGCATGTGGGGCAGACTGTGTAGTAAGCAGACTATAATATCCTTTATACGAAGTATTTTAGTTCAGTTTCTGTTATCTTAGAAATCTAGAATAAAACCCTTACTTAGCGATCTAGTGAAGCGGTAGACAGAATAAAAGTGCCACCTCGAGCAATATAATTTTTAATTCTAGAACCTCACTAGGCGTGGCCTTCTTTTAAATGTGCTTAAACGATGCCTCACAATCAATTGCTACAATTTTCAATTAAACATTCCCTGAAGGTGCATGTCGGCAAGGTTCAGGGGATTGCATGTGTCAATAGAAAATTTGGCGGCTACCAGATGGTGAAAATTTTTGAAAAATATTTATTACCAAGTTCTGCAAAATTCTATAGGGCAAATAACGAGTTTTGGGTACTTCAGGAAGACAACGCCTCGAAATATTACAGTCGGCTGTGTCGAAGTTGGAGCATCAATAATAACCTCGACTAGAAGACTGGATAGGTCGGCATACTCGATAGATAATGTTTGGGCATCCATCAAACACAAACTTAGGGGAAAACTCATATTTAATATAAAACAATTATTTAAACGAATTCGTGATATATGGCGCTCATTGTCGACCTGATATACCGAAAACTTAGTCACAAGAATGCAACAACGTCGCCAGGTTATAATAGAAAATAATGAGATTGGGCATCATATAATAAGTGCATACTTGCGGGTCCTTTTTGGTTATGTTAATTTTTCTTTTTTAGGACGCAAATTTGCTGAGATATCGGCCGCAAGTTTTTGTGGGGCTAACTTTTCTTGAAAAAATAATTATGCTAATCACATTAGCGCTTAACTAAACATTTTAAAATCGGCAATTTTAACTCTACACCATATAGTTCTTTAAGCGATGATGAAAATCGTTCAACTTTTTGTTTGATTCAGAAACCGCAAAACGCGTTTGATTTTATTGGAAATTCTTTGGACTTTGAGATGGTCACTCGAGAAGTTCCAATACTCCATTGTGATGCTTTCTCGATATATGTATATTTACATACATTTGCGTTAGTAATATAATATAATATGATGTATAGTAGGTATTTGCGCAGTGCAAAAAATTAAACTAAAGTAAATTCATCCGTAGGTATGTATCACAGAAAAACCAGCGTGGCGGTTAGAACAGACCTACAATTTATTATGTATGGCAGGAATAGCGAGTAAGAGCGTTGTAAATAAATATAAAATAAAGTAGATCTTTCTGAAATCTTTTAGTGAAAATAAATCTATATGAGAAGAAGATCTTGAAAGAGCAAAGAATTATTCAGGTTGTATGCTTCACATTTTTCACAGCATGTTATGGATGATGTTTTTAACGTTTTTTCTATATACTATTCATATATTGAAACGATGACGAATGTAAATGTAGTAACCTAGAACTGCCATGTATAAATGGGATGGCAAACATTTATGTCATTTATATTGTAGTTCTTTGTAAAACCGACTTTTTCAATTATTACAGAAATACAGAAACTAATAATGTTATAAGTATTGCCTTTTTAATAACAGTTAGTCCCACACGAGTGAGTGGGCTGATTCTTGGAAGAACGCGTCCATAGAAAGTAAATTACAGTAAGTGATAAAAATGGTACGTAGGCTAAATAATACACTTTAGGCGAAATACTTTTGTATAGTCTATGTTATATTAGAAACCTGCAATAAAACCTTTACTCAGTGACGAACATCTTGTGAAACAATGTTCGTGGGCAGAACAAAATTGTCAATGTGGTTGGAGCAATGTAGTTTTTTGGGAAAAACACCTTTTTAGTCTCGGCTCATAATTAATGCTGCGAGATTAAATTACGCATCTCCTAAAGAAGCATGTATGAGCTATACTTTTGTGATACAGAGGCATTATACGTATTGGGGCGTTACACGTGTCTACAGAAAAGCAAATATGGTGAAAATTTATGAAAAATATTTACGAAGTGCTGCAAAATTCTATGGGTCAAATAACAAGTTTTGGCTACTTCAGGAAGACAACGACCCGAAGTTCGGCCATCAATAACAACCTCGAAAGATTGGATTGGCTCGTATATCCGACAGAAAATATTCGGGCTTTTATCAAGCACAAACTTACGGGAAAATGCATATTTAACCAATTATCTAAACGAATTCGTAATATATGGGATTCATTGCCGATCTCATATGCCGATACTTACTGGCAAGTATGCTACAATGTTGCCAGGCTATACAGACATAATATGTATATCTCTCTATTGAGTTACACTGAGGAGAAAAGGTTTATTTTTATTTTTTTGAAAAAAAAATCGCGCTTTCTAGTAAGTTTTGCTTATTTTAACACCATAAAATACAACATTAGTGTGCGTGTAGCTAAGGGATGTCGTGAGAAAGTGGTTTTTATATGTTTTGGAAACATTAGTAGGAGAAGCCCTTACGGCAGGAGTTCCTTAAAATAAAACAATTACATGTAAAACTAAATAAAAAATATTTATTTATCACGAAAGGTTACTAAAAACGAAGAAGATATTAAAACATTAACAAGAAACATTATTCACATCTTAATTCAAATTCTGAAGTTCTTATAATTTTTGCGTATTTCTTGAAGAGTTACACAATTGCTACCTGTATTCTTTGCTTCAAATGCTCCACGTTATGTTGCTATCGCTGCAAATTGACAGATCTAGTCATTTCTCCCTATCCATCTTTTCCCCAAGTGACAAGTTATCCAGTTTCATACAGTTATGGCATTACATATAAGCTGCAAGGTCATTATGTTGAAAATACGCGAAGTTTGCATAATTTAATAGAAACTCGTCAAATTTATCACAAATTTTTTTTATAAAACTTCCAATACGTGTGTCAGTTTAAAATTTGATCCAAAAGTCCGATTATATTATTATATGATAGGTTTGATGTATTATATATCTGTAGTGTATATTATTACGAGTAATTTATTTAATAAATAAATATTTAGTATTTAATAAATAAATAAATAAATGTAACTGTATACTATACCTTTTTAAAATATTGACTTCGTGTAGGAAGTGCAAAATGTGAATTCATTTCACTCCAATACCCTGGTGCAATGCTGCGAAGGTGCGTGCAGCGCCAGGGTATGGAAAATATAGATTCGTCCGAAACCACTATCAATTTATGAAAGTCTCTATTCGCTGAAATTTCATTTCTAATCCACAAACAAAAATCCAGACGTTCTGCCTCATCACCTATTTTTAGAATTTGTCTAAGGGTCATATTTATAGTCCATGCTTGAGGTTGTGCCGATTAACGAAAAATAGTGGAGATTGGTTATCATATTAGTGCATACTAGTATCATCGTGTAAATTTACAGAGATATCGGCCACACGCTTTTGTGAGATTGTTTTAACTCGAAATGAAAATTGACCTGAACAGCTTACTTTACAAGTTCTCAAACGGGGCGAATTAATTTAATAATGTTACAAGTCCCATATTCAGGGAAGAAAAAATGTTGTTTATTTGTTTTTTATTTGTTACTACTATTGTCTCATCTAAGTCCTAGTAGAATATGATCTAGCACACACATCCTATATTGTTCAATCAATACCGTATGCATGTGGAATATATGATATTATTACTTATAAATCGGTTAAATTAATTTTGAAGTGTGAGTTCCCAAGGTTTGCTTTACCTAAAACAATAGACAATTGCGTATTCACGATTTATAATAATACAGCAGCATCAGTTGTCTATGGCTCCTGATTACTTACGAGAATCTATCTGCAAATTATTTCATATATTACTTATCAACTGAAGTGAACTGTAAAGTTTAGTGGTATAATGGAAACATTCCAAAGCGAGGAGTATATTCACAATATCGCTTTTACGGAATTATACGCTAACGATAACAATATGTCGCTGCGCTTTAATAGGAAGGATGATGTGTAAGACCTGTGTGATAGCTTTTATTTCCGATAAACTTAGAATCGATTAAATTACTTTATACGTCTCTTGTAATCGAGCAACGGCATTACTTACAGAGTATGTGAAAACGTTATTAATTAATTATAAAATACTTATACGCCGGATGTCTCAGGCTATAGTTTCAGACTTTTAATTTTTTTATTTATAGAAAGTTTGGCATATGAAAAATAGGCTATATTTGTAACTTTTTTATCGTTACAGAGTTTTAATATAACTTTCCGACACATATCTCTTTGCCTAAAATTCCATTAAATTTGATATTTTAAATAGAACGGTCTGCATACTTTTTCAGTTTTGTATTCCATGGAATTTTTTAAGTACGAAACATACGTTTCGTCAAAGTATAAAAAACCTTGGTAGTATATACTGACCTCCATAAAGTTAGGCCCTCACTATAACCAACTGTCATAAATCTTGTTTTCAATCATTAGTAGGTGTTTGATGGTAACTAAACGTTTAATCAGGTTAAAGGCGAAAACTTTCTGACTTTTTGTTCTTTTTTTATTTATTAATTCTTCTAGATATTTTGTATGACTATATGATATATAGTGGGAAAGTTTTCGCCTCTAACGTGGTTTAGACATCGAGTTACTGTGACTTTTTGATGCCTCTCACCTAGTTTTTGTTCCTGAAGAAACGACTTACATTAGTGCCGCAACGAGTAAGTTTCAGTAAGTTTTTGTACATATTTTGTATTTTCATTTTATTTTTAATTTTGCTTTTGTTTTGTATATTTTTATAATGCGACCAAATCCTTTCCGTCTACACCTGACGTTGTACAGCTAGTACCCCTTATAAAATTAATAAATTTAGTACTTTTTCTTTTTTCAGTTGCCTGCATGCGAACAAATATGTCAAGCAATATGGTATCCAATACTTCCATTCAGAGTTTGGTTTTTTGTGGGTATCCAAACTACTCGAGAAATACAGAAAGGCAACATCAAGATGGTTCACAGGCACAAGAAATATTCGCTGTATTTCGCGTAAGCTCTTGGAGCATACTAAATCATGAATTATTGGTTATTGCTTGCAGGATTCTAATTGAATCAATTTGCATCAATCATCTTGTTAATGTATTTCAAAGAAGTTCCGTATTTAGGTAATTTCAGACGTAGATAGATGTGCACGCATGTGCATCGTGGTGATATATTTAGTGTAAGAAGTAAAATAACGGGTAAAGGGCTCTATTAATTAATCAGAAAGAATATATCGATATCTCCTTTTCTAATACATTAAATTCTATAGCTGCTCTAACATGTTGAAGACCATTTCCGCAGATAGAAGTGTTCAGGCACGATGTAGTCTAAACGAAGACACCAGGCAGGCTATTCTCGAAACCGGGAATTGTTAATTCCTATGAGAAAAATGACGTCATTCTCATGAGAATCCAATGTTGGTGTTCTTGAATGTTTTTTCTATAGGAATTGGGATAAAAATTCTCTTGGTATAATTCTATCGGTATTTAGTAAGAGAATCTGCAGTTTATATCGGAATTATCCGTCAGTTATCATAAACACGGTGGGAAAAGGTTTCTTGTAATAAAAAAAAGTGAGGTTATTTTAAATATATTCACGTAAAATACACCTCAATCTGTATTGTAATTGGATACTAAAGGCACGAAGTAAAAAAAGACAAACAAAAAAATTAATAGATTATGGCAGATGTATTGATGAGATAGCTGCATTGGAAGGTCTTGGTATTTTGGAAGAGATTGAATTGTAGGAAAATAGTCGCGTCCCTCGCCGATTATTTAATAGTAATGATTGAGATCTTCCCATTTTTTTGCGCGTCTTTATAGGTAAAATTTTCGGTAAATTTCCTTTTCACTAAGTCGACATTGCTTCGGAGAAATTCTATTAACATTTTTTCTGTTCTTTTGAAATATTGCCGGTTCTACGATTCATTTTCTTTTTTAATATTTGGAACCACTAACCACTCTCGGCTACAGCAATACGATATATAATTCGTTTTTGAGTAAACTTTTCATTAGGTATATGCATAGAAGCGAGGACATGATGGATTTGAGGGGGTATCTAGTATGCCTATTCGTCGGACTCTGTCATGTTCAGGTGAAGAGCCACATCCTATACGAAGTGCTTCTGTTCTATGCAAAACACATTAGATCTAGACTTGCCTGTCGATAAACTGGCCTGCTTTCCATGTGAGTAAACCGCAGAGAATCAGACTCCCCGTTCAGCTGTCGTGTCGTGGCCTAGAGCTTGCACATGGGATAATACGGCGCCGATGGTGGGCTTTCTCTCTGAAAAGTCTCACCATCGTTAGACCAGGCTCCCGTCTGGTACTTTGCACTTACCGCGAGTTGGGGCGCCTTGGCTTAATTGCCTGGGCCGAGAGGAGACAATCACACAAAAACGTAAATCCTAAGGTTGTGGTCGAGTTGATGGGATGCGTGGCTGGGTGGGGCACCGGGCGCACCCCATTGTATACACGTACCGGGACACTGCGTTGGGTCGACCTACCTTTTCCTTTATTCGTGGGACTCATATGATTGAACCGCAAGATAAAAACAACAAGCCCAAATCCAGGGACTCTGAAAAGAGACACCCGAGCAAACCTGTAAAGGCACCTACAATGGATGCAAGGGCTGGAGAATCCAAAACCGAGATCCAAACTCCCTCCCGCTTTAGCGAGGTCCGGCACCGTGGGGGTGTGCTGAGGGCAGGCTGGAGAATCCAAAACCGAGATCCAAACTCCCTGGTGCCGAAAGGCGCAAGCGTAAAGCTGCAAGTCTAGCCGCTTTGGCTCAGCCGGGCAGCACGCCCAAAACAGAAAAGGCCGCCAGGGAAGCGATTGTCGCTAAACCTAGCACCAACCACGCTGTGACTGCGGGGGTGAAGGGAAACCTTTCTGAGGGCAGCTCACCGAAAACAGCCATAAAGCGAATAAAGACAGATAACCCTGCACTTAAATCTTACAAAGAGCCACTCACGACAATCCGGATGGCAATTGTGTCTGAGGATTATCCTGAGAGCTCCATCTCGCAGAAGTAGGTGGACCAGATCCGAAACTGTTTGCTGCTGGAAATTGATAAGATAGAAGTCGGATGACCGGGACCAGGCTTTAGCGAGGTCCGGCACCGTGGGGGTGTGCTGAGGGCAGGCTGCCTAGACACGAGCACCTGCTCGTGGCTTGCGGGAGCTGTCCGAAGCTGTACCCCCTGAGAGGGTGCCAAGCTGAAACTGGTGAGGGAGGAAGACTTGCCAAAACCTATCAGAGCCATAGCTTGGGTCGCTGCCTCCCCTCCTCCCAGTGGAACCTGAAAAGCCTCTGCACCGACTCCAGGTGCAGAACCGCAAGTTAAACACTGGCTCTTGGAGGGTGCTCAGCACCAAGGTTGAGCCGAAAGGGCAGCAGGTTGCGTTTGCCATGGATGAGAGCCAGTGGAAGACCATCAAGGAAACCTATGGTGGCACACTGCGTATCCAATTCTGGCTCGTACCGTTCCGACTTTTGGGACAGAGGGAGAAGGAAGAAGCAGGAACCACTGAGGTTGCAGAGATGGAAACTGCCGAACCAGGCCCATCTACTGTCTCCGGGGTCTGGTGGGGACGCAGACACTGGACGGGCTGTGGGTTCCCCACAGTCTGCAGTAACTGCGTGTACCATCACGGACCTCCTGATGGATGCTCAACTGGTAGACGACCTCCTGCGAACTCCGCCCGGCGAAACAGACACAGCAGGACAGGAACGTCAAAATCTGCTGCAGATCAACCTCCATCACTGTAAGGCGGCTTCAGCTGCACTAAAAGCTTTTGTGGTATGTAAAAACATTGATATAGTTCTCATACAAGAACCCTGGATAGCCAGGGGTAAAGTAAGCGGCTTAGGGATCAGGGGATGGTCTCTGATATACAGCGACATCCCCAATTCCAGAGCCTGTTTGCTTATTAAAACTAACTTAAACATTCTGATGCTTAGGCATCACTGTTCTAGGGACTTGGACGCAGTAAAAATGCAGTGGATGGAGGGTACCGGGACAAGAAACCTAATATTGTGGTCTGCCTTCCTCCCGCATGCCCAAGAGGGTCCACCTCCAACCCCGGAAGTGAGAGCATTGGCGGCCTATGAGGGAGAGAAAAAACAGGAATTTCTGCTCGGATGTGATGCCAACGCCCACCACACCCTGGGGGGCACAGGCATCAATAAACGAGGTGAGTCACTTTAAAATCACTTCGCTGCAAATGGAATAAGTATACTTAACCACGGAAATATGCCGACTTTTGAAACGGCTATCCGTGCGGAGGTTATCGATATCAGCGTCTGCACACTGCGCTGCGCGAAATGTATGGTGCAGTGGCATGTGTCGGATGAGCCGTCTCTCTCTGATCACAGGTATGTAAGATTCGATATTGAAATACCACAGGTAAGTCACATATCGTATAAAAACCCTAGGCACTGCAATTGGGACGCTTACCGGAAACGCCTGACAGAGAAACTAGAGGAATGCCCCAAAAAGATAAGCACCGCTGCCGATATCGAGCTCTTAGCCGACGGCGTGCGGATTGCTATAAAAACTGCTTACGATGAAAGCTGCCCTACTAAAGTTAAGACAACAAACAGGGATACACCATGGTGGACTAGGGAGCTGACTTAAGAGCGGCCACCAGAAAACTTTACAATAAAGCCAAAAGATCTGGATCATGGAACGAATATAGAGCGTCACTGACCGGATACAAGTGCGCTTTGAGAAGAGCGAAACAGCAATCGTGAAAAAAATTCTCCCAGCAGTTGGAGGGAGCCTCTGAATGCTCCAGAATGCATAAAGTCCTCGCCAAAGAAGGACCCTGTAGAATAGGGACACTGAACAAGCCAAACGGCGATAAAGCCGAAACAGGACAGCAGGTTCTCAAATACCTCTTAGAGGTGCACTTTTCCGGACCATTCAGACCCAGACTGGGGAGAAATGTGTGGAACTGAGCTATGCTCAGATACCAAACTTAAGAGCGCGGCAAGAAGACTGGAACCTCGAACGAAAAATAATTCAATTCTCAAAAATTCGATGGGCCATTGAATTCTTTAAACCCTTTAAGTCGGCGGGTACGGACGGCATTTTCCCGGTGCTGCTACAACAGGGCCTGGCGCCGCTTTCCCCAATTTTATGTACCCTATTAAGGGCTACCTTAGCTACGGGCTACATACCTAATAGCTGGAGAGAGGCTCAGATGATCTTCATTCCCAAACAGGACAAGGCGTCCTACACGGAAGTGAAGTCGTACCGACCCATCATCCTTATCTCTTTTCTTCTCAAAACCTTAGAGAATAATTGATAGACATCTGAGGAACTCCGTATTGACAAAGCTGCCTCTAAACGAGAACCAATATGCCTATCAACCTGGAAAATCCTGTGAGCAAGCTATTTATGAGCTTGCCCGGCGAGCAGAAATTACCTCAAGCAACAAAGAAGTCGCGCTGACCACCTTCCCTGATATAGAGGGCGCTTTTGAGAGGGCGTCGTTTCTGTCGATGGGCAGGGAACTGCAAAGACGTGGAGTGGAGCCAACGGTGACAAGGTGGATCGATGCCATGATAAGAAACAGAATGGTTCATGTGTCACAGAATCTCTGCACTATAAAGGCGACCGTGGCAGCTGGCTGCCAACAGGTCGGAGTGCTGTCACCCTTGCTGTGGTGCCTGGTCGTGGATGGCCTGCTTTCCGATCTTCGGACGGCGGGCTTCCATGCACAGGGCTATGCCGACGACATCACCATGATGATCTGCGGCAAGTTCTAGGGCGTGATATCCGAGAGAATGTACGTTGCACTCGGACTCGTGGAAAGGTGGTGTAAAAGAGAAGGGTTAACTGTTAACTCTAGGAAAACGACTATGGTCGCGTTCACTCGAAGAAGGAAGCTTTCCAGGCTTCAGTGTCCGACCATTTTCGGCTCAAAGATAGTCGTATCTTCTGAGGTCAAATACCTGGGGATGACTTTATAGGCCAAATTGACGTACAAACCACACTTGGAACAGGTAGCAAACAAAGCCGCCAGGGCCTTTTGGGCCTGTAGAAGAATGTTTGGCAAAACGTGGGGGCTAAAACCTATGGATGGTACACTGGCTGTACACGAAAGTTATAGTACCTTCAATAACTTACGTAGCGTTGGTCTGGTGGGGCAAAGCTAGTTTGGGCTATGCGGCCAACGCACTCAGTAAAGTCCAGAGGATTGTCTGTTTAGGCATCACTGGAGCCATGTCCTCGACGCCGTCTACGGCAATGGCGGCAATCCTTGGGCTTCCTCCGCTGCAGCTTGTTCTATGGCCGGAGGTAGTCCTAGAGGCCTACAGGGCAAAATGTAGTGATGCAGGGGTTTCGCCGGAAAAACGGGAGATCATACCAGCATCTTCACCTACATAGAGCAGACAGTACCACTGTCCATGAGGGCGGACAAGATCTCGCCCACTTTCAGCTTCAGTGGGGGATACAATGTAAACATCTCCAACAGAGAGACTGCCAAAACTTTCGTCCACAAACCGAGACGGGAGGTATCTCGCTGGTTTGTGGACGCCTCAAAAACGCCAAACGGCACGGAAATTGGAATTTGGAAAGATGGTGAAACCGAGGGTGAAGCTTTTAGGCTAGGGAGCTCTGCGTCCATTTTCCAAGCCGAAGTAATCGCAATCCAGACCTGCGCGGAAGGCATATTAAAATACCCGCAGGTTAATGGAGCAGTGGAAATTCTTTCTGTCTTTCTACAGGCTGTCAGGTTTGACTCCAAGGTAGTGCTACACTGCCCTAAGACTTTAGTAAAACTGGCGGAGCGTTTCGGCATAACTCTGAGATGCATGCCAGGTCACTCTGGAATCAGAGGTAATGAAATGGCTGACAAATTAGGTAGAGGCGCCAGTGAGGGACTACTCGTGGGTTCAGAACCTACATGTGGGAACTCCTATGGCACCATCAAAGCCTTTGTCAGATCTGAACTCGCTGCTAGGCATTGTTCCCACTGGAATGCACTTGCCGGTATGAGACACTGTAAAACTCTCGGGACGAACCCATGGGTAACCAAAGAGTGATTGACGCGCTGCAGGAAACCGGAGGCACTGGAAGCGGCTACTAGGAGAGGCGACCTTCACATGTTCGGAGTAGTTGATATGATTCGAAAAACGTTCAATATCTAAGGGACCGGCGACACCTAAAGAAACTTCCACAACCGAAGGGACCATCAGCGTTGAAAGGAGGTTGATACATAGCCGAAGATGCTGGAGGCGTCCATGCAAGGGGACTAACGTTCTAACTGTTCGCTTTGTATTGTTCGTTACAGCGCGGAGACGGAACCTCCAGGACCCGACGCGGATCAACAACGCACGACCCTCGACGAGGAGACATTTATATTTGTATATATTTAAATGTATTGTATTTGACATATTATTGAATGGAATAATGAAATATATAAGGGTTAAGAGATCACATGTCATTAATTAGTATTAAGCAGGGCGCGGACTAGGTCCGCATTAGCAGTAATTGTAAGTTAGCTTAGATATAGTTAGCTAGAGTAGGAACCATTTTGTATATACAGAAATATATATTTAGAGCAGAACAACTCGGTGTAGTACCTTTGAGTGGAGCACCGGGTTTAGGGATGTATTGTTATTATTTAAGTTTTATCAAATAAAGCGTAAAACTCTCGGGATTCGCCCGTATGACAAAAAACTGCGTAAGGTAGTGTCTATGAACAGGGTCAGGCTGAGGTTACTCACAGGAATCTTAACCGATCACTGCGCACCGAGCAAACTCCTGCATCGCATGGGCATAGTAAGCTCTTCCCTGTGTAGAAACAGTGGGAATGCGGAGGAAACTCCAATCCATCTTCTTGCCGACTGCTCGACAGTGGACAGGGAGAGGTGGAGTTACTTCGAGGTCGGGCGGCGGGACAATCCCAGACTAAGAAAACTAACTCTCGACCAGGTTGCGGACTTCTTTGTACGAATGCAACCGGGCTAAGAGGAGTAAAACAGCACGGGGGCATAATAGGTCTCTCTTTTGGCTGAGCTGGCCTTTACTGTTCTTCCGCCCGTGGAGTCGAAAAAAAATAGATACATCTATCCAAAGCAGGTAGCATAAGACCCCTTAAAACAAAATGTTGTATTACCCGCCCACACACATTCGTACAATTTGACGCCCTTTGTTCTGCATTGGTTGATGCCATACGATTTTACGAAGTAATCTACGACCGAGAGAACTTTCACTTCCTACGCATATCCCCTTCTCTTAGTGTTCAAGAATAGCTATTTCCTATTCTCATGAGAATTTTTCGATAGGGGAATATTTTTCTACTGGAATTTTTCGTGCGGTTTCGAGAATAGTCCCCCAGGACTCCTACTCTCCAACTCGAGAAAATGGTCATATCATGAGAATAGTGGGCGTGTTTCTTCTGACATGCTCCTGACATTAGGATTTGCTATTCTTGAAAGTTTCACTTCTCTTACGAATCGTGAGAATTTTACTATCTCGGAAATTTGTAGGAGAATCTTGAAATGTTAAGAGAAGCATGCGCATATATTATAGGTTTTGTTGGCTTTTAGGCCACTGTTGACAAATTGAATTGAATTGAATCTGATTAACATAACCAATAACTAACGGAATTTATCGGAAGATGTTACTTTGAGTGTTGTATTTGATTAAATTGGTTACAGATAGTTTGTTGGTTTAACTGCAGACGATAAATTTGATAATAAGGTGCCTGTAATAAATTGATAAAGTATTACAGCATAGGTGTTGAGGCAATTTTATAGTGTTCTGATATTTTTTAACCATCGATAGAATTTGAAAACGCGATTTCGCTCAAAAAATAACTATAAAAAAATTCTTCTTTATGTTTCTTAGCTTGCACATGTGGCTACGAATCGATTACGTGTAAAACGATTCTCTATTGATTGTAATAAATTGCTTAACCGTCGATTTTATTCTAATTGAATACGAATCACGCTGACTGAGCAGACCTGCCTTTTTACGAATAAGTTAGAAAGAGATAAAATGTTTTGATATTAAATCCTCACTTGTACTTGCCACTTACTTCACACTATTTACGATATTATCTATGAAATCTGGCAACGTTTACGTTTCGACCGATCTACTACTACAAATTCGAGAATAGGGATTTAAGCAGTTAAGAGAACGTATTGAGAGAAGTGATCTATCCCTTCCCTCAATAGAGCGATCACTTCTCTTACGCTGGGGAATAGAGGGCCAGTACACTTACGCTTGCGTACGGGAATTTAAAATTTGCGACATAAGACACTGCTATTATGACACTGCATTTATAAGGTGCTTTCGTTTTACATGCGCGTCTGAAGTTTTGCTTCACTTCAGTTACCAACCGCGTTCTTTTTAAAAATCAAATGATATGGAAATGCACTTTACTGAAATACGTCAGATGAATGTGAAGCAGACTAATGCCGCGTCACTTGATGTGATACGCTTCACCTAACATATAAGAAGCGTTCGTTTTTGTGTTTCACTTGTTTCTTGCATTTCCGTAATACTTCAGCTGACGTCACAACTGAAGCGAAGCGCATGTAAAACGAAAGTTATAATAGAAGTAGTCCAACCATTACCGGCAAAGTTATTTTTTTGTGTGTGGTGGATGCTTAGTATAATAACTTTTTTGTTAACGTAAAAAGTATCTATTTAGAATTAGATATTAGAAAATTGTCTAGGAACGAATTGATAATACAGAGTTTGACGTAGTCTTTCCTACCCGCAGTCGACTACACATTGCTAATGTAGGTATCTATCCGCAGCTGAAACGTGTTTGCCCGGTATATACTAACGTATCTTCAAACAAACCACTTATTATTTAGTGTATTAAACTGCAAAAGGGATAAGTGAAACCACAACTGTTTTAGTAATTCGTATTACCGCGAATCCCCTTTGGGTTATTACATATCACAAAATTAGAAGAGTGAAAATAAAGAGAACGTCGGAACGCACCGAATGAGGCGCCTGTTTATCGATCGTTCCATTACGGACATTTACCTTTGAAAGTTCGCGGTATCCTGTAGATGGTCTGCGTATAATGATTTTACCAGACACCTTTAGACTAAAAACAAAAAAAAGATATCAGCTTTCGAGGTCGCGCGAGAATTCGCACTTTTTTGTGAGGTTAACCTTTCTCCAGGGAACTATGTAATAATGCACCACCTTAAAGGGCTTCATAATAAAACTGGATGTTGATGTTATACTCGACCAATAGGAGCTAATTATATGTTAGAAATACGTATAGTGGTATTAATTGTTATTGAATAATTAAAATAAATGATTTTTAATGGAACTTAATTTAAAATTATAATACATTAACAACAAAATGAGAATATTAGAAAAAAGAAGGAAATCAATTTAGCGCTTGTTATGTCGACAACTTAAAAATATATTTTGTTGAATTTCAAATAACAAATAAAATAATAGAATAAATAATAGAGAAAGATAATAGAAACAGACTATACAAAGTTAACGAAATTAGATTTAATTTTCGCAATTTCATAGATGTGAATTTATAATTATTCTAAATTAAAGTAAATCTGGTATTAATGGTTGTCGTTTCTGAGTTACTATATATGCTATAACAGTTAGTTACTTTACTAATAAAATTGTGTGGTTTACACAGTAAGATATAAACTCAATTTTATTAAAAAACTATGTATAATGGTCCCAATGAAATCTTAATTCGTACATGCACGAGTATATTTATGCATAGATTCTTACTTAGCTAAAAATTTTATATTTGGTACTGACATCGTTGTAAGCTAACTACGTAGTGGATTTAAAGTTAGGTATATTATATAGTATTTAAACCGCGATCCCAGTTGGCAACAACATGACAGACAAAGGTAAGGAGGGAAAGGGTGTAACCATGTGCTGTTACGAGTACCGGTAGTCCAAGATGAATTGGATTTGGGCGAAAGACGAAAATAAGTATATTGCATTATTTATATGCAGAGGATGGGGTATATTATCTACCTAGGTTAGCGGACGGCTATCAATTAATTGGTTATTTGGATTAATGGCGTCGTAATGCATATCGTACTGAATGGAAATTGTGCAAAAAAAATCCCGAATGGAGGTACATATTTTCCAAATTATATATACCTAATCAGATAAGCGAATTTAAAAAATGGACTCGTATTTTTTATTTTATTATATCTTTATTGTTTATTGAGGTATGAGTTTTTAAAGTTTCGATTTTCAGCGCCATTATAGAAATGTGGTCGAATATTGAAGCACAAGACTGCTGACGTCACGCAGTGTCGCATGGTATTTTTTGTGTTGGTTTAAATGCAATTTGAATGTATATCTCCCTTGCATTTATCACTTACCATGAAAATATGTTCGACATCACAATCATTACATTTCTTAGACAAACAGAAATAAAATATTCATTAGTCTACCAACGAAAGACGAAATTTGAAGAAAATGGCATGAAGCTGCAGGCATAGCTCTGCGTAGAATAAGTTATTTTTGTTGTGACAATTTTAATGTAAGTTATACAGTATTATCTTAGTGACTATCAAATGTGAACCAGATCGTTAGGAAACAGAATTTCGAGCAGTGACAAATCCTCTATGTAATCTGCGGTTCATATTGTTTAGGTATTGCACGATTGCTCCACATTTTCGAGTTACCTAAATTTATTAATGCAACAACGAACATGACTTAGCAGCTGTGCATATGTAACTAACAGACTAGGAAATTGTGGCCGGAAATCCTGCAAGCATTGATCAATGGAATAAACCCATTCTCTACTATATGTATTATCTAATTTTCGACCCAGTTCTAAAGTAACTTGTAACCCTAAGATATTAACAAATAATCACATGTAAGCTTTTCTAATTTAGGTTTCTCTAAAGCTAAACTGAAAAAAACTAAAAGCTGTTACAATTTGAAGTACAATTTAAAAGTATCGCAGTGTCATCAATCGTACCAAAGGAAATACTAAAAAAAAACAGTTACTCTAATCAGGAAAGATTTTGAAAGTACGCTGTTCCATAAGCAAATGCGTATACGACAGATGTCTTGACATACCTATCATAGAGTATAGCCAATATAGCACACTGTTTCTAACAATTAATAAAATATTCCCACAGTGTTAGACTAGTGACGTAAAAATGGTTACTTGGTTTTGTTTTCCGTTTGATATGCGAAAAATAATAATGATTTTGAATGTCTTTATTTAATCTATATACATATGTACTTGTTTCTACGAAAAAAAACGGCGATTTCCACTTTGGTAGATATTTAAGATATAAACAAAAATACTCATATTACTTGGAGCACTATATCAAGTTGCCTTATTGGAACACAAAACGTTTTTGTGCAATATTTGTATTATCGACGGTGTTGTAAATATTGATAAAAGAAGATTAACAGTAACAGAATAATGCCGACAAATACATGTTTAAAATACTTTAAAAACATTTTAAAATTGCAATTGCGACGTTTTCATAATAAATGTTTTTTCTTGAAAATATGTACTTTAAAACGTTTTCAGGTATTTTAAGTTCTTCATATGTATTGTTTATTAGAATGATATAATTTTGAACCATTTTAATAATGCCGACAAACGGATGTGGGCGAACGTAATTATTATGTTTTATATACGTTTTACATACGTAATTGGTACAAAAAAAAAACGTTTTTGATATGTTGTGTGTTATTAGGGCTGGAGGGCCTAGGAGGGCAGACATGATTTTGCCTTATTGGTGAAAAAGTTTCCCCATTCAAACAAAAATTGACGTGTCTCGGAGTTTTTTCGTATTTCTTGATGTTTTCGACTTATTTAAAGTGGATCGTTTTCATATGAATGTTCTGTATAATTTCAATATGAAAGTTCTGAATCATTATTACAAAATAAAGCTATAAATCAATTCGTGGTAATAACTACGTGATATATTATGCAAATAGATCATTAATAGGAACGTATCATGTTTTAGTCTTGTCTACATTTCGATTACAGATTACAGTCTACCCTTGTCAGTACACTGAAAGACAGCGATAACGATAGCAATATATTATATGTAAATTGTAGCATTAAAGAGAAAATGAGGAAATTACAGTCTGAAATGGTTCGTGATCCGGGCGTTATTACACTTTATATCAACACAAAGCCTATGCCAGTAAATTGCTAAATCTATTGTATTACTTTTTTAATTTTGGCTAATGCACATGAGGTCTTTTCGGGTCGATAAAAGGTAATAATTTTCAAGAGAAATTATATAAAATTTTATGAGAAAGGTATCGGTGAGTTAATTGCGATCGCAGAAACTGAAGAAGACCGTGTAGTAACCTTATACATTTTTTGTGATCATAGTACATACATAATTTACAAATTAGATTAATTAATTACTGAAAACGTTTGGTAATGTTTCGTAATCAGATTTATCACCTTTAAAGGAAATGTATATAAGCTTCTAAATAATTCTAAATAACAATAAATTTCTAATTTTTGTATAAGATATTTTATCTTATACAAAAATGAGAAATTTATTTTACAATAATAGAAAGTAAATTTCAAAAATTATATTAAAAATTATGCCATCTACTGGGAATATACCTATATTTCTTTCTAAGTATTTAAAATAAGTACCTACTCATAATATTAATCTATAATCTTAATTAATTTTGCAGAGTTGCCACATGATTCATACAAATATTTTAACTGTTAACCCTCCACTACGTTGTTATCGAACAATATTTACAGATGTCTGAGTTGCAGCTAACTTCGGCCCCGGAGACAGAATATTAAGTTATAGGAAATATATAAAGTTATAGGTATAGTGGAAGAATGCAGCTTCAAATCTGCAGGTTCATATTTTCCACAATATATATTGTGTATGTATATGTATATGTACATTTATACATATATGGAATATTTCATTTAAAACGGAACATCCTGATTAACTCTTGAAAGGAGTATCTTATACAAAATCGTTATGACACGTGAGCTTTTATTCTTCGGGGGACACCTAAGAGTAAGGGTTAGATAGTCAATATATGTATGTACATACATATATCGCGATATTTGCTAGCCTACAATTTTGTTTTTTTGTGTGAATAACTGTTGTAAAAATGGGTGTATAGTTCTTACAGTCTTTAACTGAAAGCATAAGCAAAAACCAATTTTTTTACCACGGCTAGATTTAGAGTTATAATACTCCGTTAGTCGATAAATAATAATTATACATATTTACAAATTTTGTTATAAAGGAAAGGTAAGTAGAAAAATCTTGACATAAGAAATACTACTACTACTTGGCCACAAAATGCCTGCCTAAATCATTTTTTATTCCGATTGTGAAAAGAAAATCCGGAAAAGAAGTAACTCGATTAAATTTATTACATATTAATATTTAATCATTAAATAACAAAATCCTAGAATTAGAAATAGTTTCTCATAACAGTGACATTAGTTTTATCTGCCTTAATGAACATTGGCTGACAACTAATGAAATAGATAATGTTATTGTTGACAATTACTATCTTGTATCTAAATATTGTAGACCGATGAGAAGGCATAATAATAATAATAATATGTATTTGTTAATTAACACAGTACATGTGTATATATCATGTCAACAAACAAAAAAAGGATTAAGTAAATACAAGATGGTAATATAATATAATAATTAGACATAAACTCTAATTCTACGAAATAAAATAAAAATAAAAGATGATTCTTTAAAAACTAAAAACTAATTCCATGACATAACGTAAGTACAGTGATCTTCCATAAGGCTAACTGTTACGGACCGCAAAAAAGTCCTCTAATTTATAAAACATATGCTGATACAGGAATTCTTTTAGACACTTCTTAAAACTCGACAATGGTTTTGCTGTCCTTATTACCTCAGGGAAACTGTTAAATATTTTAGTTCCCATACATGTAACTCCCAAACTCGTGACTGTAAGTGTGTGTCCGGTAGAATGCAAGTGCTCTCTTGACCTTGTATCATAGTCATGATATTGGGCATTCGTGTTAAAATCTGCTAAATTTTTGTATACGTAACACCCAATTTCCAAAATATAAACACTTGCTAGTGGTAAAATGTGTAAGCTACGAAAAATTGGGCGACAGGAATCAGTAAAATGTGCTCCTACAATGACTCTTACAACTGACTTTTGTGCCAAAAATACTTTTCGTGCTGCTGGTGAAGAACCCCATAGGAGAATACCATATTTAATCCTAGATAGAATTTCTGCATAATACAATGATATCAAGCATTGCCTAGTCACCTGCCGTTTGAGGCAACGGAAAATATAGCATTTCTTTGACAATTTACTTGCTAAGAGTTTGCAATGTTTATTCCATGATAAGTTATGTTCTAATGTGATCCCAAGAAACTTTGTAGAGCTGCATTCCGCTAAATTACGCCCATCTAAGGATAAATTAGGAAGATCTACATATCTTTGTCTCGTATGGAAGATCATGTATTTTGTTTTTTCTAGACTTAGAGACAATTTATTGTTGGAAAACCAGGCTGATAGTGTACGTAGCAAATTATTGGATAGGTGATCCATATCTGAATCGGTAGTCAAAATGGAGATGTCGTCAGCATAAATAGTTAAAAACACATCCGACAAGAAAAGAACTATGTCATTGATATATAGGCTGAATAACACTGGTCCTAGCACCGAACCCTGCGGAACTCCCATCGTCACAGGCAAAACATGCGATTGAACATCCTCTGTCAGTCCCTCTAAATTGGTATGTTTTATCTTGACAAATTGAATTCTGTCGTACAAGTAGGTAGCAAACCACGTAGCCACATTGCCTCTAATTCCATACATCTGCAATTTCTCAAGGAGTATGCTGTATTGCACACAATCAAATGCTTTCTTCAGGTCACAAAACACACTTATACTAGGTTTCCTTTCTTCAGTGTTGCCCAAAACCATGGTGTAATATTCAATTAAGGCTGTTTCGGTAGATTTTCCCTTTCTGAAACCGTGCTGAAATTTTGTTATAGTCTCATGTCTGTTTAGAAAACTATTTAGCCTTTCTAGCATGCTATATTCCACAACTTTCGATATGCAAGATGTTAATGCAACTGGACGATAGTTATCCAGTGCTTTATGACTTCCTTTCTTATACACTGGAATTACGGCAGCTGCATGCAGGCATGGCGGAGTATGTATTTTTGCACGGTATGATATAGAGTGCACTCCTATTAATCTTGATTATTTAAATAGTGAAATCAACTTTGAAATAGCTGGTCTTAGATCTATAGATCTTTACATCTTCATCTTATCGATCTCCTCTTGGTGACTTTGATGTATTTTTAGATTCTTTAACTCAGTTACTAGATAATTTTTTTGGTAAAACTATGATTATTAGCGGGGATTTCAATGTGAAATTTAACACCTTCGATTCAAATGCGACTGTTATATGTAATTTGTTTGCAACTTACGGCTTGATTTCCCTCAATTTGAAAAGTACACGTGCCAATGCTTGTCTCGATAATTATTTTACTAATTTAAATTCGAACTATACAGTTCTAAAAATCATTAATAGCATAACATCTGATCAGTCCGGTTTACTTTTAACACTTGATATTGAAACTGATTTTAAAAAACATAACTCAGCTGAATGGTACACCCCTATAACCCAATTGGGATTATTAAAATTGTATAATATTTTGGAACAGGTAGATTGGTCATTCATTTCCGATTCTTACTTAACTTTAGATGTTAAGACTAATATGTCTCTCAAAACAGTTACTAATGCTATGACAATCAGCTTTCCTAAAAGACTAAAACATTTTAAAACTTCCTATATTATATGGTTTAATCGTGAGTTATACACTATGCGCGAAAATTTAACTTTCATGAAACATATTAATCCTAGAAATCCTACCCTTGAGTATATAAAAGCTTTACAGAAACAGTACAGGTCGGCCTTAAAGCATGCTAACACTTATGCATACGATAAGTACATTTCTGAACATAAAAATAACCCAAGAGCAGTATGGCGAATTGCAAATAAAACATGTAAAACGCAGATTAATGAAACAAACTTATATGCTGACACTTTAAATAACTTCTTTGTTAATACAGCTAGTGAAATCCTTCATAATCTTCCATCTTCTAACCTTGATCCCTTGTCGTTCTTTGGAAACTTTTCTGATATTGATTCCTTTAATTTTCAACCTGTTAGCTATACTTATGTAAGATCAGTTTTTAATAGTCTTAAAAATTCAGAGATTTACACTGACATTGAGGCCAACTGATAACGATCTTAACAAACCCGTTAGATTACTCGGTGTTCTGTTGGACCCTAAGTTAACCTGGGAGAGTGACATTGATGACCTGTGTGTAAGACTAACAATTTTTTTTAATTAGATCATTAAAAAATAAACTCCAATATATTTAAAATCCGTATATGCTGCTTATTTCCATTCAGTTATGAGTTATGCCATCCTAGTTTGGGGGCATTCTAGCCATCTATTCAAAGTCTTTAAGTTACAACGGAGATGCATCAGATTGATTGTGAATTTAAACTATAGAACAGATTGTAGCAATTGTAGCAAAAATTATGAAACAATATTTGCTGTCAAAAAGCTTCTATTCAGTTGAAGAATATTTGTCCAATAACTTTAGTGATATAAACCAATACCACTAATGCACGATTATTTTGTTGTTTTTCTTTGACATATGTAAAAACTATTTTTTGTGTATTGGTATTAATAAAGATATTATTATTATTATACTAGAATGTTTAATTAGTATCAAGAATACCAACACACTTAACTATTCATAAACGAAAATTGCTGAGATATCAAAGTTTCGCTCCACTAGTTATTGCTTCCTCTTATGTAACTGTTGCAGTTTTGAATTAGTAACCAGCAATAACCTCTGGTTATGACGTTATGAATCCCACTTACCCTTATATCGTTTATCCATTTTTGCAATATCTTGAGGGTATCTTTCCCTCTGTTCATCGCTCTTTTTTTTCTAAATTAGCGGGAAAGAAGTACAAACGCGACTTCAAAAAATCTAAGCAACATTTCACACCCTACAATTTTCCAGTTTTCTAATAAATTAGCTACAATATCTTGGTAGTTTTCACTTTTTTGATTTACCAGAAGATGTTTGCAAACATTTTTAAAAGAAGTTCACATATCACTAAAAGTGAGTTATTTTTTGCGAAATATGAGTAATTAAGTGTAAACACAGTAGCAGCATGTTAGGCAGAAAGTGTACCTATGTATGTAAAAATCGTATAGAAAATAACAATGAAGACAAAGCAGATCAATGCAACGATAATGAAAGTGATTGCTCCAAGGACGTGTTAATATTACCTGGTATACGAAGTCCTCAATCATCGGACATCCTCAAATATGCAGGAACTACGAAAATGAAGATGTAGTTCGAAAAAGGGTCAAAAAACACCGGTACGATGTAACACTGACATAATTCATTCATAAATAATCCATTCATCCAACGTTTGAAAAAAGGTGTACATTCCTGATTTTAGTTAGAACATATTCCATGGTCTTCACTTCTTTACAATTTAGAAAGAGTTGTTGGTTCTAAGCGTAAGAATTATTGATGAGTGCCAAGGATAAAAACTAAGAAAGGTCTACCCTCGTCCTTCTTAGAGACAGTATAGCTTATACTGCACGAAGGTTATTCGTCTTATTTTGCAGCTATGGATGTTTGTACTTTTTCCCTAAGAATGTTTTTTCTTCGTGAATTCTTAAAAACAACGCATCGTCCTTTCTCATTTACGGCCTCTATAAAAAACAGTACATGTATATTTCAGGATAAATAAGTATTCATATGACTTTTTCTTTAAACGCCGGTCCTACAGATGTAATATAAACTTTTTGGAAATAATTTCTATTACTTAAATACTTTGAAACAAATTTGTAGTAGCATGTTTTACACTAGATTTTCTATTTATTATTAAAGTTTACAGATAAACCACTATCATTCATGTTTTGTATATAAAAAAGTTACTAACAAAAATCTATACTGGTATAATTATACATTTCTTGAATTTATACTCGAATATCTGAATAAAATATTAAGTAAAATCATAATTTGGTAAAATACATTGTTAACGTAAATTTATGTTTAACGGTCCAGTAATTTATTGCCAAATACTATACATACATCTCTTGTCTGTACAATAAAATACGGCAGAGGAAAGTGTTCTAAAATGACAGAAGTGGTTAGTAAATAACCATCTGTAAGATCCTTCAGGCAATCCTTCAATATAGAGCTAATAATAAAGATATGAAAAGTAGAAACCGAGTAAGTTGAATACATTGCGATCAGTTTGAAATGTGCTGAATTGGCTACACTGATTTTAATATGGTACTACTGTGTAACATGTTCATGAAATAAATGTTGACACTACGGTTTTGACATTAGACATGACAAATCAATATGGACCTGAGACTTTTTTGTTGCCAATTCAAAACGGTTTAATATGGGTTCAAAATCAGCAATAATAAACGTCAATTTTCGATTTACTTGCTCGAGTGTAATGGTAAATTTATGCAAAATTCGGTCGACTAAAAAATTACAACAGATCTAATATTTTACTATTTTTCATACGATATGTTAAGATGCTCTAAACGATTTCGTTAAATTGTTTGGCGCAAAAATATCCTATTTAGCGTTTCGTCGCACACTTTTCTAAGGATCTCAACGTCAATATGTCTGCAAACATGCACTACTTTTACACGTAACTCTTGAAGAGAATGAATTTCGATTTCATGATCTTAGTGCTTAAAGTGACAGCGAAGACATTGGAAGACATATTTAAATAATGCAAGTGTCAAACATGAATTCAAAGAGTCATTATGTCCCAGACAGCCATGGACGTTAAACCTAAAATTAATGAAACGTCATTCAAAGTAACAAACAAAATAGACATTTATTATTGTTGATTAGGTATGGCACTCATATCAACAAAATTCTATTTTATGTTTTTCAAAAGGTAGTGCAGGCTTAATAAAAGACACCCGTTTTAAAATTTATTGCTACCTAAGACTACCTAAGACTTTTAAATAACTGCAGACAAAATGTATAGTGAAATAAAACTTGGTTCTATTACCTACTATGTTTATATGAGTGAATAAATTTTTATGAAATTTTAGCCTGATATCATACTCAGTGAGCCCTTTCAAATGAGGTGGTACTCGAACTATATCGCCCCCTGTCGCCAATTTTTGAAACTAAATAGAAATTTTACTTCAAGAATGTAGAATATAACATTTCATATTAATGAGCTAAAACTGGAAGTTCTCTATTAAACCGATCTTAAGTTAGCAGGGGGGTTAGAACCGCACTGTATACTTTTGCATGTATGCCTAGACCAATGTCCGCAGCACAAACTAAAACATTTAATAAGTGGTAGCGATTTTTTTGAGGTTACAGATACTATAATAAAAAAGAATCAGATACAATGCAGTAGCTTGATGCCAGTTTTTTCACTCCTGTAAAATATATTAAACTGATAAACGTTTGTCTAAGGGGTATGGGAAGGCTGTAATTATAAAAAAGTGAATTAAGTGGATTTCCAATCACAGTATGGATTCACGATTTTTTATAGCCGTCTTTTTGTGCCTACGGATACTAGATATATTGATTCTGAACCATACCTAGAGAAAGAGAATATGTTGGCCGAAGATATTCGAAGAGATAATAATAATAAAGAAACAGATTAAGTTAATTTTTTTTCATAAAAATTGATACTGAAAGTTTTTAATAAGATTCCCCAATTGGTTATTTTGTCGCAAAATGGGAACAATACCTGAATTTGCTAAGCTTGTGTGAGCAGTAACTCTGACTCAGTACTCGTGTCTCACGAGGAGCTTACGCGGAAAGTATCTCAAGCATTGTTTATAGGACACATTTGGAATTATTATTATTATACCTAGTTCGTGTCATTTATTCTTTTTTAATAATGTTGGGCCAAATAACTAACAATTGTGATACAAAACTATTAAATAAATCTTTAGGAAAGAAAAGAAAAATATGCAATATCCTAATAAAAAAGAAAAATAATTTTAGATTTTGTTAAACAAACAAATAAAACAAAATTAAGCACAAAGTATAATGCAGACTTAAACTTTAGAATAAATGTTCAAAAACGTTTTCATTTTGTACAAACCACTTGGTTATTCCTTTTAGTGCAATGCTATAGGTTACATTCCGTATGTACTTAGTGATTGCAAAGCTTGCGCGATCTGCTGGCAAGATGCTCAAAATTTCAGATTTGTTCTACAAACAATGTTTGAAATTGTTTCTGCATAAGCTCGTTGTAAGACACAGTGCATATATAAAATATTGTATACAGAAAAGCTTAGCGAGCTGCAGTATCTCATAAAAATGGTGGAAATTACTGCATTCAGAAAAATTAAGTTTAACACAAAGCATTCTTCAATTTTTAGTTATTTAGACTTAACTTAGAACGCAGAACTTTTGAGTATATTTGTGCTAATTTCAGAAAAATTAATTATCGATACGTCCAGCAAAAATATAGTATAGAGCACTGATTCAAATATTAAAAATCACATCTGTTGTAGTTTTCAAGATATTTATAAATATGTGAAAAAATGTTTTGTTGTTGTATAAAAATGCTCTTTAGTATTTAAACCGGAATATGACAGTTACAGGTTTTCCTTTGTGAGTACGACGGTAACAACGGAATAAATTGAGGTGCGTATAACATTAACTTAATTATCGTAAAATTTTATTATGAGATATCTACGGAGTACTTCAGCAGATTTCTGTTAAATTAAATAAAACTAAAGCAAATTAGAAAATTGCTTTTCAGTAGAAATGCACACATCAAAGACGAATAGACTGCATTCAATTAATTTTACTTCAGATGAAAGTTTCGAGAATCGTCTTTTTAGCCACAAGAAACTACTGTAAAGGAAAGTTAATGAGTTGCTGTAGGCTACCTTATTCGTTTCATACATATATGCAGGAAACATACAATAGATAATTGCATGTTCGCTGTTCAACATCGTTACATTGCGCAACCACCACTTGACATGGCAAAATTATTTTGTGGCAATATGCATTTGTGTTAGACTGTTGATTTATTCAAGGTAGTTAATATTAGATCAACTGAAATTAAGAAATTATAAGAATTGAACTGGTTTGCTTTATTGAAGCTTTTGAGGATGTCTATAATCAATACATTTCAAAATCAACAAGAAGTACACGTTAAAGATAAAACAGAAAACTTAACTTCTACTGACGATTTTCATCAATCTAAAACTAGAGTTTTGTAATAAATTATACCGTATACTACTAAGTAGGTATAAATTGTAGCAAATAAGAATCATAAATAGAGATGCTACATCGTTTGGAAATGTTTGTAAAAGCAGTAGCAGTGACAGTGGTGCTTCTAGTACATACGTTGATATTCCGTAGAACATGCAACTTCAGATAATGCAAAATGAAAAATGGTGAATGCCAAAACGATAAGGATATAAACCGTATTTGCATGAACATTCTTTAAGGTTTTTCTTAATATTCTTTTAGTACTGTGAAATTCGCTTTTAATTTACATAATTACACCGCTCGAAGCGTTCTAATATCTTTTATAGTCTTCGTTCCACTTGTGTTATTGCTTGTTTTGAATTTTATGAGATATTACAAAAAAGTACACCAATTTCATTCTATGGAGATAGCTTTAACGACAATCGTAAACTTTATATAGTATTAAGTTTCAAATAAGAGATCCGAAAGTCGTAATGCTATTCCTATTCTCGGAATACAATGAGAAATATGATCAAGCTCTGTAGTACCGCAATGCATAACGTTATAATTGGACTTTGTTAAAATTATTTTAAAAATGCGTCTCGAAAATACGTTAGCTTCTTTTTCTTTAAGAAGATTATTAAACAAAATAGGCGCGTTAATAGGGAACTAATGGCAATATATCATGCCACTGACTCGATAAATGAAATGTTAAGGTCGAAAGCCAAATATGTGTTCCTATATAAAATAGTAAATGTAATTCCTTTGTATTATTTATATTATTATTACGCAATAATCTCTAATAAGTACTTAACCAAATTTTTAGTACATATTCGCCAATTAAAACACTAAATTGACTTTTACAAAGAAACTATAAGAGATAGGTATAGGGAACCTTAATAACATTTAAAACAGAAAGGACATTAAAATCGGATGACGATGTTAGATACAGGGTGTTCCATTTAAAATAAGCAAGTTATTGAACATTAATGGTACCCAGAGTTAGAGGGAAGATTTTAACTACCCTGTATAATTTATAGAAACCATATTTATTTTAACATGAGATGTAATGGTTGTGCTAATGAAATAATACAACTTGAAACACGTAACTTAAGTACGTACGTCAGGTACTCATCCTAAATATTGATCTACATTTTTGAAAATTATTAAATATCTTAGAAACTGTCGTACCTAGGTATAGGGAATATAACAGTAACTTGCCTTTATTTAGTCTGCGTCGTCGAAATATGCAATAATATACATGGTGTTCCATTTAAATTTTGATAACTTTGATGTGTAACTTTCTTTTGGAACACCCTGTATATTTCAAAATAATTTAGAACGTGCTCCCAATGGACCTACACTTGCTCCAACAAAAATATTTGAAATATCTGCTACCGTTTTTTGTATATCAACCGAGGCGAATGTGGTGCCCCACCCTGTATATACAAATTATTATTTTTTTGAAAAAGTCAGTCATAAGTGACTGCCGCTTATTCTTAGCCAACTTTTGTTTAATTGACATCCGACATTTTTTAACGCAAATTATTTCGTTTTAATTAGTGTCGTCTTGTTGTTCCAGATATTCCAATAGACCATTGGTTGAATATTTTTTGATTCATCGAAGCTTTTTTCTGGTTGTAATAATCAACAGAAAAACATTGCATCTCTGTTCCTTTTACATTTTCAAACTCAGAGCTTACATTGTTGAAGTTATGAATAGAAATATTGGATCGCAACTTTGTTGGCTTCTATTGTATTAAACTTATTAACACAATTATATGTTTTCAAAACCCTAAAAAAGAAGCCAAAAGGAATAAACGTATTGAATTAAAAAAAAAAACTAAAAATTGACCTTTGGATAGAAAAAATACATGAAAAATCTGAAAACAGATACAAAATTTGCATAAAAATATGTAAATGAGACAGAAATTTAAATACTCAAAATATCTAATAATTTATGAGGATAGAAGGCGGTATCAGATTACAAAATTCAGCCTGTATGGTCGACTAGTATTGCTATCATTATCTGTTCCCATTCGGATAAATTACTTCTAAATGTAGATTTAACTAGGTTAGTTCTGAGCAGAGATTGTAGTTCCCTGTTTGTAAAGCAAATCTATTATTTGTTTCCTTTAATTCGTTGATGATTTTTCAATTCTTCAAAAGTATTTACCAGTGTTGTGTATAGCAAAGATTTTATGTGGTATTGGAAAAAGGAATCCAGAACATTCAAACTTGGATTAATTGCAGTTTGTGGTGTTGTTTATTCTTTTCCTAACCATCTGTGTTCATATGTATATGTAGAATGTTATTGATGCTCAAAACATGCTGATACACTCTCACGAACTATGCAGTGCCTCTTATGGAAGTCCTACATAATTTTGGGTGTTGTGACATTACTCCTCACAGAGGCAAAGTTCATTTGGATCAGAAGTTTGAAAGTTCTCATTCCCATGATGTTCCAACATCGTTGTGGTTTGCTCTCTGAGCGCAACATAGATCTGTTAGCTATTGTGCACGCACACAGAAAAAAATGTTCTTGAATTAAGGAAATATACTGTTTTACCCAAATATTTTTAATGCTAGAATATTTTTGTTTTGATTAAAACACATTTTCTTGGAATAAATAGAAGCGTTTAATACAATCCAGACTATATATATTGTAAAATACGTATTTGCTCTGAATAATTTCCCTATTTGTGAAATAGCTGAATTGCAAATTTTGAGCAGCTGCGTTCGAGATTATATGCGTGTATGAAGCGTTATACGTGCATTCGACTTCAATCTTTTTGTCTGCGTCCACCATTTTGCAAGAATTAGATACATATACATAAGTTTTTTATAGTTAAGGCGTGGAAATTATGTGGTATTAGTGTAATTTAGCTTCATGGGAATTGGAGGAATAATTTCAACCAAACGTTGTACTTGAAGTAAACCCATTATATTCTTACATTAAAACAATGTTGCTTTGCGTCACAACAATTTCCTTAGAAAATAATATTGTTGTGATAACGCTATATAGTTTTGCGGATATACAAATACGACGGGATTGTTTTGAACTGAAACAGTCTGTTTTAACTCAAGATAATATTTCTCTGCTTGCGGTTTCTAAGTGGTATGGATACACCAATAAATGTTTTTTAAGAGTTATAAAACCTGTATTTTTTTACATTTAACGAGCACTACGTTTGACGAGAATATTTTGTTTTCCATCAATCATTTGAGGGCTCATTGGATGACAACGACCTATGATTTCAGCGGTAAGAGTCATTTGCATTTTCCACTAGAATTTTGCACTACTTGTTCACAATTGGTTTAAGACAAGCTACTTCTACTAACACTGCGAACTATATTATTACACCTGGAATATTGCTGCAATGAATTACATTTATCGGACATCTCGTTTTATTCTGTCAGAAAACCTTTTTGTAGCCGTTTTCTTATATACTCGTATTTTAGAACCACTGCAACGACTTTATTTGTGAGGTCAAGCAAAAATTAATCTTTCTGGGGCAATACGGTAGCACATAATCGTATTAAATTCTCTTTTTCGGCAATTGACCGTATACATCACCTCATTTCTAAAAACCAATTAATATAATACTCTTTAGCAGCATGTTTGCAGTGTGATTTTTTGATAAGCACCATATACATAGGTATGTATTTATATAAGTAGGTACGTGTGTAATTGAATGTAGTAAGGGAAATTTTGCGCGAGATACTAGTATCATTGGTGTTACAACAGTTTAAGATCCCATAACACTTTAGCGAAATATGCCATCAGAGGGCAATATAATAATGTAATCATGGCGTATCATAAATTTAATGGTTAATTGTGTTAGTTGGGATATGTTTACATTTGTCGAAAGTTGTTAAAATAGAAGTGGGAGATGTAACCGCATGTTATCATACCGGTACATTAGGTATCTCGTTAAAATTTCACTTCAATGGAAATCTCTCTCATCCAATGTATTGTATATTACTCCGTATGTATGGCTTGGACTACTTTTATGTAGCGAGATAGATATGAAAACAATATAGTGATATTTACTAAAATTAAGGCGCTATTTATAATATATAATATTATTATATTAATTATTGATTTTAAACTTAAATAGATTTCTATTGCAAGTTTTGTCACTTCTTTTCGTGAAAGTATAATGTAGTGCAATAGAGCTTAAGATATGCAAAATGCCATTATAGCTATGATCTAGGCAACTCAAAACCTGCCGTAGAGGGTTAATGATAACATGTACTCATTTGGAGAGAAATTAACACTAGTGAAATATCTGAGCATTGGTCTGGCCTAAATGCTCACATTTCGACTTCACTTGATGAGTATAGCCAATAAAGCTCTCAGAGTTTTATGGAGGTGTAGAAGAATATTTAGTCAACTTGGAGACTCTCACTGAGAAGGACCCAGAACGTATATTAAGTAATGGTTGTATCTGTTGTTACTTATATGTCGCTAGTGTGATGGCTTTGTAAGTGCTCATAAATTATTCAGCCGGGTGCTAAGGCAGACTTGCTAGAATACACTGAACCGATGAGTGCGTCAGCTACTGCCCAAATACATATAAGGTTAATGTACTTAAAGGTTAGCAGAACTTATAGATTCTAATTATTATACGTGTGTTAAATTTGCATGACATAACAATTTACGGTTTTACATTTTCAATATATGATGTTACATAAACCAGAATTTTAACGTATTACATAGAACGCAAAATACATATATTTCATCAAAGTACGGAAAGTTTGAAATTTTGGTATCACATATGGAATCAACAGTATAACCGGTAATTACCGTCAAAACGGTTCGCTGGGGGTAATTATAGGCATTGTAATTTACGACAGCGCCTGCATCTTTTACCTTGACGTTTTATAAGAAAACCAGCGGAAATTAAAAAACTGTGTAAACGAATAGCATCGCCTTACCGTCACCTCAATTTAGCTTCCAATTCTTTCTTAAATTCATTTCTGACGTATTTAGAAAACACATTTCTCTCTCCGTTAAAGGTAATTTAGAAAAGTCTGTATTTGACGGTCAATGTTGGATGTTAATTACAGCAAGAAAATTAAGATACAAGATTCAATAATGTAAGACTTAAAATAAAACAGTCGTAATATATTGCAAGTAATACAAGTATGTATGTTCTATTTTTAAATCTTAAGCCCATATTAAGGCCTATATTGCCTGCGTACCAATATCTATTAACAAAGTTTGTAAAACGAGTAATTAAAGGTATCATTTTTGTAATCTGTGCGAAGTATTATGGTAAGCTTTTGGTGGAGTTTGTATTAATAAGTTTAAAATAAGTATCTATATAAAAAGAAATTATGTCTATAATTCTACGGCTGTAAATTTAATGTACCTGCAAATTATATTTAGTTAGTATTATAGACTAATTTTACTTGTAATGAAGCCAGATAATAAAAACTTCAGAACCGCACTGTATAGATAATAATAATACAATAAATTATAGTATAAATAATTACTTGTATAGGTATATATTATAACTGGTATATGTGAAAAAAGAAAATAAGTCAATATTTGATATTTGATGACTTGATATCAAATATTGACTTCTTTCCTTTTTGACGCGCGGCTTCTTCAAATTTATTTGTAATAATATTAAATTTGAATTTAAAAAAAACCGCCCGTCCTCGGTCGTAATTACATAATACTACAGATGGCTCGGCGTTCTAACGATCACAAATGTTACTACAGGTGAGAAGGAATGGTCTTAAAATGCGCTAATATGTGTTTAAAATCTTGGGCGCCACGGTGTATGAGCAATTCCTCTCGTGAACTCACAATGACGAAAGTTACTGATACCGAAATAAAGAAATAATTCCCCTGAGCGATTACTTCATTATTCTCGCTATAGCTTACTTTGTAAAATGTCGGCCGCAATCGCTCTTAACGTAATAAAGAAAAACATGTACTTACTTTACAGATTTTTTTATAATCCTTTCTTTATACGTTCTCAGGTACGTGCGGTAAATGGAGGATTTTGAATACTCTTACAATAAATAATAACACAAAATATGCAGACTTATTTGACACCAAATAAATGAAAATGCAGCAAATAAACGTATAACAAATATATTAAATAAAATGAATAAATATATGGATATACAATGTTAACAAATACTGGACTAAAACATTAATAATAAATGCACCTTTGGTCAATTTAAACAACCACGCGATTAAATGACTAAAACCTAACAGAGCTAAATATATATATACAGGGTGTTTCCTAATTGAATGTCAATATTTTAGAGGACGATTTTTTGGTCCATTTTAAAAAGAAAACTTCATATGAACGTATGACCTAAACGTCTGTCAAAATAGGTAGCTGAAATTCCGTACGAACGTCGCTGGCGGAATTTAATAAAATGTGGTGCACTCAATAATGCCTCTTGATATATAGTACACATATACCACATTTCATTAAAATATCTAAAGTACTATTGCATGAATTAATGAAAAACTATTTATTTTTGAAAACTTTACCACCCTGTATCACAAAAGTTAATACGTTTAGGTCATACATTCATATGAAGTTTTCCTTTTAAAATGGACCAAAAAATCGTCCCCTAAAATATTGATATTCAATTAGGAAACACCCTGTATATGGATGTAAGCAAACAACAACGGCAAAATTTATATGAAAGCAATAGTTAATAATTTTATCTTCTACGAGCACGTATTATGCAAGATAATAGTTTTATTGCCAAATACCTTTACGTTACTTCTTTATTTACGTACGCTCGCTGACGCTGATTCGTTCCGCCGAATGTCCGCTTCTTTCGGGTGCTTTGTCTTGAAGTTTTGGGCGTGTCCTTTTCTTGTAACCTTCTTTTACCAGTATTTTATATTTATTGGCTACGTGCTGGACCTTCCCAGTAACCACGGCCTTATTTTATACTGCTTATTTAAACAAATATATTAATTACAAAAACACTAACTGGCCCTAACTTGACAAATATATTTCACACTAATTGCGGAGCGAATTAGATTCTTTGGCGTTCGAACGAAAAGTATTCTGTTACATGCAGGGTCGAGCCAAATTCCTACGCGGTACAGTTCTAATCATAAGTCACCTGTTTGCTCGTTGTCCGTTAAAAATGTTATATTTTTTAACTATTAAGAATACATGAAATTTTCAAATATGAAAACTATACACGGTCACGGAATATATACAGTTAGGTGCATTACATTAATTAAAATAAAATAATATTCTTTAATATATTTAATAAGTACTTGTTTTCCTTATCACGTTAATACATTTAATAAAATAAAATGATTGAAATTATCGCGTCCCGTTACAGTACCCCCCTTACTTTTTTCGCGATACCGTAGCGTCCTCGTCGGTTATATTCACAACACTAATTGTTTCGGAGATATTACAGTGTTACACTTTAAATGAACAACCCTGTATATGTATCTTCTCCCAGGACACCACTCTTACAGCATGATTTCTGAAGAACGTACTCTGCATTCGATAGAGTCGTTGCAACTGTGTGATGGTTTTGTGTGATTTGTTAGATACCAACACTGATGTAACATAATATATTTTGCAATAATTCTTCTTTAATAAGAATAAAATTGGTATAAAAATTTCGATTTATCATCAACAAAGAAATCATTGATATAGGACTATAAATAATAAATAAGATTTGGCAAAAAAGGCTGGTTAACACGGAGTAACGCAACGAGAGGCACAAATGTCGTCAGTTCTGATGGTGAAGACTTATTGGACTAACGTACGAGAAGATAGTACCTACGTTAATGTTAACATTAAGGTTTTAATCAATTATCAAATGTTATAATTACGTATACCTACAATTTTAATCATATGTGCTGTGTAAATAAAAAATGTTTTACCTATTTTCCATAACAAAAGTCAATCATCAATAACCTACACGATTTATCGACTTTTCTCGTACGTCAGATATAAACAAAAGTTATTACATTTAATGTCAGAGTTTTACCAGACATTATTACCAATGAAAAATTGAGCAACGAAAACATTTACACTTCTGTTCAACTTCAAACTTTTAGATGAATAGAAAGCGCTTAGCAATTCACTTTGGTGCGTATAAACTTTGCTCTACATCTCAATTCTAAGCGTCCTAATATGAGACCCATCGTATGTACTTGATGTTTACAAATGCAAACACCTCCGCGGTAATGTCAACGAAAGGAAGCGCTTCGATCACGTCTGTTCGGAAAATTTAAATTCGTTGCGACTGACAAAAAGAGAATATATGTTCAGCGTAAAATCGATTTCTTATATGTTTTATATAGTACTCGAAATCTGGAAACACATTGAAGACAGATTTTTTTAACATGGATTGGTAATTATGAATCATAAGAAACTTTCATTCAAATGATTCAATTGTAAAAATCTAACTTCAAACAGCTTTTAGTGTTCTATTGATACAAAGAATTTTTAATCGTGCTAATATTTTAAGCCTGTTCGGATTTAACTATATAAAAGAAAAGACAATTTCTGGTGTGTACATTAAAAGTCACTGGAATCAACATAAAAAAACAGTTTTCGAATAAAACATTTCAAATTTCTTTCCAGTTTTTAAGGTTCTAGATTCAATTAAGGAATTTTCGAGTTTATTAAATAATAATAAATGTCTTTATTGTACCATAAAATTATAAAAGAACACAAAAGTCAATGAAAATTATATTAGGTACAACCAGTAGCCGTGAACCAGCTATAGCTGTTCTATCCTACCTACAGTATATGCAAATAACTAAGACTACTATTTGCCTAAAACTACAACCAAAAAGCAAAGGAAAACTAGTATACGCTCTGTTTGAATGCTATATATATATATATATATAATAAAAAAAATTGAATGCATCACGCCGTACTGCAATATCAACGAGTTACTGCCCAAGAAATAAAGCACTACGAAGTTTAGACCTAAATGTATGCACACACAAACATTTCCACTCACAGTTCAAAATATTGTATTTAAAATAAATACCATAAGAAAATGAACGAGTAAATAATGAAGTTCTAAAATAAGGAGGTGATATTAAACCACGAAATCTAGTAGTGATATTGTAAGCGGAAACGTATTTTGTGGTAAAGGTATGGTGAGATCTTATTCAACATTATCCTATGAAATAGCGCGCACATCTGAAGTTCGCGCCTATTAGCCATATTAAGCCACTTCAAATCAACCAGTCTATGAGAAACATGCTCAAATTTTCTAATACCATATACTCGTATATAGCGAATACAAGAATTCTGATCCTTCTGAATTCTATTAGAAATTATTTTGTCGATTGATAAATTGTACACCGAAGTACAGTAGGTAAATTGGGACATAACAAAAGCCTCGCAAAGTCTAGCCTTTGTTTGTAGGCCTGTGTAAATTTAAGACTGCTCTATGTGCGTAGAGTTGTTTAAGGTTGGAATATGCACATTTAATATATTGATTAATTTGCTCCTTGTACCTAAAATTATTGTCCATAATTAAACCAAGATTCTTTGCTGAGTTAACAATAGGTATAGCAGTAGAATTTACGTAACGTACGTACGTTAATAGTTATCGTATTCTGTAGTGAATCACACATTGCTGCCCTACCAAACAATATAGCCTGAGATTTGTTCGGATTCAGATGTAAGTTATAGTCCAACCCAGATCGAAAAATAGAATTTATGTCATCATTCAACTTTTTAATTGCAACTGCACAATCACGGGCCTCGAAAGATAAATATAATTGAACATCGTCAGCGTAAGCACGAAAAGAACATCCAACATCTTTGAATAACTGAGACGAATAAATAGTAAATACAATAGGTCCTAGAATAGATCCTTGTGGAACTCCGCAACAAACACAAAGGATCAGACAAGCGCGAGCCCAACTTAACGGACTGGAGTCTGCCCGATAAAAAAGTTCTTAATTAGAAGAGCAGATCGCTCACCCATACCAAGCTGATGATCAACGGTAGCTTTACTAAAGTCAAGCAAAACAAGTACAGTTATTAAACGGCTGTCAATAGCACGCAAAATATCATCAGACACCTTAAGCAGAGTCGTCTCGCAGCTATATTCTGTTCTAAATCCGGATTGTGTTTCAGGAAGAATATTATATTCTGTAACAAACACTTTCAGTTGATCCAAAATTACTCTCTCAAGTATCTTGGATATAAGAAGTCAAATACTTATTGGCCGTAAATGACTGTAATCGGTTGGATTCTTGATTTTAGGCAGAGGCATTACAATAGCATGTTTCCACTGAGAAGGAAAGAGTGAATACTCTATACAGTAGTTAGTAATATGTGTTATGTACGGTACAATATGTGGACAGCATAATTTGATCATTTTTATACTTAATCCGTCAGCACCGGGAACTATTGCTAGTTATCCCATTTATTATATCAATAATAGTCTTGTTATCAGTTAAATTAAAGTTAAGCTCAGAAAGACTATTGCCAGATAAATCGAGAACAAACGCAGAATTATGTATGTAAATAATCTTTTGCCTACAACGAACATATGCATTGTACAAAGTAAATAGTTGCTGTAAATATTGTGAATAAAATTCACCCTGGTTGTTGGTTGCGTAGGGTGGATGCGGAAATCACTTGTTAGAGTCTTATTACAAACCAGTGTGTTAAATAAACACTCATCAGATATGGAAAACGGCGTTTTTACGGGACTATAACTTAACTTATACTATAATTTAGACCTTTTGCACGAATACAGTGAAGGAATAACAGGTCTGAAAATATTTTTTCTGGATTGGGAAAACTATTTTGAATGGTTTTTACACTATTACAAATTAAAAATAAAACTTTTATGGGTTTTGTCACATGTTTAAAAAGCGTCGAAAATCATGAAATATCGTTTTTTTGCGATACAACCCGTAACTTTAGACCTTATGCGCGAATTCAGTAAAACAAGAATGGGTCTAATTATTTTTTGTATGCGTTAAGGACACTCTTAAAAACACTTTTTTCACTATTACAACAAAAAATTTATTTTTTGTAATTTTTGCATTTTTTTTTAAATTTACCGGTATTTTGACTTTTTTGGTAACTTTAGGCCTTGTGCGCGATTTCAAATTTTGAAAAAATTTTTTTTAATATTTTTTAATTTATAATGACGCATATGCGCAAGTTTTCCGCGTTATTAGAATTGTATTGCAGAAAAAAACGCGTTTTTCGATCCACTCTAATATGTAATAGACTTTTATATCTTGCCCTCATACATATTCTTATTCATGTAATTTCTTAATTACATAAATACTTAGAATTATAGTGAAATTGTATGCGATAGCGATTTAATTATACATATGTTAAGCTCGCATTAAGAAATTATCGGTTTAGGAATTTATAAATGATCCCTTGCATATGAAACTGGATTTAATACAAAAATATATTGTATATACATACATAGATAGTAACTTACATACGTAGTAATTTACATACAGTTGACCATACTATTACTGCTTTGCTTTCGGGGGCCCCAATAAAGCATACTTTTATGGCAGTTTGAGTCGATTCTAAATCAACCGAGTGTACATCGATATATAGTTTTCAGGAGGTTCGTAGTAAATAAACTGCAAAGTAACTACTCCATATATTTGAATACGATTTTTGCCAATTTTTTCTTAAACTATCTACTATGCTTCTATAGACACACTTTATTAGAATTAAATTATTTGATACAAATATAGACTTTACAAAATTCCCTATTTTTCAGTGCCTTGTTTAGAAACAATATTTGACTTATTAAAAATGTTGCACTACAGAAGCATAGATTAACATTTTTAGTATAAAATAAATCGAAAGTCTTAACTGTAGAAATAAACTCATAATGTTATTACACCGAAACCCTCAGATCAGTCATTTTTTTAATTTTCTCGCCGTAATCCGGGGATATCTTGGGTAAACTTACAAACACAACGTGGAAGGCGTAATTTAGAAACAAACGTATTTAAAATATTTTTAACAAAGAATAAATCGATAATTTAAAATGTATACTTGACCTTTCTAATCATCATAGAAAGAAACAACAATATAATCTAAAACAAACAGAAATAGCTTGATAATATAGATAGAAAATAATAGATAGAGAATAGTTATGTGTGATATAGGTGTTAATAATTCATGCCTTAGTATTCCCCAACAGCTTGCGCCAATTACAGGGGGCATCGGCTGGCCATGAGTTATTATTACGCCTGCGGCTGAAGACCGAGTTCAGATGTTACCTTTCCGCATTTGCCGTGGAATTTGGAAAACTACAGAAAACCAAACTCAGAAAGGAAGCAGCGGAGTTCGAACTCTGTACTGCCGGACTACGAGACAAGTGTATACAAGCCACTATGCCACTAGCTCGACATAACAGCGAGTTAAAACGGAGCATTTATTTTATCCGTTGCTGTATATCCAGAAATAAATTTAAATCGATGCGTGCCTCTTAGGATTCCTTTATAGATCCGCCCTCAATAGTATCAGAAGCTACCTCGTCCCACACCCCGTGAAGAAATAGAAACTTCATGATTGGGAACGTTTCACAGTTGTGCGGGAAGTTTAAATTTTCCTCATTTTTAGAAAAATTTATAAAAGTATGCTAACTCATACACTACTCTATGCATGTAATTCTTATGGTAGCAAAACCTTTAGTAAATCGATAAGCTGTCCCAGAATAAAATATTTATATCTTGGATTGAGTCGGTCTTTACTTGATGTAAATCCATTTTCAATGTGAAATAAAACAAACAAATGTTTCAGATTTACACTGAATACAGTGTAAATCTGAAACATTTGTTTGTTTTATTTCACATTAAAAATATTTATATATGTAAGTATATAACACCGCTATATACACAAACGTGGAATTACTACTATACGGTATATTTATTTACACTAACAACAATAATAATACTGTTCTGACTAAAAATGCTAACAAATAAATCGCTTGCAAATTCTTGCAGGACTGGAAAAACCAACTATCGAACAGTAGAAACACAATTACAATACGGATTGATATTGATGTAGTTGTGGAGTAAGTAAACTTTCAAGAAAACGAATATGTAATTTTTATCCGAACGTATTCATTGCTCGCTCTACCCTTTCTTAATCCAATACAACTGACAAAGATAAACCAATAGTCTGATTATTCCGGTAAATTCAAATAGATAGCAAAAAAACCTATAGTACGGAATTAAAACAAGGTCATTAAATTGAAACGGAAATTTGTGATGTGTACAGATATACAGGGTTTCCACGGCTGAGTGGGACATAGGGAGATAATATTCGCCGAAATCCGATTTTATATGTATTCTCCCTATGTCCCACTTCGCCGTGGAATCCCTGTATAGTACTCTCCGAGCAATCTATGTTTCAGTTGCGACATGAAATATAGTTTGAACGATATGATGAAAATTTAGGCGCGGCAACGTCCTTTTAAAACATTTAACAACCGAAACAAAAAAGATGGTAAAAAATGCATGTTTCATGAGACGTTTTGCGCACTCCTGTAACTTGGGTTTTAATATCAATGTCAACCGGTGTGCATAGGTTGCAGTTATGCAATTACGTAAGTTCAGTTGGAGCAATAATAAGCAATTTACCCAGGCGAAAGACTAGAAAAAATCATAGATTACATGAATATTGGGAGAAAACAGGACATTTGGTGTTTTATGGCAGTAATACGTAGCTTTCTTGTATTGATATTTACTATAAACAACTTATATTCAATATCAATATACATATATGTATATAGAAGGATCATTTCGACAGTACCTCGCACATTTATCTGTTCATTGTGTTAGCACATGTTGCGACTTAAGTATGTATTATACTTGGATATATTTTAATATAGAACAGTATTTCTATTTTCTCATCTACTAACATTAAAATTACGATTATTTACAAATGATATACGTATGGCATATCTTATTTTACTGGTTTTATAAAATGACGACAACTTAGTAAGCAGAAGGCTTATAGTGCCGAAGCAAATTGGTCTGTTTCAAATTTAACTTAGAAAGCACTTTAAAATTTATTATTATTTGAGAAGTAATACATATAACTAATCTTAAATTTCAAAATTATATTTCAGCAACCGACTCATTCCGAGATTAAACTTATCCAAGTCAAACCACATCACGCTTTTCCTCTAGGGATTACAGAGTTAGATCTAATTTCCTTTTAATTGCGGCCTATTTCAAGATTGAAGACGTTATCAAACCGATATTAATGGACCCCAATCCTATTAAGGATGTGTGATGTCGTGTGTAATAGAGACGTTGACTTTCCAAGAAACGGATATACATGAATGATGTAAAACGACAGCGTACTAAATGTCAGCGTGTCCGAATTTGCTGCATCGCTGAATACGGTACTGCTACGTGAAACTTTTAGAGGTAGGAAAGGATATAAGTAAATACGGATTTACAGCGAATTAGTTTGAAGTGAAGTACTAGCTAAGAGCTCTGGTCTACATTCACTTTGCGATAAACATAATATTCAAGGATACTCCAGAATTCTAATATTGGTAACCGATTTACTTTAAAATATACCAGTAAGTTTTAAACTTTTTTAACAACGAATAATTTCTAGGCGTAGACATAATATAATGTATTTTTCTACAACAACCAATTAATTTAAGCGATATTTTTACTTAACGCTGGTTACGATGGGTCGTGCTTCCGTCCGGCAAACGAAACTTCAAGGTTCGATTCCATGCATAGACATATTTTTTAAATAAAAATGTTGCTTATATTGGCGGTTGCAGAAAAAATATATCATTAGCTTTAAACTTATAATTCAATAATTTTATATTCTGTTGACTGAATATAAGTATAATTAAAAAATATGTTCATCAAGCAAGAAAAAATTACGAATAAACTGTTTACGTTAATCCACAAATGGAAGTTACGAGCAACAACGGAATTGCGTTGACAACCTTCTTGGATGTTTACAGCACACGAACTTTTTGTCAATGGAGCGAAACTTGCAAAAGCATGGAGCTTGGACAACAGCCCGATAGCTGGCATCAGGTGATTGTTCGATCCCAGACAGGGACGATTTGTAGGGGTGATTTCAGGCGAGTTGATGATGTAAGGGCAGCAGTTTAAATAAGAAACTGAGTATGTTACTATTTTAGGAAAGTTGCTTTATTACTCGTAATTACACTCTAACATAATTAAAATCATTGCACAAGTGCTTATTGTGCATAGCACCAAGTTAGCGTGTCCTACATCTGTCAGATAAATGAATGCATTCGTAATTTCGCCTTTATAATGATATACATATATGTAGTGTCAATCATGATATTAATATATTAAGTTCTAACTTTAACCTCGGAGACGTTAACACGTTACCGTGGTACACATTAACGAAAGAAATAGTAAACATGTGGTGGTTCTTATTTATTTAAAATACCTACTTCCATATAATCAGACCATTTCAATGTAGTATGGAGCTTTCACCAAATTTGCACAGTAATAGCTGGAAGGATAGTCTTGATAGAGCTTAGGAAGCCATTTCAGCTGCCCCTGCCACAAATAAAATGTAAATAAGTGACAAACCATGCATGACAGATGAGAGTGGTATGTGTTGTTCATATGTTAAAAACAACAAAGGTCTGTTTCTTCTTACGTCTCTACAGACATAAAACTTGACTTATATCCCGCTGGGGTAAGTAGGAGAAGTGAACTTATTAGGAAAATTGTCAAGATAGTACATATATGGATTAATAGTCTTCACGGTCACATTGGTTCAAATTATCTAAATCGTTATATCTAACATTATTTCAATCTCTTAAAATTTGAAAATCAGGTAACTAAATGAAATATAACGTGCACGAATGACCACCATCTTGAGCTCGTCCAGGTACAGCTGTCGACCTGCGTTGTACTTACGTTACACATTCAGTTTGTGAAAATGCACTAACATGTGCCGATTCTAACAACGCGCTATACCAACTGCTTTGACAGTAGCCGCCGAAAACTGTAATCACGAATGCAACAATTTGATTTTGAATTTTATTCTATTCTTTATTACCTCACTATATATCATTGAAAAGAGAAAAGTAAAACGAATAAGATGATGAAAATATGTATGTGCAGGATATCGAACAGTCCATTAGTGAAATCAGGTGGAAAACTCTCTAATACATAAGTCACAGTTACATACCTACCTTTTTAAAAATCTTTAAAATTACGACGAATATGGAGGCTCGTTTTGTATTATATTTTGCTTTATGAAGAATAGTGTAATGTAAGAAAGATTATTTTGAATATGTAAAGTGATACCTTGTTAGAATACAGTTTTTAAAAATTCAAAATACAAAATTTTTGGATTGCTAAGGTAGTTATAAAAAATCGTGTCGGGTAGTGTAATTAAGGGTTCTCGTACATAATTTTTGATTATGTAGCAGAAATTAATCTTGATACACAATGTACTCACGAGAATATTACAGAATAACTATCTACCTTTTTTTCTGTTTCTAAAGATGCAGAGTCGGTTAACTAGAAAAAAGCTCGTATACTTTGCGGTTCATTTGTTATGCAATGAAACGTATAAAAAGAAAAAGCATCCCGTTTCTGAGATATGATCATAATATGCACCCGAAATATTTTTATATTTTAGCATTGCCACTTACTGAATAGTTTTATTTGTCTAATACTAATTAAATAATTAATGGTTGTCCTGTCAACCCATTACGATAGACAACTTTACTAAAAGTATATTGATAATCTTACCAATATTGTTTTCAAATACAATAGCAGGAACATCTGTTCTCATTATATATATTATCCAAGACTAGAATGTTTTTGCTTATTGAACTCACAAGCAACTTTTTTAATTGCAGTGGGCAAAGTTTAACTAAAGTAAAGTATTTGTTGGATGACGCAAAAAGGTGAACGGGACCAACTCTGAATAACGTTGTACAGTACAATACCCTACCCCTTACTGTATACATTCTCGTACCTTATTGTATCTTGTTTATAAATTAATCGGAACAAGGTAATGACATTGGAGACCGTACACAGAGCAAGTACACATCCATTAATTATATAGGTGTACGTACGCTAGTTTGTGAAGCTACAGCAATCGATAAATGATCATAGATTAAGGCAGGGCAAGTATCTAGGGAATTACGTACGTTTATAACTTTAATTCTATATATGTTGTTAGGGATTTTTTTTTAGTTCTTTTTTTCTGGGGATTATTGATTCAATTGCGCGGCATTTACAATTAACATCATTGCGTTATATAGATTAATTCTGGAAATAAATTGTGAAAAAAGAAGTGCTTACTCCAATCCAACCGTATTTTACAATATTTGATAAAACGTTTTGACCGTTGTAAATTGTAATAAAGTAAGCATTGCGAAAGTAGTTATAGAAAAAGTATTTAAATTACATTGAGATACTTAGAATTCTACAAGAAAGAAAGAAATCCAAGATTATTTACGCTAATATTGATTAGGCGGTGTTCTAAGAAGTCGAAATGAAGTCACTTGAACTGAACCATTTCAGATTGAACCGTATTAAAGAAGCAGTACACTATACAACGCGACGCCTTATTATTGAATTACACCGCATTTATGCAGCGCTAAGCTGCGCTACACGGCGCGACATTTCGTTAGAAAGCATTCGTTGCATTATTTCATAACTAGAGTGGACCAATTCGGAGCGAAAGCAGAGGCATGACTAACGAATTGGTTCCCGCGTGTCCCATCACACATACGATTACTTAGTATGTTGTCCACGGTCATCGTGTGTGCACGTATAGTAGGAGCAGAAAAGTGTATTACGCCTCCGTTTTCGCTCCGAATTGGTCCACTTTATTCATAACAAGTAAACCGCATTGGAGCGACACGACGCTATACTGCACTACACGACGCAGCAAAGTTGCCTCTCGAAGAATATTTTGTCGCGCAGCTAGATATTAATATGAAGTGTACTGCAGCTGCTGCTTAGTGATATATAGGACACGTCACTTCATTTTACATGGGTGAAACCGCATAGAGACACTACACTACACTGCGCGGCGCTTCAATTTGACAGCATACCGCACTTGCGCTGCACTATACTGCGCGACACAACATTTCTATTTTATTTTCAATCCAGCAACAAGCGGTAATAATTATAGTTTATGTTAATAAGAAATTCTCGAAAGTTTTGTAATAAAAATTGTTAAGTAAACATAGTTTCTACTTAACAGATACTCCCAATTTCTTCCTCAGTTGCTTTTTCTAATTCAATTAATATATATAGTACGCCTTTTGAAGGCCATACAATTCTCAGTAATTATTAGAATATAGGCGTCTATGTCAGCAATCGAACCATGCCGGACGAAACGACAGTACCACCGTGCTAAATAGACATGGTTCGATTCCTGACATAGACGCTATATTTTTAGAACGAAATATTGTTTATTTTAATTGACGGTTGTAAAAGTACATTACATTATGTTTACGCCAAGAAACACTTTGTTGTTAAAATTGTTGCATATACACGGCCTTTCCATCTTATGTCATATGCATTTGTGATAAAATTAATAGGTATCGAATCATGTCTATTTAACACAGTGGTACTGCCGATTTGATCAACATGCTTCGATTCCTGACATAGACACTATATTTTTAAAATAAAATATTGCTCATATTAATTGGAGGTTGTAGAAAAATTTTCCAACCATCATCGAAATTCTATATTATAATGCATAAAATGATGTTACGGATACTCCTGAAGTTAAGTAGGGGTATTAGTCCGATCAAAAATCAACAAAAATAGATACTGATTACGTAAAAAGTGAACTACTAAGTGCATTTACACCGATAAAAAAGTACGCCCTCTCGTGGAACTGTAATCGCAACTAATAAAAAGCACGAAAAAGAAAGGATACAATAGCAGAAAATAGAGTTCAACATTCCTAATGAAAACGAAGTAACAAGCAAACAAAACAAAGTAGTCTAAAGTAGAAGTTGTAAAAAAGATAATAAACACATCGCTACTATACAGTAGGAGAAATAAACTCCCACTACTAAAGACAAGAGTAAGATAAATGCAACAGGAACTGAATTATTGCAAAAAAAACGGCAAAAAAATAGAAAAAGAAAGTACGTATATATTTAAAGGTAAATTAAATATTTTCTAATATAATGGCATAAATTTCATTTACATTTCTGAATTTGTCTAGTCTAGTTGGGTAGTCTTGTACCAATATCTCCATAGCATCACTACGTCAATACATAAAGTCATAATTACTATGCATACGCGATTAACTAATAAGCAAATTTTGCGTTTAAAAGAATATTAAAATTCAGTTATGTCCAACATTATTCATTTTTTCGGCAATTTAATTGCATATTTTCCTATTTTGAACTTTTGTCCTCAATTCTGTTATATCTTGGATCGAGTTGGTCTTTACTTGATGTAAATCCATTTTCAATGTGAAATAAAACATTATTATAACATTTATAACATTTATTTCAAATTCTTGCTGTCTAGTTTTCGGTCTGTTTTTTCCTCTCCTCTTACTCGGCTTCCACTTTTGGCTTTTACTCTCTAGTCCAAACCCTTATACATGCCCTAATAATTTCATTCTGATCAATTTAATTAAATTAATTGATTCACTATATTCTTTTTTCCGTCACTTGTTCTATTTCCCGGTTACTTCCCACTTGATTTGTTTGTCCTGTTTAGTTTTCGTCTAATTTACTTTCTGTCTCTGCGTTATTAACATTATTTTCGCGACATATGTTATAAACGATTTTAGTATTATTCTGTATAATTGTATCTTTGTTTACTGATTAGTCTTTGCTTTGTTGTTGATTATTGATACTCTAAACGTTGAGTTTAGTAGATTTTGTGTTTTTTGTACTTTTATTTTGTTTTATTTTGTTTTTCTTTTTACATTGTATATATTGTATATACAGTCTTGGCCAAATGTGTTAGACACCCTTTACTTTCATAGACTCGAAAGGCGTTTCCGGCCGCTTTTTGGTCGATTTGTTGACGATCCACTATTCGTATCGTTGCAGGGTGGTACGAACTGCACATCGCAAATACTTCATTATTCTCGCTATAGCGATTAAAGTCTTACTTTGTGTCTTAAGTAGGAGTCTTTGCCCACGTTCTACTTTGGCTAATTCACAAACTTTTGGCATTGTTTTACTAAATTAAGTTTAATCCATAAAAATGAAAGTATCCAACACAAAATTTCCTGGTTATAAACTCCTAACACATACCTCTCTCCAATCGCGTCGACAATACACTAATATTTAAAATCGAAACATTGCTGCCTGCCTATTGTCCCAAAGTAAGCACTAAATAAGTTAATTAATTATAAATTCCATGCTCATTTTCTTGGAAGTGTAATAATACTTATAATAATGGGGTTTTATGAGGGTGTCACATTTGGCCAAGGTTGTATATGTACATATGTGTAATTTTAGAATAAAATAATATTTATTTTAAAATTTTAAATTCTATGGTCGAACGAGTGCAACTTTAAACACTACAAAAATTCTACATTTGTTGTTGAAAATATGAGTGATATTTATGGCGCTAGCTATATCTTAAACGTTATACATTTACACACTTGTATACCAAAGTACGCGGCCCTAGCAGTATTACAGTATTAATGGTGGAATTTTAAATACATATGTAGTCATGGAGCTAGGCCAAAAGCATTTCAGGGCTTACAGATTTTGTAGACGAAATACCATCTCAGACTATAGTTGCAGTTATTTGCATGGTGAGGACCATACAGAAACGTACAGGCCAGCAGTCACTTCCGAAAATGTTACAAGATGATGGAAGGCACAGCTAAGCAGTAATAGAGGCCACCCTTGAGAATGGGTGCCACATAGTTTAAGAGAAACACAGAACAGTGGCGGCTCGTGGTAAAAATTTTAAGGTGTTCTGCAATTAAAAAAAAAAAATTATATTGTAAGGGGGTTGTCTCTCATCGATTTTATCGACCTTTCTCCGCCTTCCGTATTGAAATATTGGATTTCTGGAACGATTGTCAATTGCCACACAAGAAAAATAAGAGAGTCACGCACTAAGCACTACTTCGTTAACAAAAAATTATTTCTTATAAGTTAAGTCTGTTCGACGTTATTTTCGGTTCGCAAAAAATCTATAGGCACTATTTATCTAACAAAGTATCTCTTATAAATTAAGTCTATTCTACGTTCTTTGCGGTTCACAAATGTTATAATCACTGTATCATTAAAATTGTCTATTTCGAAGATAATTTTTTTTTTCAATAGATAGCATAGAGCTGTTAAAAAATAAATTCTTAAATGTCCCGCATTTTCTCACTGCACATTCGTTACAATTTGTCTACTTGTCGGTGTTAATCGACATGTACCTATGCACCAGCCGCCATTATTCTGCTTATATTTTAGAGTTCTTCATTGCATTGTAGTTTTTAGCAGTTCTGTTCGGATCTTAAAAGTCTTTTTAATGAATGAATTCTATATATCGCCTAAATTGAGTTCTCTGTTTTCGCATAAGAGAATTGTCAATTTTTGGTGATATGTAGAATTACAATTACAGGTATACGGAATTCCACAGATTGATTATAGAAGTACAGAAATTTATATTTAAACTACCCGCGCACCCGAGATAATTTTAATGAAACCTGTATTATAGAGTTCTTTGTATGGGTTACTTTTTCTACAAGTTGTATAGATGGGGCTTTAGAATGTTCCTTTTCTGTTCAATGTAGTGTCGTTTTTATCTATCTTTTGCCTAGGCGCTGGAGAAAATGCAGCGAACTATTCCGTTAAAATCACGGCTTAGTTTTAGACCGTCAAGGGGGAGAAGTGTGCAGCGCGGGTGTTTGAAAGAGCTCATAGAACACGTTCATGTGGCCCAGCTATATAAAATATCAACGATCGAGCGAAATAGGTTCGTTATTCCACTGGTGGACTTTATTTACGCTTCGCGCTTAGCCGGCAATTGGTTTGTTATTTCAAGCTGTGGCTTGTGTTCGCTCGCGTTTTTTTATTATTATGACAATGCGAAGGCCTTACAAAATATATTATAAATTTTATATTTGATAAAAGGAAGGAAATATTTTAGTTAAATAGAAGATTTTTTGGGAGCTCTGCAGCACTGCAGCGCTTATGTACTAGCCGCCACTGACATAGAATGTGTAAAAATTAGCCCTAAAACGCTGGAAATGTTAAAAAAGTGGTCATCGCCTCATTTCTATAATCTTCACGGGTGATAACATCTACATTCCTTTTTTATGACATTTCTGCACTCCATAAGAGTAGAGTATGAGTGTAGGAAATAGTGCCAATGTCGACGACAATAAAAAACTAACGTATGACGAAGGATGTTACGTACGCCGTTTTTTTCTTCTAATACTTGTTAAATTAGAAGGACAAACGACTGTCATGGCCGCCTGGTACACGTAATACTGCTTGCTCGAGATTCTCCGAGACCTCAAAATGAACGATTTAATGTGTGTGACAGTGCTTGGCGCACACAACCGGTGCTACTAAAACTTTTTTGAGAGAAAACCACATCAAGGTAAACGCTCCTTATTCGCCGGTTCTAGCAACATGCGATTTCTGGATTTTTTCAATCATAAAACGAATTTATGTGGTGTTTTCAGCAGTGCAGATTAACTTGACCATTCAAGAATATTTTTAGTCAATTTCGAAAAACACTTGAAGTGAGGTTTCCGAATTTGGAAAACTCGTCTACAAAATTGGATCGATAATAAAGGAGGATATTTTGAACATCAAGCAAGTTTAGAATCTTTACCTTGTTTTATTACTCTATATCTCAATAATTACAGCGTCATAATAGGTAGAGATAAAGATTCGCTTTAAATGTTTGTTGTGGAATTTTAGATAATACAGGATGAGTACAACACCATTGCTCTTCACTCATTTTGGAAATCATCAATTTGGTTGCCGTAGTTTTACTGTGGTGACATAAATGTAATTTCGTATAAAGTAATAGGAGTTATAGAAAACTGCCGCTAATTGTAAAAGTTACCATACTAATGAATGAAAGCACAGTGTTGTTTCTGGAAATTGGGAAGTTTTGGTCTATGTAAAGATTTATGCGGCAGTTCTGCAGAATATAGAAAGTTTTCATCTTACAACCATAGACGTTTTCAATTTGTTGTGTAATATTTCAAACAAAAGCAAACAACAACAAATATTTTTGCACCTTAGCAATCCTGATATTGGGGAAACCCAATATCTGGATATGCTGAATAAGAATTTCATGAATTTCTAAGAATTACTTCCAATTGTTCGAGTATGTCCCGATGATATACAGAATCTTTTTACATTTACGGAAAGCATTTATCTAAGATAACAATTCTATATATATGCAAGGTATGTATATATATCTCAAAACGTCGAGGTATACCTAGTTACTTTAAAATTCTATTACGTAAATGTTAAATTTTGCTTTTCAAACACGTCTGTAGGATGCGTTGTTACAGAAGAGGAATATCGATTTAGTTTCAAAAATTTATAACCATTCATATATCTGTCGCAGGAGTATCTAATTTAATTATTAAGTAAACAATTAAATATTCAAGTAAAGTAAGGTTCGAAGGGGATTTTGGCAGTTGTTAAAATGGAAAATTTGTTGTAAGTACACTTTTTTTTAATTATGTTTCAACATGTGTTGGCACTCACTAGAAAATTATAGAGTAACCTGTTAACTTTGAATCAAAAAAGAATACATGTAATTGTGTATTTTAGAACTAAATTATAAATACATTCGCGGGAAAATTTCACTTTAGTCTTTCAAGATTGATTGTTCAAAAATTAAGAAATACGAGCATTTGAATGGTCAAAATTGGAAATAAACAACGAAATGTTTGCCTTATTTGTATTAAGAAAGCTAATGTGTTATAATTAAACATTAGGCAAACCGTCTCAAATAATTAATCAAATATTAGCTAAATAATTGGCGTAGCTATGTTAATGATAGCAAAAAAGCCAAAGCCTTATGGAAAATAAAGTTTGATAAATATTACGATAAGTTGTAGCAAAATATCAACTAATTACAATTTTAGTACTTTTTAAAACTGAAACTAAAATTGTGACTAACAAATTACACTTAGAAAACATTTTTAATTATGCTGGAAAAATCACTATCAATTATAGTATTTGTTTTTCTTTTGTGCTGTATTTATATTCTTTTTCCTACGTGATCATTTGGTAAACAGTACTTCATATTTGTTGGAAATATTATTAGCATCATTCCAAGTACCGAAAAAAAAGCTCGAAATAGTAGTTGCACAATAGACAATCCATAATGATATTTGTATATCGGAAGTTTAATGACGTATTATAGTACAATTGCTGGTATTTGTCACGCCATTCACTGGTAATATTCAAGGAATAATGTTTATTATTCATACTATTGTTATGGTCGAATTTATACCTATGTTAAATTCTCCGTAAAGGTTTACCTTACTCAAGACTCAAGAATATTTGGTAGCGAATAACTAATTCTAAGTGCATTTATTCGGAATTATTATAGTTTGTCCATAGATATACCGATTTGACTTCTTAAATAGCACTCGATCTTCAAAATCCCTTTCGAGTACAAGTAGATACTTCATAGGCACGTATCCACAAAGAATATTATATTCAAAGACTATTTAAGAAATATTGATGTTCGATTGTGTACTAATATACATACATACATGTACTTTTATTTACTAAAAGTATGTAGAAAAAAAGTGACGTTGAAGTGACTTTAGTACGTAGTGTCGTTAAGCTTTGTGTTTATTCTTTTTTAATTAAACAGTTTACGAGATTAATAAGCGAACAAAGTGAACAGTTATCATATATGCATTATACATATATGTACACATTTTGAGGGGAAATATATGTATGTTGAACACTAAAATGAAATAAAATACTATAACTACTAAAATTCTGCAAGAAATTGTAGCTCTAAGTACTCGTCTTATATACATTTTCATTTATCACAACATTACCTTTTCAATCATCAGAATCACTAATTTCGTCATCATCTATATGTATTATAATACAAATTTTGGTATGGAATTTGCGTGCTGTGAATACTCATCTTATATTCCGATTACATGTTGTACACAATTTTACCAAGTATCTGGCATTATTAATGATATAGCTTCTTGGATCGCCTTTATTGTGGTTTCGCTAAATGTGGGAGCAGTAATTTTGCGACGAATGTGTTGCTTTAGTGAACTCCAAATCAACTCTATGTAATTGAAGGTACAGTAATACGGAGGTAGACGTAATACTGCCTGACTTGTAGTAGCTGCAGCATTATGAATAAGATATTGCTTCTGAATTTTTTTCCTATACAAGACTTCCGGGAGTTGTTTCTTCGAATAATCTGTTTCAAAGTAAAGGTTATGCTCCTCTAAAAATCTACGATATTTTAAATTTTGTGCTTGATCCAATTGATATTTTAATAACTTGTCGTAAGTGGTAACTGTCATGATCCATAACAATGACGCTCTTTGGAGGTAAAGACCGTAGTAGCTTATTAATGAACCACTCTTCAAGCAAGGAACTTGTCATATCTTCAACACAATCCAAGGATGACGCTTTTATGTTCTTTGTAGACAGTAATACGTCACCAACGCAGCAATGCACAGATCCCGCATGTACAATAATTATTCTTTTCCCTCTTGAAACAGAAACATTAGGAGATCACATTTCCGAACCATCATCCCAACTTTCTTTATAGTATCATGGGTGTCGTTGTACGTTTCGTCTAAGTAGCAAATAAAACGATTCTCTTCTCTAAATGCCTTCACTTTCATCCGGTATTCTTCCCGCATAGCTGTAGTCTTGGCAATTTCATAATTGTTCGCCATTTATTAACTATACCAAATTTAAAACAGTTTTTCTGCATTATATTATTGTCTTTCAATGAGTCACACAAAATTCGCAATGTAGGAACTTCGATCATTTCTTTTATAGAACCGATAAATTTCTCTTCTCACAATATCAAAATCGCAAATACTAATTTTCTTCGATTGTCTCTTGTACCTTCCTTTTTCTTCTTTTAAATAAACCATTCTCTCTCTTAATTTATTGCGTCTTAAAACTGATGCTTGATTTACCAGTTGTACTAATGCCAGTTATTTTGAATTGACTTTAGACCTCTACTACTGTATCACTAACTTATATTAGGTAACTGCAATTTTTGGTGAATAGATGTTGGCCAATATTTTGTGAATTTTCGTAAGGATCTAAAGTTTCTTCACAATATTGATATTTACAGGACTTCTTATAGAAAACATTTTGTTAGATAAGTTTCTTGCATCATCTTCTTTCTTAAGATAAGATTCTTTTTTGGCAGAAATTACTAATACTTCTAGACGCTTCTAGTTAGAGTATGATTAGAACTTCATAATCCAATTCCGACATAAAATTGACGAGCTGCCTCAATTTAAATGACAGTTATGTCCCTTATGTTTAATTTTTGTAACGCTATAAGCTTTTCAATCTTGAAATAATCCTCAGTTTTCACAGTTATTTGCAAATAACTTTAGAACTTCTCACTTTCTAAGAAAAATGTTTTGTCATTATTTTTCGCGAAGATATATGTACATAATTAATGAAGAGAACAAGCGAAGGGGAAATGCTGAAGGAAGGTCCCATTAAAAATGTTTTGATTGTATTTTTCAAACCTTGTATCGATTGTTTGGACATTCTATATCTCTATGCCTGTGTGTGGGTCTGGGACTTCAATTCAAGGATTAGGAGCATTGCATGGTCATTTAAATGCTCAACGACATGTTGATATACTTGACAATATAATTCTCCCATTTGTGCAAGACGGGTTTCAACATAATTTTAACTTCCTAATATTATATTTCATTTTGTTATGTCACTAACAAGAAAACACAGTGTCCCTCGCCGATTCAAATGAAACTTGGTTGGTTTGTAGACCGATTCAAATGAAACTTGGTTGGTTTGTAGACTGATGCAGTGTAAGAACAGCGGTAACTTTCATAGATGCTAAATCGCCAAACCCACCAAGTTTCATTTAAATCGGTAAGGAGCACTTCCCTGTGTTTCCTTGTAAGTAATAACAACCCCTTTAATTTTTAGGATAATTAACCTATTCTTAGAGCCCATATCATTCATATATATGAATATGAATGACCTTTCAAAGCCAGGTAAAAGCGTCAAAAATCCAAAAGAAAATATTGAGGGATATATGACGAACGAATTAATAAATACAATCCAAAACAAATGGCGCAACTTACAATAAACTTACAACATGCAAAATTTGATTACTTTTATAGGCCACAAATGGGCCACAACGAAAAATTAGCATTCATACGCCAAAAATATTCTGTCCAAATATTATGAATGTCAAGATTGACACAAACAGTCAGATTTGCAGTAAGTATTCTAAAAGCAAAGCAACATGATAGCAAATCGTACGATATTTAACGTCTGCGATTGTACATATGTCAATAAATTGGTGACAATTACCATAATATATCGCTGTATGACTGCATGTATAGCCAAATTTTCGTTTTGGATTTTGCTAATTGCCTTACATTTTCAATATGTTCCTGAAGTTCTAGCGAAACCGTATAATACATTTATCATAAACATATGTCACTCGAGATTAGGACACCGCTGCTTAGGTTGTTATATACGACGATCTTGGGTGTTAACATTACATGAATGTGCTTGGATAGCTACACAATTCACGCACGTGCGTTTGGTAGCAGGTAATCCTACACTGGACTGTTTCGGCGGGCAATACAGAAGTGGGGTTGCTGTATACCTACATCCTCAGACATCTCTAAGTTCACAGCGAACCGCTTTGATAAAACTGGACGAACCGTTTGCGTTAGAACGTGGTATATCAATGGTAAATGTTGGCAAACCGTCGAGGCCGTACAAAACGTGCACAATTTATAAATGCAGTAAGGGCAACATGCAACGAGAACGGCAACTATATGCTGTACTAGTATACCTGGTCCACACTAAAAATTGCGAACCATTATTTAACTATAGTTATTTTATTTCTAAAGACCTAATGTCATGCGCATACAGCGAGGAAGAATTTACTTCTATAGAGACAGTTAAATTTGCAGGTATTTCACCAGTTGTTTGCCATGGAAGATTGAGAGGTTTTGTTATAGTCGCTAATCGGTCAACAGTTGGTATTTTACAAGTTTACTACGATGCTGCATGGATAGATACTATTATAGGAGGCCATAAATATTCAGATGTGCAAAATTATAGTAGTTTAATTAAAACATTATATACAAAATTATTTTGTGTTATACTCTTCTGCAATTTAATAAACAAAATATGTAACTGTTACTCTTCCATTTTTACAGAAAAAAGCAAGGCAATCAGTTATCCGAAAGCGAATGATCTGTTACATTCGAATTGAGAAACAAACGGGTAGTAAAGTGTAAGCGCAGAAGCAGGTATAATTTAATGAAAACTAAAATTTGTTAATGCTTACGTCAAGCACTTGTTCGTCTCATTTATGGAACAATTTATTTTAACAATCATTCATTATGTTGAATGAATTCACTAAATATTGCACTTAACAAATCACTGACATAATATAAAATCCTGTCAGTCCACAGATTCCATATTAAATTCTATGATCTTGTAGTTTAATTTTTTTATAACATGGTATTCTTCATAATTACTTCTTCATTACGCAAATGTTGTAGTATAACGTTGAACGATTTAGCATTAGAGAACAATAACTTAAATTGGGTTACTTCCTTCACTAATCACATGTCAAATATTATACTGAGTAATACTAAAGCATTTTTCCTCGCCATGAAACAAAAAACAGAGACCAATGTAAAAATTTTATGCATCTGCGTATTACCTTTTAACATCTACATACATATATACACTTATACCGATGTCAATAATTAGAACCTTTGGAAACTATTTCTGTAACACATCTAGATACTTAATCATTGCTAAAAATATTTAGGTTTTGAATTGAAAAGTTTCTGCCTTCATAGTTATTTCTACAACTTAGGTAACAGATTGCTAGAGAGTACCAAATCCCGGCTCGAGTAAGAACTTTAGCTTCGGAAAATCACACTTATTGATAAAATTTGAACTTATTTTGGTAGTATTTGCATTCGGGTGGCAACTGTAATCACTGCTATTATCCAGATTTCCCTGTCAGAATCGTCCGAATTTATCTGACAAACGTCTCATCTGTTAATTTCTGTTCAGATGTACACAATAATCCAAACTTTATTTATTCCATAATTTGTCAACATTAAACCATTTTCTTGTTTCCTGTATTCTTATCTGTAAACAAGAGTTTGAATCATCTTCAATCGATTTCTGTCTACAATGGAATTCCTTGACTTCAATTTCGCACGTATGAAATGGAATGTTCTTAGTATATTCGGTAACCATTCGTTCATAGATGATTGTTAGGCAATTTCCTCTTTCAGTCAAGAAGAAAGTACTATAGCTCTTGTACATTCAATTGTAAATTACTCGGCTGGCAGTATGTTTGACATTTTAAAATTATTGCAATTTGTTATTATTTTCGTTGCTAGATAGATTAGAGAAAAATCTGCAAACATTCTAACATAAAAATGACTATTCCAGGTATGTTATGAGTAACGAATTAGTTTAGGGGGTTGTACCCACTGTTACTTATACGTCCTTTGATTTTCTGTAAACGACCACAAAGTTTATTTACCCAGCTGGGATCAAAGACAGGGCTGTTGCTGTAGAGGTACTGTTGGCTATATCTTCTCTACACCTCTTAATAGAAGTGGAAGTATTGAAAGCGGGACTCAAATTAAGGGTAAACCAAGAGCCAGGATTCATTCATAAAGAGTTCTCAGTTCTTGAAGTTAGGTATCAGTGGAGACTATAGATATACAAATAGATATAAATTTATAAACAGATCTCATTTTGGGATATGGTCGGGGAGCTGGTGCAAGGTTACCAAACTTTTTAAAGTTATTACTCCTCTTGAGTAGGGGTAAAACAGTGAACGGCATGAGGCGAAGACAAAGGTCTGCTAATATACGGGGTTATACACGATACTGGTTCGTTAGAACTTTTCAATGTTCCTGAAATCCTCATACAATTCTGCATCAACACTTATTGAGGTACTTTATACCTAAAATCAGCTGTTTTTGAGTTATTCCATTTTTTTTAAATATACGGCCAACTCCAACGCTATGTTAAAAATACTGTACCTATTTCTGGAACCATTCCAAATGAATACTTGGCATGTGACATGTTGCTAGCTGATATACAGAGCAAAAAATGTACGCCTTCAAAATTATCTCTATATACATATATAGGGCTGTCCAAAATTAACGTTCATTTGAACCAAGTTCACATCTATTCAAACAAGAAAATTAGAAAAAAGCGTTGCAAAGGACTAAGTCAAATAGCGTGAGATCAGGCTGACAACCATATAAAACATACTTAACTTATTCCTTTCCAAAGCTTTTTTGTTGAACATTCTTTTTTAGCTCCTTGTATTGATAATTTTTAGGTCATTTGGCATAAATTGTCTTCGAACATTAAGGTGTAAATATTGTTTTCGTTATTGTTACCCATTTTAACTCTTTATAGCAATAACGTAAAGGCAGTTCACGGATAATTATTGAAAAAGCTGAAGATATTTATAAAGCTTAAAAATTGGTATATCCAAGTATGTAAAAATATACAGGATGGTTCATTAAAAATAACAAAGTCTATGGCGGCTTCCAGTATAGCCGCAAGCGCTAGAAATCTAATAATATTTTAATTGAAAAGAATCCAATATAACTACTATATATAAGTAATTCCGAATTTTCAAATTTATGTTTTGACTAGAACCCCATAAACTTCTAATGAACAGTCTCGCTGAAACACCCTGTATATAAATGGCTTTAAATTGACAGAGATATCTGGTTTTGGCGAATCATGTAGTCAAAAGAATCGTCGTACTAATAGATATGTAGCAAAGGCCAAAACCAGCGTATGCAATAACCCTGTACATGATCAAACTGGAGATAAGTACAATGTTAAAGCAAAAATATTGAACTACTAGTGAAGAATTACCGGACAGCAGATTGCTACGTAGTTATGTAGGAACAAATAGTGCTTTTCACTAATATTACGGTAATTATAAGTTATGAGGACTTTGTTCATTACTCCAGCGTTTTCTATTTCCCACGGAAAACGGGAAACAGATTTACAAAATACTGAGTATATAAAGGGAAAAGGAACTAAGCCAGATTACATTGAAAACATATATAACTGTTCGGGGAACTAATTCGTATTTTATACGACTGTTGCTGCAGATACTCCCCAAGTGCTTTGGAAATGTTTATAGTTTTTATATTGAATACAGTCTCAAAATACAACGGATTCTTATTCCCTTCTAGAAACTTGATCGTGAATACAATGCGCTTATCACCTTTATATCGTATTTCTACAGCATAGAGGTCCTTGGAGAATGTGGGGTTTTCTGTATTTTATGTTTCACCGAATATGCTTTTGAAAAATATAGTAGCGACTGATTTTATATAAATATCTTCGAGAGCCAGGTTATGGGTAGATATATTTCTTCCTTGAAACGATTTCATTGTGGCAAGTAACGGGTATCAAATTCTGACAAATCAATAGGACGCTACCAGTGAACTGTTACCGATAAGTGATTATATATATTGTGAGTTTTCGTTCTTCCCTTATATAAAACCTTCTTTCTAATATTCATTTACCGATAGAATTTGGATAGATATCGATATAAATTGTTTAAATATTTGTCACAAAAAACAACTGTTACAATTTTCTATTTATTATTAGTTTGATTTCATCACGATATCCACTAGTTTTCATCAGATATTGTTAATCGAAATTTAAAGCAACACACAAATAGTTAAAGGAGTGCTAGAACAGCAAAAAATAGAGCTAGTGTGATCCACAATTATAAAGACACGCCCTTTTAAAACCGTGGTAAAATCGTTACTTTTTTAATGATTCGAAATTTGAAATATCAATTTCAAAAATTTTGGAAAAACCTGCATTTATATGCCTTTTGAGTTAAACTGGTATGAGATAAAAACGAGATTAGTATTACTAAAAACAATAAATCACCACAATATTTTAATTAAAGAGGTAAGAACAAGAGCAGAAACGAAGTAAGACCAAATATAATGAGTTTTTACATATAGTTTTACAAAATAAATAACGACGAAAACATTCAGCACGGACGATGTGAATGTTCCAGAACTACCTATTTTAATATACAGTGTGTCCGTAAAGTATGGAATAAATTCATTTTTTGCGAAACAAACAATTTTAATGAAATTTCCCGAAACAGGTCGATTTTTGATTTTAATTTGCTTTAATTTAGCGTTATAATTAAATATATAGAGTGAACCATATGTGAGATATGACGTCATCGAATTTTTTTTTTAATGGAACACCCTGTATATTGTTCGAGTTTTAGAATATACGGACCACCCTGAATCCAAAAAGGTATCATACATGTCGTTTAGCTTTATAATAGCGCTATTGAAATCAGAGAAACATATATTTACAGTTTCAATAGACTGTTTCTTTGTTGTCACATTTTTTTTCATCCCTTTTGCACTTAACCGTTTAATGTTGTGTGCATTTATTTATAAAACAAGTAGGCGATTAGTTTTTGTGAAATGTCACTATTTTTACTAATATCAAATAACAGTTAAATAGTACAAGAATTGTAGTAATTCGTGAATGTTGTATTATTGCTTGGAATTAATTTAAAGTGAAAATGAAATTAAGTGTACAACATAAAATTGAAACAGATAGCGAACTCAGATGGAAGTGCGTGATTTATTTAACACTAAATATCTAGAAAGACCTATAACGCAATCAACAGTAAGTAAGGTTGAAAAGAAATTTCGGGAAACTGGTACGGTTGAAAGTGCACGCAAATCAGGTCGCCCCTCTGTAAATTTTGATAGAAAATTAGACGTTCTACTTGCCGTTGAAGAAGATCCGCTTCTGTTCGTAAGATTAGTCGTGATCTTGATGTTAGCAAAACAATGGTACACAAATTATTCAAACTGAAAAAATGGCATTCCTTTAAAATAAAACTTGTACAGGGATTAAACGATGATGATCCAGATAGAAGAATAGAATTTTGTGAAGCAATGATGGATAACTACCACCGAGACCCTTTCTTGGTATCAAACATTATTTTTTCTGATCAAGCCACTTTCACATCAAATGGCGACGTCAATCGTCAGAATTGTAGGTATTGGGCAAAAGAAAATCCCAAAAGGATGCGTGAGCGTCATACTCAATACCCGCAAGAGATAAATGTATGGGCTGGTATTGTAAGAAATAGAATCATTGGACCCTAGTCTTTATGTGGGGCCATCTGAAGAATGTTGTTTATAAAACGAAACCAGCACATATTGAAGAATTACAAGAGCGAATTCGAACAGAAATAAATAATATTTCTCAGGAAACCATAAACAAGGTTCAACAAGAATTTATTCATCGTTTAGGTTACTGTCAAATGCAGCAAAGGCTACAGATCGAACATATAACATAAAGTCGTGTATCTGTTATTATTAGCTATCAATAAAATTGATAAATAAGATTAGTCGCTTACTTTTTTGCAATTGATAAGAAATAGTTGTTAGCACGTAGGTATCTTTCAAATTCTGTCCGCTAGACCCCAAGTATCTACCTTTTTGCTTTAGAAAATATCGAATTTATTCCATACTTTATTTGACATTAGTAAAAATAGTGACATTTCACAAAAACTAATCGCCTACTTGTTTTATAAATAAATGCACACAACATTAAACGATTAAGTGCAAAAGGGATGAAAAAAAATGTGACAACAAAGAAACAGTCTGTTGAAACTGTAAATATATGTTTCTCTGATTTCAATAGCGCTATTATAAAGCTAAACGACATGTATGATACCTTTTTGGATTCAGGGTGGTCCGTATATTCTAAAACTAGAACAATATACAGGGTGTTCCATTAAAAAAAAATTCGATGACGTCATATTTCACATATGGTTCACTCTATATATTTAATTATAACGCTAAATTAAAGAAAATTAAAATCAAAAATCGACCTGTTTCGCGAAATTTCGTTAAAATTGTTTGTTCCGCAAAAAATGAATTTATTCCATACTTTACGGACACGCTGTATATGTACAACTAATTTTAATATAAACTGCGTTGCAGACATTGATAAAAGTATTCGTCCCGAGCCTCTGCACAAAAAAGTATGTAAAAATATATATAAACAAGTTCACAAAAAAATCGGTTGAAATGTTTTTAATTAAGCCAGAAGCTACGTGATTAAAAATGTTTTATAAAACAACCGATCAGTATAAATTCAATTCTGCTACGTATAATTTTCTTCCGATGTCGCGTCGCCACTGTAGCATATGAATTTCGCTACCCGTAATGGAATAGCCCTACGGTTGGAGATACTGTTTTGAATGTTTCATCTTTCCGTCACATGCTACGTAAAATACACTCATACATCATGTGTAGCTTTATTTCTTAATGTGTATGAATAAAGTCTACAAGGGACTGGAATGCATCCATTTATCATTTCGTAGACATACACTTGTAGACCATTGCTTTGCATGACAAAAGAAGATAGATGGCTAACATGAAACTGTGCGTTCTTAAAAACTAATAAAAGTACAGTCACACAATCAAGAGAATCTATTTTACATTACCATCGTTTTAGCCAACCTAACAATGTTGTCACTTGCTTTGATAATTAAAAGAAATGGATTTATGAACTACAATTTACGTTGAAATTTTCAATTTGCTAAAAAAAAAATTAAGGAAAGAGAAGTGACATGGAGGAAAAATAGGACCAGATACAAAACAGGAATTTAGATGGTATTGGAAGGAACTAATTCCCAACTAAATGTTGATGTTCTGATTCAACTTCAAATTATGTGAACTTATACAGAGAATTCCAATGAAAACGATCCACCATAAATAAGTCGAAAACGTCAAGAAATCCGAGAAAGCGCCGAAACACGTCAATTTTTGTTTGTGCACCAATACGGCAAAATCATGACAAAATATAAATTTTCAAATTTTGATTATAAATAAATTCAAAACAGTTTAAATTATAACTTTCAAATGGAAATTGGCAGTAAAAATTCTGACGAAAACACAAATATACAAACACTGCATTATAGAATAAGATAAAACAGTGCCAGTCAGCTACTAAAGACCGAGTTCTATATTCAAGATCAATTTATTTTTTCGAATAGCATAATTAATAAGAGATCATTTTAAAGATTTTTTCTTTCAAATAAAATTTCAATTGAGTATTCTTATATTTTATTGTGATTGTCACAGATCAAGGCGGTCATCAATTTACGACCAACATCAGTAATTTTCAGCAGGAAATACCACACAAGCGATGTAGAATCCTTACTTGTTAAAAAAATATTTAAATATACAAAATATTTGAATCAATCCGTGAAAATGAGAATGACATAATTCTTCAGCAGAAGATATAAATGAAATTAGTAATGAAGGAAAGATACTACTTATTTTTGATTGTCGCATAACAATTGAATATTTCAGAAACTACATATATGCGTACTGTATCGAGTAACCTAAAAATCTAGGAACAATTTCGAAAGAAAACTATAATTCTGCATCGTATTTTGGAAGGCAGAATCATAAAGCTCGTGGGCAACTTTTAGATAAAGTTGATTCAGATATCGATAACCAGATTAACTTTTCGAACAATGCAAAGAACATTGCATGAATTTAATTTAGCAAGTTGAGTAGTACGTAAGAAGCGTGCAATACCCGAAAATAATTTGAAGATACGATTAAAATTTGCAAAGATCATTGACACTGGTTTTCGGAGGAATGGCAAAAAGAGATTATTACGAATGAATCTCAGTTTAATAGACTTTTAGTTCGGGTTATACGAGGGGAGTATAATAAATACTCGTGTTTGGCGGTAGATGGTGCTTTGTGTGAAAACCCGTATTACCGACTGTAAATACTATTCTTTAGTTCACGTCTGTCAAAATTTCAGCAAGATTCATCGTTTACTTTAGTTTTTATAGCTGTTGAAGGTTAGTTAGTGTAGGTATTTTTGCAATAATGGAAAAAGAACAATATCGGTCAGTGATTAGATTTCTTTTTTTGGATGAGAAAACGTGCAGAAATCAGTGAAATGTTGCAAGTAGTTTACAGCGATAATGCACCTTCGATGACTACCATCAGATACTGGTTCAATGAATTTAAACGTGGCCGAATATCCGTCCTTGATGAGAAGCGCCCCGGTCGCCCCGTTGAGGTTACTAGGAATGTAATGATTAATACAGTGCATGATATCGTGTTAGCAGACCGCCGGATGAAGATAAGGGAGGTTGCTGACAGGGTAATCATCTTCATTGAATGTGTACAAAATATTCTGCACGCCAAATTAGGTATGAGAAAGATATCGGCGAGATGGGTGCCGCCGCTGCTGACGATTGATTAGAAACGGAAGCGCGTGACAACTTCAACGCAATGTTTGGACAAGTTTAAGCGTAATCCGAGTGAGTTTCTGCGGTGTTATGTGACCGTTGATGAGACATGGATCCATCACTACACACCGGAAACCAAAAGTCAGTCAGCACAATGGGTTTCTTCCGGTGAAGGTGGACCAAAGAAAGCAAAGAAGATTCCATCAGCCGGAAAAGGTATTCGCCAGATTTCGCTCCCTGTGACTTTTTCTTTTTCTAAACATCAAAAAATGGCTTGGTGGAAAGCGGTTCGCGTCAAATGAAGAAGTCATTGCGAAAACAGAGGCCTATTTTGGAGCGTTCGAAAAATCTTATTATTTGGATGGAACATCGTGGGATCAAGTGTATAGGGCTACAAGGCGATTATGTTGAAAAATAAATATACTAAATGTAAACCAATTGTCTTGTCGTCCTGAACACAGGTATTTATCATACCCCCTCCCCCCCTCCCCCCCTCCCTCCTCCCGTAAATTGTATGCTCAACGATGCGTCCATGAAAAATACTCTAGGAAATACATAAAACAACTCTAAAAAAACGGAGAAGATTCCGTGAATGTTTGGGTGACATGATTCTGGAAGGCGTTGGTCCTATTTAACAAATGAACGCCATCAATATGTGCACCGGGTGGCCAACTAAGAATGGTGCTCGGCCATATCTCAGAAACGGTTTACAGTACAGTTTCGAAAAAAAAAATATCATTGACTAAAGTGGCACCGAGGAACACCGCTGATGGCGTAACTGAACACCAAAAATTTAAATTCTTATTTCATACAGAATTTACCAACCTAGGAACCAGCACAAATATGAAAATCTACATTTTCGGAAAATTTCGCATATTTTACACTGGACAACTTTTTTGTATTTTGTCAAATAAAGGGAGGCCGGACAGAGAAATTTGTTTTAAAGGAACGCTTGCAACTCCGGTTCTGTAGAATCGAATTTTGCAAACCTAGTCTCGCTGAAAACAGCTTTACTCCTCTAATGTTATGCTTAAAAATTCGAACTAATCTAGTAAGTGACGTGCATGTTAGAGGGCGCTGTCTAAATGTTTTCCGAAATTTTGACTACAGATTGATAAAGTACGCTAAATTACCAACGAATCAGGTATCGGGATCCAGGAAAATTCCCCGAAGACAATTCACCGACAAACAATTCCCCGTCAGGAAAATTTCCCGATAGTTAAATTTCCCGGCAAACAATTCAACGAATGTAAAATTTCCCGACTGATCTTAATTTCTAATTACACGGTTTTTATATTATAAACATACTTTAACTAAGTAAAACCTATATTCTAGTAAAAATCTTAGAATTATGATCTAATGCTGATCTTAAGATGATCTCATCGCTGCAGGTGCAATACGTATTTTATTTAAAGGGATTGGTAATCTTTTCGATTACTTGCGTGGTATAGCCCACAACCTTATTTATTAAAAACAATAAAAAGTAGTAACCCTTGTACATAACAGAAAACCCTTTTCGATTATTGTTGTTATTATTACTATTATACAGAAAAACAAAAAAGAAGACAAAAAACTTCTATTATAGAAAAACAAAAAAAAATTCTAAACACGCCAGTGTAATGTTGCTCATTCTAAGCCGAGATAAAGTGGGAAGAGAAATTTGTTATTGTTATTTCAGGGAATTTTCCATGCGGTGAATTGTTTGTCGGGAAATTTTACTGTCGGGGAGTTTTCCTGTCGGCGAATTGTTTGTCGGTGAACTGTAGTCGGGGAATTTTCCGTTGGTGAATTTATTTCGGGTGAATTTTCCGGTTCCCCAGGTATCGCTATCTTCTAGATACCTATTCGAAAAAAAAACAATTTTTGGTGTTCAGTTGCGCCATCTAGCGGTCATTCTACACTTCTCTAAATAATTTCCAGATGTTTCTCAGGGCCACTTTAGTCAGTGATATTTTTTCCCGAAGCTGTACTGCAAACTGTTTCTGAGTTATGGCCAAGTGCTATATTTAATTGGCCACCTTCTACATACACATAGTCAACGGCGTCTATTCTCATTTGCCAATGATCGTGTACTGATCGATTGAGTGTTACAACCTGATAATCCTCCCAAACATACAGCTCGCAGAGTGAAGCAATGTTGACAAAGACTACTCTTTAAAAGTATGTCATGGGATCAAAACTCTCCAGTCCGCAATCCGATTGAGATGTTGTGGATTTATGTTGATAAGCATATTAAAAAAACATATCAACAAATTTGGAGCAATATACCATTGTTGACAAGGGTTGTTATAATTATGATTTATAATTCGCTAGTGTTTAATATCATAAACCTTCTAACCCAATAGTGCGTAAATTATTCAGCAGTCAAATGTTTATTATGAATTATCTGTACGGTAAAAAACATAACTGAAGCACTAAAAAATACATTATATTCCCTTCCTGTGTATATTACGCAATATCTTTATTTTTGTTGGGCGGGATAACTCCACTGTGATTGATTTCACCTACTATATCTTAATTACTGTAGGTTGTATTTCTGTAGCTAGGAACAAAATGTAACCATTAACATCTACAGTATTATCTCTAGTGGCGATATGTATATCTCTTTAAGAAGATGTTTTGTGGGTAAAATAATGCTTTTTATGGAAACCTTAGTGTGAACTATTTCATCCGCAAAACATAACATAAAATCGACACAAAGGCATCATTATAAGGAGATAAAAGTACCCGTTAGTATTATTGTCTTTAAAATGATAGCTTCGTTGTTGAAACCCATCGAATTTATATTAAATGTTTGGTGTTTTGCGGGTGAAATAGTGTTTTGTGTTCAGTTTTTACACAAAGAAATATAGTACGGAACTTGGTTTGCATGTTAATGACCTTGTACTGGTACTTCAAATAACTTCAAATAACTTTGTATTTCCTTTGCTTCTAGTTAAATCTTATGGTTTTACTAGAGAAAAATGTTTTTTTTACATAACATACGAGTAGGTATGGTAAAAAGTAAATTAATTGATGCTCATAGCGAAGTAGAGACCAATTTAACAAACGTATTAAAAAAGTTAGAATAAATTTCAGACGCATGAGGAATGCACAGTAAAAAATCATTGGGATATTACAGGAAGGTGAGTGCATTTCTTTACAGTTCTTACCGTGATATCGGTTTTACAGTATTATTTTCATTGAATGATTCGAATAGTAAATGTACAGATCTTACATCTGTCTGGTATGCAATATTTTCAATTTGCAACTGGAGTAATCATAATAGCTGTTCGAATTGATATCCTTCCACTTCTTGGCTACTCCCAGGTTACTAGCCAACTTTGGTAATCTTGTTGAACTTTAGTAATAGTTTTCTCAGAAGTATTGATAATAGTAGTTTTAATTTTAATAATAAGAAGTAATAAATGCTGCTGACTTGCATATAATTTTTATTTATACATACATATATATTAATTAATTGAGTGAATAAAATAGTGTCAGTGAAGTAGTGCGAATAATTTATAAACAAGCTACACTGATTATACTCGGCCTATTTTGTCATAATAATATAATTAAATATTGAACTCATAATAAATTATATCAATTAATTAATGTTAATGTTTGTAGTACTATGTTTATAAGGTTTGCACACACCATCAAAGTAGTTTTCCACTTTCATTGATTATGCCAATGAAAGCATGATTTCATATGACAACTTATACATCAAGAATCTAAATTTAATTTTTATTTTCTTGGTATTAGACTTAGATTTGCAAATTTGGTAGCAATGCTTCTTTTTACGTCTCACTTCATTATTTAAAAAGGGAGGATTTTTCATCAACATCTCTTTTACGGTATTCTCTTTCACTAGTATCCTTACGACTTGAGGAATTGTTGAAGTGGAAATTTTATGAAAGGATGTTCTTTCGGTATTGTTTTATGAATGAACACATCTCACGTTGTATCGTTTCGATACATTTACATGGAAATATATTTCCATGTAAAATCAGAAATAACAATTGAGAATTAGGATCATGAATGTTCTTCGACAGACTTTTCTATTAATCATGAATGATGTACAGACACAAAAATATTTTACGGAGTTTGTGAATATAACGAAACTATAAGAAAGTACATAACAGTTAATAATCTAAGGAATGTAGGAAAACAAATAAATTTATCTAATATTTCCCATTTCGTCGCTTTAGATTAGTTTCGCAGCTAGTTTCAGTATACTACAGATCCAGACCGCGGTAGTCCGGATATTGTGGTAACTTGGAAGCCCTTTTTGTTAGTATAGAGTGCGCTGTAGTGCGGATGTGCGTATTTCGGTAAACCGAATTCACGTTTTACCACATCTAAACCTACAATTTCAAGATTCGTAATTGGTACTGTATATACTATAGTATTTAATCTACATAATAGCTTGTAAACATAAGTACATTGTCTGCAGAAATAGAAACCTTAGATAAGTGTTGGAGCAATTAAGGAAATTAAAGATAAAAAACAAGAGAACCTCCTTAGGTTTTATATCTGTGCGGTAAGCATTTTGATAGTTTTCAATTTCGCAAAAAGGATTACGCTGGTCCAAGTCTACCCAAAACTCTAAAGCATATGAAATACCCTGGAATGGAAGAGAAGCTACATCGATAGTTTCTCTAATAACGCGAACGATATATACCGATCGATACTTAAAAGAAATATTTTGTCGCAGTCGAGTATGAAGTTAGAAATCCGAAAATATTAGATAATATAATAATAAAAGTAAAGCTAAAAATTTTTTCAATAATTTGTACAAAATAGTGAAAGGAAAGAAACTTGCCGAATCAAATTTCCAGTACAGATGTGTCGAGGTTTTGGAAAATGTTGCGCAAACATTGTTTCATTGTAATCAAGCTCGAAATTCTGATAACAAAACGAGGAAGGAGGAAATGACGGAGGAATTTAATAGAAATGAAAATCTGTTTGATGCAGTATGTTTGTCGTACAATGTAGGGGAAAAAGACTGCAACAATCTTCTTTAAAAAGTGTAGGACATACTTAACAGAAAGTTTTAATGATCCTTATGAACCTGAAGATCTCATTCCTTCAATTGTTTTGGGCACGTAGTTACAAACACAGCAGAGGTATATGGCAATGTTTAAAATATATTAGAAAAATGTCTAGCTAACATTTATTTATAGAGGCAGATAGAAAATCATGCATAGAAAAAGCGGAAGGCAAATATTTTCTTAAAAGCCAATAAAATACCCAAAAATATACGTACTAAACACTTTCCAAACTAGTTAGCAGTTAAACAATCACAATACAATGGGGAGAAGAATAGTAGGAGAAATAATGTTAACATGACTAGCATCCTAATATTGTAAAGGGGGCGAAGCGACTGTGGAAGTACCTACAAAAGGCAACCGCCTATCAAAAATTATGGACCTCTTAAGGAGCAGATACTAGTTTTTAAATTGTTTGTTTCTTTGTTATATAGATCATCGACGGTAGATGAAGTATTAGACGTATATGGACAGATCAATGAAGTTTTGTGGAAATGTTAATACTGCAATAGATGGATATGCTCTAGCTGTCTAAAATGATTTAAAAAATGCGGTTTGGCTGATTGTACTTGACCCAGACAACAATTAGTTATTTCAAACAACTACATATTTTTCCATTTTTGGAATTGGCATTTATTTCTAATTAATTTGTAAATACTTCCTATTCTATTCTATTCTATTCTAATATTAATTAATATCCACGTGTTTGAAATTTTTGAAAATATTTCCGATAAAATTTCTTAGCGTATTATTTCGTAGCCGATCTTTTATAACTGTTGCATACAGGGTAGTTTGGATAGGCAACTTTATTAGCAATTTGATTTTTTTAAGAAGTAGTTGGAGGTACTATCGCGAGCATTTTAAACGACTCACACTTCAAGCGTTATGGCCGTATATAGCTTCTCGAAACATTTGAGAAGTAGCACTGGGCGTCTATAATTAGGGGTCGATAACAAGCAGGTAAAAGGATTCGCAATAAATTATATATGCTATGATGGTTGTAATACATCCTACATGATTATAATATGATTCGTATTTATTGACGAAATTCGCTCTGTTTGATATTACGTCTAGAACATTCATACGCAGTGCAAGTTTAAAATATATTTTTATATATAATATTACTATTGTATTTATAGGAAATCTGATGAAGGAAATACAATGTTTGCACAACATTAAGAAATGATTAAAATTAAATATCAATTTAAACAAATATTTATTTCTGAATATCTATTAATTTTTTAATAGGGCGAAATATATCTAAGGTAATTATCAGTTGATTTAGGAACATTTTATTGGACGAGACAATTGAAAACGTATTACACGGTATCTGATTGGTCTAAATTAAACATTTTCCAGGTACTTAACGGTTGACAATTAGTTCTACTAAGAAATTATATTGAATTTACTTCAGTAGTGCAAATTGTACTAAGAAATAACTATTATTGGCTTTAAATTCTTATTAAATTAATACAACTGTCGTATTTATACAAACGTTTAAAGTTCTTAAGTATCCGGCAAAACAAACACCGACAAATATTATCATTAATCTTCTTTTATATAATCATAATGTGCATCTATAAACAACAATATTTCTTCATCAAATTTTGTATTGTTTATGTCAGTAAATTATAAGTACTATTTCAATTAAAACCGACATTTTAAATAAAATTTCACAAAAGGCTAAGAAATAAGAGATATTTTTGTATTAGAAGTATACCTTGTTTAATTTGAGACTTTTTGTAAAAAGACGTTAATCACATAATATTTCTATACGTTATCTATTATCGGCTGTTTCAATTAAAACATTGACCACATACTAATAAAATAATATTAAATTCTTTCCATAATTACGTGTCCTAATCTGTAAGTTTATAATTTTTGCAATAATTGTTGTTAGATTAATACTTTCCCTGAGAAAAATGTTGACATTTTCTCTTATTCAATTAATTTGAGTACGGTCTATCTTCGCTCAGTACATCATATTCATGTCAAATATATTCATAATTCTTTTCGCTTAAATTTCTTTTAGATAGTGTCTACCATCCGGCCTGCGGCTATACGGCTTATTACAGTTGCCCAGTTATATTTACCTAAATATTGCTCCGAGTAAGGAAAGCCTATAATAGATACGTTTTATGGCAGTTTGAGTCGTTTAAAATGCTCGCTATAGTACATTCGTCACGACTTTAGTCTTCGAACGGCTTTACTAAGCGACAGTCTGTTGTCTTTGTCACTCCATCCCCTCAACATTTAACGTGACCGTTTCTTCCATAAGGGTAATAGCGTATTTTTCGTAATGTAACATTACGATTATCGAAGAAACGGTCATGTTAAATGTGGAGGGGATGGACTGACAAAGACAGCATATTGTCACTTAATAAAACCGTTCGAAGACTAAGTCGTGTCGAGTATACAATAATTGCTAAAACACAGATCTGATAAATTTATTTATATGAACAGTGCGATAATCAGTAAAACTTGGAAACAATTTTATAAGAAGTATAAAAAATTATTAGAAATTAATAATATCACATTTCCTCGGATGAAGAAACATTGTCGCGATTTTGGTTGCGCAATTATGCATACCGATTAAAGAAAAAAATGTAATGATAATAAATAAATATAAAGAGGAGTCAACGAGACTGAACGAGAATATTTCAGTAAATGTTCAAAACGTTTACCACTCACATCGAAACACTTTAGTATACGATCTTTGACAGAACCTATTGTAGCAGATTTAATTGCGGGTGCTTGCATCACTCGGTATTCTGTCTTTGCTTTGGTATTTACTCATATTATGAATATATTTTTTAATACTACCTGTAGGTAAAAATCGAAAGGGTTAATATTAAGAGATCTCGAAAGGCACTTCCACAATGCTAAAGGACTGAACTTCTGTACTACCTTCTACCGTGCATATTGCAGGGACTTCCTCAAGTTGATACCAACAGCTTCGATACTCTTTAATACCAAAGCTGACTGTAAAATTTTTTACTTCTTATTATTGTTATAATCTCTAAATACTTATTAAGAAGTAGTGTCTGTCGTGGTATATCGCATACTTTGCCTTGCTGTCCATTCGTAAGTAGAAAACATCAAAACATTAAAAAAACATCTTCAAGTCCTCTTTCTTCAGTAATGTGAAGATTTTAACTGGATCAAAAATGACGATGCAACATACAACAAAAAGAGTCCAAGTAGTCACTAAAAAATGTCGATGTCATCACAAATTGAACTAATATTGTCCAGCAAAATAGCATCTAGTGCCAAAATGTCATTATATAAAATTATTGTGTTCCAATATTTTTATATATAAAAAAAATTATATTATTTTATTAACGTTATTCATGAAATGAATTAAATTTTTTAATATCTTCATCGTCCAATTTTGTTTATCTGTGATTTCTTTTCTTCTAATTAAAATAGATTGCTTAATGTTCAAGAAATGAGAAATAGAAAAATAGAAATCTGTAGGAACATATTTCAGTTCTAGCAGTAACACATGATACTTTAAAAATTCGATCAACAGTTTTCTCAAATGGGAAACAAGGTGAGGGGAATGGTACGATAATTACGATTAAGCGACCTCTGCCAAGATTCGGAAATGAAAACCGCCCCGTGTCTCCTACTGTCGTTTCAATTATGTATAATTTTTGCTAAAAACTATTCACCAAAATAACGTTTTGATGAGAAATACATAAAATATTAATTACTGAAAAAAATTATCAGGCACTGCTTGAAAATGTTTCTTTTTGTCAATGTTTTGAAGGGACATATTGAAAACAGACAGGTTCTATAAAGTAATCGCTTTCCAGTGATCTCAACTCTAACTTTACTCGTGTAAATATTTAATTAATGCAATCACTTACATTCACTGATCGATTCTAAAGTAACGGTGAAAGCTAGTAGCTATAAATCATTTTTCTTCAGTAAAATGCTTAGGTACAGCAGTAAGAAGGTCATTAATACATTTGAAAATAAGGGGAAGTTGAAACGTTGGGTTAGGAATAATAGAAACCAGCAGCTGCTCCATGCATCCATGATGCAGCACACTTATAGGGTTAAGAGGGATGCCCATTGGTGTTTCATATTTTTGCTCAGAGAGCTAGTTTTGAAAATGAGAGATGATGAATTCAGAAGGAATACGAGAAAATCTACAAATTCTTTCTTACAAATAATCTCCACATGTTGCCGTAATCTGGAGAACCAGAAGTGTTCTGTGAATTGTCATTAGTAACCACTATTGCTGAACTTATGTTTTTGATTAAAAAAAAACTTTTGATTTAAAAAACGGGTCGATGGCCGCAGAAATTAGGCGGCCGACTATCGTTGTGGGAGGACGATAGGTGCCTGGGTTCAATTCTCTGGAGGGACGGTGACATCTTTTGAGAGAGTTTAATCCCGGATCAATTTGCCATTCGCTGTTGGGAGCATAGTGATTAACAGCGCGGCATAATAAAAGACGATATGATGCTATCAAAAAGCTGTTTAAGCACAACTTATACACACAAAACAACACCGCGAGAGTTGCATGATAGCCAGACAAGCGATACAACTTACGGATTCACTGCAAGTCAGCACCCACCATACATTAAAAAAAGCAGTTTAGATAACGTCTTCCTCAAGCACACCTGAAATGATATTACCAATTTTAAGCATGATTTCGAGCATTATTACAAATTGTTGAAAATATCTGCAAACTCTTTGTTACTTATAACATGGCATTTTTGTATTAATGTTTTTTATAGAAAAGTACTAAGGCTTACACAAAAAAATTAATAAAATTGTACTAGATCTAATCTGAAATATCACGTAAATAACGTAAGTAAATCTCGGTTTGCTCAAATTTATTGTACTTATCAATATTGCATTCCTGATATACCTTTTGTTGTGATTTTTCGTTTGTAAATTAAATACGTTTCTTTTCTTCTTGAAATCTACTCCACATTACGCCACCAAAACATGTTAAGATAAATCATTATTTCATTTTTGAACGGTTTGAAATGAAAAATCAGCAATTTACAATGTTGTTGTAAAGGTTTAAAAGTAGTGGTAGTTACATTATGACCCATCATATTGATATATTAGAACTACATACATTTACAAGGCAACTCTTTTTTATCTTTATTTAACATAACTAAGAATTATAGAAAATATTATACATGAATTCAGTCACAACACGAATAATAAATTTATGTTTCTTTAATTTTTACAAAAGCCGCTTCTGTTCACAAATGAGCAAATCCTTTTATATTGTTGACCGGTTCAATACGAGAAAGAATGGTTCCATTATGACCGAGAAAATGGGAACATTAATCAGGTAGACATTAAGCACTCGTCATTGTGTCCCTTTAAACATAAATTACTTTCCTAGAAAATGGAAGCTGAGAGGTGTTACATCACGTGGGTAGACTACTTTCCAGAGAAAATGAAATTATATTATCTCTTTCGTCCTTCATTAGGTGTTAATGGTTGATATATCTATTTTAAAGGGAACAAAGTTCACAGCAATGCCATTAATTTCACACGCTCTCGTAATTCGCTCTCGTGTAGGACGGTCTATTAGCGGTTTCGTAGATTGCACCATACGTTTAATTGTGTTACATCTAACTTGAAGAATGATCGGGTGTTGGGAAAGTGCTATTACTTCCAATTACTGGAAAAACCTGCTTTACATTGGAAATAAACGAGTTCAGCATTCGTAGAAAAGGAAACGTATTGGGATAACCATAGCAGCTAGTCCATTTGTTGGTTTATTATAATATTATTTGCTATCCAAATTTATTTAAATATTAATTATTTGAATTCTATTAAGTACTACAGGATAATTTATTGTTTACGTAATATTCCATGAGGTAATCATTTAAATGTATAAGTGATATATGTACCTATGTTTTGTAATATTCTAAGTATGCGAAGAACTAAATCTAATAATTTTTCCAGAAGCCTCTGATTCCACACTGAAGAAATGTAATGCTAAGATACAATCATGTTCGATGTTTATATAGGCCAGTGTCGGCATTAAGAAAACCGGAAAAGGTCTTACAAAGAACCGCAAAGAATTTACAATGCATAGGGATTATTTCTATTTCTATTCCGCAGCATAAAAACTATATACTTTTTATGTTGAGTTACCGAAATGTCAATAATTTGTTCAAAAATGTTTCAACAATGAATATGTTAACTCATTTTTAACAATATAATTGAACTAATTAATGTTTGGGAGAAGTATTTTCTAAATAAATTAAAATCTGTATTTAGAATGATCATGAGTTGTCCACTTTATTATAATGTTATTTTTGTTTTCTATTGACTAATAAGATTGTATATTTTCATAATCACGATATTGACCAAAGTTTGGTTTGGTTTCAATTTGGGAAATATAGTGATTAGGAGATCGCAGTTTTCAGAGTCATATAATTGGATCGTTATTTCAAATATAATACATTAATTAACCAATGAAACAAATGTTATGGTCAACTATCCAAGATTTAATTATTGCGATAAAATCTACTTTCTATAATATGCATGTTTTGTAGTTACTTTTTTATTCTATTGTACAACATTTTGAAATGTTCTGCTATATTATAATTTCTATGTAACCATTATTGATCTGCCATGCAATGTGCAATTCTCATTTCATTGGCGTATAAGTCTAGTACAAATTAATTTGTTCACAGCGCCTTTCAACTTCGCCCAGTACCTGCCGATAGGTCTGATCGGCCAACTAAATCAGAATGAGATTTTGTCATCTGATAGAACTCATCGAGTTTTTGTGGAAATTGATATTTAGAGGGTAAAAACTACCCTCAAAGAATCGACCATTTTTAGACTTTTGTAATTTACGTTGTTGTTATGAACAGCAAAAATTTAAATTGTCCTTTACCGAAAGGAGATTGGTTGAAAAACATACATAAATGACCCTCTGGAATTACGTAAACTAATTTGTTTTACATGCAAGTATGTAATTTTGCGTTTCCTGTATGTAAAATTGAACACGTCTAGTTATAGATAGTAATATAAATGACATAAAGATTCTTCGCATACAAAAAGTGTTGAGCTACCACCAATCATATGGCGACAGCAACGGGAAACAAATCTGGCGAAACAAACAGCGCCTTGAACAAGTGAAGCATATAGTAAAGGGTATTGTACTTCTAAGTCTAGTTCATAAAATTTTGTAGTACTTACAACTTGGTACCCAATAACCCGATAAACATTGTTAGATAGTGAGTTAGATATGTCATTATAATGAGAAACAATTATCAACCACTAATCCCCGTAAATTGCACGATCCAATACCGACAAGTAATCGTGCACGACATAGATATCTATCAATGGATATTTATAACAGACGCACAAATTCAACTGGAAAACTTTAAAACCCTTAGGAAATGGATATCGCGGTTTAAAAGAAGTAATTGAATAGTATCCGGAAAATTAGAGACTGATGCGAAGGTTTTCATAAAGACTGTCAAGCCGTACGTTGAGTTCTGTAATGCAGAAAATCTTGACCATGCATACGAAAGTCGATTTAATTTGGAGCAGCGCGCTGATCACACTCAAACGCAATTTCCATAAAAACCGAAAACAATGTTTTAAAAAACTTGATGAGTTAGGCCAGATGATTAGGATTCATGCAGATTGGCGTTTAACATTTTGCAGATTTCTATTATTAGTGCTGAACCGATTCAGAGATAACTAACATTGTTTACATGGAAGTCAGATATATTATTGTTTGATTGTTTGTTTTCGATTGCAAAGAGCAAAGGAGGCCAAAACGCATTCGTAATACGCACTCTGCTTTCTACTGTAGTACATTATATTCATGCGCTTCAAAGCAGTGTAATGCCACAGACATCAAATGCGTTAAGATGATTGCATTTTAAATATATCATAAATATTAGTAACAATTCTGATTAATTATCAAAATTGTTATTGTTGCCTACTAGTAGTGAATACTTCCGCTAGCATGATCTTTTGTGATATTTTCTATTTTTTTAGTAGTAGGTAAAGCGTTTTTTTTTTATTGAATGGATCTCATTACGATATTTAGTAATCAATTATGTGAAGTAGCTGAAGTAGGAACAGGATCTGTTTTAAAATGTTAAGGAAATCTCAACATCTATATCTATTATCAAATTTTTAAGATTAAACTAAATTTACTATCTATTGCAATTATGGTAATTTTAAAGTGTTATCCGCAAGTCATAACATTTCAATTGCTTGTCGTAATTGGAACAGAATGGATATCATAACTGAGGGTTTCTAGGAAAATTATACTAATACTATCAATAAATTATGTCACCATTCCATTTCACGGATTAATTCCCGCTTGTATAACAAATTATTTTGTACCGAGGGGAAATGTATTACTCCCGACCACTACAAACAACATATACAAGGCGTAACGTGAATAGACACTTGTTTACCGTCTGAATATATGTCAGTGTTTAATTGAAATGATACACTGACATTAATGATACTGAATATTAGCTTCGAAGTACAGGTAGTTTAGTAGACGACGGTATGATTTGCTACTACTGCGGTACGGAGAGGATATTTAGATTTGTTATCGATGTATTGATACTGACATGACAGTATCCTGCAATCTAATAATGCCGTAGTAGGTGAAACTTAGCAAACATGAGAAATTTCTTTAAAACCATAACTATTTTCATAACTATTACAATAAATTAAAAAAGAAAAAACTAACAATAAAGAAAAGCTCTCGAAATAAAAGCAAAACTCCAATATTTTTTTAATAATTAGTAGAGTTCAAACAACAATTAATTTATCGGCAACTGTTATGCAATTCTTAAGTTGACTATTTTAAATTTAACTCCATTACATCTTTCTTTGATGGACGGTAGAGTATTATGTCTAGTTCTTCATTGTTCATATATCGGTAATGTAAAGTGGGCTAAATGTGTATTCGGGGTAAGTGTGTAACTCAGAAATATCTTCTAATTGTTCTATAAACTTAGCTAAAGCTTGAAGACAATGTTCCATTAATAATTAAAAAGTTTGTAATATTAAAGATTTGACATTTAAAACATTTTTTTTCAAATACTAAAAGATGATATAAGTATCATATTTTAACACACTTACCCCAAAACTTGGAACCTCTTTGGTCACATATACAATTTAGCTCACATACACACTTTCCCTTTTTGCAAGGTAGTAGTAAGAAATATCTGAAATATTATATGCGCAAAGACATCCCAGAAAGTGAAGTTCTTCACTGGATCTCTTGGTGCAGAAGTAGAACAGTAAACACTTCAACCCACTAAACACCAAACAAGTTTTAACTATAACATCGACGCGTTTCAACAGCAACATTGTCATTATCATGGCGATAATAAAACTAAATTAAAATAAAACCTAAAAATAACAGGTAACCTAAATGTTATGCACGGTCAACCCGATACGTATCATTAATTTCCGATTAACGAAAACAATGACGAATGCAGTATCGTTGTCACAGTTCATGACTTTTTGTATATGTATTTCTAAACTTTCGAAAACATTTAGAAACTTACAATTGTTTATTTGTCTAATTAATTTAACATTCGTATAATCAATGTTGTGATCTGTTCAAAAATGTGTTGGGCAACGCTCGATTTCTCAATTCTATTAAATCTAAGATTAGCCATATGCTCTTTAAATCTAATTGAGACTGCTCTTCTGGTTTTCAATCTTTACAATTGATTTCGTAAATACCTGACTTTTCTAAAGGTTGTATTTTATCTTTAGGGTTACCGATGCGATTTCGTAAACTAGTCCCAGAACTGTAAACTATTCTGAGATCTACTGAGATCTCTCTGTTGAATATCAACCTATGGTGTGATTTTAAAAGGAACATGTTTATCTCAATCGATAGGTTCAGAATAAGAAATTCTCTCATGATAGGAAATTAAGAAAGTTAGGTTGTTTTTTAAATAATAAACGTCATGTTTCGATGAATACCATTAACATAGTAGAAAATCATTTCTCGCAAATTTTTAGTGAATGAATTTTTTGAATAAAGGATTAAAATTTGGTTTGCAGACTCGTGAATCGGATGTTGAGTGGGTTATTGCCGGAATAAAATCCTCTATCCAGCGGTTTCCTGAGCCCACAAAACAGTTCGTTAGGGAGGCTTACAAACATACTATTTCACAAAATTTGAAATTCTTTTTATCACTTTAGAAATCCGACGTGTATAGAAAGGATTCTCATCATTGTGTTCAACACAAAATGGCAAGTCTAATTGTTTTGGTCCACAGACTTCTCACTTTTCCCTTGAACAAGGCGAGGTATCAGAAAGAGCTTACAATTATAAAAGATGCGGCCAAGTGTAATGGTTTCCAGCCTCAGCATATCTATAAGTTAATTAGGAAGTTTAATTATAAGAAAACTGTGAAAGAATCTACGACTTTTCGAGGGGATGTTAAAGCTTCACCTGTTGTGACCCTTCCTTACGATCCCTTTATCACTAAAGGTTTGAGTAAAATCTTCAAAGAGCTAGATCTCAGAAGAGTTTACAGTTCTGGGACTAGTTTACGAAGTCTCATCGGTAACCCTAAAGATAAGATACAACCTTTAGAAAACTCAGGTATTTACAAAATTAATTATAAAGATTGTAATCAAAAATATATTGGGCAAATCAGGAGAGCAGTCTCAACTAGATTTAAAGAGCATATGGCTAATCTTAGATTTAATAGAATTGAAAAATCGAGCCTTGCCCAACACATTTTTGACACAGATCACAACATCGATCATACGAATGTTAAATTAATTAGATAATAAACAATTGTAAGTTTCCAAATGTTTTCTAAAGTTTAGAAACATACAAAAATAAGTCATGTGTAATGAGCTGTGACAACGGCTGCATTCGTCATTGTTTTCGTTAATCGGAAATTAATGATGTGTATCGGATTGGCCGTGCATAACATTTACGTTACCTGTTATATGTAGGTTTATTTTAATTTAGTTTTATTATCGCCTTGATAATGACAACGTTGTTGTCGAAACACGTCGGTGTTTTAGTTAAAACTTGTTTGATGTTTAGTGGGTTGAAGTGTTTAGTGTTCCGATCCCAGAAAGTTATAGTTCAATGTACAGTGAGGTGCAAAGGTATCCGGACACGTCTAGATAGAGAAATACCATGCGCTCAATACTTTATTCCAAAGAGCCGCAGGGCAGCTTAGTACCTGCTGGGTGGGACCGTAGTTTGTCTCTCGTACAATAACATTGTATTATATAAACGCACACATGTAGACATATTATATAAATTAAAAGAATTAGAATTTAGGACGGTTGTTCTATATCACGGATATTTTGCAAGTTGTCCGTTTTACTAAAAATTAATAAATATATGTCTCCTTCATTGAATTGTAATCATGCAACCTACTATTAAGAGGAATAGCATTTTCGCAAATATATACCGGAAAAAAAAGATTGTTGTCCTCCGATACAAAATAGTAATATAAGTATGTTCACATTATGTATCTTAACCAAGTGAAAAACTATCGGATAACTCTTGTTATAAGATGCAGTAATGAAGCGTTCGCGAAAGAATACATTATCATTTTTTTTACCTAGGCTTTAATGTACCTAATTATTTATGTTGCAAACTCATAAAATATTTTGTGAAGTTATAATACAATAGTGGTAATAAGAGAAAGTAAATTGTTTAATTTTTTAATTCTGTTTAGTGAAAATCACTTTATTTATATTAACAATTTTTTAACATTAACTTAGTGTTCATTCATGACTGAATGTATTAATGATTAATTTGGTTATACATGTTTTTAACAGGCATGTCTTTAAATTTTGATATTATTTGTCATTTACCTTCCAAAAAGAAGATGACGATAAAGTTGTAATCGAAGATGTGAACTAGAATAAATTTAAGTTGTTTATGTATAAAATAAATAATTAATGCTCAACAAAATACTAGACTTTAATTCTAGAATAAGATATATAGATGAATAGAGTTGTGTTTGCGGATTATCCAATCATAAGCACCTATAAACTTGACAAATACTCATAACATACATATAATCTCTTCTGGCGTTTTTCTTCATATAATATGTATATGTATTTCGGTTTTAGTAATACTAAGAAGTATTTAAATGAAATTTCTAATTAAATAAGTTACCTGTTGTTACCTGCGCTTGTATTAAGTGAATCATCTTCAGATGAAAAATGTTTTTAAAACTAGGTACGGTATTACTAAAATTATATTGCTATACGGGCACATTTGGTTTTATACGTAATTCGCCAATACGCGTTTGTATATGTTTAAGATGTAATGTTAATTACTGCAACATCCTTATTACGTGGAACTGGTTAGTTTTTGAGAAATGTTGTTTCGAAGTTTGTGCTGATATGAGGGTTTTTATATTTTCAGTAAGCGATCGGCGAAAGCTCCAGATCGCTTTTATCATTTTAAACAATATTTATCTACTACTTATACTAATTATAATATAAATGAAATATTTTTATTTTCAATATGTAATTGAGTTAAAAGGTATTAATCTGTCGAAACACTTTTAGTAAGTTGTTTTCTATTTTGCCTTGCAACTAACCTAAAAGTCACACAACTAAATCATATATAGAACCATAAATAATAACACTAACTACATGTTAAAAAATATAAATAAAAATAAATGCATTAGTTATTACTAAACAGAATTGAATTATCTCTATATTACTACCTTTATGAAGCCTTAAAAATTTATTTTCCAGTATAACTTTTACTACAGTAAGCTGAGTGATTTATTATTAACTAATATATTTTATTATATTTTAGATATTGACAAATTTTCGTTAAAACTAAGTCACAAGTGACTAAGTAAAATAATAGTCGCGATATTCATTTATAAGATGTAATGCTTTATGTAATGCTACTATAAGGAATAATAAAATCATCTACTTGACGCTACAGAAGCTTAAATTCCCATATTTTAATTTATCTATATACATATATATAATATACGTATTATACGCATTTGTATATTGAAATGTTATTGTAAGCTGGAAAAACTACGGTTAATCTCAGCAGGTAGTAATATGTCCTGCGGCTTTTTGGAATAAAGTATTGAGCGCAGGGTATTTCTCTATCTAGCCGTGTCCGGATATCTTTGCTCTTCACTGTACTTGTAACACATCATATGCACAAGTCTACTTTATAAAATCATGAAGTTTATATCTTAATTATTCTGCTTTAATATGATAATTAAACTCGAGTTTTTAAAATTCTGCTACTCACTTACCCCACATTACCTTACATGTAAGAAGCACCGTTTATACAACAAATTTTTATGCAATATTTTACGATGTATGACGTAACATGTACGGGTGATTGTTGATATATTCCTTTTATTACATTGTGAAGCTAGGAAGTGTCTGTTGCTATTAAAGTCCCTTTATTTTGTTAAATATATTTACAGTCCAGAAAATACATGGTTTGTTCGAGATACAGATTTAAAATTTATACTTCAAAGGCATTGTTAACCGTCGAAACTATAATAAAGTAACCTGCTCTGTTTTGTTAGCGTTTCAAAGTTGTGTCTAAGTTGTTTCCTTTTCTTATAACAGGACTAGATTAACAAGCAGATGTAATATCTGCAGGTATGTATGTGTTTTGTATATACATATGTGTACAGGGTGTCTCTCTAGTGCGTCCAAGTACCATATCCCCCTTGTAAATATTTTTTCTGAAAAACCATTATGCGGAGGTTACTTGAGTTGATATGGCAGATGTTCTAAAATTACTTTCACTTATACAGGGTGTTCCATTTTCACTGAACAAAATATAACTTTATTATTTTAAATACAATGGTATAATTTTTTTCAATGCAATCGATTCTACGCATTATTTGCATATATTTTGTATTAGGGTTCCCTATACCTATATTCAACAGTTTCGAAGATATTTACAATTTTCCGTAATATTTTCCTATTGTACCATCTTGAAGAAAAATTAATATTTTAAAGCATTTTGAAGCGTAAGATACCAAACTTCTGCAAACGAAAGTAGAGGGTCATAGATACTGAGAACTGTCATAACTTTCAACAAAATTTATACAGGATGTGCAGAAATTAGCAACCAATTCAGATATCTTCAAACATTAAAAATTCTTAAATTCAAACAAAACTCCAGAAACTTCACAAAAGTTTTAATTTACATATAAATGTATGTACATTTCACAGCATCACGCTGCATCATCAGCACAGTACTAAAACTAATACGCGCGGTATACGAGCGCAACACATATGGATACATAAAAAGTGAATAATATAAAATACGAAAAATATAACAATTTCTGATACAAGGTCCGAGATAAAAGATAATTAAATTCGTACATGCAATATTTAAAAAAAAACAACATTAAAAAAAATTAAAACGGAATTACAACCTTATAAATAATATACCTACACACATAGTTAAAAAACTAAATCGTCTTTATAAGTTCTAGTAACTTGAAATTATACAGAGGGGATAAGTCCGAATTCATAAGTCTATTCTTAAATTTTTTTATGTATACGGCTTCCAAAACATTTAGATTATGTATACTACTTTGTTTGAGTAATTTAACATCGTTGTCACTGAAGGTGTGTCCTGTATTAACAAAATGTCTAGCTATAACTGATTTTTCAGAGTCTCTATTTCTTAAATGTAATTTATGCTCTTTGATTCTTATATTTACTGATCTCTTTGTTTGGCCTACATAGCAACTATTGCAAGATTTGCAATTAATTTGATATATTCCAGATCTATCCAACGGTTTCACTTAATTATTTAGACTCTTATTTAAACATTTTTGTAATGTGTTGTGACTGGAAAACGCTGCCTGTAGGTTGAATTTTTTAAACAGATTGGATAATTGGTACTGCCAAGATGGATGAAATGTTACCTTTACATATTTTCTCTTTTTTTTTGTTTATGATATGGTGTAAGTTTAGTATTGGTAGCCAACATATATTTTTGTTTAAATTTATTGTACATCTTATTTATGCATTCAACCTTATACCTTACACCACTTAACCACCACTTTTCTTAACAATACAATTTCTACGGGTTTTTTAGAATTTAGGTTAAAACTCGACGTTAATCTAGATTCTTTTTAGATAATATAATTTCCTGAAGAAGTCACAGAATTGTGACCAAAAAAACGGTTAAAAACAACATCAATAGGTAATATACTTTTCGTAGTTGGAACCAATAATCTCTAATAGCTCAAAAACTAATGAAAATAGGTAGATAAGATCTTAATCGGAATCGATGTAGAATTTCTTGCTGAATCAAGTGCTGCAATAAAAACTACTATGTACCATAAAAAAAAAGAATTTTTAATGTTTGAAGATATCTGAATTGGTTGCTATTTTCTGTACACCCTGTATAAATTTTGTTGAAAGTTATGACAGTTTTCAGTAGGTATCTATGACGCTTTACTTTCGTTTGCAGAAGTTTGGTACCTTCCGCTTCAAAGGGCTCTACAATATTAATTTTTCTTTAAGATGGTGCAACAGGAAAATATTACGGAAAATTGTAAATATCTTCGAAACAGTTAAATTTAGATATAGGGAACCCTAATACAAAATATTTGCAAATAATGTGTAGAATCGATTGCATTGAAAAAAATTATACCATTGTATTTAAAATAACAAAGTTGTATTTTGTTTACTGAAAATGGAACTTAAAAAATCGAACTTGATGCCCACTTCCGTTTAACCGGAACTGAAATTGATTCAAAAATATTTTCACGTCATAGTTCATATTCAACCATATCCTGTTTTAAAATTCCATTCCGTTTGTATAATATTTTTAACAGGCCATTCTCACCAATCACCCTGTATGTAAATATGTTAATTCAACTTCATTTCATTTCAAAAATTAAACAGATACTCCACAAAAGCATTCTATTTTTTTCATTGCATTAAATCTACTATCCATCTATCATATGTAGATCCGGAAGATCTCATATGTCAATTTTTCTTGAATTGTACAAGTTTCGTAGTACCTACATATAAATCGTTTGTGGGGTATATTTAACTAAAACCGGATTGAAAACAATTACAATCCAACTAATTATAGGGTATGTTTATAATATACAGGCTGCTTAATTAATTATGGGAAATATTTTAACTGGAGATACTACGTATCAAATAATTATCATTGACCAATAATAGCCTTCAAAATCGCAGTTTTCGAGATGAAGGTCTCCAAAGTTCCAGACAAAAGTCGTTTTTTTCCATCTTTAAGCTAATATCTAGAAGTATTGAAGAATCTCTGTCCTAAAATGACAATTCCGCCAAAGACGTAGAATTTAAGTGCTGGCCTACCTGGATTAATGAAGCACCCTGTATATATACTATTTAGTGTATTTATCATTTATTGTAAATAAAGCTGACGAATAGTATTTCTTTTTATATTTTATTTTTCTATTTTCTTTTTTAATTAGGGCTCTTATTTGTAATTTTGTCATTCAATAACAATAAAAGGATTATCCCCACAGGAGATGCAATAATAGTTGTATATACATTAAAAGTTAGTTTCTTATAGATCTGAATGCACTATACATATACACATAACATGTCGCCAGTGCGTTGAAAGAGAAAATAATTCAACTACTTAAATGCAGTAACAGAACGGATACTGGTTACCAATGGAATTAAATTTCAAGGGGAAATGTGTCCGAAAAATGGAAATTTTTTAAATAAAAGTTAGTAAATTATCTTATAACTTCGGCAAAAGTAAATATGATAGATGATGTTAAAATAGCAATCCTATTAAACATTATAGGAGATGAACGATGAATGATGTATTTACAATACATAACATACATGACAGGCGAGGATGGTAAAAATAGGGGATTGTGTCAATTTAGGAATTTTAAAAATATTGCAACCTTCAAAATCTTGTGTATACACACTATAAGTTTTTTATTCGCGATTAGAAAAAAGAAGCAACCATAGATGGATTCATAAGTCAACTGAGAAAAGTGGTAGGACCATGCGAAGTTTAAGGAAATCATGTTATAATTCGTGACAGATTGGTACTTGGTATTTGCGACTAAAGAATATAAGAAAAATTATTGCAATACTCTAACACAGAACTGGAAGTTTCGATGATACTTGTCAGGGTACGGAAAGCGGCATTTACAAATTAAAAGACGCAATCGAGACTGAAAGTAACACGGTCAATGTTGTTAAATCTAAGAAATCTGGGGAGAAGGGAGGATCGAACAATGTCGGGGCTGTTTTGTTGCGGATTATTTTTATAGAATACCGCAAAAATCGTTTCGTTGACGTAATTTTAAAAAAGACGTTGGAATGTAATTAGGAATGACCCGTTTTAAAGAGGAACCCTAGTTATTTCTGTAATATTTGCTCAGAATAGAACTTCAAGTGGTATGAGGTATTTTGAGAATTTTTAAGTAAAATACAAAAACTTCCCTGGTTTTTCAGTCATATACGTATATCAAAGTGTAATAAGTGTTAAAGTTTTCAATTCTTATTAAGTGCTCTTAACTTTATAGTATCAATGCAAACAATAAATAATTATAAAATTAATAACATTGTAATAGTGAAATATACTTTTCAACAAATGTGACGCTGGATGAAATCTTACATGCAATTTTTAGAAAAATGTTGTTTCAACACGTGCATCGGGATTAGATTCACAACCTCAATAATATGCTTTCAGTCAATTGGGATTTTATCAAATTAGCAATGTACATAGTTTGCACTGTAGTTGAACTATATCGATTTCTAAGGTAGATAAAAGTATTAGTCTGAACAAGTTAGTAGTTACTTTGTTACAAAAAAGAAGTAAACAGTAAGATTCGATAACAAAAAGTATTACTTGATAACAAACGTCTCAAAAAAAAATCAAAACAGTGGGGAACATAGTAAATACTATTGAAGGTGAGAAAAAAATTAAGAACTTGATATTGTCCACAACCATAAAGTATTAAAAATTTCTAACAAAATTGCACACATTTTCGATGTGTTCGTTCGAGATGTTGTTTATATTTCTCAAATTACTGTTGCTCAATCAATGTTCTTTATTCCAGTTTCATGTACTGACGTTGTCGAAATAATTGTGAAATTATCTAGTACGAGATCAACTGGTGTATAGACGAAATTCCTCTTAGTTTGTTGAAACAATGATACGATATAAAATATTTAGTTAGTTTTGCTAACATCAATCATTGGGCTATTGTAGGTAATTTTTCCTCGGCTCTGAAATCAGCTGCTGTTGTTTTGGAACATAAACGTGGGGACCCTACCAATGTCGCGAATGAATAAGCCTACATCACTACTAAGTAGACTATCAAACTTACGAAGAAGAAGATATAAGATCTAGACTATCTCGACAAATACAACTTAACCAGAAGTAGTCAGTATGGTTTTAGGCCTGGCTTCTCAACTGAAATTTCGACCTTACAATTTATGTACATTCTGTCATAAATATAGATTATGCTCGATTTTTACATTTAGTTTTTGTCGTTCTATCTTTACTGGCGGTGGTTCTGCAAAGGTTTTGAGTCTTCATTTTACTTAAGCTAGGACGAACAAGTAAATTCTGTTTGTACCAGATTTAAGCAATGTTATATTATTTCTGCTAAGATTGAAAAACATTCTAAACATGAATGCCTTGCTAAGTATTTATTACGCGTATTACGCGTTCCTACAACACTGTGGCCTGGGGTTGGGCTGTTGAGATACAACGAATATTTGTATTGCATCTTGTAGAGATGTTTTCAAACATAATCGCATTCTAACAGTTACATCTGCTTATCTGCCTAGGTTATTAAATGGTATTTTCATTAACAAACACAAATTTGAGCAACACTGGAATATTCATGACTAGGACACCAGAAATAAAAATACCAATGTTCCTAGTAGACCGAGTCATTTTTTACAAGAAGTCGTCCAGCAATGTTGGTTTCATCTTATTTAATAAGCTTATAATATATATATGTGATGTTGAGTGAGTAACACGCGTGTGTGTCTGCTCTGCAATTTAGCTGTTTTTTTCGGGGCATTTCTCGTTTATTCAAAGTCAAATTTTCCCATACTGTGTTTAACATGCCTGTAACGAGGGAGCAAATTTGCGATGTTAAAGCAATTGTTAAGGACTGCATAGATGAACTATTTAAAGCTGATGTATTTCTCCAACGCATAAGTAATGCAGTCGCAAAAACGATTGAGAAGAAGATAGATGCAGCACTAAAATCACACGTTGAATCTATCGATCAACTAAAACATGATAATAAGACTCTACACGAAAAAATTGACGACTTGGAGCAATATGGTCGTAGGAATAATATACGCATTTTTGGTTTGCCGGAGGAACGTGATGAAGATCTACAAAACAAAGTTGTATTGCTTTGTAGAAATGAATTGAATTTCAATATTGAATCTAATAACATCGATAGAGCGCACAGACTAGGAAAAATAGACAGTGCCAAATTTCCGGGTCCTATTATAGTAAAACTAACTATTATAGAGAAACTCTCATAGTTAAGGCAGAAAACTCGCAAACTTTTTAATAAAGCGAAAAAGACAGATGAGTGGGAGAAGTACAGGAAAACACTCACTGAATATGATCAAGCTTTAAAAGCAGCTAAGCGGAAATCACGGAGGAAGTTCTGTGAAGATGTAGAAACTACATCGGAAGGAGCAAGGCTCCATAAACTTCTGGCAAAAGATCCATTAACCCTCTAGGGACCATAAGGAAACCTGAGGGCGATTTTACAAACACCGGAAAAGAAACTCTTGAGGTAATACTTCGGAAACACTTCCCAGACTCGGAAGAAGTCAACCCTGGCAACATACACGAACAGCAAAGTCCTGAAAATCACCCTCAGAGGGCAGAGAGGAGCTGCTGGACGTTGGCCAAAAGGGTAATAACATACGACAGGGTAGTATGGGCTATTAACTCTTTTAAACCATACAAATCGCCTGGACCAGATGATATACTCCCAGTAATTTTACAGCGGGGAGAAGGATACATAGCACCGCTGCTATGTAAGCTGTATAGAGCCAGCTTAGCTCTAGGATATATACCGAAAGTATGGAATAGGGCTAGGGTAGCTTTTATACCCAAGCCTGGGCGACCCTCGCATTCGGAGGCTAAAGCTTACAGACCCATAACCCTATCATCATTCTTATTGAAAACAATGGAAAAACTGCTGGAAAAATACATTAGGGAAACCTCTCTAGAACGGAGACCATTACACCCTAATCAACATGCATACCAGTCAGGAAAATAATGTGATACTGCCTTACACCAACTCGTATCAAGAGTAGAGGCAGCTATCAACAATCAGGAGATTGCACTAGTGGCATTCCTGGACATAGAAGGAGCATTTGACAACACCTCCTTTAACTCAATGATAAGAGCTGCCAGCAACCGTGGCGTGGAAAACACTATTTGTAAGTGGATCAGGGCCATGCTGGAAGGAAGTCTCATTGAAACATCACTAGCGGGTGATACGATGCAGGTGTTGGTGCGCAGGGGATGCCCACAGGGGGGAGAGGGGAGGGTTCTGTCGCTCCTACTGTGGGATCTCGTCATCGACAAACTGCTTGTAACCTTAAGCAATGCAGGCCACTATACCCAGGGATATGCAGATGATATAGCAATACTCATTAGCGGAAAAAGTGCAAGCACTATTTCAGAACTTATACAAAATTCTCTGAAAACAACGGAAGGATGGTGCATGCAGGAAAACCTAAGAGTCAATCCTGCGAAAGCAAAAATAGTTCCATTTACGAAAAGAAGAAAGCTGGATGGCCTAAAACCACCAACGCTTTACAATGAAACTGTGTATTTCAGTCAAGAGGCAAAATTCTTAGGATTAACTCTTGACTCGAAGTTAACATGGAACAAACATCTTGAACAGATGACAGAAAAGTGCAAACGAGCACTAATGACCACCCGCAGAACAATTGGGAAAACATGGGGATTAAAGCCACGTATGTTGTACTGGCTATACATTGCAGTGGTAAGACCTATGCTAACCTATTGTTGTCTGATATGGTGGACCAAAACTACACAGAAGCAGGCAAGTGTAAAACTTACAAAGATACAGAGGCTGGCCTGCCTGTGTATCACTGGGGCGACAAAAAGCACGCCGACAGCTGCTATGGAAACCATGCTAAACCTACCCCCCTTGGACATTTACATAAGGGGTGAGGCAAGAATGAGGACATATAGACTGAAATGTGGTGGAAACTGGAGAGACCAGAACACTTCAGGACACACCAGCATAACGACTGAAATCACAAACACAATCTTTGAGATGGGAAGTGATACAATGATTCCCAAACTCTCCTTCGATAAACCCTTCAAGGTTGTCCTAGACTGGGATAAGTGGAGAGGAAAACAGAAACCAGAGGGCCAAACCCAAATCTGGTATGCAGATGGGTCAAGAACGACCACAGGTTCTGGAGCAGGTAGTGAAAGCCTACATCATAAAGAATATATGACACTAGGGCAATATACCACCGTATACCAAACGGAAATACTAGCAATAGACACATGTGCTCTAAAGGCATCAGAGACACAACCTAGGGGTCAGCTGATTCATATCCTGTCGGATAGCCAAGCGGCCCTAAAGACACTAGCAGCTTATCAGATAACCTCGAGGCTAGCTTGGGAGTGCCTGGAAAACCTAAGAACCCTGGCCAAACACAACAAGGTAACTTTGGTGTGGGTGCCGGGGCACAATGGTGTACCAGGTAACGAAATAGCAAACAAGCTAGCAAGAAAAGGTTCTGCAACAAAATTCACCGGACCTGAACCGGGTCTGGCAATAACCAGAACTGCGATACGCGGTGCAGTGGCTGAGTGGATTGTAAAAACACACCAGGCACACTGGAGGAGCGTTGAAGGGCAGGTTCATAGCAAACGAATGATGAGGCAGCCATCACGGCAGTTGACAGCTGATGTGCTGGCTCTCAGCCGGTTACAGCTTAGAACAGTCACGAGCCTGTTAACGGGGCATGGCTGTCTAAGGAAATATCTACATAAGGTTGGCATCCTTAAGGACGAACCTATATGTAGACTATGCAATGAGGAGAAGGAGACAGCCTACCATGTCATATTCGAGTGCGTTGCGCTGGAACGACGGAGACTGCCACTGCTGGGGCCAATTAACCAACTGATAGATCTACCGGAAAAAGACCTACCACACAGGCTACTGACCAAATCAATCAGTCAATAAATAGTAAAACTAGCTAACTATACTACGAAACGTAATATAATGAATTTCCGGGGCAAACTAAGAGGTTCTAAAGAGAAGATTTTTGTAACGGAAGATTTAACAAAGCCAAGATATGAGTTGTACAGAGCTGCTCGGAAGAAATGTGGCACCAGGAACGTGTGGTCTTTGGACGGTGTAGTAAAAGTTAATATAAAAGGTAAAGTGTCTGTAATTAAATCACAACAATTAATTTAACTGATTGCTGTACTCTCTCGTATTATAAACTATATTATATTATTAGTCTCGATATGTTGCAAGTAGCTCTGCGTCGCATGATTATATTATTCTGTTTAGAAGTGAATTGCACTTAGTTTTGATTTTCTTGTTCTTTTTTTGCTTGTCTTCTATTATTGTTTTTCTTTTTTTTTTTGCTGTACATATACCATGTATATATTTTTTTCTTTTTTTTCTCTATTTCATTGTAACATTATTGTTTTTTTTACACATTAGTACATTGGTATTTATTAGCTCCTACTAAAAAAAAAAGGAAAAACCTGCTTAGAGCTAGCTGTTAGAGTATTCGCAATATTATGAGTATTTAATCCTGTAATAAACGAAGTAACTTGTATTTCCTTTCCTCATTAGGCTAAATGTTCACTAAGTTTTTGTCATTAGAATTTATTATAATTTAATTATTCTCTTGTTATGAATTTAGGTGTTGCTCACATTAATGCTGGTTCAATTTTAAATAACTTTAGTATTCTTAAGGATTTTTTGCTTGTGAGTATGATGTAGTCATTATCACTGAGACCTGGCTTTCGAACAATATTCCCAGTAACATTGTTGCTATAGATGGCTATAACTTTGTGAGATTCGATAGACAGAGCGGTGCACGTGGTGGAGGAGTTGCCGTCTTACTAAAAAATAACCTAGCCTATAATATTATGAACCGTCCGTATGATCCATATTGCGAGCATGGATAAATATAACACGTCATAAACATTCCCTAGCACTGCGAGTTGTATATAGACCTCCTTATACGGACGTTTCATCATTCCTTTCGTATCTTGAGGACACCTTTTCTGATTTGTTCGTAGAGCATAACGACATTATCTGCAGCGGTGATCTCAACATAAACCTTCTCGATATTCAGAGCAGCGTATGTGATAGATTTCATAGTATACTGAATTCGCTCGCCCTAACTCAGGTTATTAGTTTGCCCACTAGAGTAGGCTCAACTACCCTCTCCCTTCTTGATGTTATCATTAGCTTTGTTTTGGTTCGGAATTCAGGATTAGTAACAGAACTGCGCAGAACGTAAGCGCACAACATTATAATTCCAGAATGGTTCCGAACTTTTAATAACCAAAACACATTTTAGGAACCTGTTACTGCCATCTTTTAGATACAGACTAAAATACAAACCAACAAAATATCAATAGCGAATGTTCTGCGCTAAAATCTTTCAAATCCTGTCTCTGTCTTAGAATACCACTCACTTTCCATAAATTTTATTCCCAGGACAGTAATTCACAAAAAAAAAATCAAATACAAACGGAAAAAATTTTTCAAACTTTAAAAGACAACGTAAATATCAATGTCATTGATGACGAACGTATCGAAATAACTCGAATTTCTGAACACATGCACCGATCGCTAAACACTTTAACCCACTGAACACCAAACAAGTTTTAACTAAAACACCGACGCGTTTCAACAGCAATGCTGTCATTTTTAAAAGTTTTATTATCGATAATAAAACTTTTTAAAAGTTTTATTAGTGTTTAGTGTTCTACTTCTGCACCAAGAGATCCAGTGAAGAACTTCACATGCACCGATGACGTAATTTCGAACTAATAATTCAGAATCGGTACTCATGGAAGTGCAAGAACTGTTTGAACGGTTCCAGAATCATTCTGAATCGATTCTGTCAGTAACCAAAACATTGGACTAAAAATTCGGTTCGCGTTCTTAAATAACCAAAACGCTAAACTGTAAATGCGCGTGCGCAACAGCTCTAGAACCATTCTGAATTCCGAACCAAAACAAAGCTATTACCAGCACTGGTATTGCTCGATGCGATGTCGTGGATCTTGGTCGCGTGTCCGATCATTTTCTAGTTTATGCAGTTTGCAGTGTTGATTCTGTAGCAATCCCAACGCCTGTTTCATTAACTTACCGTTGTTTTAGTTCTGTCAAAGTTGATCATCTTTATGTTGACCTACTGTACATGAACTGGGGACCCAATCTACTCTCTTCATACAATAGATGAAATTGTTGGTCTTTTTAATAGTAACTTGTTAGCCTTATTTGATTTTTATACTCCTTTAAAAAATATACAAATTAAAAAATTCTCTTGTCCATGGCTAACACCGAACTTGCGCTTGATGATGGACCTGAGGGATAACGCTTTGCGTCGCGCAAAACGTACTGGCTCTAGAGCTGTACTTGATTATTACAAGCAGCTGCGCAACCTAACCAATGATGCAGTCAAACGTGAAAAAAGAGCGTATTTAAATTTCAGACTCCGAAACAATAATTTGAATGTAATCTGGAGAGATTTAAAAAAAATTAGTATTTATAAGAAAGTTACAGCACGTATCCCTACTCATCTACGGAATCCTGATGCTATCAATCAGTTTTATGTTAACTCAATTCACCTGACTTCTGTAGATCTGGTCTTGCTTGAATTCTATACTCACAATAAATTTTCTTTGTCTATTGAACCTTTCTGTTTTCGTCCCGTCTCAGAGGAAGGAGTTATGCAGTTTCGTCGGTAAAGTTTGATTGCTATGGTGCGGATGGTATTAATATTTCCATGTTACGTCTCTGTTGTCCTTTTCTTTTGCCATATATTACATACATTGTAAACTTCTGTTTAGTTAACGGAGTATATCCATAAATCTGGAAGGAAGCTATAGTGGTCCCTATTCTAAAGACTACTAATTCAGTGGAATATAAAGACCTTAGGCCCATCAGTATCCTTCCGGCTTTATCTAAAATTGTTGAGAAGGTAGTAGATCACCAAATAAGGGAATTTTTGGAACTACACTCTATTTTGCCGTCTCGGCAGTCAGGATTCCGACCAGGTTTCAGTTTCTGTACTGCTTTGGTGTCCATCGTGGATGATATAATTTCCAATATCGACGAGGGTAGGGTCACTGTACTAGTATGTCTCGACTATTCCAAAGCTTTTGACACAGTAGATCACGAATTGCTTTTAAGCATTTTGAAATTTATCTGCTTTGGTAATGACGCTATTGCATTCTTTAGAAACTACTTGTCAGGCAGAACACAGAAAGTAAACGTTGATGGCGCTGCAATTTCAAAAAGCGTTCCTTTAACTAGGGGTGTTGCACAGGGCAGTGTAGTGGGGCCTCTCTTATATACCATCTATACCTCGTTTCTTCTAAATAATCTAAAGTACTGTAAACACCATATGTATGCCGATGACGTCCAAATTTATTACTCTTTTGCTGCATCTGAAGTTGACTTAGCCGTACAAAGAATGAATGATGATCTGAAAATTGTTTCCGAAACATCCCGTAAGCATGAATTAAACTTAAAACCCATAAAGACAGCTGTGCTTGTGTTAGGCCGTCCTAGAGCTCGGTTCGATGTATCGAACAAGGTGAAACTTTTATTAAATGATTGTCCACTTCCCTTAGTCCAGTCAGTAAAAGCTTTAGGTGTTGAACTGGATGGTGATCTGAGATTCAAGAAACATGTTGCCTCGTTGTTTAGGCTTGCTTGTGCAAAACTTAAAGTCCTCTACGGTAGCAGAAAGTATCTGGGCGTGGGGTTGAAAAGAATGCTGTGCGACACGTTGGTGCTTTCTCACTTTAATTATTGTGACTCTGTGTATGGTCCATGTTTGGACTCCATCGATACACGACGCATTCAGAAAGCGCAGAATGCTTGCCTCAGGTTCATTCATGGAATATGAAGGCCATGTCCAATATCACAATACATACTCTAAAATATAACAAGTGGCTAAGCATGGCGCATCGTAGATTGTTGCACTTTGCGGTTCTCTCACATAAGATTATTTTCTCCCAATCACCGCAATACCTGTACCTTAAAATATCTTATAGAACTGATATCCATAATCTCAATCTGAGATTTAGACATTTACTCTCTCCCCCCGTGCATCGAACGTCTTTATTCACTCGATCTTTTTCGTATAATATTGTTAAGATCTATAATGCTCTACCTAACCAGTTCAAACGCCTGCCTATTCGATTATTTCAAATAAAGGTGAGGTCATACTACTACGGAGATTTGTGACTGCATCTGCTGCTGGCTCTCTGCCTCTGCTTTTCTTAAGTAATATCTTGTTTTTCTTTCTCATTTGTGCTGTGTATATGTATATTTTCTGTGTACGCAAACTTATTATTCATTAATATACATATGTACTCTTTATTTTCGCGTGTTCTTGTCTGTATATGGGTCTAGGGGAAGATCAGTTAATTATTACTGACCTGGATCCTTTTGTTTCAGTACTACTTTTAGATTTACTTAACTGATTAATGGAATCTATATTGTATTACTTATATTATGTTTACTGGAACAATAAATTTATTATTATTATTTATTATTATTCCTATAAAATTAAAAATTTTCAATCAGATATTGTTTTCATACGGGAATTAAAGGTGATGTTTGTTGGAGGTTACTTTTATAGTATTACTGAATTTGTCATTTATTAACAATATGTGAGCTCTGATAGCTTTTTTCGTATTCCGTATTATATGTTTGACATTTATTCTGGTGTGTATTTGATCAGTCATATGTACTTTGTAATAGTCTGAAGGATCAATAAACTATTAATATTATTCTTTACAAAATGTCAAAATAAGAAAACTTATTCCGCAATACATGGCCAATCCGAAAAAGTAACAATTTCTGATTATTTAGCAAAAATAACTCTATATTAGTATTAAGCTTACACCTTCATTAACATCTAGGTACTACAAGCGAAGAGAAATATTCTGGAATAATTATTTACTCACTAAAGTAGGTGCAGATTCAGTTGTTGAAATGCTAGTAAAAGAAGACTTGCAATCTGGATATACTTAGTGTGTATGAAGTGAAAATACAGGCTAAAATTGCCATCCATTATTTTTTGTTAAAATTAATTAAGTTTTAGTTAAAATTATTTATAACGTCGTTTAATTCTACTACATGAATAATTATCGAACTAAATAAATTAAAGTTATAAATTATCTTTCAACATTTTACAAACTGGCAATGTAAAGAACAGTAAAAACAAATTAAGTATAATATAAAAATACACAAAAGTGAAATTTTTTTTTAGACACACATTGAGCACTGAAAGATATTCCTATTATTTCTAGTGTGCCTTACACACTTTTCATGAATATATTGGTTAGAAATAATGTACGATCTCGTTATGTAAAAATAGAAGCTTTTGTGATCTTATCACTTTTCACCCTGGCATGCGGCATGAAAACGTGTTCAAATCTATAAAAGATATGGTAAAATATAATGATTTTCCGTCCAATGATATATTATAAGCTAATTAGAAAATTTAATTGTGGGAAATGTTCGAAAAAATCTGGAATCTTTACCAATTATTTTTCATCTTTATCCTTCCTTTATTTCCAGAAAAAATTGGTTATCGTTTCGATTGACTTACCGCTGTTTGCCACTGTAACTGAATGTAGGTACAAAAGTATTATTGTAGGTCTTAGTTTAGCAACACTAGTACGTTGTTTTCTAGTTACCCGAATGAACATTAGGGCAAACATTTGATTTTTCTTGACAAAATTTGCATCTTGGAAATATTTGGTGATTAAATAAGAGCCGCAAACTGTCAGGACTTTTCCTGTCACTTTTGTATGAATGTGTTGCTGCCAGTCATACCGCACAACACTTTAGTAGGCCGTTTTTAACGCCTAACACCTAGAAGGGCAATGTTAAGAAGGACATTGTTACAAAATACACCCATGCACGTCGCAGTGACTAAAGACAGCAGTGACAGTGCTCTCATATCCAAGCTAATCTAGTCTAGGCTCTAATCCGCATGGTTTTAGTTTAGAATGAAGCAGTAAAATTTTAGCTATGAATGAAGTTTGGAATCGAATACATACGTGGATCAGTGAAACGTGTACTAAATATAAAAATATTTTTTTTCGCTATAAATCAAAACAATAATCGCATTCTAACAGTTACATCGGTTTATCTGCCTAGGTTATTAAATGGTATTTTCATTAACAACCAACATTTGAACAACACTATACACATATTCATGACAGAAAAATGAAAAATATTTGTTTAACATCCTGTTAATTTAAAAGGTGTAATTCGCAATGACTATAGGATTGTTTTCTCTTTGCACAGTCGGGTTCTAAAATAAATAGGAATCCGACGATAAAAACAATATAAACTGTGTTGTTAACGTAGTTCTTCCTTTTGCTTTTACGCTGGTATTTATATTATATTGAACAGAGACATATGTAACTATTTGCTATGTAAATTCTATTGTATATAATGATGTAGATTCTTCACGCAAATTCTACCCTGCTACAAAATATTTATACAGGGTAGCTGCGCGACGCGAACTTTAATTTTAACTACGTGCGTACATCTGAAATAAAATCGATAATTTATATAACAAAAATTTTATAGATTAGAAATAAAAGAGTTACAATTTTCTTAAAGTTTAACTTGATAAACCGTCGCGCCACTGATTTAAAGGGCGTTTATGTTTGGTATATATATTTAATTGCAAATAATGAACAGACCTGAAAACGAAATATTCGGAATGAATAGCTTCACTATGTTCGAATAATCTATCAATGCCTTTATTTAGAACCAATGTGCTCATATCTACAATATGAAACATGCACCTTCTTTCCAACTTCTTTCAGTAACCCTAACCTACCTCAAAGTGCAGTCTCCCCTTAAATTTTGACAGCTTATGTTAAAGTGGTTAAAGATGGGTTAAAGTCATTGATTTGACAATTTATTAGTACTGGACATCACATATTTTCTTAACTACACACAATAAATTCAACCCAAATTAATACGGCATCATACTTTAATTATAATAATTTTAAACTATAAAATAAGTAGTGTAACGACATTTAATTTAAAGTTAAAAATGATAGCTAAATAGGTAATGACATTGAAATTGTAGAAATATTAAAAAGGTCAAGTTCTATAGCTACAAGGGGTTGACATAAACGTTCACATGATAGCCACTGTAAGTGAAGAACATAGGTACACGTTGAAAAATTTGTATTTTGTTACATGGCTCCTGTTTTCAATTTATTTATTACAATTCATAACATTGTAGTATCAGTGCTGTGACACATAGACTTCCTAAAATCGCAAATCCTACCAAGTTCAATGATTGGCGGCCAATTAATTTATTGCCAATTATATCTAAAATATTTGAAAGAGTTATTCACATGCAATTGAATAAATTTGTTAATGATAATGTTATACTCCCTAATATTCAATAAGGCTTTAGGAAGGGGTATAATTGCGAAACTGCACTACTAAGGGTGGGTTTATCAATGCGAGGATAAATAAATTAAATTGCAGATAAAATTTTATTCTTAAGATAATTACAATAAAACGCAAGATAAAGCATTGTAGTTGGTATATGTTATCTACCAGTTAGCAATATCTGTCAGTTACTTAACTAACACTTTTATCCTCTCATTGATAAACCCACCCTAAGTGTAATATATGATGTTATTAGAGCAACGGATAGCAGTCTAATCACTGCCTTAGTACTGTTAGATTATTCTAAGGCATTTAACACAACTTGTCATGCCACTCTTTGCTCATTTTTGCTTTATTTCGGTTTGAGTCGTGCATCTATGAAGTTAATATAAAGTTATCCATGTAATAGACATCAAAGTGTTATCTTGGATTCCATGGTGTCGCCTCCGCTTACAAGTGTTAACACAGACAAGGCTCAATCTTGGGTCCTCTATTGTTTTCCATTTACACGTTTAAGTTTATTGATCCCATATCGTACACATATTTATGCCGATGACACACATTTTTATTTTCTTTTAGGCATACGAATGGCGATTAGCTTTAAATGCTGTAAATACTGATTTGAATTCTTTTAATGACTTTTATTAAGTTTGATTTACGGCTTAATCCAGCTAAATCTAAGGTATTCGTTTTTGGAACTTCTAAAATTTGTATAGAGCTTCAAAGGGTATTTAAGATAGTAGTTACTGGTACACAATCACACATTGTTGATGCTGCAAGGATTTAGAATGATGTATTGACAACTCACTAACATTTCATACTCAAATTACAAGTAATACTAAATCAGCATATGTATATGAATTTGAGAAAGCTTTATATAGAACTTCCTTGCCAATCAACGTTAAAGTAAAATTGTGTGAGGCTTTATTGTTATCTCAATTTACCTAGCTGTTCTTAAATTTATCACTGTGCTATTGGAAATATTACTAGTGGTCGTGTTCAGAGCTCGTGTTGCCGATTTATCTCTGGAATCAGGAAATACGAGCATACCTCGCATAAATTAAGAGATGTTGGCTGGTTAAATATGCAAAATAGAAGAGAATTGAAAATGTTGACTCATTCCCTAAAATTATTCGTCGCCACCGTATTTGTACTTAAAGATTACGTTTAGATCTGATTTGCTACAACCTACTACAATAAAAGAACTACTGCTAAATAGAAAGAGATATTATACATAAGAACTAAGAGGCGAAAATCGCGCGCGAACCCTCTGCAACGCGGGCCGCACGCAATTTTTGCCTCTATTTCGTAAAGTAAAAAATTCATAACTTTGGAACCGCTGCAGATAATCAAACCAAATTTGGAATGTTGGATGAACAAATCATACTCTTTCTTTTAGTGACACAAATTTAATTCAATTTTCACCACAAAGCAGAGGTAAATTTGTCCATGCCTACTTCAATGCTTGTAACTTTGTTCATAATTAACTTATTAGAGAAATATTCCACATTTAAGCCGTTAGTGATCGATTTGTGGCGAAAGAAATCGTTTTTCATCTTCTATTTGTAAAACAAGCGATTTTTTTACCTGGACGAATACTTTCACGGGTAGCTGTGGGTGCTAGATTAGAATGGGCTTATGAATCCAGATATCGTCGAACGCGTGCCTGGACACAACCTTTGGTACCAAGTCACCGGTGAGAGTATAGGAAGTTCACCCTTTCAGAGAGGTACTGCTTGTGTATGGAGAGGTATTTGTTATGATGGCCGTACCTACTTGCAAAACATAAATTCAGAAGTATACTTAAATCAGAAGATCAACAACATTGTGGTAGAGTTTCATGCTGCAGTGGGTCCTGGTTTTCTTTTTTTTTGACGATATACTCGTCCGCACCGATTCATGGCAGTTATGGATGCAATTGGAACCAATGGAATTCCTCATCGATACCTGCTCTATCGCCTGATGTAAATCCGATAGAGCATGCTTGGGATCAGAAGCAGGGAGGTTTGGATAATCATAATCCCCAAACACAAACAATGGAACAATTGAGAAATTTGCTTCCACAACTCTGACAACAGATTTTGCAAGAAAACTTTAATAATCTCATAACCAGCATGCAAGGACGTTGCCAAGCTGTCATTGAAGCCCACGGAGGCCATACTCGTTATTGCTGAAAGGGAAATTTAGAAGAGATTTGTGTTCTTTTTCTTTTTTTTTTTTGATTAATTTGAAATTAAGTTGTTAGTCACTTTCACATAATTTTAATTTTTTCTTGTCTTTTTGTTTAAAATTTTAAACTTTTTTATAATAAGAAAAAATCATTTATAAACTAAATAAATAGCTTAAAATCGTTTTTTTTTTCTTTTGAAAAATCAAATTTTCCATAATATCCCTAATTTATGTGGAGCAGTTTATTGAGTTTTATGATTTACTGACATACGAATTAACGGAGATTTTTTCATATTTTTCTTTGTCAAATTTTGTAACATTTTCTGTGCACCTCCTAAACTGTAGGTCAGTTTCTGACATGGTGTTTTGAAGAATTATTATTACCTAACATTTGATGAAAAAATATAAAAAATAAAATAAAATCTAGAAAAACGTAGTAAGTCAAATATCTCGAAGACCGTCAGTTTTTTATATGAATAGCAGCTACCAGTAATAAAAAATATAGGTTTGTATGAAAAACAAAGTCGCTGCAGAGGAAATGGAACATCCTGTATAATCGGCATTATTTTACGTTTGTAGATCTGGAGAAAACTAGATACATCAAATAAAAAAAGATTCCATTATCTCTCTCATCAACCAGGATATTGAACTTCCGTGTATTAGGTGGCCATCCTGTTTATTCGAAATTTCTGCACCAGTTTTTTTGTTGTTTTATTTTTAAAACATTTTAAAACTTTTTTCATCCACAGTTTTTTGCTCATCATCAAAATAAAAGTTCCTAGAGCCTTGCAAATATGATGCAACCAAATCAGCTACCTTGAATGCTACCGTTGCTATATATTTATACCATAACACCTCTTTCCTTGGATTATTACTGTTATAGCAATTTCTGGGATAAAATCATATACCTCCTCTCTCGTTGTGCAAAATAGCATTTCTACATTACATATTAAACACGGCATTTAGTAATTTTCATGATAATGAATATACGATCCTCTGTTGTCTACATTAAGAAAAATGTAGTGGTAGAGTATGCAATACATTTGTAGCCAATATGTGTATTGTAGTAATACATGTCGCAAAGATTATTCACGAAAGAAACGTAATTGCAAATTTTACTATAAGGTACCACGAGCAAGTTATTTTATTTTTAAATTCTTTACTGAGAATGATATGTTTAATATTGCCCTGTCTTCACATATATGTATGTACCAACTGTAATGTCACAATTGGAAAAGATAATTAAATATGCGAGACGTAATAGAGTTCTAATAGCTTTGTGCACGGTATTAAATTAAAGCACATCGTGTCAATCATATTACATATAATTACCATCTATAACAGCAATTCTGCCTTATTACGAAAATAGCTACGTCGACATCATAATATTCACTGAATGCATAAATATCTAAGCATATCTTTAGATGTTAGCAGCAGTTATTATACACAGAAGATTAAACAATATACTTATTCTATGTATAATGATTTGAAAACTGCGTTAAAGCAAATCAATTACAAAATAAAATGCTTTAATAATTAGATAAATCATCTAAAAGGTTCATTAAAAATTATTTAAATAATTAAATTCGTTGATCGATCAATTTATAATTCACTCGTTAAACTAATTTCTGTTTACTAATCTGTTTGCAATTTGTTTACCTAGATGAATACAGAATTAATAGTAGTGGGAATAACATATTTCACAAAGAACGAAACGTGCTACTGTTATCGACAAACTAACAATTTCAATGTAGGGCCGCTCTAGTTATAGTAGAAAATTGTGTGCAATGAATAATAGACGATGCTGAACTCGGAAATTCAAAAAGTTAGGAATTATTGGAACATGTAGAACGCATATGTATTAAGCAATCTGATTTTTTCCTGCGGGAAAGCATTCTGATAGGATGCAAATTTTAAGATTGGAAATTTTCCATTCTGTCTATACACATAACTTGGTAATGGTGTGAGGTTTTAAAAGTGTAAAGTTTTAAAACAATGAATTAAGTTGAATGAGTTTTATTGAGCAGCTAAGTGAAAAAGGCGAAGTACAGTAAAAGCTATTCTTTACTATAAACATGTTCTTGTAAAAAAATAGGGTGAATCAGATAAGGAGGATATGTACAGGGCATCGCACTTGGGATTTATTAATATTTTTGTTTATGTAGCAGATTTGTAGTGTTGGAAATGGCCGCCATAAGTATTATAAATGTAATTCATTTTCTAACGGTAAGGTTCGAAGTTGCCAATAATAATAATGGGACACCTACGAATGTCAATAAAGTAGAACTGCACACAATAAGATATCTTTGTCGATACTCAAAGAGAAATATCGTTTTCAGTGGAACTTGACGCAACTGCAAAATTTCTAGAAATTAGATTTCCTAGAATTTGTAAATGAGCTATATGCGTTTACACTGGAAGAAGCATTACGAATAGAAATCGAAGAAGAAGAGTATATACCAGAAAAAGAAAGTATTGTAATTTTAAAATACAAAATCAATTTTGATACGTATTGGAAAAATATAGAGTGTGTATCTCAGTGTTTATTTCAATCGTGGAATATTTATTCACAACTGGGTCCACATTTTGAAAATTAATAAAAAAACTGATTCAGCAATGATTAACCGATGTGTATTTGCCAAACGTGGGGCTCACAGTATATATTAGCGACACCGAAAAAATTACATGAATAATACACCCTTTTGATCTATATGGTTTCCACATAAGGGATTTTATTGTTACGATGTTGTATTACATAAACGCGATAACTTTATCAAATTACAATCGCTTATTCACAATTAACTTTGGGCACCAAAATATGACGACGAATTTGCTTGTACTTGATATGATAGCGGACACGTTGACCAAGAACCAAATGAATTTGAAACTCTAGTAAGTTTTTCGCACAACGTCGTTATTACATACGTAGCAGCTAGGGTTGAGCGAAAGATCGATACAATGTCTAGTGCTCGATACCATAGCGTGTGTTGATACCTAGAAATCGATACCTGGGTATCGGTATCGGAAAACAATTAGTAAAGTGTTAATGCAAAGGCATCGATACCAACGAGCTAAGCTATCGATATCAAAAAATCAATTACCAAATATCGATAGCTGTCGATACTTAACCCATCCTAGTATTCAGAATCGATACAGCTGCAAATATCGATACTTGTATTAGTATCGACCCTAGTACGCTGTGCATGATGTAACAAATTCTTGTATTTTCGACATTTACTTGAGGAGTTTTGCCGCAACACAGAATAATTCATTGTATGTGTAAATATAAAAAAGTTTAGTTGGAGTTGGTGTTTTAACGGATTAAAAAAATTAACAGGATGATACTGATATATAATTATAAACACTAATGCACAATTATCTATAATGTACTTATTATTACTTTTGTTATTTTTTAAATGTGGACACATTTTTTTCTTTTTTTGTATGGGTGGTGGGTGCTTAGTTGCAGTAACACCGTAAGCTGGAGTATGGCGCTCGTATGACTAACACTGCAACTCTCACAGTGTAGTTTTCTGTGTGCAAATTGTGTCCAAATGGCTTTGTGACAGCATCGTACCGCCTTTCATAATGCTGCGCTGTTAATCACTTTGCTCCCAACAGCGAATGGTAAATCAATCCGATTTCAGTTGTTTAACAAACCTCTTTAAAACAAACAATTTATGTTTTAAAACTTTCTATCTGCTTTTACTGTTAGAAAATTATACACATAAGTAAAACGAAAAACTTTTAGTTTTACTCACTCACAATGTTTTGCCGCAGAGAACATTGATTGCTTCCATTCTCTATACATTCTCTTAATATATTTCCAAAGATTCATAATTTTTTGAATTTCCAGATTCGGGATCGTTCCTTGTTAGTAACCCGCATGTGTAGCTTTCCGCTTATCTAATTGATACTTCTATGCATATTCAAATATAGGATAAAATGAAATAGTAAGTTTGAAGGGGAGTAAAACCAGCATACTTCGTTAAAGCTATGGTATAAAGGAAAGAAGAGAGAAGGGGCTACAAAACCCAATATCTCTTCCACAGTTGTGGTAGTGCTAAAATGAAATATTCACCAAATCCTTGTTATTATAACAGGGACATTAAATATTTGCAAAAAATAGCTACAATCCGCACATACATACGTATGGCATGGCACTGTCTTATATCGAAGTATTTCTTTCTTCCGCAAGTTCTTTCGTATAAAAATATAACTCAAAATTTTATTTAGGTTACATGAATTATTTATGTTTCCATTTTACAACACTGAAATTTATTGTGTATTTGAAATATGAAACCGACGTCAATGTGAATAAAAAAGTTCTCGCTAGATTCATCTCATATTGTCACTGGTGTTTACCTAAATAAATATACGTTTGCGATGCTGGATGGATAATTTGAACCAGAAACGAAACTGGAGAACGATTGTGCTGTAGTACATATAGAATTTGTGAGTAGTGGATAGAATTCTCCTTGTTAGTATTCCCTTCTGTGTTTGCTTTTATTCAAAGAAAAAACAACTGTTGTTAAGTTGAAACCAAGAAAGAGATAGTTTTAAGTATCCTATATAAAGAATTGTATTTATATTTGGAATGTAGAGAATCTTATAATGAATTATTTTATGAGAAAGGTCACCTATTTCATTTTTCTAATATACATATATACTCGCAAATATCATGTCGAAGTCAAAACAATAAGAGATTACTTTGATATAATATTATATCAATATAATTTATTTTAGGTAACCTCTGATTTTTAAATATTCTAATTTCATTATATGTTGCCAACAACTAGTTATTGTGGCAGTATTTTGAAATATTGAAAAAATCCAGAATGTAGTATATATATTGTGAACTGAATTGTAATTTACAATATTCGCGAACACGAAGTGTGAGTTTAAGATAAATATCGAATTTCTTCGGGAGGGGTTTTGTTTGTAGCATATAGAAATTCAAGTTGAACAATGAAATTCAACAAAGAAAAATAAAACTCAAAATACAATTACGATATTACGAAACCTTTACAATAAATCGCATCGGTTTTGTGACAAAAGGAAAAATTCAATGTAGAGTGCCAGGAAAGAAGTACTGCAATTCAATCCCAATGTGGACCATAAATGTAAATTTCGAAATATTTTTAAAAGTTATAAAAAATAAATTTTGAAAATTTGTAATTCAAATTATAACTAATTAACCTTAATTTTAGGTATGCAATTGAGTGTAGAAATGAATTTCTTTTCTTCACTAGCAAGGTCCTGATGAATCTAGGGTACTTCCTCTAACTTTGTCGCTAAGTAAGCCGTTCTTATTCAGCTGACAGCTACCAAGTGCGAATTATGTTTTTAATTACACGCGGTGAAGATATTGTAACCTGTTTTAATGAGCTTCACACAAAAAAACATGGTCGGTCCGTCTATATTTTACTATTGACCGAAATACCAACTATACAAAGACGTCTCTGTATGATCCATCTGAACTTATAATTTAACGTATGTAAATGCAGTACTATTTTCAAATAATGAAAGATATAATCGCATTGTACCATGCTAGCAATTTCAACTGAAAGTGGTTGGTTGCAGCAGTCCAGTACTCTAAATTGGACGGCTTACGTGGTAGTAGTATTTCTATACTTGAATTAAATTTGCAGATTTATCATATATCACAATATTATATTCTTTTCATCATGAACACGGATACACATTTTGCAATATGTAAGGATTACTAGTAGCAATGGAACAATCAAACGGCAATAAATCTGCAATGTGCAGTCGCAACGAATCAGCCAATCAGTAAGAGCAGGTGTACGTATAAGTTGTTCTAAGTTAAGTGCGGACTGTTGCTAACTTCGTTATTATTGGAGCTTAAGATCATCTAACTCTACATTTAGTTATTATTGGAGCTACAAGTCGGTTATTGGGCATTTATCAGCGATTGTACATAGCGATTGCGATGTTGGAAAGATAAATGCAATTGAGAATCGCGTTTTCTAAATACTCACCCAAAAATTTAATACATTACTGAGAACAAAATCAGAAATAAAGGAGTTATTATGATATTTTATAGTTAAACAAAAAGCAACCTAGCAACGAAAAAGCAATGCGATCTCCTTATTTTGCACCTGTTTTGTTCAGAATTTCATTCTCAATTAATCGGTAATACAAACATACAGGATGTTCTATTTAACAAAATAAAGTTTCAGTGAATATCTTGAAAACTCAATATTCAATTCTTTTTCTGTTTACATCACTGCAATTGTCACATAAAATCTCTGAAATATGCCCATTTAACAGCTCCAATAATAACGAAATTAACAATGGTGCGCACTTAATTTAGAACAAACTATATAATGAGAGACAGCAGCTAACACCAACCTGTATTATCACTTTTGATGAAGTTGATAGCAAAATCGGCGATATATGGAGCAACTGCGTAATACGTCTAGAGCTAAACAATATAAAGGAAATCGTCTTAATTTCTATTCTCAATGATTATTTGTAAGTATATAATTTCATATTAAACTTATTACATCAACTATTACTATTGGCACTAACACCAATCATTACCATTATGCATGAAATAAAGTAAAAACAGTAACTAAAAATAGTTTCCAGATATAAATTGGTTTATACTCCCATGTTATCACGAACGTTAAAAAGAAATATTACAGGATAATTGTTACCAGATTGTTTCCTACAGCAATAATACTCGTTAAAAATTTAACATTTTCAATAATCTTAAACATAAAATAGATAGGATAGATACATGAAATGTACTTTATAAAATAAATTGCAATGATTGTGACTTATGTTATCTAGGTCAAAGTAGTCAGATTTTTAAGAAACGAATTAAACAACACCAATATGACGTATCCACAGACCCAAAAAAATACAGGTTTAGCAGTTTATTGTTTAGATACGGGTCATAAGTTTGATTTCATTCAACCGATTATACTAGACATAGAATCCAATTTACAAAAAAAGACTTGTGTCCGAAATTTTACATATCAAATACAATAAGACTTGCAATTTTAATGTTGATACTTCTACTTTTGACAATACATCTACCTATCTATCTATCCATCTATTTATCTATCTATTCAATTAAGGTTGGACAGCTGTAGTCCAGGCACTTGAGCTGGGTGCCTTTGTATCATCCCTATTAAAACTCTCATTTCTAGATGAGAAGTTTACTGCCTGCTATAAAGTTCAATAACTTGCCCATTGGAAGCTTGAGTACGCTCAAAGGCTCCAGTAGATCCTTTCCGAAATGTTTCTGTCGGAGTACCTTAAATTCGTCACATGTGTAGATTGCATGTTAACACGTTTCTTCCTGTAACTTGCATCCTGTGCACCAGGGCTCGCCTACCCGACCCTTGTTGTATAGATACTTCCTTAAGGGACAGTGTCCAGTTATCAACCCAATAATGGTCTTAACTTATTTTTTATTGCGTTTAATTACACTAATTAAAATCCCTGAATTAGAATCCCTGGTGATAACACATTAGGGCTCTGATCCTATGAAGTGTTTCTTAGAACCCTCCTTGCCTAGTTCATCGGCTATTATATCTATTGCCTCTGATATCCTCATTGTTGTCTTATGTCAGTGTATTGAGGTGCTGTTTACAACCTTTAACCAGTTTTGACCTGTTAAGAGGATTCATAACTGCCTTGATAGGGGCCTGACTATCAGTCATTATGTTTGTTTTCTCTTCGTATAGCCTCCCTTTGCAATCTGTTCTGCGCAGACTACAATTGCGAATACTTCCTCTTGGAAGACCGTTGCATGCTTTTCCAGCCTTAAAGATATCCTCTGTCTTGGGCTCAGTCCATAAATACCGGTTCCTGTGAACTTACTGGATTTGGATCCGTCCGTAAACCAGTCATTGGAAGCAACGAAGTCACCCCGTGCCTGTTCTCTGTTCGGTATTGAGATTTTCACCTTTTCAGTGAAAATAATTTCAGGTGCCGTACTGTCTGTTGGCATTTGTAGGCCCGTCCAGTACCGTACCCGTAGTATCAGTGTGCCGTCCAATCCCAATATTGGGGTACCACACTTTATTGGCTTTCAGCCAACGATCGCCTTTACGTAAAGCTCTAGCGGAGAGAGGCCCACAATGGTCTTCAAGGATGCCGTTCCTGTGCTGTTAGCTGCTCCGATAATTCCCAGCAGCACCTATCGCTGGATAGCAGTTAGCAACCCCACTGCCGAGGACACTTCTGTCCTTCTCCACCAGACTGCTGCACCGTAGGTTATCGTTGGCCTCACCACTACAGTGTATAGTCAATGAATCCTTCGGTTTTAATCGTTGACAATACATATAGTGTTTTGTTATTTTATGATAGATCCCGTTAATTGATTTTGGGAAAATGTGTGTTGGTTGTGACTGTAGATATAGTTAATACTTATTTCATCACACACACATGTTTGATGTCACACACACACACTGACGTTCTTAATGCTTATACTTACCTTTGTTTTTAATATGTTTTTATTGTTGGAATTAAAAAATTTTAACGCTATTCGTATATACATATATGTTAGCTTGTATTTATTCTCGTTCTGTTTGTCCGAACGTGAAATTTGAATTAATTATTATAACTCAAATTAATGTATTTTATATCAGTTGCAACATGTTACCACATACCATTGTTATGGTTTTATTAATAGTAACTACTTTGACATTGGTTTAGCAATCTGTATGAAAGTATGTAACGTCAAAAAACGAATTTTCTCTGTCTATTCATTAACCATATAATTGCAGCTTGAAAAAGACGACGGAGTTGTCGAAACGTCGGCGTCGTTGAAATACATAGGTAATTTAATCCAATAAAAAAGTATTGCTCAACTATCAAACCGTTTTTAATTCCTTCTTAAAAACAGTAACTATAGCCACAAAAAAGTTAAGTTTTTCCGTAAATACAGCTTTCATTAAAAGATCAAGAGAGTAATTACATAAACTAGTCACTGTCACATGTCTGAAATGGAGATGTCAGCTACACTAACCCGCCCAAAGGAAAAGAGAAAGCTGCTACATTCCAACTGCCAAAAGTAATTCCTTCCTCGATGAAATGATTAATAGTGTTCCTTTCTCCCGAGTGTCCCCTACTTTACACTCCATCACCAAAACTGCCTTCCATCCTATTCACTTTGCTTCATGAACGTTGCTCGTGCGAAAAGTTGCGTGGGTTGTCCGCTTAACACCCTCATCAAATTCAGGAAAGAACTTCGGCTGTCATAACAGAAGACAAGACAAAGCTATTTAATTAAAAAATAACGCCTATAAAATGTTTTATCACGTTTTGTGGTTCATTCCGGAACTTTTGTTTGTTACAGCAGGATGCTAAATCTACCCCTAAGTTGTCTAAAACGAAAACGTTTTTCGTGAATATCCTTCGATCAAATTTAGTTCGTACAACACCGTCAAAATAAACTGGAAAGAAATAAAAATAACTTCTTTGTTAATAATCGTTAAAAAGTGAAATTTTAAGTGACTTTTTTATGTAGCAGGTACCGTTTTTGGTGTACAAGTGAAAGAAAATATAATAATATCTAAAATAAATGTGTATATTTATAAATTACACATTCAGTTTACACGAAAAATATAAATCATAATGATGAAAACGACTGAAGGTTTAACATAGTCATATTCAACACGAATTCATGTTAAACCCCAATTGCCACATTATTTAAAAATAAACTATTTAATAACTACTTATCAAATGACTAAGGATATTAATTTATTATTAAATTATTAAATCTTTGATAAATAATGTCCCGTTTAAAAATCTTTTAACAGTGTCCACAATAACGAGTATTTTTTTACAAATCTATTTTGGAGGTATCCTATACACATTTTTGTTACACTACGGATGTATATGTATGCATGAATTTGAAACCGTATCTTACACAACAATATATCTAATTGAGCATAATATTTATTTTCGATAAGCAACCAACATTAAAGTATACGAGTGTTACTAAGGACTGCAATTAATTCAAATACCTATACATACATATGTATACCAGATACACAAGATATAATATATTCCTTAATTTTAGCATTAAAGTGAGATTTCATAATTCAACCTACATATTAGAGAAGCGAGAAGAAATAAATTTTTGTTAATACCGTACGCTCATGTAATTTTAAGAACGAATGCTTTCTAAAGCAAATACAGAGCATTTTATACGGTTCGAATTCGACTGAACAAACAAGCAAATCCAAAGTTTCCCTTGGAAATACGTATGAACCATAAGCGAGAAATATTAGAATTCTTTTGTTAGTAGTAGATACAGTCAGCACGTTCACACGTTTATTTAAAAAAACTACGACATCTGCCAATAGTGCTTTTGAACTTTGTGTAATATGCTAGGTATACATTCAGAAAGAAATCCCGAAAGAACGAGTGCAAAGGTCAACATCGTGCTTACCAATTTTTATTATTTTAGAATATTCTTCTAATAGAATTGTATTGTTACGTACACAGTTGGAATTTCTATATTAAAATGCAACAATTACATAAGGTACTGAAACTACTGTTAAAGTGTTCTTCTAAAAATATACAGAGTGGTCTATTTCGGACCAGGAAAGTTGATGAATTCATCACTTTTATTGTTGTAAAAGTGTCAAATATATAGGATACTCCATTTAGAATAAGAAAGTTAACGTCATTTCCTATGAGACCGGATATAAAATTGATGATACCTACATCGACTCGTAGTTCGTAAAAAACAGAAAGGAACGCTTGACAGGTTAGAAACACAGTGTGTAGCAGGCATACGAGAAATATATATAGTCGTATTATCTAGCTGCAATATAATTAATACTTGATTTGTGATTATTTTGCGTTTTGTCATAGAATAAGTATTTTAACAACAAATTAGACATCAACATCTTCCACGAAATAAATTTTTGTATATATACAGGCTGAGTTTTTTTGAAAGTTTAGCATTGGGATCTCAGAAACTACTAGAGATAGAAAAACGCTTAAATGGGGAAAGATGCGCAGTTTTACGAATTTGATTTAAAACTGTTTGTTGTTTCTCCGATAACTTTCAGGGCTTATTAGATATTCAAAGAAAACTAAATTTTACGATTTTCTTTAAACATGCTTAGCATCGTTAATAGTAATTTTAGAGAAAGCTGTTCAGACAAAAGTTTTAGAAAATTTTACGCCAAATAAAATTACCTATCTAGCTAATTTTTTTTTCGTTCACCATTATCGAGTTATAACACAAACTTGTGTTTTTTTTAATGGAAATCATAGTTGGTTTTGACATCATTAAAAAGCTTATTTTTTGCTGATTACAATGATACAAGGTTTGATATGGTTATTTTAAAAAACAAGGAGGATATAGACATTTTAATGGTTTTTATGGAAAACAATTGAATTTCGAAACGAAAACTTATTTTGAAATCTTATGTATCTTATGTGACTTTTATTAAGGGCACACAACATTATTAATGTTCAAAGATACCTCCATTATTATTAATACATAAATTGCATCTCTTCACAACAGAATTTGTAGCATTGCGGACTTTACGCCTATCGATGTTATTAAAAACAACTAAGGCAGCTTCTCTTAAATCGTCGATTGTTTCATATGTTCTTTTGTATACTGTGTCCTTTAGTATACCCCACAAGAAAAAATCCAAAACTGATAAATCAGGGGATCTAGCCGGCCATTAAATGGGTGCATTTCGTTCTACCCATTGATTAGGGAAGTTCAATTTAAATAATTTCTAACATTCAGTTGATTGTGCGGAGACGCTCTGTCATTTTGAAACCATTGCAGCATTGCTCGGGTTCTTCAATTTAAATTATCTAACATTTCCTCGAAATCTTGTTGTAAAAAGTTAAGATAACGATTGCCAGTTAGTGATCCAACAAAAATAAAAGGAGGAAGATCAGTTGATCCTATAACACCACACCAAACATTAAACCCAAATTTATTTTTTTATTTATTTCTCATTGTGCCTAGTAAACATTCCACAATTTGTGAAACGAAATTCATCAGTCCATAATATTTTCATTGAAAAGTGTGGATCGTTTTGACACTGATCTTTAAACCATCTACAAAAATTTTTCTGGCACTGAATGTAACATTCAACCATATCACGCTTTTCTACGTTAGAAAATTCCATAGCCAATGCAAACTTATGATTAACGGCCGTTTGCACCGCTTATAGTTAAGTTACAATTAAATTAATTAACAGTTAATTGTCAATGTTTGACTATTAACTTGATTTAAAAGTAAAAATTAGCAGCTCTCACTTCTGTGACTCAACGTGCAAGCAATGTTAGTATATTTATCTCGATTTCTCCAACGAACACTAATGTAACTCAGATTTTTCGTTTTTTTTTTTGAATTACAAAACACCAACAATTATTTTTAAAGTTTTTATCTTAGAAAGTGAACAATAATATATAAACGACGAAAAAAATTATTCTGACCAAAGTTTACTGTTATTACTTATGAAGAGACCACCAATTTTTAAGTGACTTAATTATGCGACGATAAATTTGACAAAATAATAAAAATGATATACGACAGAAAATAGCTGAAGTAGGTACTCTTAGTAAGGTGAAGCTGCTTTGCGTTTCACAAAAAAAGTTTTTAAAACGTGTTACAGTTTGGCCCACTGGAAATTTCTTTGTATTGGCCACCAATCCAGTGGCTAATTGATGGGCGGCTTCCCGTTTTAGTCCAATAAAATAGTCCTTCACAGGACTTCACAGCACAGCACTTCACGGCCAGGGCCCGGGGCGAAATAGCTGATATTCTACGTAATCTACCGTTCACTTTACTAGACCAAGAACCATTTGTTTCCTTCTGGAGCAAGTATTCGGATTATACATTACCAAGTCGGACATCGATAAGAAACGTTATACCATCTGCTAACGACTATGTTGAAAGCAGAATTGAAAGATAAAAAATTGTGGTTATGTGTTATTTGAAAGTGCTATAGACAAGGATTCAGATTTTCTCATACTAACAAAAAATTGTGAAAGTGCGTCGAAAGATCCATTAAGTTGTCATAAAGATTATTGTAAATTTGCAAATATAACATCACTCGATGTGGAACGGTCGCTTTCATCATTAAAAAATATTTATTCCGCATGCCGTACTCATTTGATTGAAACAAGTGTGAAAACATATTTAATGATTCAAGTGTTTAATAAATGCCACGCAGTTTGTGATTTCATGGAATCTTCTGAAAACAATAATTGCTTCAGCACGTTATGTACCTAATATATTTTTAGTCATTATTTTATGTGTAAACATTCATGCGTCCGCATCGCCTATGCTCACTCATGAAAGTCACGAACATAAATGACGCGGTACGTAAACGTTACTGAACCTTCGCCTTCTCCGGTTGCTCGGGCCCTCTACGTTGTCCTCCGCACTGCAGTTAAACTTGCTCCTCTTTGCCGAGTCTATTGATAACTGCTACATCAGAAAATCTAGCAAAAAGATTAAATTCGTTGCATAATCTATGTATTTGCAATTCGTCATTGAATTAAGATTGTGTTCGTTTGTATGTCTTAAATGAATAGAAAATAAATAGAATGACGTATCTGACATAATAACTAAAGTTTTGATCGTTATATAATCTCATTTGAAACTCAACAGGATCTTAACAAAGATGAAATATCTAATCTGATATACATAGATGGGTCATCTAAGAAATTAAAAACAAATCTGAATAGCGTAAGCGGATAGGCATTTCTATAAAGACACTATTTTCACTTCTGTACTTAGAATTATCAGCTTTACGTGGATAATGTAGGTATTAGTTATTACAGCTATGCGTTAGATGTAAGTACATATGTACAGTATTGTAATAGCTTGCATCCATTAATAAATACAGATGTGTTTGTGTCAGGCATCGAACATACGCTACTGGTCATCTGAATTGATTGACATGCAATATATTACGTCCAACTATGGGTTCGCCGGATATAATTAAACGGAATGCCACTGAATGCTTTAAAATTCATTCATTAGTAGTGTGAAAACAAGGCTCTGTTAATTGATTATCCAGTGTATTGTCCCTCGAAACCAATCAGGCTGTTTGAGAACAAAATAATTTAAAAACTAGTGTATTGCAGGTTAATTATCCAGGCGCTGGTATATTTACTACGGATTTCCCAATTATATCACTTTGTATAAATGCTCTGTATATAAATTAGATTCGCTTCTCTGTAATGGCCATTATTATTACCATTATGACGACTGAAATAGAATTTATACTCATGTATAGTCAATACTAAACGGTGGAAACGTTTATTATCACAAGTTCTTTAAATTTTTCTTCTGCATATACTACCTACTTTACAACGTATTTTTTGTAGTTGGAGCTTATCCGCTTCACGGTTTCGAAACCATCTTAGATAACCCTTAAAGTGAAATTGATGGATCTTACGTGCTGCCGAAAACATTTTAGGAGTAAAGTAGATTTTCTATATTAAATGAGTTTATAAAGAAGATTTCGGGTAAACGTAAAACGTATCTTTGAAGTTTGCATACTTTATAGATAACTTTAACATAAGTTCATCGTGCACATTAACTCTTTCAAGCTGCTATACTACTAAGAGAATGGAGATTACTTAATAAAATGGCTGAATATTCGTTACTTCTATTTTTGTTTTAGAATGTTTAATGTTCATTGAAGATAAGAAATCTATTTTATCACAAAATTTGTCAGTAACTCTTGTGACAATCGTTGTAAATGATTATTACTGTTATTGCCTTTAATAATTTTAAACTTTCTTACTTACTTTCTCTTACAATCCTAATAATAACAATAGAAACAAATTTACTCTGACACGTCAGGTTTTAGTACGAACGTTCTTAAAATGTATTTCTTTTTACTTTTTTTTATACTGTTGCACAATACTTTCTGATATCAAACTGCAACAATAATCAGCCAATATTTCACTCTTCCACTTGCCCTGATAATGTTTTTCGATAACAGAAATGTCTTGATAAAATTTTTTGCCGTCTTCATCACTGACGTTGCCGAGGTTCAGGGGAATGAAATCCAGGTGCGAGTGTAAAAAATGTATTTTAAGGCTCATGTTACAGCCCAGTTCATGGTAACTTCTAAGAAGTTCATTAACAACTGCTATGTAATTGTCAGATTTTGTGTTGCTTAGAAAATTTTGGGTCACACTCTTAAAAGCGTTCCATGCATCACGTTATTTAAAGTCTCTTCAAATTGTGCACCTTGCTGTAGACGTTTAATTTGGGGTCCTACAAAAATTCCCTCTTCAAGTATTACATTTGAAACATTGAAAAATGTTTGTTGAATGTATTGGAATCTACGAAATTCTCCATTAAACCCAATTTGATGTACAGGGGTGGTAGAAATATTTTATCAGGTTCAACTAGTGTCTTATGAAGTATATTCTTTTGTCCAGGAGTATACTGAGCCCTGACTGGCCAATCTTTAGCAACATAGTGGGAATTTCTCGATCGACTATCCCACTCATAAAGAAAACAGCAGTGCTTTGTCTACCCCAGTGGTAAACCGACCAGAATTGCTACAGCTTTGAGGTCAGCGCTGACATGCCATTTGTACACTTTGTAATTAATTTTGTCGAGAAGAATATTTTCGTAAGATTCCTTCATATGGATTGCGTAGCCCACTGCGATGGATGGATAAATGTTTCCTATGTGAAGAAGGACAGCTTTCAAACTCAACTTCGAAGCATCGATAAAAAACGCCATTCTTCCGGGTTGTGTTGATGACCTAATGTCAGCACCAAATCGTCGACATTATTGGAGAATAAAAGACCTTCTTTGGTTGAAAAATACTGCGACAGTTCTTTCTGGCGATTACGATGCACAGAACACCCGGAGGTAACAGCTTCTATCCTTGAAGTCTAGATCCTAGTATTTCTACTTGAGTTTTTGACAAGTTCAGATATCGAATAAGGTCATTTAATACTGATTGATTTACTAAGTGAGGTCCGTCCTCTAGCGATGGCAAATATTCATCATCGCTGGTTGATAAATATTCGGAAATTTGTTCCTCTACATCTGTAATGGCATATTTTTCACTCGAAACGCCTCTACATATGTAGGTCTTGGTACTGCCAGGGCTTCCGAATAAGGTACTGGACGAGTGGCAAAAGACACACTAGCGTAACTGATCTTGTTCTTATTTTTGTTGGAGAACTCGAAAGTTTTCGTGCAGCAGAAGTAGCAATCCAACAAATGGTCCGTTTGTTTACGTCAAATCATAGGTCTTGCAAATGGCATAGCGCTGTTCTTATCATTTGATTAACACAGTAACAGCACACCGTGCTTAGCAAATGTAAGGGGCCCATTCCTTATCCTAGTTCCTTAATTTTTAGACCAAAATAGTGAAAATATAAATTCCCTATTAAAAGCGTAATATTCCGTTTATGTCGTTGGGTAACGAATTCTCCGCATGCATAACAGAAGCTGTGGAGATTATTTGTACACGCACGGGACATTATGAAATAAAAAGACGTTCAGCTATCACAAACAGATTTAAATTGGATCTAACGAGCCGTGCCTAGCTCGTTATATAGCAACACAGCCAAAAATCTACAAATTCCTCATTTCTTTGGTTTCTAAGTACAAATGGGCGCGGTTTAAATGCTGTGACGTAGGAAACAGGCAAGGACACTTTCAGACATGTCCATTTAATGTTCGGCACTACAATAAATCTTTCTTATATAAAAGTCACTTTGAAATTCTGTAAAATTTAATGAATTTTTTGAAAAAGCTATTTACAAAACCTCTTAAAATCCTGACGTAATGTAGAAAATTTAAAATTAGTTTCAAAATCAGCATGAAAAACGATATAAACTACACCTAATGGTGTACGGGAAAAATTTGTATTGGACTGTTTTATTAGCAGTAGGACATAATTTCAATTCTATTATATTTATACGTCAATGATCAATTTAGTTGATATAATCTTAATAATTAAGTAACTCATAAGTAATTATTACATTTTAGCACAATTTAAACAAATTGATGTATGCTACCTATTTTTTGATGTGTTAAGTAAGTTTTCCTAAATAAAGATTAGAATCAAAATTATTGTACATTTTTCATGGTCAGCTTCGCGACGTTCAACATTTTATATACGCAAAAAAAGTAAGGCTTTGCGTTTTTATACAGAGGTTATGTCTTCCATTTGCTGCATACAAGATGTATTAAGGATGTCAGTTGATTGTCATATGCTGATATGAGAGTGTGCAAAGTTACATGCAAAGTTCCCAAACCTCGAACTGAACTAGCGTCAATCTAGCATTGCTATTTCATAGTCAGTCTGTATGTACTATGCTAAAATACTTTAAAACAAATGTGACGCTTTGCCCATGGAACTTTCCATTGTGCGTATAGAGTTCAATTTTCCAGGCAAACGTGTTAAGCTCTCCGACGTGGTACGCATATAATATTAGTACAATACTCAATTTCTATAACGCGCATGTAGCACGCAATTAAATTTTTACACTGGCCCGCTAATTTAGTGCCCACGTATAAATGTTACTCTAGAAAATGTATGCATTTACATTTTCTACTGCTACATTAATCAAAACGAAGGCTTTGAATTTAAAAGGTGATAATCTATGCCATTCCACGATACAATTTTTCCTTCTCTTCTAAAAAATAATAAAGAAATAATACTATCTAGTACTTTGAATACTTCCTAAATCTATTTTTAAAACATATGAAATGTTAAATATTTAATGCTATCAATAAATTAATATAATAAAAATGTACAATGTATATACAGGCTGTTTCAAATTTGAACGAGATATCGGAGTGTCCTTTATTATAAAAGACACACTACAGATTTAAATTAGGCAAAGTGTTAAATTTTGATCAGAGTAATAGTTTAATTTTGAATAGTTTCAGTTATACCTAAAAAGTTAAAATTTTCCGTTTGTAATTTTTCACTTATATCTTAGATACACAATTGTTCACTATAAACAATGAACACTATTGCGCCATTAAAAATTCTTATATTACAATAGCTACAAGGTCGGTTCATACAATAGCTTAGTGCCGAGCAGCTCAAAGGTATATCTTCTTAAGAATAAAATGTATGCAGTTGCGGTTGAGCTAACCAAGGACCGTTTTGCTGACACTAACACGTTGCTACGCATCATAATTATGATGATCAAATATTTTGCCAGTATATTTTATATATATGTGTGATACTTGAAAGTGGGGTTAGAATTTATTTTCTTAGACTGCTATACTGTTAATATTAAGTATTTGCATTTTTTGTATGTTCCGAATGACATTTTACGTTAATAATGGATTTACAAGTAATATTTGTTTTTTAAATAAAATGTAAAATAAACGTTTTTAGTTGTGACCCAAAATGGGTACACACTAAACAAGATTTTAAAGAAATTAAAGGAAGATCCTACTACGTGCTATTTTACCTTCCTTATAGTCTCTGATAAATTTAACTTACATATTTTTTACATCAGACCGCGTGTACCAATTTGGTACACATGCCCTTTTTATTAAGGTCTTTGTCCTAAAAACTTATTGCCCAAAGAGTTATTAAACTTCCCTATACCAAAATTCAACAAAAAACTATTCTGGTCCAGAAGTATATTTTTAAAATTTTGCGCTGGTCGTTAACGTGTTACCACATCGAAATTTGCCACCCTGTACATACATACATATCTAGCAAGACCTTACATGTGACCGTACGAAAATCTGAGTTCTCTAGGGTACAACTGACCCAGCAGTTCAGTCACCATTCAACATAAATATAAATTTACTTATTACCTTTAATTTGTCTATAAAATATAAATGTCTGGAAATGCAAATAGTTAAATAATTCACTATAAATTTCTAAATATACCTACATATATTTCTTCATTTTTCTTAATTCTTAATACGTAAAGATCTTACTCGTTACTAATACCGAGTTAATTTGTTATAAAATCTGCGACGTTCTATTTAAGAACATTCTATAATTCTTCCTATATATATATTTTCCGATTTATTTGCTACTTAAATATAGTTGTGTGTGTTAAAATCCAATCTTTGTCAAAATATATTCAACTAATTTCATTTGTCATTGTCAGCCTGTATAAAAATATGTAAAGTTACAGTCTGCAGATTGGTGCTACTACACGTACATATAATACATTTGCTTATTTATTACAAAATTAAAAAAAAAATTCCGTCTACGCGCTATTCCAATACCCAAAAATAATCCCAACTAGTTTTACAGATCTCCTATAAATATCTTGTCGGGTTTGTTGAGGGTCTTGGAAAGACTCGTTGAGAGACAGCTACGTGATCACATTTCCCGTTTTTTACTTACTTTCTGGTACTCAGTCCGGTTTTAGATCCGGTTTCAGTTGTGCATCCGCCCTAGCTAATATTACTGATGACACTATATTTGCCACTGACCTCGGTAAGGTTGCAGTATATTACCTTTCAAGGGTAGTCTTTACTCTCCTCTTACAGAATTACTGACGACGATCTTGTTGACTTTTTGAAGTTTTACTGAATCTGCAAAATGCATTTTTTTGCCTATAAATGATTTGTTATTCATATTATTTAAAAGAGGAACACAATTAAAACCGAACTACGATACATTTAAAATAAGATAGTTATTTAGCATTAATGGTAGCCACAATTAGAAGTAAAATTTTAATTACCCTGTATAATTTTCAAGAAACATCTTTATTTTAGCATTAAATGTAATAGCTTTGCTGAAGAAACAATACAATTTGAAATACATAACTTAAATATATACAGCAAATACTGCCCTTAAATATATATTGATTTACATTTTCAAAAACTTTTAAGTATCTACCAACGATTCAACGAAGGTGTAAGAATAGAAAAGCAACTTACCTTTACTTAGTCTGTCTCATAAAAATGCACAATATTATACATGGTGTTCTATTTAAATGATGGTAACTTTGATGTGTAAATTTCTTTCCCCTTCCACACTCTCCTTTGTATATTTCAAAATAATTTTAGAAATTGCTCCCAACTAACACAAACCCCAACACAAAAACTGTAGAAACATTTCACCATGTATATATCACTACTTAGATGTAGAAAAACTTTTTTTATGGCTGTGAATATCGTGAACCTGCTAATCTTGATATACGCATTAAAATAAATCACCATCAAATTTCTATTATTGTTATATGTTTAGAAGAGCATTATTTATAAATATGCTATAAATTTGTTTCAGGTTGTTAGGTATCACTAAAGATTGGCCACTTAGACAGGTTGATGGAGCAGCGAGCGAAGGTATTGCAATTTCAGAAGCACCTACATACAATAAATACCAGAGTATAGTACATATGAATAGTAACAAGCCATATATTTTGTGCTATTGTTACTGTTAAATGCTTACCTTCGGGAGAAGTACTAATACTTAGAAATTGCTGAGCTAAACATCTGCAACACATTCTAAGTCTCCAGATTCTTATCGTTAAATAACGTTAAAAATGGTCTTGTATAAAGAAAGTAATCGTTCAATGCCTACTGATTTAATAATTGGATAGCTAAAACGTTCTTTGAACTGAGTTAACATATATGCTAGTGTACGTGGAAACAAATTACTTTAACATCATCTTATTTTAGATCTGGAAATTGTCCGATAAATTTATTCGTGCAAAGCAGCTTGTTTTGCATTCATATCTTTTTCAACAAAATGAAAATTCGTGCGTAATTAAACGTACTGCATTTAATAAACGTCGGTAACGGTCTTGACAACTAGAGATATTCGAAGCAGGTTCGTTCGACGCTCTTGCGTGCTATCTAAATACCTTCACTTTAGTTATCACATATTAATAAATCTCTCAATAAATATGTCGGAAGATTTTTATTTCTAATTCTGTATCAGCAGTGGCACATATCTTTTCATACTAATACACATATATGTATATATAATTTACATTACGAAAGTACATAAGTAAAAACAAGTTACAAATTAATTACTAATTATGAAATTCCTCCATCATTCGGTCCGCATTAATGACGGTTATTACCCGCTGCAGGTATTAGGCAATGTTCAAACAGGTGGATAATGTTTCTTAGAAGGGTATGTATCGGTATGCCAGGTCTACGTAAGCATGTACTATATGTATATGTATGTATGTATGTATGACTGAAACTATGTAAACGGTAAACGCTGATCTAGAAAATACTTCCAACTTTTATAATTACACCGTGACTGTGCTGGCGTGTTTGCTTTATTATATGAATGATGACGCTAAGAACATGAGGTATTATTAACTTAAATAAAACATATGTTTTTCATCATCAGAAAAGGAAATCCAGTTAAAACTTATCAGAATTAGCGAAGGAACGTGTGCATGTCAACGGCATCCCCACAATGACAAATTAAAATTTTCCATTTTCGAGTTTAATTTTTTTTAACTATGGAAATTTTTCATATCGCAAGTAACAACCGAAAATGAATTTGGTTATAACCCAATGTTCTGTGCTAGTGCTGCAGAGTTTTGTGCCGTTGGATCGAATTTTGTCTCGTTTTGTGGAAAATTTCCATAGAAATTAGAAAAAAGCACAGAAGACCACAAATCTACAACAACATTTTGGCGCTAACTGATTTTGATTTTGTCGGTAGAGGTGCTGGCATGTCAACGGCATGCCAAAAAAATTGTAATAGTTATTTCGACAACGGAAGCAGCACAAAACTTCCGGTTTGCGATACAAAACAGTTCAAAATTAGCACAAGACCTTTCCCATATGAGATTTTGAATTTTCGTTCGTCGGGGTGCTGGCATATCCACGGCACCCCCAAAGAGAAATGCAAATATTTCTACAACGGAAGCAGCACAAAACTTCCGGTTTGCGGTATAAAACGTTACAAAGCTAGCTAGCACAAAACTTTGTGCTATCTAAAATTTTAATTTGTCATTGCGGGACTGCTGTTGACATGCAGACCAAAGAAACACAAATTATAAAACTTTAACATCTATGAGAATACAATTTGCCGAAAATATCGACTATTGTTATTGTATAGACAGTAAAAATCAGTGATGAGGAATTAGCGTTTACACGTGTCGATTAGTTCCGGTGATACTGAAAATAGTAATCGCTAAAATTAATTGTTAACAAGTAGTAGCTGATCATTTTTGCTGATTAATTGAACTACCTAGAAAGTAGTAACTGTCCCATTTCTTTTTTCTTCGAGTAGTGTAGTAGTTACATTCGTGATTGAAAAAGACATTTCCGATGACTAATATTGTGATTGTTTCGACTGTTACTTTTTTAAGTAATGATTTTTGAAGGACTACTGTCTTCTATTATTCTAATAAATGACTTTTGCAAACTACTATTTTTAAACAATAAAATAAATATAAACTGATTATAAAGCGTATCGACTAAAATTATTCGATTTTGTTCATCATCACTAGTAAAAATGTTTTAATTATTCATTCTTGCACTATCCACCTAATTAATCCTAGCGACTATTAGCTTTTTAATTGTTAATTTTTCATAGATTCTAGTTTAGTACAATTTGGTCAACCCACGAAACCTAGAAAGTAGGAATTCGAAAGTGTGAAAATATATTTACTTTTAGGTATCTACTCCTTCTTTGTATCGTACAATTTGCTAGTATAATAGTGGCAAGTATATAGTGTTGTTCTTAATCTTGTAAATTATTTTTGTGACATGAATTGATGTAATTAATCAGAGAACTCTACGTAATAGTTATTAGCTGTGAACCGAATTACAGATTAAGAGATAATTTTATTCGGGTGAAACGTTAATTACAACATAACAACGGATTGAACAAAAGCTCTGCGGATCGTGATCATTAAAAAGCTGTAAACATCGATTAGACCGTCATTAACTTGAGATTGTGTAAAAACTTTTACTCCTTGGTATACAGCAGATTATGTACCATTAACAGAGAAGTTCGGCGACAACATGGTGCGAAATTGCCGTTTAATTCGTAATAACGTGGTAGACTAATAAAATTTATAACATATCACATTCTTGAAGTTCATGCACGAATAGGACAAATTTACTTAAATCAACTAATTGATTCGACTAAAATGGAAGCTATTTGATTGTTTGACCCTGACCACTATTGTATCAAAATATAATATCTCTTCACTTTCTGAATTTAATTAAAAATATTAAATATATTCTCTACTTTAAAGATTCTTACTTTTTTCTAAGAAATTTTATAACATATTTTTAATGTTGTGTTTCAATTATTTTGAAGCTTGTTTGCGCTTGTGTATAATTAACCATTTGATTAAATAACCAGAATGTGTGATGACTTTTCGATACATGGACTTAGGACTGTCGTATAAGATGTCAAAAGTTGTAGTGTATTATACAGGGTGTGGCATTATCCTGGGATCGGCCGATTGTGACTTGGCTATTTATTTTATCGCAAAATGTTCTGAGTAAAAGATGTCTAGAATGAAGTTCTCTACAGCAAGAAAATATTTTATTATTTACAGGGTGTTCAGTTTTGTCTGTACGATATATTACGTTGTTTTTTTTATGGAACATCCTGTATATTATTGCATTTTTAGATTCCTTGATGTAATATAAGGTAATTTTAATTAACACACTCTACACTAAAACCCATCACTTTTCGACAGATAGGTACTGTTTCGAAAGGAAGAAAATGAGTACTTAAAAATGAATCTAGCCTTTCCTAATAATTGTTTTGAAACAAATCGTGGGTATTATTATAATGATACATCAAGCTTTATTTTCCATACTAAACATTCATATTATATTATACCGGGTGTTTTGTAATCAAACTCGAAATTAAATACCTTCAGATGACTAAAACTCGTTTATTTATTTTTATGCCAACTATTGCAGATTTTTCCTCTATTTCGATTCCGTATAACATTCCTTATACCTAAAGTTGATACATTTGAAGTTCTAAGTAATTTTGTCTGCGTAAATGCATTTTTCGAAACGGAATATCTCGAAAATTGTTGGGTTTTAGTGCAGAGTACGTTAATTAAAATTACCTTATATTACATCAAGGAATTCAAAAATGCAATACTACATAGAGTGTTCCATTAAAAAAAAACAAAGTAACCTGTCGTACAGACAAAACTGAACATCCTGTATATAAGAGCATTTTCTTGCTGTTGAGAACTTCATTTTAGACATCTTTTACTACGAACATTTTTCGATAAAATAAATAGCAAAGCCACAATCCGCCGATCCCAGGAAGATGCGACACCCTGTATATTTGAAAATATGAGTGAGGTCGCATAATTATATTACTTTATAACAAGAAGTCTAAAGTGATAATGTCATGTGACTTGAATGTAGACTTAATAAATCCATTCAACTACTGCAAAAAGTTATGATTGAAGACTGCTTTCTGTAAACTTATCGACTAACCACAAAAGCAAATGAGGATCTGATTACTTCTATTTACTTTATATTCCAAATAAACCGACTTTAACATTATCTTCACGAATAAAGAAAAATAAAAACGTTCAATTAATCAGTTGACAAAAATATTAACATACATATATCAAGACACATAAGAACTGCACAAAAAATTCAATTTATAAGTTCACTTAGAAATGCTAATGTATAATCACCACGGGGAGGAGCTAAGTAAATTTCAATGATACCTACACATATCAATAAACGTAATTTAGGTAACTAACTAATTACTTTTTATTTAACATTTAAAAAGTCTTAATTCAATTTAAAAAGTTAAAGAGATGTAACAATTGTAAGTCATCATAAGTAAGGAGTATATAATTGGATTCATATATTTGTATTTTTTATTGCAATCATAGGCACAATAGGCACTATTGTATATTCAGAAACCTAGCTATATGGATCTCTTAATTGACAGCAATTAGAGGGTGAGAAGATTAAGGATATACTTTAGAGATGCGTATAAAACTATTCCATAAGAAGGATGATAACCAGTTGTCACAAACTAATTGTTTTCAAAAGTCAATATTGTTTTAACATTATAACGGAGAAATGGTAGGAAGACTTCAATTGCAGATTTGTTTAATATGTACATATATACAGGTGGTTCGCCGGGAATTGTAACGATCTATTGCGGAAAAACTAGCATTTCTAAATTTAAATCCTCAATTAATAAAAAAAAGCCGTTCGCGAACAATTACTATGTAGATGCAAAAAATGTTTCGAGGTTCAAGGGCGTCAATTTGAACATTTATGAAAATAATTTTTTTCTATTTAGTTATTGTATGCATTATTAAGTTTTTGTGGTGGAAACTAGTTTATTTCCCTGGATCATTGCCCTCACGAATCCAAAGTTTCTGAAGTTTTCTTTAATACTCTTAACGGTGTTGTTAGACAATTTCACTTTTTGCGAATATTGAGTTGCAAATGTATCACATGTTATTGAAACAACTTCATTACATTCCCCATAAATAAATTGAAATAATCATCGTCCGTCGACATTTCTTCGACAGCGGACAATTTATAATTTTGTCAACACTGTTATGGCTAATTAATCAAAAAAGCTAAGAAATCCAAATTCTCCTCTCCTATTGTAGAAGATAAAAATGTTAACTTGCCAATATTTCGTAAACTGCCCATTTTTACAATAGACATCTCTATACACAGTGACCCTTACTTTTAGTGCCGAATAAGGTAAAACTGTAAAAATTACCGCTTCTCATTTAAAAAATTGACTTTCGACAATTTTTCCGATTTCGATTTCGGGCGTATATTTCGCACACCCTATATAAATAATTGTAACAATTTTATACAAATAGCATTTAATTAGGTAATCTACTTCAAAGAACTTACTTCAAATGAAATGATAAATTCCTCTTTATATTGAAAAAGCGCAATTGATTTTCTGCCTGTAAACGTCAATTTTAGCAAAAGAACTTCAACAAGTCAAAAAGGGTTTATTATTATACATGAAATATATTCAGAATTTCACATAGAATCTAGAAACGTAACAATATGTGAGATATTCTATTTAAAATTACGAAGTTGGTGCCTACTTCCGGTATAGCCCGAAATGCCGCCACCTTGAAAATATTTTAGGCGAATGGCCCCCATCGACTTTAATATAGTACCAAAATTTCAGATCATTTCTAGCTATAGTATTTCCGCAATTGATTGTTGCAGTTCCCGGAGAACCACTCTGTATATTATTATATACATACATAATATAAGTACTTAAATTATTATAGCAAATAATAAATAATATTAGCGATGTCAGTCTATTAGAATTCTATTTAATAAAATCAATTTGATCTATTCTCAATATTTCGTAATTAAGTTATTACTTCGTCAGGAGAATGCTACAACAATTATGTGAAAGTTAGTGAGCAAAGAACTCAAACTATAGGTCATAAGATGTCAATTTCCGGTACTTCCGGAAGTGCCTCTATCTTGACAATATTTTTAGTGAATATCTTTAATTACTTTATATGTATGTATATGCAACTTTGCAGAAGTTTATTATCATTAGGTATCTAATATTTCTAATGGTCGGTCTCAGGCGGTCACCTGTATTTATTTTGATAATAAGTGAAGCAGATTTGTATACTTTAAGGCGAAAAAGATATTGTTTAAATTGCGAAAATTTAACGGACAGTTGGCATCTATACGCGACGGATTGGGCGTGTCAAAATATCGAGAAATCGACTACCTTTAAACGGGAATATTTCCTTTAACGAAAAAAACATACGATGAGCACACCTGCACATATAATTATCCTCCGATTTCCTTCTAGCACTGTTCAGAAATCACCGCGGCCTTTCATCTCAGTGGAGATACAGTTTTAGCATATTTGCTATTTATGTGCACTCTTAAAATTGCAATAGGAGGATAAAATGGCGTGCATGATGTATGTATAAAATTAAACATTTATTTTACGTTTGCTTTCAAATACGAAATCTCAAAATTTCTACAATTATGTCAGCAGCATACTCTTTATAGGTATTAACACTAAATATACGGAACTATCATCATCGTCGACATCGATTGGTATTGTGTAACTGCAGACCGGCAAAACCGCGAATCCAACTAGAAGTTACACAAACTTATATATTACTTACAGACATAATAATTTTCATTTAATGTTAAATAGTCAATGAAAATATTAATTACGAGTACCATCGTGTTGTAAATAAAAGTAAATATTAGAATTCTGGCCCTACCTAGTTGTAATTGATTTATGGCACATACATATATCCAGTTAAAAAAAGTAGCAACAAAACTTGTCGGAGTAGTGTCGACAAGCAAATATATGTAATTAAAATTATAATAAAGTTCACTTGTACTACAAGCAGTAAACGATTACGAAGGCGCTCAAGTGCAGCAGGTAATTATATTCTGGTGCATTCTACATTGCATTAATTATTTAAAGTTTGAAGAGTTTTCTAACAAATCGCCTAGACATTCATAAAGTGTTTTGGAGTACTGCAAGATTGTTTGATAAATCCTCAGTTCACCTGAACGTAGTATAAGTCAGTACCGAGTCCTAGGAAAACCCCGTCCTTTGTTAGAACGATTTTGGACCTTTAGCGTATATCTCTGGGATAAAATTAGCTATACGTAGTATTAGTGTCGTAGAGAGTGTTACAGAAGTAGGTCAATCAATTAACCATATACTCTTTGGGATAAAATAATGTCCTTATGTTAATTTTTACTTGAACGTTTTTTTTTCAATATACACTCAGCAAAATTTCTGCCATATGAATTTTTGAACAGAATCTTTGGATTCCTTAATATCGGCAATCCTGCATCGAAGTTAATGGTGAACTACAAAACAACACAAACGCACAAGAAAATAACATTAAAAATATTAATTACATTTTATACAGAGAATATTTACAATAATGGTAACTCAAAAGAGCGAAATTTCTATAGGTCCATTAACTAAAAATTAATAAATAAAATAAATACATAAAAAACTATTATTCTTTCTAAACTTAGTAGTGAGTGTTACATTCTATATTCAAAATAACTTCAAACGTCTTCATACTGCCTATGAATTTGACCACTATTGAAATAGAAATATCATCCTAGCACCTCGTTATCGCAGATTTTAATTCTTTGGCGCTATCCTATTGTTTATTATTGGCATACACCTCTCTTGCTAATATTTCCGAAAGATTTTCGGTGGAGTTGAGATCGATCGAAAGAGCATGCCGTTGTAATAAATTGATTGCTTTTTGATGAAACCACTTCTTTGTTTGTCTGGAATTATGGATAACTGCAGTGTCTTGCTGAAATATCTAGTCTTGCATAGTCAATTGTTCACCACGCTCTACCAGAATCATTTCTAGAAGTCCTATGTAAGAATCAGTTTTTATTCGCGTAGAAATAAAACATATACCTAAGGGTTTTACTGCTATGAATAAAAGCCGCCCAAACGGTTGTACTACCGTCAACGAAATTTTGGCACATCGCAACTTCAGTGTTCTTACGTCCACGTAAAATTTTTTTTCATCGGAAAATATAATCTTGTTTTGCCCATACTCATTCCACATATGATCTTGGGCAGATTTCAGTCTAGTCTATTTATGTGTCTCTTTTAAGGGTGGTTTTGAAATCTTTTTTAGCCATCAAAAACGTTTACTGCCGGATAACATTTGTTGTTAGTTTTTGATTACTTCTCTCAGCATGATTTTGCTGTAGAAATTGTTCAATTATTGTATAAAGTTATTGATGAGATGATAAGCTCGTTCTATTTTCTTAGCTATGGCCCGATTTGAAAACCCATCTTTATAACAGCTTATTCTTGTTTATTACTCCTAACTAATATGTATAGGTGAGTGATTTGAATTATATAAAAATGAAATACAATATCTGTGACTTGTTTCGCGAAAAAAATTGAAAATAAAATAAATATGTTTATTGAAAATCAGACAATGACTATTTTTGATTATATCACTTGTATGATTTTGTACACTGTCTGTCTGCACATACATGCATACATGTCGAATTTTTGGAATTTGTCCGTTACATCATGAGCAATGTCAGTATGAATCGACGAATCGACTCATATGTCATGTTGACGTTTCTCTGTAATGTACGTTAAATGTCGGTGATGAATATTTTACTAGGTATATCTGTGTTTAATTACGCTGTTAATGATGTAACGGACAAGATCCAAAAATTCGACTGTACGTTTACCTGCCATTCTAGTCCAAGTCTAGTTATAGAAAAGACTATCTTAAGGTTAGCTTTCTCGTAATTTACATGTGAAGCTTGGGTTGTATAACTTCCAGCGTTGAATGTTCTCACATTTTCTTTTACTGTATGAATATATTGCTAATCGATTTAATTTGATGTAGGTACATACAACCTAGATTAGATACTCTTCATACAAAATATAGGCAGAGTAAATATTTTCTTATACCTTCAATAAGTTAGGGTAAATGTTGAGAAATCAATATAATATAATTTTTATTAAGAATCTAATCAAGTTTGGATGGGTGATAACTTCAGTGAAACATGTGTGTACATATAGTGTCACGACTTATTAAGGTGAACAAATTTGCGTCGTTTTGTGTGATAATAAATGAGTCGCTTGTTACGACAGACAGACGTGAAGAATAAATATACATGTACATTCAAAACACATGCGCTTACTCACAAAATAATTTGGCCTAATAGAATACTGCTTTGAGACCGCATTAACACTTTATACAATAATACTTCTACAAATATATAGACTTATTCACGGAACTGGTCGTTAGAACTTTTCGATATTCCCGAAATCTGAAAGTTCTGAAAATTTGTAGTTACAGATGGTGTTATTAGTTTCGTTAGTGAAATTATTTACACTCCTGTCTGACTTCCGGTTTACCGGAAGTTCACTTCAACTTTCTTATTTTAAATAGTATGCTATATTTTTATGAGCTTTTTGAATTGCGCATATAATTCTACATCAAAACTTAGTAAGATAGACTATATCAAAAACCAATCGTTTTTAAGTTTTTTTCCAACCTATGACCCACTGCAACGTTATGTAAAAAAATCTGTTTTTTTGAAAGCATCATAGTTGAAGACTTCGTATTTGATGTATTGTGAACCACTCAGAAACCATCAACATTGTCTGGGAATCGAAAATATTTGAATATAGCATAGCCTGTCTATAAATGTACTAAATAATACGCTGCACTTATCTGTATTTTGGAAATCAGTTTCATTCGCATTAGAGATATTTTCTTTGTCATAATATTCTCTTTGTAGTTCTACTTCATTTACAGAATTATATGTATTATTTTGTAAGTCTTTTGTACTTGTTCCGCATGGTCTACTTATATATATGTTAATTTTCGAAACTATTGTACAGATTCTTTTGAAATGCAATACCAACCTTATCTATAAAATAGAATCAGCAAGGTGAGTTACATCAGAGCTGCGGTTGCTCAACTACATACATAGATCCTATATTCTGAACGATAACTCCCAATTCCATAGCCTCGGGAATTTTATTCAATATCGAATCTATTATTTGCAAGAACTTTTCTAATCCAGCTCCTCGTTGTTCTAATGCTTCTTCGTAAAGCTGTGAGACTAATTGGACATATTTGCCCTAAGCGGTAGATAAAAATAAAGAGTGTCCATTTCGAAACTTGTATCGTTGTTGTAGTTCTGGTAATCAGCGTATATGAAGTGTCTCCTATTTGTTGTTATTGTGACGATGATTAGATTTCTAAATAGGTACAATTTTAGCAAAAATGTGCAAACACGCGCATCATTACTTATGATCATGTGATCACTTTTTTTACTAACAAATTAATCAAAGAAACCATGTGCTCTGCATAGCACGTCTTTTTTTAGAATTACTGTATTTTATAAACAAGATGCAGACATCTACCACACAGATTTATTGTCTTTTAGCTAACTAATAAGATAAATAAATGATATCAACTATTGGGTATGTAGGGTACCTACTATATAAACGTAAAATATGAGGGAAATTTCTATAATTCTATAAAGCTAGACAGATATCTTACGAAATCAGGTATTAGATTCCAGTTTAAAAAAGCGTCTAAACATCTTCAACAAATTATTTATTAGTTAAATATGAATATATGTCGAAGTATATACCTAAACATAAACAAAATCAAGATTTGAAGTTTTATAAAATAAACTAAAAATTTACTGCTCATAAATTTAGGAGTATTACATGTTAAATGATATATTTTAACGCTAGTTAGCTAAATAAACTTTCATAACGCTGAAAATAAAAAAAAATACTAATAATGTCTGTTGAATAACCTCGATTTTTTTAGAACTGCCGCTCACCTGCGAGTCATAGAGTCGGTACGGTCACGATAATGCTTTAGAGAGATACTTTCCTATGTCTCTTTTACAACCTTCCATAAATCTCGAGAATTGGAAGGCCTTTACTCTGCAACACTTTTTTTGACACTTCTGTGCGGTTCTATGCGCCAGGCAACTGATTAGACATAACCTCAACACCATTGACGCGTATTTATGGTCATTATCTTGTGGGAATATGCATTTTAATAGCATATTCTACTCGGCGTATGGCAGCATCACTTTATCCAATATTTCCACATATACATACATCCTCTGGTGCATGACTTGTTCAATTAAGTAGATTGGAACAAATCCGTTGTATGGAAAGCTATCCCGTACCATGACTTTTGCGCCGCCATGCTTGACAGTTTTTGTTGAATATTGTGATCATATTCTGTATTAGGTGCTCGCCGAACATACATTCTTGGTCCAGTTCCACCAAATAACACGATTTTGCTTTCGTTTGTCCACAATATGTTTCGCCATTTATTTGTGGACTAAGTGACATATTCTTTTGTAAAACGTATTCGTGCCGCAACTTGTTTTTTTATTAATAAAGGCACTTTTCGCGGACTTTTAGGTAATAAATTATGTTTCACTAACAAGTCTATACGAACAGTTTCTGTGCATCCTGTGAGTTGTAGCAACGATCGCCTTTTATAATGCTGCGCTGTTAATCACTGTGCTCCCAACAGCGAATGGTAAGCCAAGCGGATTTCAATTCTGCGAGAAAAATGTCACCGTCTTTCCGGAGAATTGAAACCCGGCTGAAAGCCGCCTAACCATTGCGGCTATTGACACAAATATTTTATTTATTATAATATCTACCCCTTAGCTTGACGCTAATAAATATTAAATTTTACTAAGCAAGCAATTTCTATGTCAAAACATTAAGAAAATGTATGCTTGTCATACATAGATATTTTTAGAATTTGAATAGCAATTTGAGTAAACGAAAAAAAAAATCAGGTTCGCAGTTTAAATAATTTACCTGACGGTATTATTTTAGGAAAGAAACGTTGAAATAATAAGTATTCGTGTCCTTTTATCTTACTACACTAAAAATTATTTCTTTTTACGAATAACTTTGATTCCAAATTCCTTAACAGCATATTAACAAGTTCGAAATTATGCAACTTTGCCACAATATAACCGACCTCATATCTGTTATTGTTACTGAGATGCCAATGGTGAACTTGGAATTTGGTCCAGCTTGTATAATATCTCGATAAACATTTTCATTCAAGTGTCGAAAAATATCTGACATGCAGTTTTATAACGGTTTTTTTCTCGATATTCTAAAATTTGGTTAAAATTTCTCAAATTTTATTCATAAAATTAATATAAATTTCAAAAAAAAAATTATGTGGGTATTGCACACTTATTACGTCTTTTGTTTTTACTTATTCATTCTATATTCCACAGCCTACATTCGATATTTTGCAAAATAACTAAACCTCTAATATTTAGCTATAGTGAAGTATGTACATACATATATGTATATATATTGCTTTATTTTTAAGTGTATTATGCAAAAGAACTAAATAAATATTAGTTGTTATCTGAATTTAATAGGATATCTATATTTTCCGAATAAAAAGTTTAGAATTGAATACAAAGTAGTTTTAAATTTATTTTAGAAATACAAATCAATAAAGGTACTAATTCCATTTGAAATAAGGAAGTTGATACGCGGTTATAGTGCAACCGGAAAAGGTAGAAATTAAAACTATGTTACATTGAAAGTACTTAGAACGAAATTATTACTTGTAGAATTTCAGATCGCAGTGTTCGATCCCTATATTCTCTTAACCAAATCTTATCCTATATACCCCGTATAATTGTGAATCGTTACATAGCAGGCTTTTGTTAAACTTTGCATTATTCCTGTACTTTACTAATTATTAAGTATTCGATGAATGCCATTTATTCTCATGTTTCAGGAAATATTGATTCAACTCAAGGGCCAAATAAGGAACAAAGTTTTAATTAATTTCTATTACATTTTTTTTCTTGATACTTGTAAATTTGCCGTTTAATTAATCTTTTACCCTAGCAATTAAATTGGTCCGGTATTAAAAGCTTTGTATTAATGACTTTACTGCCGAGTGTTTTTAATAACGATGACTACGCAAAAATATTGTCTGTAAATAGAATAACATGGGTCAAGTGGATAATCTTGCATGGAGTTCCATGAGGTGCTGTAAATCTGTTAGTAATACGAGTACCTATGTAATTTATTTCATTATTTAATATAGGTACATATGTTGTTTAGAATACCATCGGCCAACAAATTTCACCTCCTGCTTTTGCTATGAGAAGATTTAGATGTATACTAATTTTATAGAAAATACTTACTCTAATGAAAGGTATGTTAAGTTAGTCTTAATTTCGGTTAACTCCAACAATTTTATTATTGCAAATACCTACCTAAATATTTTATATCTGTTCTAGAATTAAATTTTTCTTTCGCAATAATGAATTCATTAAGTTTATAAGACGTTGGTCTAGGCTATGTTGATATTTTTTGCATATAGTTAGGTATTGAAAAGCAATCTCAGGAATTATGTAAATTCTTTAAACCATGATATTACAGTTCACTATACAAATGGAAGAAAATATACAATTAAATTTTCTAGATATATGTAACTATTCTACTGCTTATCTATTTATATTATTCTACTAACTCTCGTATTTATAGAAAACCGACGTATACACACGCTGTTATATATGCTAGTGCTGGATCAAAATTGGAAAATCAAATTTATATCATTTCATAGCTTAATACATAAACTTATTAATAACTAAATAGTCAAGTTTGGAGTTTACATTAATCGCTAGTAAAATATTTCAGCAAGAGGCTACAATGAACTTTATCAATTATGTTTTAAAATTAATTCCGTTTCCTTCTTCTTTTTTAACAGTTACGTAGGTGAACAATTTGACAGAGTGAAATGTGAATCTCCGTTTTAAACCTAGGATGCACATCATGGGCGTCCGAGGCCCAGCGACCTATTGCATTCTCTTTAATTTTCGATTTACAACTTTTTTTTTTAATTATCTCTTGGATATGCTACACTATACGCTTCTTACAACATATTTGCTAAATAATAGGTCCATATGTAAATAACTCAAACAGTAACACAGATTTGATTAAAATACTTGTATTTGTTGTAATAGAATTTATGTTTATTTGTATTACAGTTTGAGGTTATTTTTAATACAATTCATAATATAACATAAAGCAGAACACAAAAATGATTATATATTGTGCAAGCATAATCAGATTTGTACTCGCAAGCGTGTCTGGGCTGGTAGATACGAAGTAAATGCAAAGTTGTAACTCGTGTAAAAGCACGCAGCAAGTTGATTAATTCTAATATTGTTTGGTGTAAAGTGAACGTCAACTGTTGCAATGGTTTCCAGTTCAAAACGAATGCGTTACGGTGATAAAGATTTCGAAGAAACTCTTTTACGTTGGGCAGATGAATGTGATGGTGAGTTGTCTCGAGAAAGTGAAATTTCTGATAATGAAGAAACAGGTATAATAAATCCTTCAGATCAAGATTCAAATTTTGAACTTGAATCAAATCTGGTGACTGAGATAGTGAAGATGATGAATCTAGTGAACAAATTTCTGGACAAGTACAAAATGACTGTTTTGTTGCTCGGAGTGGTGTTGTTTGGTAAAAAATTGAACCACGCCCGTGAAAAATTCTACGTTGTAACATTATCCGCTCAGCATCTGCTCTAATAAAAAAGAATTTATGTGCTACACCATTAGACTCTTTCACTCGAAAAATAGTCAGTGGCAAGGCATCGATAAAAGTGTGAAATGCTAGCATTTTTTGGGATTGGTAATACAAGCAGGGGTTGAAAAAAGTTGGGACGTTTCAATACGGGAATTGTTTTCTGACCAATACTCAAATCCCATTTATTCCGCAACAATAGCATTGAGACGCTTTGATAGTATTAGAAGATGTTTACGTTTTGATGACGAACGAACAAGACAAGCTCGTTTGGAAACAGATAAATTGGCGCCAATTTCTTCTGTATGGAAGTTGCTTATTCAGCAGTGCCGAACACGTATTGTTCCTGATAAAAACGTAACAATTGATGAACAACTCGTTCCATATAAGGGCAGAAGTCCATTCACTTACTATATGCCTGGCAAACCGGTCAAATACGGTTTGAAAATATTTTGGATGTGTGAATCAGCCTGGAGCAGATATACCTACAAACAAATCTTGGATTTGGAAGATAAGAATAGACCGGTTTTGTCGTCATTATTAGGTTTTTATAAAAATATTACAATCGTTAGTTATATGCCTAAAAAGAAGAAAAGTGTCGTTTTACTCACATTTACTTGCGTTGTTAGTAGCATCCATAATACCGCCGATGTGCGAAAACATAAAAAAAGTAAGCCCGAAATTATACACTACTACAATAAAACCAAAGGCGGAGTAGACATTATGGATCACCAAGTACGCACTTATAGTTGCAAGCGTCAAACAGGGCGTTGGTCGTTGGTGATTTTTTATAATATGATAGACATCGCAGCTTTGAATGCCTTCATAGCATTTACTAAGGAGTATCCAAATTATCAAAAGGATGTAACTTACAAAAGACAAATTTTCCTCAAAGAGTTGGCAAAAAAATTAGTGATTCCGAATATGATAAGGCGATCACAAAATCCAGAATTACAGCGAAGTCTGAAAGAGCGTATGAAAAACTTTATTACAATCTTACAAAGTAATCAAAATCAAGACGATATTCCACAGCGTAGAAGGTGCTTTATGTGCCCTTCAAATATTAGTCGCAAAAGTATGTTAGTGTAAAAGTGTAAAAATTTTTAGGCGTGCATCTTTAAAATAATTTCACTTTAGAAAGGTGTTAGGCTTACTAAAAGTAAAGAATATTGTTTTCTATTCAGTTATGAGTTTGTCCAAAACGGAGAGCCGACGACCCTCTTTATTATCAAGTGCGCAATAATCTTTTATTTAACCTCGTAGATATTTTTCCTTTTCGATATATTTTAGGTTCAGATTACGCTTCTAGTGAAATAGGCAAAACGTATCCCTCTGTGAAATATTTGAAATAAGTGCTGATGTAATAGAGAATGCATGCGACAATGTTTTAAATTACTGAATAACAATAATGTTATATATATTAGATATGAGTTGTTTACTCAATATATAAATTTTGGAAGAAGGTAGTGATTGTGATTGCACAAACAACAGTTGCTTACCTTTTGCAAGTAAAGTGTGTTTGTAAATTTATTAGTGTAGATATCCATCGCAGTCTAATATATAAATAAGACAATTTCCAAACTCACTTCACTACTAAAACACTACTGTCCTTGGTAGAAATGTCATCCGTTATGGAGATGATATCATTTTCAGAGGAAATTATTACCTCCATTAAAACTTTAAGTTACTTCCTAAAGTAAAGAATGTTATTTGTTCGAAATATATTATTGCCTGTTCGACAAATGCAGTAGTTTATCCATTTAAGGATAAAATATTTAACTTCACGACGGAAGTTTCTTCAATGGATGGTTGCAAGGGAATGATGCAGTTAAACCTAGATAAATTCAACTTTATATTTTTATCTCTGTATAATTTCGTTAATATTGTCATAAATATGTATCAATTACATTGTTTCTTCTATTTTTAGAAAGCTTAGGTTTCACAAATATATTATTGGTAGTTACAAATGTTTATTTGAATATTCTTTACTTTGACCTATATATCACACGTCTTTACAATCTAATTTGCGAACAACATTACTTTGCTTTTTTTAAGTATTGTATTATTTTTGGATGAATAAATAGATTTTTATTATTATTTCGTAATGGGTTTTCTGGCAACCAGAGGATCTATGAGCTTTCGTGTAAGACTGGAATATTGTAGTTCTATGGCTGACCCCTAGTAAATTTTGCTGTAGCGTTGAATGTGCGATTTAAAAAACACAAAAAATATACCATACTATTTAAATTGAGAAAATAGATGGAAACTTCTTACGAATCAAAAATAAAACAAGAACGTAAATAATATCGCTAACGAGACTAAGTGACACTATCTCTAACTACAATAGTATATTAAATACATATTAAGAACGGTAAAGACCTTTTACCGATTGAAGAGGAGGAGCGAAGCGACGACTCCAGAAATTGTCTGAAATCGGTAAAAGGTCTTACCGTTCCTGATGCTTGTGACGTTTTTCGTGCGATTGAATTTATTAAAGCATGTAATTCAATCAGAAAATCAAAAATTGTCTCCACATTTATTGTCAGATCGCCCGTTGCTATAGAAATTTGTACAGTGTTTGTAAACAACGGCAGCCATTGCAGTTTTTTGTCAAAATTGAGATAAAAACGGATAGTGAAAGTACCTAATAACTAAAAACGGATAGTGAAAGCACCTAATAAATAAAAACTCAAGAAAATGAGTAAATTAAGTGACTCTGATAATGAGATCGATGTCATAGAAGAAGCATGGAATGTTGGTCGTTCATTTCTCATTCCAGACAAGTCCAGAGAACGCTACGAATGCACGTACAGAATTTTTAAGGAATGGTGCACCAGAAAAAATACAAATATTTGCGAAAAATCTTTGCTGGCCTATTTTGTTGGAAGGAATAAGAAATTAAAGGCTCCAGGAAGCCTGTGGGCTGAATACTCGATGCTGAAATCTACAATTTTTCTTTACGATAACACTGATATATCCAAATTCTTAACGCTAATTGCTTTTTTGAAGAAAAGGAATGTGGGATATCGCCCAAAAAAGGCTAGTGTTTTTTCAAAAGAAGAATTTACCAGATTTTTACTTGAAGCTTCAGATGAGACATTTCTTGTACATAAGGTAACTTCACTTTAAACATTTGTACATTACATAAACATACATTTCTTTTTAGTTGGAATGATATTTGGACTAGCTGGTGTATTAAGACGAGGAATTGTATAATATGAGCATCTGATGATATTGAGGAATGTGACGGATTAATCATCATAAAAATTCCTGTAACGACGACACATATTCAACGATCATTCGTTGTTATTAACGAACCAGATGAAAAAGTTCACTACATGGATATATATCACAAATATGTAAACCTTCGTCCAAGAAATGCAAAATCATCTCATTTCTTCTTAAATTACCGTAATGGGAAATGTACAAATCAAGTAATTGGAAAAGGAACAATTGGAGCTTGGCCACACAAAATAGCTGAATATTTGAAATTGCTGCTGGTTATACTGGTCACTCGTTCCGACGTAGTTCTGCTACATTGTTAGTCAATAAAGGTGAAGGTCTTCTTGGACTGAAAAAGCACGGAGGCTGGAAGTCTTCATGTGTAGCTGAAAGCTATATTGAAGATAGTGTGGAAAACAAGATTAAATTTGCAAAAAAAATTCTTTATGGCGACGAAAATAAGGACATTTCTAAACCATCGACGTCAATGTGTGGTCAAGGGGACAAAGAAAACATGGTTTATGAAAATATTGACATCAGTGTTGACGTTAAAACAAGTTCACAGAGCTTGCAACACAGTAAACGCCATCCACAAGAGTCATACGAGTTTCCAGATGGTGCCAATATCTTGTCTTCTAATTTTATTTTACAAAATAAGCTTCCTGCAATTGGCAGTTGTAACAATTGTACCTTTAACGTTTACGTAAATAAGTAGGTTAAAATTGTTATTTACTAATTATTATAATAATACGTTAATTTTGAATAAATTTTACTTACTGTTCTAGAACGCTAATACACTTACCGTCGACTTTTTCGTTAGCAACTAGTAAACAAAACTTGCCGTCTTGGAAACATTCGCGGTAAACCATCAAATAGAGCTCAATCGCACGAAATAGTTATTTACGAACCAAGTGCGTGAAATCATATTTCGCGAATGAGTGACCAGTTTAAAGCGCGAGCCGGAGGCGAGCGCTTTATGGGCACGAATTCGCGAAATGTTTCACGCACGAAGTTTGTACAATATTTTTTGTACGAGAACTATAATAATAATACATATTGTTAATGTACGTTATAGTTTATGACCATATTATTAAGGTTAGGGATTTATGATTTTAAAATGTCACTAAATTAATCAAGTTCCAGTAAGTACCAACTTTACTTTTACGCACTCGTGCTTAAAGTGACTTTTTATGCACGCAAATCGAATCGTGAAATGACAAGTTTTGATAAGCGAGTACAAACATGTATTTTGTGAACATCAAAAAGTTCTAACGAATCAGTTGCGTGAGTAATTCACTATAAATTCGTTGTTTTACATACTATCCACGACAAAATACAAAATAAGCAAAAATAAGACGGTTTGGTTTTACGACGATAGACTCGTTGTATGTAACTTTCATCACTAAATTAACTAAAATGTTACAAGTTTAAAATTGCTACTGATTTAGGAAATAACAGTTTCAATAGTAGTCGTTTATTTAGAAGCTGCCGAAGGAGCCATGGCGAGCCTTAAAGACTATTGCATTTTGATTTCCTCTCTTTTATTAACTCTCTCGAAATATAAGGAGGTACCTATAAACATCATTTAGGTATCAGAAGTTATTGATTATTTGGCAACACCTTCATTTATGTTTAGTGTAGAAGTAGTATTTTCAATGAAGCAATGTTAAATGGAGGAATCCCAACAGCATGCGTATCAGAATATGATATTCAATGTTTTAATTAACACTCAAAAATGTAAATAAATAAAAATATAGATATCAAAGCAAATTTATCGATCTTTCTTAAATTTCTTACGTTTGGCACTTTCTCCTTAGTCGTGTGTGTTAAAATAGTTAATTTACGTCTACAAATACACTTTTTTAACAATAAAAATGGATCATAAATGGGCAAAAATTCACATTTTAATATTTATTTCAAGTATCATTTTTATAGTGGAATGTAATTAATACAGGTGATAATATTTTCTTGTGTATATCATATTTGTTCAATATTAAAACATCTTTTTCATGTCGAAAAAAAATGTAGATAATTAAACTGAAGAACTTCTGCATAGTGCAATATATTTGTTACGAGTGCGAGTAGTAATTGGAAATGAATAATTTATTCATTTAAAGGAAGTGGCACGTTTATCGTAACTTTGCTAAAGAGTTTTGAATGAATAGTATTTTAAAGTGTTGAAAATTTATTTTCTTACATATTTAAGGATGTATACCACATTGTTTTGTTAAAATGCTGTTCACGCGGGAACAGAAGAAAATATTAACCCATTATTAAAAAAAGTATTAACGAATTAATGCAAAATTCGGCTTTTATCGAAAAGCCGTCAGATGATTTGTTTAATCTCTGTCATAAAAATTAACTTGAACCTAAACACTATAACACATAAAAAGATTGCGGAACGATAGCCAGAATAAAATTATAGTATTCGGAATATAGTTAGTAGAAGATGAAAATCTCGAAAAGACTGATTAATGAAAAGTTAACAGTCCTATTCACATTGACAATTGTCATAGAATAGGGAAGAACGTAGATGGAAAGTGACTTGGTTATAAAATTTACAAAATATAAATACAGACAAATGGCATTTAGTACAAATTATTATTATATAAGTTGATATTGTATACGTTTTCATATTAAAACAGTCATTTCTGTGTGTTGAAACTGTTAAATTACAGCGGAAACAATAAGTACTTACATATGTATGTGGGTTTATAGAGTATAATAGCACTAGCGATACTGATTAAATAGCTGCTTGCGTTTACCTAGAACAGAAAAATCATATGTATTGTAGGCAACGAAATCGTAATATGTAAATAATCTCTCGATATTTTTAATGCAATTTTCGTTTACGTATCAACAGTATCACTTACTTACACCGCACATTAAAAAAAAGTGTCAAAACAACTTGCTTCTATTATGTATACATCTCGTTCTAACCTAGAGTTAGCACAAGCAAGGTGGAACGAGCGTTTGCCATGATTTCGTTGGACACTAAATTTAAGGATACCGAGACACAATCTCGATCATCTTGGATTATAAAAATGATGCAATTATACTCGTCTTATTAAATTGTATGTGTTCTGCTCGTGTGAAAGGTTATCCAACCGTTTAGTTTAGTAACTGCATTCTTCTGAACGTCTTACAAGTTAACGATTTTTCATTAGCGTATTATTCGTTCCGCTACGTAGAACTTCAACCGTACGTTTCTTTCCCAATTTCTCAAGGGAGAATTGTTCCTAGTTTAGTAATTCATGAGAAAGTTTATCTGGCCTTTCCACAGTGACTATTTTCTTTGGCTCCTACATTTTATTTATGAAGAACGTTGTTATTTTTAATGATCACATCAGTGGACGCACTTTAAATGCAAAGTGTGGCCTATAATTGTGTTTCTTTACAATCTTTTCACGAACACCACCTTCACCTGCGCGTAAATACATTTCACACCTGATATCGAAGGCTTCCACGGACTGAGTCTCCGTTATGAAGACTTCCGGGTTTTTGACAGAACCCGGAAGCTCGTATAACAGATTTCATACCTGTTTAACAATAGAAACATCATTGAATCAGTAAACAGTGAGCTACACGATGCTACCTTCACGAAGTGGTACTTTCTTCTTTACTGTAGTGCTTGGGACGATATTCCATGAGGTGAAAGTTTTAATGGTCCATTATACAAATTACATTGCAAAATTAGATTGACAATGTTATCTTGAACATACAACTTATTCAGAAATATAATCGCCTACCTACTATACTAATACTTACTAGTATTATATTCTGTAGTATGTTTGTTATGACTTGTTATATACGCATATGTGTCACATAACCAAATAAATTATTATTATTATAATAAATAAGGCACACTTATTCAGTATTATTGCACTGGTCCTTGTGACTGCTTATCAGTACACACATACCTACTTAGAAAATGTCGCATTTAGGTATGTTTCGGAAACGGCGTATTTCGAAAAAGCTAGAACACATAACGAGTATGTATAATGTGTAAGGTGCGACAACTACTTGACATGTACCAGCAGGTGGAATTGTGAACGCCACCTAAAAAGTATAAAACACTGTTCTGCAATCTGTGACAAACGATACAGCGAAGAATCAACATTTAGGTAATATAGGTGTTTGTTTTATTCTATATAATCTAGCGTTCACTTTACTATATCCAAAAGCATTTGTTTCCTTCGACATCGATATGAAACCTTATGCCATCTGCTCGTAACTATGTTAAAAGAAAAATGGAAGCAGAATTTCGTTTCAATTCTTCAAAATTTTTAATTTTTTAAATGCTTTTTAGGTTGCCTAGATCTATCTCTTATAGTTTCTTTGTAAAAGTCAATTTAGTGTTTTAATTAGCCATTATGTACTAAAAATTTGGTTAAATCAAGGTAGCTATGACATGACGACAATAATTTCGGATACTCATTTTGCTCAATTGTCATGATGTCAAAGCTACTTTGATTTAACTAAATTTTCAGTTATACATGCTCCAACAAAAAGATTTTAAATGTGTTTACCGTTTTTTTGTATATCAACTGAGGCAAATGTGGTACTCCATCCTATATATTCTTGTTGTTATAACGTGTTCTGCAGATTCTCATCTTTGTTTTGTCTTTTTGTGTTTTTAGATCTTTCATGAGCTTTTGCCTGTTGATTTAATCAAAATCTATAAAAAGTTAAAAAGTTTTTCTTAGTAAACGTTTTCTAAGTAACCACTAGACATGAACTTTCATCTTAAACAGATTAAGGCGCAGAATCAATTCAAATAACATTGGTCAACATGATTTTTGTCTCAGGAGAACCAATAATTAATGCCATTTTTATCGTATTTTCAATCATGTGCACATTAAATAAATTTTAAAACGGTTTTTCGTCTCGTCTCAAATAAAAATTCGTATAGGATTATAAATATAGTGCTACTAAATGAGTTAATTCAAATGCTACCGCTGCTATTATTGTAGAAATCCAGACATAGATAAACATGTACAAACGTGATCTACTAGTCTAGCGTATATCCATTATAAGAATACTAGTTGTGAGATAGCAGGAAACCACGAAACATTTCATTATGAGCGCTTTGTATATCTGAATTAATGTGTACTTATAAATTTATTTCTTTTAATAAGTCGTTAGTTGCAAAATGCTCAATTCCCAGAAACCTTAGTCCATCAGTGCAACAACTTTATTTTGGGTGTAAAGTGGACGACCAAATAAGGGTCCAGACCACAGATATTTCTTGTCTATTGTACACTGGGCTTCTGACTGCATGGTAAAATGGGACACGTCATTTTCTATACCAACGATTTGGAGTGAACCCCAAGATGATCTCTCTGACTGTTATTTCTGCTTAACTAAAGCGATTACATCAGAATTAAAATATACACAGGTATACCCTAAGTTGCAATTTGTAAATCACTATTGTCAATAAAATATGTGACAGTATATATAGAAAACTCAGATTCTTATGGAAACAAGAAAACAAAGAAAGAGGTTTTGGTGTTACAACTTCTAAATCAAGCTGTAGATACCCTTTTTTATTTCCTCAAAAATATCTTAACCACTATTATTACTGTTATATTAACTATTGCGTACTGTGGTTTTTATGCGAATAAGATAATAGAGACATAAAAGAACATTACACATGAGAAGAATGACCTGAACGCGAACTGTTTCCAGGGTAAAACAATGTGACATACGAATTGTGAAATCCTTTTATTATTGAAGAATTTCGTCAAAGCCATGGCCAGTACCTACTTCTGATTTCATAATATGTTGAAAACAGAGGTTTCCTAAAATTAGTGATACAAAAATTAAAGAAGGAACATTTGTGGGCCCAAAAATACGATCAGCAGTTTGGCGGGTATTCAAAAAAATATGTTATTCATATTCCATATATTCATATATACATATATGGCAAAGCGAAAAAGTATTGTGATCTTATCAAAGATCTTATAACATGCACTTCTTGCCCCCGAACTTTGATTTCCTTCTGGAAAATATTGCCGCAGTGAGCGATGAGTACAGTAAATACCTTCATTAGAAAATTGCAGATATGGAACGGAGATATCAAAGCAAATAAAATCCGAATACACTGACCGATTATTGTTGAGTTATCAAGAGGGATGCTTCACAGGCTAGATACAACAGAAATTTATATTATTATTTATATTATGTAGTTCAAAATATAGAAAGTATTAAAATGTTTGAAATTATAAATAAATTGTAATCTGCTATAAAAGCGATATCATATTTGAATTCAGTAGAAAAAATACTGTCAAAATGATATATTTTTCTTTTTGAGATAAAGAAAAGTTTCTTTTCTGTTCATCAGTGTTAAAATGATCTCTCTGATTAAAAGGGAATTAAACAAAATTAAACGGAAACAAATACATTTCTCCTTGAAAATGTACTTTTCTTGCTAGTATTAAAAATAATTATAAATTATTCGTCTGTCTTTAACTTTTTCATTAACAGATTCGGACACATATTTCTAATATAAATCAAGACTTTCATTTGCATATTTAATTAGTATGCACCGTTTACTAAGTTCAAAATTCGTTCATACTACTAGTTTGATGTTAGAAATAGTGCCTCGTTGCTATGTAGATGTATTTTTCATAATAATACGTCTACATCTGTCGTTGTTAGTAGGTAAGATTTTAAAACGCTTTATTCGGTTACAATGGCAGGATTTCCACTAATTTGAGAGAAAATCTTAAACTCTTCAGACAGTTCAAGGTTCATCTAAATGAAGCTTTTCAATTGAATTCTATCGGTGTTTCGGGCATTTTTATTTATCGGTCACAAATAAATCAACATCTAATCGGTCTTCTCTATTTAAAGATATTTCTACGGTGACACACGAACAGTATGTTATACGATGTTACGTTTGAGAAATCGAAACGATCAATTATTGGATAAAAAGAAAGTTAGTAATCTTGACGTATCGCCTTCGCTATAAAAAGTCGACTAACTGGGGCCTTACTGAAGGAAAATGATGAGTATCGGGAACACTAATCGTTATATATCGTATTGATTTATGGCGTTATTGAACAAACTATTTTTTTAATATATTGCAGTTATTAATAGCGTCTGTAATCCATTAAGTATAATTAATGTAGGGATCAACATCAATTACTATCTATAAATTATCTGATGTAGTAATTTTTCAGCAAATTTTATGATGATTTAAGCACTTGCCTTGCTTGTGTATACTATCGTAGAAAACAAATTGCTTTTTGTTTGTCGTACGGATGCTGTAATTATGTTTTGAAAGCGTTAAAATGACAAGTACAATAAAATTATATTGCATACCTATATTAAGTAATAGCATAATGGTCATATTAGAAAACTTTATAGAACTAAATTGTATTATTATGTAGTCACAAAACATAAAGAGAAATTAAAATGTGTTTGCAGTATTTGATTTTCTATTTGATTTTGCATTTCATTTATAAACTTGATAGATAACTGCTTTCACACTATTAGATTTCACGTTTGACTGGGACCGCAGTTTGCATTTGATTTTGTATTTGACTTTTTTCGAATGCTTCAGCACAGAGGAGCACCTATTTCAGAATGATTATTCGATTGAGCATCTTATGCAAAATGAAATGTATTACGTATGCAATACACAAGGTTTAGTAAATGTTTATTTGTTGGTTTATTAGTTGAGGTCAATGTTGTCACAGTTATTCCCTTATTTACTCAATTTTATAAGGTTCCGCAAATTCTCCTCCTTTATGCCGATCAACGATTAACCAACAAGTTTAAAATACGCGAGTTCATTGTTTGAAAATATGATAATTACAAACTTTTCCAGTAGTACTCAATTCTACTCCGATATTATTATCAAATCTGCTACTATCATTTATCGTTCAGTGGCAATACGCTGGTTGAGATTATATTAATGTTTTTCATTCTGATTGCGTAATTTATATTGACGTACTGCTGTCCAAATTGTTGCAACAATTCGAAGTAACAAAAACACATAGTTGAGGTTACACATTTCTGACATACAGCTGTTGATGTTCACTCAAATGCAAAATTAGAAACTCAATCGGATTTTTTAAGATCAAACAAGAAAGCATTCAAGAAGTTTTGAATATGTTTTCCTTTATATTTGTCAAACGCATCATTAAATAGAAAATATGATAATGTAAACACACTTTCATAGAATGATGGCTTTTTCGACTTCTTGCTAAGAAAAACTAACTTCAACAACCTCTTGACCTCTCTTACGTTTTTATATACCGAAAGTGTGATTTCCATAATAAACTCTACACTATGAAGCAACTACTGTTACTATTATTATTCGAAAGTGATTTGTCGATATTAATTTTAAATATTTTTGACTTCTACCAATTGTACGCTACTGGATTTTCATAATCCTAATATAATAATAAATAATATTCCTAATTAGTATCTATTGGCTTTCCAGCACAAATTTGGGGTAATGTAAGAAATGCATCTGAGCATGGTGAAATGTTGAAATAAATGTTAGTCATATATACTTATTCTACAGAGTCGCTGATATGTATGGACACGGTCGATTATTGGGTACAATATACGAGATACCGGAAAAAGTTAGGTTTTTTAAATGCTTATTAGCTAAGAATAATTTTAAGTATACAGGGTCGGTGGTAAAGTCGTGGCACGTCAAAGTTACATTTTTTTAAATGGAACTACCTGTATATTATTAGATAATTCAATTCCTTCTCCAATTTTAAGTAAAAATTGTAATACACATAATATCTTCAAAAATCGATAACTCGGAAAGGGTTGGATTTAGATGCATTATGTGTATTACAATTTTTACTTAGAATTGAAGAAAGAATTGAATTATCTAATAATATACAGGTGGGTCCGTTTAAAGAAATGTAACTTTGACGTGCCACGACTTTACCACCGACCCTGTATACTTAAAATTATTCTTAGCTAATAAGCATTTAAAAACTCTAAAACTTTTGATTTAACTTTTTCCGGTACCTACCTCGTATATTTTACCCAATAATCGACCGTTTCCATACATATCAGCGACCCTGTATATACTACAGGAGGAACAACTACAAAAATTATGTAATTTGCCAATGCATACCAATGTAATATTTTTTCAATAGGTACCTTACTGGTCAGGCACAGAATACTATATGTATAACAGATTAGTTTACAAATTTATCTGTGAAAATCCTGTGAGCAGGCTATTCATGAGTTTTCCCGGCCAGCAGAAATTGCTTTAAGCAACAAAGTAATCGCGCTAGCCACCTTCCTTGATATAGAGGGCGCCTTTGACAGGACGTCCTTTCTGTCGATGGAAAGGCAACTGCAAAAACATGAAATCGAGCCAACGGTGACGAGGAGGATCGACGCCATGATAAGAAACAGAACGGTTCATGTGTTACAGAACCTTTGCACTATAAAGGCGATCGTGGCGGCTGGCTGCCCACTGGGCGGAGTGCTGTCACCCTTACTGTGGTGCCTAGTGGTGGATGGCTTGCGTTCCGGTCTTCGGACGGCGGGCTTTCATGCACACGGCTATGCCGATGATATCACCATCATCTGCGGTAAGTTCGAGGGCGTGATATCCGAGAGGATGCAAGTCGCACTCAGACTCGTGGAAAGGTGGTGTAAAAGAGAAGGGTTAATCGTTAACTCTAGAAAAGCGACTACGGTTCCTTTCACTCGGGAAAGCTTTCCAAACTTCAGTGTTCGACCATTTTCGGTTCTAAGATACACGTATCTTCTGAGGTTAAATACCTACGGGTGACTTTGGACTGGAACGTGTAACAAACAATGCCACGAGGGCCTTATGGGTATGTAGAGGAATGTTTGGTAGAACGTGGGGACTGAAACCTATGATGGTAGACTGACTGTACACGAGAGTTATAGTACCTTCTATAACTTATGCATCGTCGGTCTGGTTGCACAAAGCCAGTTTGGGCTATGCGACCAACGCACTCAGTAAAGTCCAAAGGATTGCCTGTTTAGGCATTACGGAGGCCATGTCCTCGACGCTGACTACGGCGACGGAGGCGATTCTTCGGCTTTCTTCGCTGCAGATTGTGGTATGGTCGGAGGCAGTCCTAGGAGCGTACAGAGCAAAATGTAGTGGGTACAGGGGTTTCTCCGACAGAACGGGAGACTATCGTTTTATTCGTTATTGTCATCTATTTTAACTCTTTATAGCAATAATGTAAAGGCATTTAATGGATAATCCTTAACTCATAAGCATCAAACGACGAAGTATGATTTTGACGTTAGACTTTGACAACAAATCTTTGAGAACGCTTATTTTCCATGGCACACTGGATAAGTATCGATGAGTTATGCATGTATTTTTCAAAAAATCTATTTATTTCCTAAACTATCAATTTTAGGTATAGGACATGTCGGACATAAAAGATGTAGAATTGGACGCCGAAGACGATTACGTAATAAAATATGGGGGGTGTCTTTTGAAAAAATTAAGTTATGGTTCTTCAACATTTCGAAGAGTTAACGTGCCACAGTAAAGTAATCACACCATTTAGACAGCCGCTCTCGCCACTAAAAGATACTCCGATATGTTGTTTAAGCATATTATGAATTCTAAATTGATATCTGAAAAATCGAGTGTTCTCTGATTTTTTGAATAAATGTCCGCAATGGCAAATTCTTTTAGAAAAAATCGAATAACTACCAAACGCCCGAATCAAATTAAAGAAGCTAAAGGTATTTATAAATCTTAAAAATAGGTAAATTCTAATATGTAAAAAAATACATGGTGTTCTATTAGAAATAACAAAGTAGATGGTGACTTTTGGTATAACTGGAAGCGGTAGAAATCTAATAATGTTTTCATTGAAGAGAACATAATGTGTATATAATTCTTTCAAATTTTTATTTTGGCCAGAATTCCATAAAGAAAAATTTTCTTTTTATCCCAGCAGTGACAGCAGCAGCATAATTTAAAAAAAATGTATATATATATAAACCAGCGACGACAACGACTGCAATTGATATTAAGTTGAAACTACATGCTGTCGTCGCCGGTTTACATACAGGGTGTGCCAATTATCTGAGCTCGGTCTATTATATCTTACCTATTAGTTTAATTAATTTTTTTTTAAGTAAAAGTTGTTTGGGATCAACTACTCTATATCGTAAAATTATTTTAGTGTATTCAGGGTGTTTAGTTTAAAAAAGATCATTTTCATAGTTGTCTTTGAAAATTAATTCCGTCTCTACTAATATTTGTTTTGCAACGATTCTTCAGCATAGTTATGACATTACCTTAAGTTAAACAATCCATGCAAAATATCTTCGCTATAGTATACAGGGTGTTTCAAAATTGAAAATTAATAATTGCACTTTTAATACGGTAAAACTCGTTTTTTTTTTCAAATGGAACACCCTATATATAAAAAAGAAAAATTATATAAAAAGAAAATTTTTCTTTTTACGACTAGCTCCCAGTTTGAGGGTGGTTGGATCTGCTGCTGGAAATATACCTTTTTACTGCTTCTTTAATGAACGGTCTCGCTGAGACACCTGTATATTCGTCCACCCATCTTAATCTCGAATTTGTTTTCCGGCCAACTGCGATTACATTGTCGACTGAAATCTGCTACATTTATAATCTCTTACTTTTGTTCTCAAATGTTAAGCTTGTGGCACACAAATGAATTAAGACTAATTGATTGAAATTGTAAAAAATCGAATTCCTGGTAAAATTCGGCCAGTCCATGTGTGAATTAAAAACGTGTTCAATGGTGCAATTTCAACTTTTCCTCTCCTGTCTAAGTGCAATCGGTTTAAATAAAGTTCTTTAAGTGCCTGTATTATATTTATATTTAATAAATTTAATTATCTACCGACAGTCCTATTTATACTAGCACGCGTGTAAATAGTAATGAATTCGATATAATGCACGTGATATGGGGTTATACGTCGCAAATTTTTGAAAAAAAGCATGAAAAAATAACATGTATCACGCTATATATAGCATAAGTCCTACTTTAGTATTTAACTAAAAAACAAATATGTAAATATAAATATACGTATACGTGCAGAATATTGTGTATATTACACGCATGTAGACCGTACACGCGGCGCATAATATACAAAGATATATATTTTTTCCTGACAGCAATTTTTTCTACAAATCCCAGTCATAAAGAAAGTGAAATATTAAGGCTGTGCTTGAGATTTTCTATATCTCAAGTATTATATTCTAAAAATAACGTCCTTTATTAGATATTTGGCAGAATTACACGTTTTTTTGACATGAAATGGTATTTGTGTAATATTTCTGACTACGTATGTACATATGTAGCCTTTGGAACAATGAGCAGTTCAAAAAGAAGCATAGTCAACTTGTGCGAGGGAGGTACAATGTATTCTCGTGTTTTACTAAAAGTGAAAGTAACTAAGAAATGTCATTACCGGGCTGAATGAAGGAAAATTACTACTCAACCTGACAGCTGGCATTATAGATCTCTCTTGGTTACTATCTGTAATATAAAACTATAAAATTCATTGGGGCTTGCGAACACTGAGTCATCACCCAATGCTATTCGACTACTTGTCATTACCCAACGAGACCGTTTAAAACTATAAATGACAGTATCATCTGATTCAAAGGCAACTGAAATGGCTGGACTGGTCAGTGTTGAAGAAGATTCAGTAGGTACCACGCTGTAATAAAATTTCTCGCTAAACAAGTAAAAAGCTAACAAATGATACACGGAGAACTGTTAGCTAGTAACCAATGCTACTCCTTCATTATCAACTATATAAAGTGGTCACGAAATTTTAAGAGATAAGGAAAGTATTGAGAACCACACATTTTATACTTCATGACCAACTTAATATCTTAAAGATCAGTATGAAATGAGCGACGCTCACTGCGCCAAGTTTTTGAAATAGAGACAGGACCGAATCTTCAAAGCAATTCCAAGCCACTTTATAAGTTGAAAAAATCATGGCTACAATTTTGTATGATTCCAAAAGAATACTACTAATTGAGTACTAAAGATGAAACCATCAACACAGATAAATATACAACAAGCTTTGGGTAATTTCAGCGATACTATAAAAGGAAACAACCTGCTACAAGAGTATTGCTTTTTTAAGACAACACTCTGGTAACCACGATATCTGCTGTGCGAGACTGTACTTTCGAACGAAATAATCGTCTACCTTACAGTCCATAATCGGCTCCTAGTAACAATTTTTAATTTCCGAGTTTAAAACAAAACCTTCGTGGAAAACGTATTTTCGCCGAAGAAAAGTTCAATTTACATTGAAGAATGAAAATTATTTCAAATTGATGTGCTTTTCTCTTATATTGAGAATATATTGAACCTTATGGAGTATAAGTCTGCTTTACTATTTTATAATAATTTTCAGCCATTACCATTGTACCATTGAAATTTACGTCATATCAACCCTGTCATATGAAATATACCTAATACCTATCCAACATTAAAATTATGCAACGTCTCTTGCAATCTCCATAATAATAATAATAATATTACATTTCAATGCAGCGATACTATACTAAGTTTAAAGGAAAGTGGGCTATATGTCAGTCAGCTTATAGCAGAACATTTACAAGAACAAACATCATGAAGGCATAAAAACTGAAATAGAGGGTTTATTTCGCCAAATATAAGGCCAAAATAAATTTTTAAATTGATTCTGTATCAAATAATAACTAAATTTCAAACTATAAAATCAAATTGTAAAGTAGAGTGTACGAGTACACTTTGAAATCAGTTTTGTAAATCATGATTACGATTCGTTTCGTTTATCTTTAAAAAATGTGTATTTAGTAAACAAAGCTTTCCTCTTAAGGGAGCGCTTAAGTAAAGTAGAGGGCGCTGTTCGACAATAATTATTAAAAACATAGTATTCGGAAAAAATAGAGATCAAAAATGTGTTATCACATTGTAGATATTATCTTTGTAAATCTAAATATATTTTTTTTAAATTAAATATTCTTTAATTGCGGTAAAGAGGAAAAAAGCATAAAATTTTGATGATATTATTAGAATGCTCAGAAAATTGTATTGATACGATCTGTCTTTAACTTATTTAATTTAATTTAATAATAATGCAGTATTTTTTCAGGAAGTAAGTTTAGAGGCTAAATAGATAGGAGCAACAGCACAATATCTGTCCAAACAGTTTGCCAGTTTATATTAGATGTGACTATCATTAGGTAATCCTCTTCCCTAGACAATCAGTTCAACATAGATAAAGAATAATTAGGTATATTTCCGTATTCTCTTATGATGTAAAAACAAAATTAAAGCAAAATAGTATACACAAAATCCTTTCCCTTATTATGTAAGCGACATAAAATGAAATATTATCCTTCCTACAAGTCGTTTCTTTTTCCAAAATAATGTAGTAAAATATTAATTCGCATTATTTGTAGATAGAATTGAAAAGATCCATGTTGTAAGGTAAAGTATAAAATGTAGAATAAAAGTAATCCTCTTTTCCTTACAAAAATATTTAATTTACTCCAGATACATATTGCGGCAATTATTAGAATCTACAAATTATAATTTAACAAAATAAGTTAAACTAAAATAATTATGATTAAAGTACTTACAATCAATTAGAAATCAATATGTATCACATGTTTTTAAATGTCTAGAAGACGTATTTTAATCACAAATTTGAACAAAAATTATTAAAAATATTTTAAATGTCGTAATGAGGTGGTTAATTTTTATAAATATGATATTTAAAAACGAGACAAACAATTAATATTTAAAGGATTAAGGATTAACGTTGGAGTTTAAATTAATGTAAAATGTAGGGTATGGGGAAAGAAGTAAAAAAAACACAATAACTACGTTGAAGACGTCTGGTTACGTAACATATGTATATGGACAAACAGAATGAACTTAACTGTCAAAGGATGTAAATTTGTGTAGTCGGTAGTGCAGGGATTTATCAATCCCTGCATATCCTTACATTTTCACATGGCTACTATAAAACAAACTTCAAAAATATTCAAATGAATTTAGAATTTATTTGCAAAAAAAATCGAATTATACGCATATGCGTATAGTTTTCTATATGCGTATAATTCGATTTTTTTGCAAATAAATTCCAAATTCATTTGAATATTTTTGAAGTTTGTTTTATAGTAGCCATGTGAAAATGTAAGGAATGTAGGAAAATATATGTTGATGAATCACACTTCGTTGTAGATGTAAAAAGAAATAAAACTAACTTCAGTATTTTTTGTTTGTTTTAAAAACATTTATATCGAGTTATAAAGAACAAAAAGTAACTACTAGTTTTGTTATTTAGCGTGTTTTAACCAAGAACTGTTACCAGGGAGCGTTTTTATATTCGCGGAATGAGCGGGCTGTAGGGGGGTGATTAGGCGCATTGGGGGCGTGGCCTGTGCAGCGACTCATAATTAGTATGAATACGAAGTTTCATTGTTATTAGACAGTTAGTCTTTGAGCTATCGTCAAAGAAGTAACATAATCAGGAGTGAAAAGTGAAATGTGGAAAAAATCGAATATGGTGCCGTTATAAAGTTCCTTACCAGGCAAGGAAAATCAGTCGCGCCCATAATGAATGAGATGTCATTGGTTTACGGCGACTCTTGTCCAGGAAAAACCATGGTATTGTAAAGTGGCATAGTTTATTTAAACAAGGAAGGGAATCCCTGGAAGACGACCCGAGGCCGGGCAGGAGCATTGAGGTGACCACGCCAGCACTTATCCAAAAAGTTGAAAAAATTGTACTCGAAGATGCTCGACTAAAGAAGAAACAACTCGCAGAAATGGTTGGAGTATCCGATACAACAATTTTTAAAATCCTACACGATCATCTCGGCATGTCTAAGGTCAGCGCAAGATGGGTGCCGAGAATGGTCACGCCGCCGCAAAAACAACAGCGCATGTTCGCGTGCATTTTTGGATCTCTGTAATGAAGACAAGGATGGTGTATTGAGTCGAATTGTTACTGAAGACGAAACTTGGGTTCATCATTATGAACCCGAGTCCAAACAAGACTCCATGTAGTGGCATAAAAAGGGCACAGCACCTCCCAAGAAATTTAAAGTGTCACAATCAGCTGGGAAACTCATGGCCACGGTATTTTGGGACTCGGAAGGAATATTGTTGATTGATTATAAAGATAAAGGTGTTTCTATAACCGGAGAATATTACGCTTGAATATTAGAGCGACTAAAAGAAGCCATTAAAGAGAAAAGACGGGGAAAATTGACGAAAGGTGTGCTGCTTTTGCACGACAACGCGCCCGTCCACAAGAGCCGCGTTGCGTTAGCTGCCCTGAATAAGGTGGGCTTCGAAATTGTGAATCACCCACCCTACAGCCCAGACCTGGCCCCGAGTGATTATTACCTGTTTCCGAAAATGAAAAAAGAGCTGCGGGGTAAAAAATGTACTGCCGATCATGAAGTCAAGGAGGCAGTTTCGGCGTATTTTGCAGATAAAGAGAAATCATTTTTTTATGAGGGTATAAATAAATTAATTGAAAAATGTGAAAAATGTATCCGTCTTGCAGGTGAATATATTGAAAAAGAAAAATAATTTGGTTTTTTTATTTCCACCCCTTATCCCCCATTCCGCGAATATAAAAACGCTCCCTCGAATAATGGTTATAGGGCGTAAAAGTTACTGCTAGATGATTCTGATAATAGTTTCATTTAATCATTCATTAAGATCTTGCCCTTTAAAGCAGCGTTTGCGAATGTCTTTCTTCTGTGACATAACAAACTACATACTCAAAAAATTATAGGATTTCTTCGATAAGGCGTGAAATTTTCTACACAGACGACTATTTTAAACTTAAAAAAGTTTTCAAGTTATAATATAAGTTACAAAGTGTGACAAAAGTAAATGTTTAACCGCTTTGTCTCTCCTCATAACGATTTAGTTTCTCTACATTAACTGTTTCTCATTAATTTAATTTTTTTGTCATATTAACAAAATATCATTCCTGAATGGAAAAGGCGTTTAGAGAATAGAGAGTGAATAGAATTAGAGAATACGTTTAGTTCAAAATTGCTAAAATGAGGAATGCCATTAAAAAATAATATGTTGGTTACTACTGCAGTAGAAGAAAGAAAATATGGAAGACCGAAAATAACTTTTTTAACTAAAAAATTAAGTAATTATTTGATGCTTCTGTTTCACACTGTATATATGTACACAAGATTCAAAGAAATATTCTTATTCCCTAAAACAAACCATATGTATGTATGGTTGCGATGCAAGCGATTGACAATGGATGATGCATAAAATGAATCCGAACGACAAAGCATGAAATTCCTTTGCAGCGACAATGCGCTCTTGCCGTGGGCTATTGCAAATTACATAGAACAGGGTTTGTATTAGGATACATACACAAAACATAATTCATAAGTACGCATGCAACCGAAGAAACAGAAGAAGTCCATTGTCGTTACGTGTGTATATAACTATAATTATTATTATATTTCTCTATTTGTTTTTCTAGACAAACTGATATTTATATTACAATATACTATCTAGCAAGCTTAATTTAAAACACTAAAATGTTTTAATTTCGATTTATCCTAGGTTATTTTATCCAAATTATAGTTAAAAATTAATATTCACTTTTCAACGGATCTTTACGTTTTGCGCCATCTAATTTTGAATATATTCGGTAAAAATGCGACTTTTCTATATCAAGTTTGAGTTATAAAGCAGTAATTTTTTTTAGGGAAATGAAAGTTGGTTTAAAGCAAACCCTTCATTCCCTAAATGAAAATTTTCGGTTAGAAAATTCGCATCTACTTAAAAAATGATAGATATAAAACGTATATTTAATTATTAAAATCTTGTGAAGTGTCAGCCCGTATGATCTGTTCGTTTCATGTAAAACGGGTAGTACACTTTTTTATTATTTAAAACAACTTATGGTATTCCATTCATATAAAACACAAATTTCAGTTAAGTAGATGTAAACATGTCTTTTAAAACGCAATGTAGAGTGTGTTTAGGATTCTACGTAACACAACTTGCGTACTTTATTAAATTAAACCCGACAGATTTACTCAAACAACCCCTACTCACATGAATACTACTGAGTTTTCCGTTGACATATTGTGTCGACGTTGATTCCTCGCTTACTTTTCACAATTTCCCCCGATTTCTGTCTCTCCTTTTCAGGAACGCGTTCCTTCTCTACCCCTCTCCTCCAGCAACTCCATCATCCATCTCCCAACGTCTTACGTCACGCTTCGTGCACCGAGTTTATCGAATCTTAAAATTTCGTCTACACCTCAATGACCGTTACATTTTCAGCCTATATTTTAAAATCTTCTACTGACTCTGTAAAATTTTTTTACTGAATTTTCCTTGTTTTGACTTTGATAAGAATTATTCACGTCTATTCACTTTTAATGTTTATTTACAGTTGTTCATAAGAAAGTAATCTTTTATTGGACTTTTACGACGTAATTTGGAAATAACAGACTATGTTTTAATCTCACGAAGTGGCTGCGGCGCGGAGAATTAACCATTAAAATAGAATTTATGTTCGATGCGAAAGGATTCGATAGATTTGGTAGCACAAAGTAACATAATTATAATTAAAATGAACGCTCATTTCCAAAACAAATTTGTTAATTCTACAGTTCATGCAAACCGTTTTATGATAGCACAGCTTGCAACGACAGTGTTTAAAAAAGTTCAGTCTCATAACTCTTAACCATTAAGACAAATTTTAAATTTTTGGAAGTATACTTGGTACCGTTGGTACTTTTGGTTGGAAATAATTTTCAAGTATGCTGGTAGATTTACCGAAAGCGCATATATAAGTTTTTTCAAGAATTTTCTCACGTGTTAGTTGGATAAATGTATGTTTACAATTCGTTGTAAAGGTTATGATCGCAAATAACATAACATATTGCCAAAATGACAGGCAATGATGAAAAAATAGCGGTACTGAGACACACGGAATGACGTCTATTTCGCTGTAATCACGAATTTTGTAGCAATCCATTTTTATATTGGCGCTATAAATTTATTTATGTTTCTGACGTTATGCAAAACCAGTATATAATTTAATCAGCTCATATCCACATCTTAATATCAAAATTTTCCATAAATTGAACTATCCTTAGCACTTATCTTCGATTAAAGTAACTTACAACAACCTTTTAACACATCACCTATCTCAGAAACGGTTAACAGCACAACTTAAAAAAATATCACTGACTAAAGTGGCCCCGAGGAATATCCGGAAATTATTTAGAGAAGTGTAGGATGCCCGCTAGATGGCGTAACTGAACTCAAAAAAATTAAATTCTTATTTTATACAACATCTACCAACTTAAGGTCTATCACAAATATGAAAATCGAATTTTTTTGAAAATTCCGCATATTTTGCAATGTATATTTTTTTTGTATTTTGTCAAATAAGGGGAAGGGAAGAAGGGAAACTTTGTTTTGAGGGAACGCATATAAATAACTCCGGTTCTGTTGAATCGAATTTTACAAACTTAGTCTCATTGAAAACAGCATTATTCCTCCGATATAATGCCTACAAATTCGAACCAATCTAATAAGTGACGTACATGGTAGAGGGCGCGGTGTATTAATTCAAATTTATAGAAGAAATTCTTCACACGGTTCTCAAAAAATCTTCCGATGGGTATTGGATAGCGACACCCAATTTTTGCTGATTTGTTGGTAATTTAGACCACTTTTTTAATCTGTAGGCCAAAAAGTTACATATGAGGGCTTCCGAGTTTTGACCGCGTCATAATAAAGTAAATATATGCCATACAAAATAAAACAAAAGCGAAAATGAAATACAAAAAAATACCAAAATAATATATGTATATACAACTTACTCAAACTCGAGATTTCGTCATTAATATAAGTGGCTTTTTCAAGAGCAAAACTAGGTAAGGGGCGCGGTCATGTTTCCCTTTGTCAGCAGGAAGAATGACTAAGTCTTTGTTGGTGCGGAGAGAACCTAGAGCAGTATGTTCTACTTTGGACAAGTTTGGCTGAGCAGAAGAAAGACAATTGGCTGTTTCAAATAATATCGGCATTGTCGTTAGAGAGTGTGCGAAAGAATGATTCTACCAAGAATATGATGGAATGCTTTTGGGAGACACAGAGAAATTTAAGCCTTTTTATACTATTGAGTTTCTGCTTCCGACAAAGGGTGTGATGATAGAATTTTGACCGTTTTCGATGGCGAATCGGTTGCGGTTTTTACTTGGGGCAAGAAATTGAAATTTCCGAATATGATTTTCCTTTATGCGCTTTGAGGATCATTGAGCTCTCTATGATATAGATAGAATAACAGAAACAAAGCAGCGACAAACAGACAAGAGTATGGTGACTGTAAAATTTAGTACATGTTTCTCTCAAATTAATGATCAAATTTCATTGAAAGATCAAGTATATTCAGAATTTCATGTAGTTAAGATATTCATTAAAGTCTATATAGTATTTACTCGAATTCATAAAATGAGAGATATATTCTTTTCCGAAAAATACGCAGAATTTAAGATCTTAACTGACATTTTTTAATATCTATACACTGTTATGATACTGTTCCTTTAAAGTAGAAACAAAGGTTTAGCAGGGCAGCAGTTATAATTGCATGTAGGAATAAATTCACAGAATTATCTTATATTCGAATACCTATTTTACTGTTTCATATTTCTTTTACGAAGAATCGCTAAATAGTAGGATGAAATAGTACAAAAGAATCGTATCATCATACTTACATACAAAGAAACATATGCTCATATTCATAGCAATAAAAGACATCTTTTGTAGCTGTGTATGAACAGTATTTTCTCAAAGGAAAAGAAATTTAGTACAGAGTCGTTTATTTAGTTTATGTATTCTTTCAAGTACTGTAATATTCACGCACGCAGAATGGATTCCCTTAGGACATTTAGCCACGCACTCGTAGCCACGCACTCGTGAACAAAAGACATAATTTTGGTACTTTTGTGTTCCTTGTATATATGTATTTTACACGAGTCTAATTCACTCGTGAATATAAAAAATATATGTATATTACCCCTTACTTACTCGATCTTTGTAGAAGTATGAGAATTCTTCACAAACAACCATATATGTAATATTACAGATAAACACAAACCATTATGTTACGCAACAAACAAAGGTAATGGATTTGTATCATCTGTATGATGAACCATTGATAAAACAATATTACAATAATAACATATTAGATGTTCAATTTAAAATAAACAGAATTGATTTGATTTAAGAGTTTTCTGTTTCTAAATTTATATTGAGACATTTCAAAACAAAACTGTACTACTGTCGTAGAAATGCAAGCATTATTTGAATTAACACTAAGATTATGGTTATATAAAGTGATTGTAAATATTTTTTAAGTGCGCAGCTAAGGCATATAAACGTATTTTCAAAACTATCTTAACATATATGTATTTAAAGAAAGGAGTACCTTTTCGATTACAAGAAGAGGTATTTGAATATTCAACAAAATTTTAAACTATGACATATTAAATTTAGCTGTATTATGTATACTTTGACGTGAAAAGAACTAAGTATATACTATATAAAAAAGTTGTATTATCAAAAATACCAGATTAATAAAGACTAGGTTATAATAAAAAAACCTACAACCCTATCATTACATTAGTTGAAGGTCGCTGAAATGTATTCGAAAACCAAACACAAGTTATAAAAGCCATGATTTTGGCGGATGCGCCGGCATTAGTTTTATTTTTGTCAGTAAATTAACAAAATTTAATAGAATGCAATATAGATGCCTTTATAAAAAGGTGTCTATAATTTGTATTCCTCATAGGATAAACGGTAGTATTATTTATGGCTCCAGATTATCTTATTTGATGATTTTATTGAAAAATTTTTGCTGTGTTATAATTGTGACATACAGCGAATTTTTTATAAAATATACTAAAATATTATACCATGCTTCATACTCCTGCACAAGTTATCTAAAGTTCATATTATTACTAATTTTTTCGATAATGATTTCTTGTTGACTCCAAAGATTATTTTTAATATTTCTGTATTAAAATATATTACTACTATCAAATTTATGTACATACTTACTTTATTTCTGTTTATTTTTGTGAAATCTTTGTATGTTTATGTGTAGTTAGTTTTGATGTTTATGCGTTTCCACGTTTACATATTGTTTTATTTGTGCATAGTGAATTTGTAAGAATAGTGAATATGCCTATATGTATGTACAGTTTATGTATTAAGTAATATGCAAATTTATTAAAGCGGAAGACATTACTTAATACACAAGCTGTACATATATGATATATGATTTTTGTCATGGAAATGGTAGATCGAGGATATCGAGTGTATTTTTCGAACCGGAGGAATCCAAGTAAAACTCTATTTCGATGGCTACATCAACATCTGTTTCCAACAATGTCGTTTATACTACGAAAGCATAGGGTTAAAAACCATAAGGTTATTGTACCAATTTACTTACCAAATCGTCTAGATACCGGTGAATATTTAAATGTATTAGGACAAGTTATTGATGATATATTTCTAAACATACAATGTAATATAATTTTCATTCATGATCGATCGTCTGCGTACTTTTCCCAAATAGACGGATTGGTCGCGGCGGTCCTATAGCCTGCGAGATCCCTCGATCTCAATCCATTATAATTTCTTATTTGGGGTTTCAATAAAGCAAAATATTATACTATAAATCATCAAAGCGCTAAATTCTGGAATTGACACCACAGTATTAGAAATCACAAGAAAGAGACTTCAGTGAATAATACAATCGCTACTTTATACGATAAAGATTACAGTTATGTCTATAAACTGATGCGTTTTAATTTGAACAATTATGTAGGTAATAATAACATTTTAACATCTTTATTAAAGAGATGTAAAAAATAAATCAATCCTATCATAAAATTTGTTACAATAAATAAAAGTAAATAAATCGTAAAGGTCACATATCTGTTTATCACTAACGACGAATGAAATTATTTCGAAGATTGAAACTAACACATTACTCTAATATGCATGTTCGATGTTGCCAAATATGTATTTCTTACAATTTCTTTCTGAAAGTGAAGCACACTACACCGTTTCAATTCTAATATAAATTTTATTTGCATTTACATTCGACTTACCATCTTTAAATGCAGCTTCCTAAACTTCAAAAATATATATTTTAACGGGAATACTTTTTAAACGTTTTACTCTGCTTGTAATCTGTTGAATAAGTTTTCTTTTGGATAATCTTTATTTATTTTCGTGTGGATGTTGTTGCGTACATTATAACAACCGTGACAAATAAAACAGTCTGTTGGTATTTTGATAACTTACTTGTGCAATATCTTATATAATACAAAAACCTAATTAGCTGTTTTTCAACAGAAAGGCGATTATATAATTTGGACTAATTTATCACTAAAATATGCCAACGACAAGATGTGCAGTATTCTAATTGTAATCTGGAATGAAAATAATTAGGTACCAAAAATGAAAACGGTTATAAAAACAATTAGGTACTTATAATTAAAATTTGAAAAGTTCTAATAATATATAATATTAAATGTTTAACGCAATAGTGTAGTAAATCAACCGGTATATGTACACGAAAGGCGAGACAATAGTAGTTTCCCCTTTAATTCCATTATCTGTATATTCGAAGGAATGAATTTATAATAGATTTTGGCGAGGCGGCGACCGTAAAACAGGGCGTCGGTGGGATACATTATTACTAAAGGCAAACGAGCGGTTTATTATGACATTGATTTTATAATGATGCGAAAATTATTAGTAAATATATATATCGACATATCGTCTTTATATTTAATACCTCTACGTCATTTACATGTACAGTGTACTATGCAAAAGATGGCGACATCTATCCAAGATTAAACTAAATGGAAACTGCAGTTAGAAAACATCTGAAATAATAATTCTACCATTTACAAATATCATTTTATTAGAGATTTATAAAAAATATTAATGCAATTTCAAAAGAAAAAGAATTTTAATATCTGACTACCACGGTATTTTTGTACTTTTTGCTATCTTATCTTTAACTACATAACTGGTTATCTGTTTTTTTCTATTTTTAAAGACTTGTGTTTTCAAGTAGATTGTAAATTAAGAAGCGTTTCGTTGTCAGATACCTGTCTGAATTGTCTAGAGTTTTTGCATTCAGTAACTTACCCGTCGCTTTATATTTTGGTCAAATTTTCTATACCACCAGTTTTTCTAATAAAACGAAACCGTAGAATGAAAATACAAAAAGTATCTGCCAATAGGTAAACTGCGAATATTGTTAGGACAACAACTCTGTTATAATTATAGAAATTGTAATTGGCAATCGTGGTAAACTTAATGAAGGAAATATGTTTTAAAATATGTATGTGCATATGTATGTATATTTGAAGCTACACGTAATTTCGACTTGATGAGATTTTTTTTCGGTAAAGTTGTGTATTTAGTTCTAGATATTTTGCAGTTACATTGTCATGTGTATTATCGCGATTACCTTGTAGCTCCGCTAGAATATTTTGTAAGCGTAATAAATGCTTAAGGTTTCAATCGTCCTTTAGCTGAGTATGCAATGTTGGCATATATTAACAACGAAGTTTTTCTTGACGTATACATATATTTTTAAAATAAAATATTTGCTTGCATTTGAAAGGTGTAAAAAAATACAAATTATTGGCATATATTGTATATAATTACTTAGTTAATTAATTACAATAAAAATAGAACAAAAAAATGGCAATCTAAAGGAAAAGTAAATAGTACTTAAAGGAACTTATTTCGCTTTTTGTTTTGATGTTCCAACAACGATTCGATTGCGTTTAAAAGGAAATGAATCAGTGTATTGAAATATAATTTTTAATGCGCAAACAACTAAGAAAACTCAGAGTATACAATATTTTCTGCCTCTATGGATACACTACAAAACTAGACTAACTGTAGAGATTATATGAAAAAAAGTTTTTATGTCTGCCGTCTTTATGTACCACCTACGTTCCGTTTAATCAAATTTATTGATTTACTTTTCCTCTCTATGAGAAACAATCCCCACCATCTGCGTATTATATCTTTTCGTGAAATCATCCGCTGTGTTTCACCGTGACTTTCCTTGAAGTACAACAGTATTTTCCATAAAATAATTTCAACAATAATCACACATTCTAACAATTTCATTCTCATCAATCATTAGCATGCTATAATAACACTATTTATAATAATCATTGTGTTACAAATAAAAACTCCCACGCAAGTAATAAACATTTGCAACCTGCGCTGACATGAAATAACTTCTTTATTTCCCTTCAAATGTCTTGTCTCCGACTCGCCTTCGGTTCGTGCTACAAACTTTCATACTCATGCAAAATAAGCTTCATTTCGTGTTCATTGCATAATATACTATTATAGATTTGCTTTCTAATAATGAATTCAATATAGAAGAAACTTAAGTTGCATCGGAATGATGCAAAATTGCTTGGATTTAAAACTACAGAATTAGCAAAAGGATAAATAGATCATTGGATACATCACTAATAGGCCACTATTTATTAGTGACTTGCTAATGAGCCTTTGAAAGGCGAAACGCGTCCATCTTGTAGTGGGTAGTATCATGTTCATGTTTTTTCTCTTGTAATTGATTTTAGCAATGTATCAAACAACCAATTGTCATCTATTTACCCTACTTAATAGAATTCTTCTGTATAAATAAATCTCTCATTTTTTCCATCCTTTCTGATTTCTCCAATTCCACCTCACGTTCTTATCAGTTCTCCACATCTGTTACACGTCCTCTACAAACTCATTTTGCTTCGTCTTCACTTCCAATTCCTTTCCCATTCTTACTAAATGGCTAAACCTTCTAAGTTGGTACTATTACAGTTTCTGCTTTCAGCTCTTCTCAATCCATTTTGTAGTTTACTTTGTACTCTTTTGTAACTCCCTTTATATTCGTCACATATCTTATTTCTATCGCTTCTATTTTACTTTTCGATTCAGTAGTCACTCTCTAAATGTCAGTAAATTTAGAATCATGTTCTAGTCTTAGTTCATTGTTTTATTTCTCTTAGCCCAAGAAATTTCTTCTCTTTTTACTATATTTAAATTCATACTTCTAGAAATTAGTGCCTCGTTCCATGATTCTAGATTCAACTGTAGCCTTTTCTCAGTTGTAATTTTGAACCAGGATTCAATTCTCCGAGAGGATTACGATATTTTTCTCGGAGAATTGGATTCAGATCGATCTACCATTCGCTGTTGCGAGCAAAGTGATTACCAGAGTGGTATTATAAACAGTGTAATAGTGCTGTCACAAAGCCTTTCAACACAACAGCACATACACACTACACAACAATCTTTTGTTGTGTAGTGTGTGTGTATGTGTGTGTATGTTGCGGAAATTGCGGGTTTTGCTGATAACAGCGTCTTCGTCGTCTTTGTCGGCGTTTATTTATAGAACCATAAAGTTTTGCCTAGCTATACTCTTTACAAAGCCTTTTTTAGTAGTAAGTCTCTTGGTTACAAATAATAATAATTTCAAAGAAACTTAAGCAATTCTTGTTTAATTTAGTTTTTGTAGACTGACGGTACACAAAAGACGGGAGAAGTTTAAGTTAGAATCATTTATGAACAGCATACAAAAACTTGACGGCAGTCTTACTCAAGATATTTGCATGAAGGTCATAGCTTATCAAAGTCCCCAACTTATTATGAAATATTTCCATTTGCTTATGCAATACAAAGAAATATCCTACTGCCCCACATTTTTGTGGGATTAAGTTTATAAAGCTTTCGGTTCACACTATAATCTTGCTTGAATATTTACACATACTTGTGTTTTATTATTTTTACATATATGAAGTTTGTAAAATATTGTCGATTATTTGTTTCCTTTCAATCGGATGTCCTCGCGCTGTTTGAAAAGATGCTATCGCACGTTCCGGTTGAATACCCAACTTATTGATCATATATTTGCAAATAAAGTAACCAGTTCTGTTCAAACCATGCGTACAATGGACTCCAATCAAAGAATTATGGCTAGTTTGCGGGTCGTTTAAAAATTCATCAACTACATCGAAGAAATTCGCCACTAAACTTGCAGAGGGAACATTTGTTGGTCCACCAGCGCATTTAATTTTTTCAACACGAACACCACGTTTAGTAAAAGCTTCTGGGTCGTAATACCTTCCATAATCAGTGTTAGTGACGTCAATTATAAGCTTTATTTTGGGTTGATATTGCAATAACATGTCCGGGGAAAATTCTACTCCATGGTTCTTGCACACTTGCTCTTTCAAGGGAACTTTAAAAGGCACAAACCTTGTGTTAGGGACCATCATTCCAATGTTACTGTAGTTTCTCCAGCCATCAGGAATATCTTTCGCTTTCCTTCTAGGCATTTTTCAGGTTCCAAATAGAGATTCTAACAGATTTTAAGCGCTTGTATATTGTTGCGTATACATTAGAGAATTTTACTTGATATGTAAACAAGGTAATAAAAAAGCGAAAAACGAATATTGTCATTGATTTGACATATGTTTAAATGTCAAATTAGTACATGAGTGTAGCGCGTAATATGAACATTGTCACGTCCAGTATATAATGGGAAGACATTTTTACTAATACTAGCTATTGAAGAGTTTTTATTTATAATTAATTTAATAACTCAATAGTTCAAGGTTACTTTTGATCACAGATATAATCACATTTCAACAATCACTCTTTGGCCGCGGCAGACGTCCTTATACACATGTATGTATACAAGGTTCTTCAAATGTAGCGGAATACTTAAATATTATAGAAACCATACACATTTTTTAAAACAACAGTTTGTTGGTTGCCAAATGTGTTTGCTCATAGAAACATAAGTTTCATGGACCAATATTGAAGGATAAATTTGAATTTTTCAAATTTATTAAGAAAATGTGTCAAATTCGAGCAGAAAAATATTTTCCAATTGTTACGTAGGGTGTCCCAACAATTTAAAAAAATAAAATCCTATCCCTTGGGAAAAAATATTTTTTTAAATTCGACTCCACTTAAAAACATTTTTCTGCTTAAGTTTGGCCTATTTTTTCTTAATAAACAGAAAATTATATGTTCTCCGCGAATTTGCTAAAAATGACAAAGAAGAGTAAATATTTCAAGTATAGTGCAAGACAGAGACATACGCAAGGGCTCTAAACAATCTCACCAAGATTTGAAGAATGTAAAAATATACAGGGTAGTCCATTTGAAAAGTTGAATATAATTTCTATAATAACATGGGCACCTGTAAATTAAAAATATATATTCATTGTTTGCCTAAAATCAATAAACTTTGGTTTGAAAATATTTATACAGTTTCTAAAATATTTAAGTATCTTTCGGTATATTGCGATAACCCTGTATAATAATAATAATAATAGTGTTTTATTTTTCGCACCACTAATTGATTTATTAGATCAAAATGTCAGTATAAAGGTAATTGTAAAAGTACAAATTATAAAAAAATAACATACAAAAACAAAACATTGAACGCAGGATACTTATTGGAAGAGAAAGCAAAATGTAAAAAATCGTCCAATGTATAGCAACTCTTCGATAACAATAAATCTTTTAATTTCTTTTTAAATATATTAATATTTACAGAGGAAGTTATATCAGACTCAATTCATTGTAAAATCTACACCCAGTGGCGAAGAAACCTTTATTATATTTTGCTGTCTTGTGGTAATCTATCTTAGGATATGGAAGGTGTTATGCGCTAAATCATTTTGAGTGAAAAACGGTTTGTATTTATAAATATACGTTTCAAAAATATATAAAGAAGGCAAAATTAAAATTTTCAAATTTCGAAATTCATTTTTACAAGACTGTCTAACGTTTATATTTGACAAAATTCGTATAGCATATTTTTGAAGGACAAACAAGAGCATTACTATTTCCAAACACCATAACGAAAATTGTGAAAGTAGCATAATATAGTGTCAATAATATATTACTATTGCAGTGACTAGATAAAAATTTCAGAGCATAACAGGCAATCGTTCACAAAGAGTCGCAATGTGTGTAAAGGTTAAACACGTATCAAAAACAATACCTAGAATTTTTATATCCGTAACCAATGGTATGTCAAGTAATTTCATCAATCAACTCCCATATCTCTTAACTGAAACCTCTTACAGACGGTTTTATCTTTGTTTAGTAGTAATCTATTCTTTTCAGACCATGTAGTCACCTGCATATATTGCTCTATTTTATTTTGGTCCTCACATACGTCTGTAATTAAAATATTTGTTCATCAGCATAATACACAAATTATTTTCAACATTATTGAAGTAATGCTGCAAATCATATATACCACGTGGAGAAAAATTGATCCCTGTGGGACTCCTTGCTCGACCCGGCGAATAATACTTATAGTTTGCCTCACTTTTACTGTCTGCACCCTATTTGCAAAATAATAATAATTGCTATATTAGATAAAATGTCTTAACACCTATCCAGCTATTGTTTGGCTGTATCACAGACTTTTTTTTGTAATTTTTAGGATTGATTTACGGTATACACACATTATGTTGGAAGGTGTCTAAAGGCGATGGATTTTCATCAAAATACTTTTTTTGAAGCCTGGAACGGAACAAAAGCAAACAGAAAGCAATGTCAAACACTGAAAATTGTCTAGCGAGTTCTTCTCGAGTGGCATTCGCCCTTTCATAACAATTTAAGGAACTTTAACGACTCCACTAGAATATGGTCTCAAAAAGTTCGGAAATAGACATTATCCGCCATAGCGTGTGAAAGAATAAGACTTAAATGATGTGGACAGCCTGCGTTATTCTATTTCACGACATGAAAAGAATTCTTAAAGTATGAATTTAAGGAACTAATACACTAGAATACAAAAACCAATGCAAAGTTATGACTTAAAAACGAATACTCTTTTCTTTTAAGCTAAACAATATTATTAGGATATTTTGATAAATACAAGGTGTTCTTTCTGCGTGACAGAGCATAAATTAAATAGCCTGTATTATCAAATTGGCTTAGCGTCATATTTTCATTTCATGTTTTATTAACATTAAAATAATTCTTGTGTAATCCATATAACACATCTGATCATAAAATCAATCTAAATTTAAAATAAATATTTAAAAGGAAATCTGAATAGAGATTAGCAGGCAGATAAAGGAGAGCAAAAGTTTTTAGTCTTGTTAGCATTGTATGTGTATGTTTAACAAATAGAAAGTTATTATATGAAAACTCATAAATGCCTCTCTAGCTTAATAAAAGTTTAGTCAGGTTTTCTCAACATCTAAAAAGTAAAACGAATTCTTCAAATGCTTTTAAAATTATGCTAAAATCTCCAACTTCAAGCTTCGATGTCTTCTTAATCTCCATGAAGTCCTTCGTTCGCTGTTGATGGCTCTTCCGATCCTTGTAGAGGTTTCCTGAGTTAGTGTTTCGCTGTTCTTGCATCTATTATCGTATTCGCGCCATCGATTTTCAATTTAATTTGAATTTCATAAAATATTCGCTAAGAATAGTGTACCTACACATGAAGACTTTGCTTCACATAATTTCAAAAATAAAAGCGGTAAAAATAATACTTAGAGAAATACTTTCTCATAAACTATTATAGTATTGACTATGCAAATATACATAAAACTAGTCTAAATGTTCGTTTTTTGGTTGTCCATATGGATACTCTCTCATCTTATAACATTTACTATCGTATATTTGGAAAAGATTTGAATCTAGTTTGTGGCAGTCTCAATTAGACAACAAAACACGGACTTAAAGGGGACGTTTTCTTTTTAATTGGAGCTGAGAATTTTTCTCTTCTAAGTCCGTATCCTGAAAAGTCTCTAATTATCAACCATATAATTATCTACTGCAATTACATCCTGTTATTAAATATTATACTAATAGCTTAAGAATGATCTAAAGGTTTATCTACAACATGTTTTTTTCAGAAAAATACAAATCACCAGCACTGGAAGATGGTGACGTTTAATTTTAGATTTTCATTGTTCGACATTAGTTTATTTTCATCATACAATATATTAAACGGAAAACATAGTTAATGTTCATTTACAAGATACCAAATCATCAGCACTTTTGTTCTTTCTACTGTAGTAGTGTAATGTTTTTAAATTAATAGGACAGAGACTGCTTCTTCTCTTAAACAATTTTGATACTCTTACTTGCATAACTATTATTTGTCTTCTGCTGGAACTACATACTAACAACACCGGCAGATGTCAATTCCCGATTTCGATGAAACTTTGCAGACTGATGAAGAGTATCTTAAAAGTACGTATTTTTTTTGTAGCGGCCTAATCGCCCCATTTGGGGCCCCAGTCGCCTCCAAAGTCAGAGCAAATTTTCAATTTTTACTAATACCTCCGCAATTATAAGGAATATTAAAAGATTCTTTTAACAAAATTAACACATATTAAAACATATTACATGGTCTAAAAGATTGCGTAACCTGTATTTGTAAAACGCTAATGATGGTGCGGGGCAGCCCATACCCGCTGTTTTTCATAATTTTTTTGTGTTTTTCGTCAAAAACAGTTTTTGTGTAGAGAACAAGGATGCATAATAAATTTGAGAAATAGTAATAAACAATAAATAATAAGTATGTGATGATTCGAATTGAGAGGGATTAATTAATAAATAAAATAGAGAATAGTTCATTTCTCAAAATTTTACTATACGTAACATCAACCGGTTTCGGCCCTAAGTCATCCTCAGGATGTTCGCTAAAAATAATACATAACATGATATAGGATGTTAAAAATGCATAACAGTAAAATAACAATTAAATAACAGTAAAACAATTAAAATCAACGTTTACAAATTAACAAACTAAAAATTAATATTTAAACAACCAAGTTTATACATTAAATCAAAAGCATAATCTACAAAACATTTGTAAAATATTATGAACTAAATTCAAAATTTAATAACTTATAGTCATTAGGAAACAAGTCGTTATAAAAGAAAACAGATTCAATATGTAAAAGATACTTGACATGCTACACAGGTAAATACGACTGAGGTAAAATGTATAATATTGCAAATTGTAAAATAACATAACTATACATAAGAGAGAGATAAAACTGTTTAATGTTTTTGTATATAAAGTTTTTTGTTTAATGGTACATGTACGTTTTAATATTTTATAATACACTATCGAACCTATGCTACCTGTCATACTGTGTTATTATTACCAGGCCTATTATAAAAGAATCTATAAATAAATAAATTTACAAAATATGTATAATGTGTGATACATCGTTGAATTCGTAACGAAAAATGCCATCAGATACAGGGTGTACTTTTTTCTCCGTCCATATAAAAAAAAGAAGTGGATGATGATTTCTCAAAAACGAAACGTCGGACAAAAAATATAAAAATACAGTCTTGTAGAGCTATAAAAGTGCAAATGAAGATCCTTTATTTATTTTTCGATAATTTATAATAAATAAAGTCAGAAAAAAAAATAAAAACGAATATTGAAAAAAACACGTTTTCCTAAATATCTCAAAAACGAAACAACTTAGGGTCGGTCTTTCCAACCTCGATTAAGTAGCCGGTTAGCTTAAACAATGATTAAGATACCGGTAAGAATGTATCTTAACCATTGTTTAAGCTAACTGGCTATTTAATCGATGTTGGAAAGACCGACCCTTAATTGAATTAAATAAACGCCATATAAAAGGTCACTAAAATGCGCAACTTTTGGCAAATTTAAGCAACTTTGTATTCCTTACCGTTCTCGAGATCCCCATGCAGTTCATTCTTATCTTGGACACAGTGTATAGGTAATCAAATAATTATTATATTAATAATAACAACTTCTGTTATAATAAGAATAAGTATGTACTAATGTTCAAGCTACATACAGTTTTTGAGGTTTAAATATATAAACGATATGTATATAATATAATATGTATAATATATAAAACGACTGTTTTATTTATGGAAGTATTTATTTTAGCTAGCGTAACAACAATAAAAATGATATTTATAACATGCATAAATTTGAAACAACAATTTTTCTAGTCATAATCAATTAATTATTACTTGAATAATAACAATAGGTAATCAAATGCTTTTCTAGATTGTCTAATATAAAAATATGTCGTAGTTCACTTAAAATTAACTTATAACTGGAGAATGACCGTTCAACTTCACAAGAAGCTAGTGGAGCATACTTGAATTTGCACAGTACAATTGGACTTAATATATATTTTCTTCAAAACTTCCTTGCAAAATATCATTAATTTGCATGAGCTTTTTAAATCCTTAGTTTTTGTCCAACGTTGAATTATTTTTTCACAAATATTATTATTTTTGCCTACAGAAGTTTCAATACGACTTTCTACAGAATTTACTAAAGAAATACTTTCGTCCAGTGAAAGTCCTCTGCCTTCTAGTGTTGTGACAATGATAGCAATACACAAAAATTACTTTTAATAAAACATAATTCAATAGTAATCAAAGAATTTTCATACACGATTTTCCAGTAGCGGGGCTCTGGTGTGTCGTCGTCTACAGAGGGGCCTGGACGCAATGTTGCGCTGGTCCACTAGATGGCGTTTAAAGATCAACGAGGCGAAGTGCCAGGGTATCCCCTTTACCAGACGCCTTTGTCATGCCTATGACCACCTCTTCATTGGCGACTATCGCCTCCCTCGCTGTACATCTGTTACCTATCTTGGAATGACCCTTGACAGCAGGCTGACTCTTCGTCAACACGTCAGCAAGGTCATTGATCGCTTCGGTGCCGCCAGATCAATTGCCAGATCAATTTCTCTGCGCTAAAAGCCTGCTTCCCTTGAGGCTGAAACTTCTTATATACTGTATCTTCCTGCGTCCCGTTCTCACCTATGGTGCGCTAACTTGGTCGTGTGTGGCCAAGATACATTTAAAAAGATTGGAGGCCCAACAAAATAAGGTTTTGGGGATGCATCAACATGCAATAAAGCTGGCGACCAGCACCCTAAGTAGAATGTGCAAGTCCTCCAACCCGATCATCGCCGAAGCCGCCGGCCTGGATCCAAACAGACCCCCTCCTCGTACAACTATCAGAAGAGCGCAAGATGTTTTCATGCAACATAACCAGTACTAATTTCAAACTCGCTACCATAAAGAAGATACGCTATACCTGCACTTAAAAAACTCGCAGCTGTCTCAATTGTAGATGAAAGGGCTTGGGAGCTTTGCTCAGCCCTAGGGAGAGTATATAGGACCGATGGATGGGAAAGGATTTTCAAACAAATTAATGCATGTTTTAACTGATGCCGAGCAATCTGAATCAAAACAGCAAATAACATTTCTGATTCCTGATAGTTTTCGGCAAGAAAATTTACAACGTCTAACCACGTTCCCCACTGAGTAGCAACTGGTTCTCGGGGTAGTGGCAATCCTGGAACCTTTTCTTTATATCGTTGTACTCCAACTGGAGTTTTTAAAAAACTTTCTTAACGTTACTTACTAAACTATGAACTAAAAGAAATTCTGATGCAACAGTTTCGGCTACTCTATTATTTAATCCATGGACCAAACACGTACAGTAAATTAAGGGAAAAAATTAAATTTACTGCTGCTTTCACCATATACGGAGCGGCAATAAAATATTTTAAATATATAAAATTGAATTTTTAGACATTTGGGTAGAAACCTTCATATATGTGTTATTGAATTTTGCATATGCATTTAAAAACATACTCCAAATATGTTTATATGCAGTTAACATGTATTTTGCATATGTTCCAAGCTCTAGTAATAGCATTTCGGAATCAGAATTACAGGAAAATTATAATGTTTATAAATGTTGAAATGCATGACATATTGTAATGCGATTATTGATACGTATGTATGTATTAGAATAACGAAGCAATTAAGCTATATGTATATTTAATTATTACAATAATGATAGTCTGATTAAAAGTGCTCAACACATAGATTTTGTTTACACCACGAACAGTGCACAATACCAGGTTTATTACAAGTACTACATAAAAATGTAGACTGTGCATCTTTGGCAAAACAAAACTTTACGGGGTTTTTATAGAGTATTGTAACTATGCAATACTCTATAAAAACCCCGTGCAAGGATTGCATAATACACTCAACAGTTTTCTGAACTTTTGAAGCTTAAATATGACTGGAGTGTATGTACGATTAAATATACTCTCGTCAGCGTTATATACATATATTGCTTCTGCCAATGTTAGTGATATAGGGTTTGACTTCATTAATAGAATTATCGCTTATTAACCTTGGGTGTTCCGTATCAGTGCATGTACATATGTACATACAACAAGTAACCAATTTCGTTACCTTTCGCGATACAATATTATGTATCTTAAAGTGTCAAATCTACCAATATCCTGCTTTAAAGGATTCATGTCCGATTTCTTCGTTAACTTCTAGAGCCTACCGTCGAAGATCCATGTTACTTTTCCATCGACAATATTATTTTCAAATTTTGCTAACATATTCAGAAATAAACTGTAATTTATTCGTGTGGGTGCCAGCTCTATTAATACTTTTTTCCCATCTCGTACAACTGTTTGAGCGATTTCACTTTTTTGAATCTATGGCTGATACTATCCAAAGAATGTCGTTTTCATTTATCACTTTTCCAGAACTTTACAGCTCTTGTTTTGTAATCTAGGTCTGCAACGCCGCCGCCTTCTTCAGAAACACATGCTATATTGTCATAATTGTCTTCTCCACTACCTTCTGTTTCTTCCACAAATTGGACTTCGGGAGGTTCTGATGGTTCGTCAAACTCCAATCCCATAATATCATCAAACGAGAATATGGCGTCTAGTTGAGCAGATACAATTATATTTTTAGGGCATCACGCAACTTTGTTTCATACGGTGTCAAAGAAATTATTGCGGTATTGGCGAGTTGAAATGTTGCAAGTACCTTGTTGCCTCTCAAATTTATTATGCATCATCATTTTCTACACAAAAGCGATCTATTTTTGAAGAACAAGAAAAAACTAAATTATGAAAAACATAGGAGGTATGAGGTAAGGTACCCTGGGTACCATCATTGGCGTTTTACAAATACAGGTTACACAATATTTTAGACCATGTAATATGTTGCAAATTTTGTTAAAAGAATGTTTTAATATCTGTTATAATTAGGGAGATATTAGTAAAAATTGAAAAATTGCCCAATCTTTGAAGGGGGCTGGGACCTAAAATCGGGCGCTTGTGCCACTAAAAAGATACGTACTTTTTATTTGAAGGTACTCTTTCACTCTGCAAAGCTTCATCGAAATCGGGAATTGACACCTGCCAGTGTTCCCTAGTAAGTCTCTGTTCAACATTTTTCTTCAAAAATTGTTAGGATACCTACTTTTATTTGTAGGAACATTATTTGCACTTTTATTATTCCTATTGCTACGTCCTTTCATTGTTGTGAGAAGACCTCGATTTTTAACAGAGCTATATTAAACAAATGTCAGCTGTTAATAAGATAGAACTTATTGTCCCTTTAATAGAATCACACATAAGTCAACGGTGAACTACAAGATTTTATAGTAGAATGTAGATTTTTACGACCGTCATTTACTGCGTTGGAATCTTTCAGGCGTTGTCACCTAGATAAGAAAATACTTCACCGCAGATTTGATAAACATATAATAAAACGAATTAGAAAAATGTTCACCCGTATAACCAAGTAAATTATCCTACCGTTCACGTTAGAAGAGAAACCCTATTACACCATGCAATCCAAACAGAAGAAACAATAAAATATCGTTGATTTTCGCAAAATGTACACCATTAAAAAGTACCTATTAGTTTAAAAAGTAATATTCTTTTGTAATATTTTCATAATTTCTCTAATCATTGTATTTCATGTCAGAAGTTCGGTTTGCGTTTAATTGTTTGGTGTTTAATACTCATTGTCCTTTGTATCTTCTTATGTTTTTGACAACTATCCTTAACCATTGGCGATATCAATGTCAGTGTACACGCAATACTTACGATATTATTAATACAAGTAATTTTCGATTTTTCCCTATTAAAATATTATTCTTATTATGCTACTTGATTTTCAAATAATTTCAATATTTACTTATTCTACGTTATTGTTACGGTATTATTTAAAATTGTTTGAATAGCAGAACAAAAACTTACATCGACTAATAAAAGGAACATTCAATATTCAACAGCTTCTCTCGATGAGCAATTAACTCATAATAGCATTTATACTTTATCTCTAAACAATTTCTAAGCATCTGCTGTGGTTTGCCTGAAAATTGATAAAGATATCGACATCTAACAGTTTGTATTCTATGCGAGATCTGCTATCGTCAACACTCTTACACATAAAAGTAAATATCTAACATCTCAACCAACTTTTTTTAAATTTTGTTTCTAGCTTTCCTCAGAAAGTTTACTTACATCAGTGTCTTTAATCACTCCTTTCAAAAAAAGAAAAACGAAAAACCACTGTAGCATTGCAATGATTTTGTTACATACTTCTTAATACACCGTTGATAATGTTTAAACCACATAAAATCTTTATCAGAAATTTTGTTATAAAATTTATTTTATAAGAAGTACGTGAATGAATCTCATTTGCGAAACAGCTTAATAGTTGTAAATATTGGAAATAGCATAATTAATCTTGTATAATCATCTATCTGAATTAGGGAAAGACCTCCTACTGTTAACATTGTGCTGTCATATGTTATTTCTTCAGTGTTACCATTATACAAATTAAAGCATACAATAAATAGTTTTGTATAAGCACATTATTCGTCGTTTTCGTAGTATTCCTACATTCCATGATAGCGTGTTTTGTTATAAATACTACACCGGTTCAACTAATCGCTCAATAAGTATTTCTGTTTTGAATTGAAAATACTTGATTCTATAGTTTCTTGATTTATTGTTTCAGTAATTTATATGCCCATTATACACATAACGAGAGATATTTTATACAATTTCAGGCAATATAAAGCATATCTGCTAGATATAAATCGTGTGAATGACAATATGCAAGCTAATATAAATTACATACCCTTAACTAAATTTATCGATATGAATGTATAATTCTTTATAGCCACTAAATGTCATTCAGTTTAATATGTGGAAGGCATGAGCAAGCACAAGTCCTGCATATCTTAAAACTAATGTACTCTGGTACATTTTTAAATATGAGTAACTGTAAATAAAAGTTAGTTATCCGTAGAAAGTATCCAAAGAAAAATGACTGTAATTATTTGCTAACCGCATGTCCGTTTAGTCTGCAACATTTTCTAAGACGTTCTGACAGATACGAAATCACGCCGTGAGCATATTGTCCAATTACGGTGTAAACCATTTTTATTTGTAGTCGCCATTCGTTTAATCTCAATTTTCATTAGTCTACATGTTTTCAATTGGACTAAGGTGCGGTGAAGCTGGTGGCCAAGAAATTAGTTCTATTTGCTGTTCTTCCATCCACGTTCTCGTATACCGTGATATAGGTATAGTATCTTGCTTTGTCTTGCTGAAATCGCTATCCATCACGATATAAAATGTTAGCTGTTTCGAGAAGATGGTCATGTAAAATGTTGCAATATTTTGAGCTGTCAACGTCGCCTTGAACAAAACAAACAGGAGTTGCACTACGTCTATATATTGCTCCCCAAACTATTACTTTCACCGGAAGTTTCAAAATTTGAATGTTCGGGCGTTCTTTTGAGAAAATTTATAATCTATTGCCCTCTATTTCAAAACAATTTTCATCAGAAACGAAAACGTTTTCGAAAATCATCCCCTCGAAATTATTGAAAAAAGTTCATTCTATCCACAAGATGTGACAATGTTATTGATTTTTTTTTAGTTTTCTGGATACATCGTTTCAGTAATGTTCGTGGGGTTTCTGGTCGTACGTGCATTCCTCGTTGACTTCTAAATCTATTGGTTAATTTCCAAAAGCCTAAACGAGAATTTTATCTTCCTAAGTTAACAGAGCATTTAAATTGTTACCATAACTAAAACGTGGTTACCCAGAAACTGGCTTATGATTCATTCCAACTCCAACTTTTATTATCCCGATAACTTCGTAGACTGTGCTTTTTCCAAGGTCAGTCAATTTCACCAGTTGTTGAACACTTCGCACTCTTTTCTTATACAAATGTTCCACCAAAAGCTTGTTTTCTAATTGTAACATAGCTACGCAAGTTTCAGATCAAACAAGCTATTGTTACTCGTTTTGGTCAACAACCACGTTACCGTGATAACACGTAAAAGTGAATATTTTGAGTTAATAATAATAATGGGGAGGAAATATTACTGGAAAACTGTTTTCCAGTGAAAATATAAATTACAAAAAGAAAGTTATAATTGATTTAGTGAATTAAAGAAGATCTCATTATAATATAGATTAGCTGCTCTGCACATCTTCACCAGAGGAGATCCTTAAAAAATATTGGTTCTTGAAAAAGGAAGCAAGATGGTGGGAGTAAAGCGAGAGGAGATTCTAGGGATAAAGAAGTTAAGACATGAAAGGATATAAGGGCAATCAACCCAACCATTGGATAAGTTTCATATAAATCTTGCACCATGTAGTTCCCGATGATAACTTACGGTCTGAATGTCATGAGTTTCCAATAAGAAATCATAATCTATGCCACGTTCCACGTTGAGGATAAATACCAGAATTTTTAAAAGATAAATATTTTAGAAATCGTCATTGAACTTTTTCCACAGAAAGTTGTAGATCTAAAGAACGAGGAGACCATACTTGAGAAGCATACTCCTATTTACTAACAACCAGACTAAAATATAATGTTTTTATAAGCTGTATGTTACTGAAGAACTTGCAACAACGCATAACAAAACTCAGTGTTCTAGAGGCAGACGCACACATCAAGTCTATATGGTTCGAGAAGCTAAGTCGAGAGTCAAAATACACTCCAAGGTCTTTAATATCGGTGACTCATGACAGTATATTGCTGTCCAGAAAGTATACTGATGAAATGTAATTCCTCTTCAGAGGTGTCATGTAAATTAACTACTTGCAACAAATCTTTATAAAATCGTGTCGGAACATTACAAAAATGTTGAACAGTAATTGTTCAATCAACAAATACAAATACTCGAGCAATTATTGCTCGAGTGGCCATGTAGGTATTTAAAATACAAAAATCAATTTTACAATTATTTGAACAAAAAACCATGATACGCCAATTCAAAAAATGCTTTTAAATTTACACTAAATTTGTGTTGTCAAACGAAAAGTATTTCCTTCCATTCACTTCAAATCTCTTTTGAAATACCTATGTGCATTGTATCTGCACTGATAAAATAGATGTGGTTAGGGAAATAAAATTATTGTTCCATTTTTTTATTCATGAAACACAAAAATTCTTCAGCCAATAGAAACTATATTAGAAATAAAATATGCCTTGAATGTAAACGAATCATTAGTTTATATGGATGACTAATTAAGTGTTTTCTTTATCTCAGTAGCATTAATTTAAAATACTCGCATATTACAAAACACATGTATCAGATCACGAATTAGAAGTACGTGGACGTTTTATAAGTGAGACAATTACTGTCAAGTACTCGTATTGTGTTGAAACAAGTAGCATTATCTGTTGTTGAATGAACACAATCTATGTAGTGATAGAGTACGAAGTTAACACATATACTTACTCATTTTGCCTATTAAATCGTTTTATATTTTCCAACAAGCTTTAGTATTGAATAAATATGTTTTGCATAAAGTGAACAACATTTTTATTTCAGTATACTTTGCAGATCATTAATAATAAAATTAGTGTTGGGTTAAACCAGCGTGTTGTTGTATTTTAATTGAGTTCAATAAATTAACATTTTCTGTACGTCTGCAATAATGTTTGTTAAGCGTGAATTTCATGTCACTTTAAGTAGAAACTATGGTATTGTTCTTTAGATGTTTTGATACGCGTCTCAAATTACCATTCCCTATTGAGATATAACAGCACTACACTACTTGTAGTGAGATAATGTGTGTAACAAAGTCGTGAAACATTTATCTTACACAAATATACAGAATATCGTTTACTGCAGACAAATCTATTTAATATAGTTTCTAATGTTAACTAAATAATTACCCAAGTAGCAAGCTGGCATAATTTTAACGTCATTTGTAGGCCATATTTCGTCGTTGACGTCATCTAACCAAATAATGACGTACTTTTGACGTACTTTCAGAGACGTCGTTTAGACGTTAGACATATAATGTCATTTAAACGTATTTATTTAGTGATACATGTGACATAACGTTATATATAGAAAAAGTGAAATCTAAAATAAACTTTTAATTTTCTTAAAATTGTAAAAGTACGATAAGCTTATTTAACCAGGTCAATCCACTAAAATTTGACACTGCATTAAGTAGTAGCTGCGTTAATTTCCTAATAATTACCATATAACAAAATCTTGGCAAAACATATTTGCACTTCTTCCATTTTTTTAATTTTTCATACCAAAACACGTTCAATTTTCAGCGACTCTAAAAATGAGTGCCATAAAATATTCAAACAATTTAAAATTCTTGTTGCAAAATTACACCTAAGTTTCAAAACCTTTAAACAAAACATTAAATGTTTAATCGTTTAAATTTTTCAAATCTCTTTTTAGTGCCTCTGCAAAATATTAGGTTTTGATTTTCATGGTAAAGACATACATAAATATACGAGTACAACAAAAAGAAAAGTCAAACAATTGACTAATATTATTCAAAAGGGTGTTGTAAGAGTGTTGTTAGAGTAAGGAGACGAGCAGAAATATAAGCCCACTATCTCTAATAGCTAGAATGAAAACCAACCAACACCACAGGATAGAAGGAAAGAACAAACAAAGACTGACCATACAACAATAAAGACATACAAACTGAGGGAAAGTGCTATAGCTATGGAATACAGAGATATAACAAATCAAAAGATAAAAAAAGAACATAACAATATCAGATCAGCCAACTTACAAGAAGCATGGAATATTTTTAGAAATACTGTAATAGAAGCAGCTACAGAAGTGTGTGGCACTTATAGAATAAGGAACAGAAAAAAACAAACATCATGGTGGAATGAGGAAATAAAAAAAGAAGTGAAAAAGAAAAAAGTAGAATGGAAGAAATATTTACATATTAAAACAATGGAACAGTACGAAACCTATAAGAAACAGCGATCATTAGTTAAGACACTAGTGGCAGAAGCAAAGAGAGAGATCTGGACTGAATTTGGCAATAAAATAGAAACAAACAGAAGTAGTAACCAAAAGCTGTTCTACAGAGCCCTAAAACTAATGAGAACAGGTAAACAAGTTAACGAAATGGCTATAAAGGACGAGAACAATGAAATATTAACAAATGAAACAGATATAATGAAAAGATGGAATGATTATTTTCAGAAGTTATTAGGATGAGGGGCAGAACAAACAACAAGATATAACAAAACTAGAATAAACCAGCAAGACGATGAAGACTACGATGAAATAAAAATAGAAGAATTAGAAGAGGTACTTAAAAAACTAAAAAATGGAAAAGCACCAAGAGATGATAAAATAACCACAGAAATGTTGAAACACCTGGGAATAGAAGGGAAAAACAGTTTATTGGAAATAATCAATAAAGTAATAATAATAATAATAATAAAGAATGGACAACAGCATTAATAGTACCTGTATATAAACACGGAGATACTAGAGACTGCAACAACTACAGGGGAATCACATTGCTCAATACAGCCACTAAGATCGTGGAACAAATAATAACCAATAAAATAAGCCCGCTGATAGAACCCCACATGGCAGCACCACAAAGCGGATTCAGACCTGGACGTAGTGTACATGACCACATTTTTACATTACAACAACTGATAGAAAAAAGGACAACGCAGGCAAGAGGATTATACTTGGTTTTCATAGATATGGAGAAAGCTTTCGACCGAGTACCAAGAGAGGAAGTTTGGAAAAGTTTGGAGAATAGAGGGATAAGCAGAAAAATTATAAACCTAATACAAAACATATATGAGAATAATGTACATAAACTACAACATAAAAAATAATGTGAAATCTGAAGGTTTTAAAACAGAAATAAGACTCAGACAAGGAGGAGGATTAAGCCCAACACTATTTAATATATTTATGGATGACATAATCAAAGAATGCAACGAGAAGACCAAGAAAATGCAAATAGGATATAGGTGTTTGAAGCCAGTCGAAATAGCAGAAGGGGTGTTTGCGGATGATGTAGTTCTGATTGCCGAAAACGAAGAACAATTACAACATAATGTACAAGTTTGGAACGACATACTACAGCGAAAACATATGAAAATAAATATTGAAAAGACCAAAGTAATGACTATAGGAGGGCATCGAGCAAATATTAAGATCGGAAACACAAAAATACAGCAAGTTGGAACATATAAATATTTGGGAGTTTTAATAGATGAGACAGGAAAACAAGAAGCTGAAATTAGTAATAGAATAGAGAAGACTATTAAGCTATACTATACAATGAACAAGAGATTTATTAGTAGGAGGGAAATTTCAAATAAAAAAAAATGCAAGTATATAAGACCATCTACAGACCAACACTAACATACGGATGCGAATCGTGGGTTCTTACTGACAGTCAGAAGAATAGGATACAAGCGACTGAAATGAAATACTTAGGAAGAGTGAAAGGAATAACGAGAAAAGATAGAATAAGGAACACACAGATTAGAGAAGAAATGAACATACAACACATTAATGAATACATACAAACAAGGCAAATGAGTTGGTGGGGACATATACAAAGAATGCCAGACAACAGACCGGTAAGACAAATATATGAGGTAAGAATACAGACGAGTAGGAAAAGAGGAAGACCGAAGAAAACCTGGAATGATGTAATAACGAATATAATACAATCTAAAAACGAAACATACAGTGGAGCAAGAATACTAGCTAAGGATAGAACTAGATGGAAGAGATTTATATATACAGAGTGAGAAACTACCAGATAACCCGACACCCAATGGTAGAAGGGTTCACGATTATATATACATATATATAATTCATGGTATTGCAGTTATGTTGTATCAGCGATATGTCCCATTTTGCACAATACAAAACCTCTTTTGGAATTGCTGCCAGCCCAGTAAACTAGATGTTCATAATGCATAACGTTAGTCATATTTATAGCATTGTGGTGACATGGTACTGACGTCATAAAGTAGACGTCATTTGGCTGTGACATTAATAGTCATTATGACGTCGTATAGGACGTACAGTTGACGTCGCTGCTGACGTCGCTGGCGACAAATTGACGTCATCTTACTACCTGGGTACTTCCATGCAGTTAATGGTGGTACACGTAACAATAAAACATTAAATATCTAAATCAATACTTTTCTAGGCAGAACGAAGTCTGCTGGGCCAGCTAGTTTTAAATAAATATTTTATAGACATATTTTTGTTTCATAGTTCGTACAGTAATTTGGTAGTTTGTAATTAGAAATTATCACCGATGCTCACCAAACATTAAGAAATAACGTTACTTTTCAATCTTTCCTCGATATACTATGTTCTCGCAATAAGCATTCACGCTTTCAACACATTTCCTATTACATAAGAAAAAAGAATTCCCCTACTAGCTTTTCAGTTATATATTAGACAAACCATTAGTTTTAAAATTAATAACAGACACTTTTCAGCGGATTTTCGACCGCCTTCAGGTACAGAATAATATTGCAAATTGTCCTTGTTAATTAACGAAAGTCAGAATTCGATAATAAATTTTCCGTAAGAATTCACTGAACGCAATCCATAGGCTAAATGTCACATGAAAAAAAATTAAATTTATTACCGGTAGGGTGGATCCTTAAATGTCATAAATCTGGATAACAACCAATTACAAAATTGTCGCCGGGCATATTAACGGTAATTACTTATTTAAAAAAATATGTGCTTCCTGTTAGCAAATTCAAGTATTTAGGAATGCGAGAAGAAACTTCTGTCGTATTTATCGCAAAAGCTAGGTTGTTTGCATTTTCTTTTTTACATCATTTGCAAAGGAGAAAAGAATAAGTGGCAAATTATGACGTTAACTAATGAAGGAATATGTACTTAAATAATTTGAGAAATACGAAATATACTTTGTCTAGTTTATTATATCCTCATATTGATACCACAGTTTGTTACTCTCGACATAGTAGTATTCAAGAAAAGGTATTTTTGTTGGAAATATCTACATATTGAAAGAAATAACAATAATTTAGAAACTGTTGACCTATAGCATATCTCACCTATAGCATATCTCACTAACTTTTTTTGTTTTTCTTTTATGATAAATTTAAAAATGTAATAATATACAAACTATTGCATTAGAAAATCCATAACTATATTGGAATTCGAGCTTGTGAAACACTCTGTAATTTTAAAATGTGCAGGTATTGGCACTCTACACTGTCGACAAAATCGCTATTTATAACTGCGTTATTTCAATTCCTGCAGTAATGAGCCACCCTAGATGTTATCACTTTAAAGATGTATCGTTTCCCATTTGGCGGTATAAAATGATGCCCTAGTCTTATGGACGTTTTTGTTAATAGTATGAATAAATGAACTTCAGATGTTCGACTGTTTGCGAAGAGATAGCATGTTAAATATATATAAACGTAAATATGAGTATGACTATTTAACGGTAAAATTCGACTGACAAGAACACCCACTTGATTATTTTTGTAGTACATAAATAAAAATACCGAGTTCATTCAACCTCATTCTCGTTATTTTCGCAGCCATCCTTTTCAAAAGATTCCATTTCGGTGTTACATATGTTGGTTCTAAACCGATAAATTATACGGAGAGTAGAGATAATATATTCTATCTGGATAACATTTCTTCTTTTAGGGCATAATTTCCAATTAGTTATGAGGCTCCTAATGTTATTGTTATCTGTTTCAAGTAATAATGTTTTCAAAACAATTGTTTTATGATTACCATTAAAACTTAATATTAATAAATTTGAGAATATTATGGTGTGTGTATTATACAATTATCTGTCAAATCGAAGAAGTATTCACTGTAAGCAGGTATCTTGTCTAAATTAGTTTGCGTACAATTTTAAATGAAATATTCATGTATATTAAGATATACAGTGCGGTTCTAAGAATATAGAAATTTTACTACACGAATATAATATTCCATATTAATGACCGAAAACTGGAACCTCTCTATAAAACCAATCAAAAGTTAGCAGGCGAGGAGACACTTTATATATTAAGATTTATACAGCTTTTACATTTTCAATCAAATTTACATGCTGTTCCGCGTGCACCATAAAAATATTATTTTCGATACAAACTGCCAATTTTAAAACGTTGAAAAACGTGTTTCACTATTAGTCTCAAAATGCATTAATACCACGTTGCAAATAAATTTCACAATAAAAACATTATTTCTTATATATGTACATATGTATATAAACTTTGTCAGCCTGTGTCATCCTTTTCGCGGCTGAATTAAAAAAAAACTATCATTAATTAGATCAATGAACATTAACACCAAGTTTCAAATAAATTTGACCATAAAAATATATTTTTAATTTTTTCATATTCAAAGTTTCAACCCGCTAGGTATTGAATTAAGAAAAAACGCCGAAGCAAGTGTTTATTGCATAAAGTGGTATTAATACGAATTAGTACTAAGTTTCAAGTAAATTTGGTCACATTATTTTATCCTATACAAACTTTATCCCCACATTTCATCATCTTAGGAATTGAATTAAAAGAAACACCGAAACGCGTGTTTCATTAATCATATCAAAGAGCACTAATAATAAGATTCAGGTAAATTTAGCTATACAAATATTTTTTAATTTTCTCCTATACAAACTTTACCACCCCCTTAGAAATAAATTTCTTATCGCGGTTTGTAGTTAAGACTAAATTCATGGAATTTCTAACGTGCTCTTTAGAATTATTTAAAGTTAAACAATTGAATTAACGTCTGGCAAATTAATTTTAGATTTATTTATCCGTAAATAAGATAATATATAAATACCAGACATAAAAAAATACTTTGAATATTTTATTAAAAAACAAAGAAAATTCGCGTATGACTTTTTATAGCGTTCGATATCTGCAAGACAAATACCATTATAAACTGTTATCTGTTTGCTATCTGTTATCTGTAAATCTGTGAAGTAGAATTGGCTGAACTGAATCTGTTTTTGTAGTATGCCACTTAATCTATTTATTTGGAATAATTAAAGTATCTGAATGAAGTTATTACTGTAAATTTAATGAAGTAGAATCTTAAATTTAGTACCCCGAGACCTTCATGGACACTAGTTTTTGGGTGTTCAGAATCTCTTAACAACACAAAGACAAACCAGAAATTAGACAGTCTCAAATTTGCAAGATTGCAGGCAAAGATGGCGACAAAATTTATATTGAACAAACGAAAGATCAATCGAGGATAAATTTGTATAAGAAATATGTAGCTTATTTTAGTTTTGGGAAAATTGAATCTTCTACAGTAGTAATGTTTTAACTGTAGTTTTTATTTCTATGTTTACTTATTCATTTGATATTTGATGAACACACGTGTCCGGAGTTAACTAAACTCTAACTCTTACCAAATAATAATAACGTACTTTCTATACCTGCCTTCTTCAAAGAAATAAGAAGACATATAAGATAATAATAATAAGATAATACTGATAAGAAATATCTTCGTTATCTGGTTCAATAATCATCTATATTTAAACGTTTGCCAAGTTTTCAATATAAAAATATCGTCACTTACACATTTGTATCTACATTTACGTATATTATTTCGATCAAGATTAAAAACAGAGTCGCATATAGACTAAGGTATAATGTGAAGCGTTACCACCTAAGAAAACGTTAGATTTTCTGGCTTCTCTCTCGCGACAAGCGTTATAATAACCACAGATCAATACAATTGAACTTCTTACGAAAATTCCATAGATATCCGTATACATATACCTATAAGGTATCTACGTTCTTTTCTTAGCACATGCTCTAATGAGGATCATATACATATAATGAAAAAATGAAAATGAATTGGTTCTGACACCAATAACTTCTTATTGTAGAATTAAATAAATTATGCTGGCTTATTACGACACTAGGGTTCGTCACCTATACACAAATAGATATTATAAATAGCAATAAGCACATATGTGCATTGACAGATAATAATGTACAGAATACGACTACCTTAACGTAATAATAGCCTAATCAAAGCCCAACACGATAGCAATGAGCTTAAATTCATTATATGTTACATTACAACGACATAGCTTTACACCCGGCAAGACTGGAATTAATTCATTAATACGATAAAAATAAACATTAAAATCCATCCATCCATTTCAGAATAAATTTCTCGCTCTGTGAAGCTAGACTGCTCTTTTAATGACCATAATCATTTATCAGAAAAAGAAAGCGCATAGCGTATGTAATTCACTGAATTATTCTATGTGCAGCATCCGAAAGCGAGAGATGTTTTATTGATTAAAAGCCGACGAGTTAATAATACTATTAAACCTGTTTCACATGGGTGCTCGCACGTTTGCATACTCGAGAGAGACGCCAGAGATGAAAACGTTGTGCAAAATACCGAGTTATTCACTTCAACAGTCAACATAGTCACCCGAGATCTCGCGTAAACGTGAAAATGTAAACAGTAACAAAAACTCTAATATAGTTCCCGAATATTTGTTTAAAGTCACTTTGAAAATACACTTTGTTGTATATTCTATGAAATATTCAACTTGATGTTGTAAATCTTTTTCAACGTTTTATTTGTAAATGTCAGTTTTTTTGATTGCGCGAAGATTACGTTGGAGAGGCGTTATGACATAAACTGCGCACAGTCATTATAATATTATATGTAGAGTCGTCAAAGGTGTCGACAAACAATCGTAACCTAATTGTATCCGCGTAAAATTCCGTATACAATTTACACACGCAGAGAGGTCTTAGTGGATAGGATAGAGATGAGAGAATTGTGATATTCCTTAACGCTCTATACACGGTGACAGTTTTCCGATTAGATCTAGTATATTCACTAATAAGTATCGGCGTGTGTATAGTTCGCTAGACTGGTTTCCGTAGCCCGAATTAGAGTGTCGCCAGTCTACCGGCTACTTGCGTGAGGACAAGCAATTATACATAGGTAGATATAGCTACTGCAGCTCAAACTCGTTCGTCCATTTGAATTAATTGGCTTTCAAATGACACTCGACACCACTCTATGTTCAAAAATGCAGTATATGTGGACGACGCAGCTGCCACTCTAAACATAACTGTCAGCTTTAGGTGTCGCCATGTAGTTGAACCTAGATATTGCAGCAGTTTTTGTGTAGAGCATGACAATTTACAGTTTTAAAAGATGATACAGAAATGATATTGAGGATATTATAAAGTTTTGTTTTGCCGGATTTCGTTGTAAAAACATATTAACCATGCACAACATAAACATACAAAGTAACGAAAATGCTGACAATGCTTTCTTTTTTTATTTAGTTATTGTCATGTTTATAAGTAATATTGTATTATGTTGTTATTTCGTCGTAAACAATATTAATCCTCTACGTCAAAAATAGCCCACTATCAAAATTGCAATATCAATGATGAAACGACGATGTTATGCTAGAGACGTTCCATAACTAGCTTCGAAGAAATTCTGCTAAGGTTGTCAGTGAACAGCCGAACGCCTTGGTCATTAAACTAAGCACAACTCTGGCAACAGTATTTCAGGTTCTTTAAAATTACGTTAGTATGAAATGTTTGATCTCGAAAATGTTAATCGCGTGTACACAAGGAAATAGTAGTGCTTTTTTGAGTGCGAGTAACTGCTCTCTGTCTTAACTATGAGAATTATTTATGATATACCATAGAATCAGCTGCTTGGTGCAGTTTATCGAATTACTATTATAATACTCAAATTATGTATGCTCGAAAGGTCGACACTGCAAATATGGTATTTCGTAAAATATTGTATACATATTTGTTCTTTTATGTTTATTTATAAGCAAGTTCAAGTGTTCCGCAATATGTCGATAGATTCATGTTTGTTTTATACATAGGTTCCTTATATGCGACAGGTCGCGAGATTTATGTATGTATGTAAGTCTGGTAGGCTTTGTGATTAAGGGTCTATTTTCACTCCTAGCGAGCACATCCTATACTAACATCGGCTGTCATTACAAATAAATTGGATAACAGAGGGAGCTAATAGTACCAGTTGTCGATCATACTGCGAGATGAAAGACAGCAATATACAAAATGAGATAGCAAGATCGTGACATAGAGACATGTCGTGAAAGAGGTATAAGCACGTAGAAAGGAATATAAAGTAAATTCGAATAGCAGTAATTGCGGCGATGATGTGCCCCTCTTTTAGAAAGGTGCCAAACTTTTGGAAAGTCTACAGTTATCTGTTTTACTACCGAATACGTTTCTTGCAATACTCTTTTTTATTTAGCATTATATTTCTTTTTATAATGTACACCATGCTTATTCCCGTTCATATTTAGTGGACCAATAAGTTTATAACTCTTGGAATACTTTACTTTAAAAAATAAAAAAAAAATCTTTTTTATTAAACACGTAATTTCTGTCACTTACTATTCGTCCACCAATTTATAATTAAATATTCCAGTAAGAATTTCTTGTTTATAATCATTCTTCACAAAAATTATTGCAAGTAAAAATAACGCAATTTCAAATTTCCCACCAACAACTGATAATAGCCCCTTCACATGGTGCTTGTGAACAATGTCAATATTATTGCTGTCATTGTCAAACTTGACAAGGCATTTACAATAGAGTTTTATCATTTTGACAGTCAGCCGATGTAAAATTTGTCAACTGAGTAAAATTGCTTGAAACATCAATGCATTGGCGCAGGAATGATTGGATTTTCCACTATGATAACGCAAATACCGCTGTTATAATACAGCAAGTTATTGAGAAACACAATATGGCCTTTGTTCTTTATTCCGGTTTGATTTTATAATAATTTGATATTATTGGGTGTGATTTTTTCGTCTTTTTAACAAAACAATTAAATTGAAGGTGCAATAGGGTGGATCGACGTTGAATCGCTGACGGCGTTGAAAACATTAAGAAAACCAGATTTCACATTAGGGGAAGTAATCTTCTTGATGTGGGTGATTGATATACTGACGTGACGTTTTGCAACTTTGTTTACTACTACATTTGGAGAACTTTTAAGTACCGTACCGTAGATAAACAACCAAAGGCGGAAATGTTTATGTCCTACTATAATATTACGCCATGTAAAATCAGAATTATAATCAGAACGCTTTGAATCAGGAGACACAGTCTGAATGCTGGTTAACACTTAAAAAGACGAAAATAATTATCTAGAGCACTTAATTCTAAATATAAACAATAGTATTGTAAATCTAACCGCTGCAGTGTGTAAATATATAAAAAAACATAAGTTACTACTATACCTTGTTTTTTATTAAGGGGGACAAAACGCTTCAGCCCCTATCACATTAGGTAAATTTAATAATTGAAAATATTGGCGGTAAATTTAAATGATAGATACAATGAAATGAAATATGAATATATGTACGTTAACTTCATGAACAGATCACATTTATAAAAAAGTATTGGTAGTAGTTTATGCCTTTATGTTATGTTTATCAATATTTAAGTAAAGACATACAATAATAGAATAGACAATATATTTTTCAAGTTAACTACATAAAAAATGTTTTTATAAATATTTATACATATATATATGATATGCTGAAATTAGAATACATTTTATTCAAAATTCAAATGTTTCGATGTAACTTTCTTCGTATTTGTGCTCATAGGAGGAATGCCCCACTACTCGTGTTATAAATCTTATTATAGGAATATTAAACGAATCAACAATAATTTGTATACATTTTGAATAATAATATATCTCAAATATAGAATTCTATATCTCTTCAACAGAATCACTGTCAGTATCGAGATTAATATCACTGTCGCTACTATCATCATTTCCAACTGAAATAATAAATGGCTCCATTACAATCATCCATTCAGCCATCTAAATTGCACATTTTGTTTTCCTCTTTGATTACATGTTCTTCGCATTTCATCCAGTTCTCCGAGGTAACATTTGCAATAGCAAAAGTTCCTTCACTTCGGCTAATTTTAAAGTTTTATTTTTTTAAGCAACTTCATTTCTTATTTGTGCCCAAACCAATTCGATGGGCTTCAGTTCGCAGTGATAGGGTGGCAATCTAAGTAGGTACAATTTTGTTAGTTTGTTTTGCCATTTCATCCACTGCAGTTACATTGTAATGTTCCTTGTGACGATTTATTATTTCTAATAATTCTAATCGCACCACCAAAGGATTAAATGGTATTTCTTTTTGAAGTAGTCATTCCTGCATATCCGCTTTTCATGTTGAATTTGTCGGTATTTTTTCTTTCTTCCCGCTATGGTAGGATGCATTATCCATTACAATGACACTATTCTCAGGTAATTTTTGTAAAATATTATTAAACCATCTTTCAAAAACATCTGCATCCATTTCATCGTGATAATCAGCTGTTTTTCTTCCCTCAAATACCAACAAACCAACGTCAACAAAACCATGTTTCGAACCAATATGTAAAATAATTAAGCGTCTACCTTTACCAACAGCATTTTTTAGACCCGTTGTTGCACCATCTATAAATGCTTGTCTGCGTGTTGTAACATTAACATCTACCCACACTTTTGATACTTTTGATTTCATCTAAATAATATGCCTATTGGACGTTGTTCGGTTCTATATTTTATTTTTTAATCGAAGATAAATATCTTCGTCTCCAGAAAGCAATGTCTTCACGTTCAAGTAGCATACTTTTGCGGTTACGTCTTAAATACCTATAAATAAATAGTATATAAAATATTTAAATAATTTAACACCAAAACTTACTTAAAATTAAGCATTCTCATTAATTTATAGTAGAACGACCCATTTGAGGTATATTTTCATCTTCCTTTAATTTCTTTAAAATCTTGTTCAATGTAGGAAGTTCTCCATCATAAAAAAACTATGTACTACTCGTCTTAACAAGTATTTAACAGTATCGTCAAATGTAGATAGCACTGATTTTCTCCCTAATCGTTTTGATGGTGGTGAAATTAGCCCTTTGGTTTTATATTCATGAATTATTCGGTAAACACTTGTTCTTGAAATACCTATTCGTATTATGGAATATAAATATACAGAATTTTATATATGCTTATTTAAGTATACTACCTAAAGTGTATGATATTTGCAGTGCTATCTGTGTCCTTTCTTTTCTGTTTAATATAGCTTGCTTTTCCTGTATCGACAAATGTCCACGTCCCAAGGTAGCACGCTTTTTTGGAGGCGATGTTAATAATCCACTACTAGGCTGTGAATCCATTATCACAAGCAAAAAGTTTTTAAAAGAACTAATTTTATTGCTTGAATACCGTAGGAACACAGAAAAAATTGGAAAATACTTTACAAAAATATTTCTTCAATCAGCTGTGTTTCCAATATGGCCGCACTAAAATTGGCAAATTTGAGCGGTGTAAACATGACTGGCAATTAACCAATCGTAAGCCTATATTTTAGCGGGCGATTTTAAATTTTGTCCCTCTTAATAAAAAACAAGGTATAGAAGAAGAAGTTCCTCAAACACACTATTTAATAGACTGGATGGGAATGACGATTTTTAATTTTTATCTTTTTAATATATATATTTTGTGAAATCATTGTATGATAAAGGTGTAAGTCAGAAAAATGATTAGATTTTTCTTATTAAACGTGTACTGAAGAGTAATGCAGCAACATTTATCATCGATGCAACCATATTCCAAGCCACCATTAGTTGCACGAGTACGTTATAAAATTGTTACAAAAACCTGTACCGTTCCAATTTAAAATATCAGATTACGGTAGATTTATGAATTACAGCGTTGTCATGATTAGAACTAAATATGTAAAATAACAAGAACAGCATTTAAGCGCAGTTCATTATTTCAGGTGAGATATCGCGCTTCCAGTTTTGCTCAAAAGCGCGACAATTTATTACGTAGCAGATTACAGCCAGAAATTTGCTTTATTTATGGCCCGGGCAGAGAGTATAAAACGTATTTTGCCTTAACTATTTTAGGCTTACAATATAAGACAATAGATTTATGCTATAAGTACACCGCCAGCTTTTATTATTTTGCGTATACGTTGCATGCTATACTTAGTTTATATTCATTTAACCAAAAATGTTGGGATCTATGAATAATATATTAGGTTAATAGCACGTAATCTAAAAAAAATTAATCTTATCCAACATATTCATATTCAAAACACGCCACCAAAATATATCACAAACATAGTGTAAATAAGTGCCTATAAAATTAGTTTCCCCTTAAAATTTAATTCAAGCATACAAGTTAATTTAAAAGTGAAGTATTCTTTGATATAATTATTTACTTTCTAAATTTGTAAGAAGAAAACTTTAGAAATATAATTCAACAATGCTTTTATATACACTTTGGACGATCAATACTAAATTTATAACCATCGTTTCGATATTTGTATCATTAACTTGTCTTACCTTTGTTGAAATGTGTTTCATTGTTTCAAAAATCTTTTGTACTGTGCGCTGCAATCATAGATTGACTGTGTATCCTAATTGTTACAATTTCTCGAAAACCTGTGTCCTGTACAAAGTCAGTCAATCTTGCGGAGGAAATAGTTTTGTATGATCTCATATCTGTCTTATCAAAAGTGTTTGAAAAGTTGAATCTAAAAAGACTTCAATTGCTTTTTAAAAATTTTTCGATTATATCACATCAATTTGGATTACGAAAGCAGTACAGTACTACTGCTGATAAGGTTTCACAAATATTTGAGAAAATTGGTACATTTACTAGTAGAAAGCGCTCGGCTAGTTACTAAAACACGAAGACAACGCAGCTCTAGCTTTACAAGAAGTTTACTATTTTAAAAGAAAATCTTTTGAAAAAATTACTTACAGTTTAAATAGACGTGTTAATACACAATTGCAAGATATTGAAAGAAAACACAAAGTCAAGATCACTGAGTGGTGTGGCTTTCAGTTAAATTTTTTAACAGGATTTTATATACAGGGTCGCTGATATGTATGGAAACGGTCGATTATTGGGTAAAATATACGAGATACCAGAAAAAGTTAAATACAAAAGTTTTAGGGTTTTTAAATGCTTATTAGCTAAGAATAATTTTAAGTATAAAGGATCGGTGGTAAAGTCGTGGCACGTCAAAGTTACATTTTTTTAAATAGAACCACCTGTATATTATTAGATAATTCAATTCCTTCTCCAATTTTAAGTAAAAATTGTAATACACATAATGTACCTAAATCCAACCGTTTCCGAGTTATCGATCTTTGAAAATATTACTTAAATAACATCTAGATACCTAAGTAGGCTAAGACGCACATTAAAAATGTCATAGCATCTTATAAAATAGGACTGTAAACCTAAATTTTACAATTACATACTTGTTTTTTTTTTCAAATACAAGCTATACCTAGATTTTATTTAAGTAATATCTTCAAAAATCGATAACTCGGAAAGGGTTGGATTTAGATGCATTATGTGTATTACAATTTTTACTTAGAATTGAAGAAAGAATTGAATTATCTAATAATATACAGGTGGGTCCGTTTAAAAAAATGACGTGCCACGACTTTACCACCGACCCTGTATACTTAAAATTATTCTTAGCTAATAAGCATTTAAAAACCCTAAAACTATTGTATTTAACTTTTTCCGGTATCTCATATATATTACCCAATAATCGACCGTTTCCATATATATCAGCGACCCTTGTAAGTAATACTTTCAAAGATCGATAACTCGGAAACGGTTGGATTTAGGTACATTATGTGTATTACAATTTTTACTTAGAATTGAAGAAGGAATTGAATTATCTAATAATATACAGATGGTTCCATTAAAAAAAATGTAACTTTGACGTGCCACGACTTTACCACCGACCCTGTATACTTAAAATTATTTTTAGCTAAAAAGCATTTAAAAACCCTAAAACTTTTGTATTTAACTTTTTCCGGTATCTCGTATATTTTACCCAATAATCGACCGTTTCCATACATATCAGCGACCCTGTATAAAAAGCAATGGAATATGGGCAAACAAAAATTAACGATAAATAGGCAGCGATATATTCGAATGTTGTGATGCTTTGGACTATACCTACTAAACTACCTACTAAAGAATCATTATATTTAAAAGATTGTTTTCATGCAAGTAGGTGTTTAACTTATATACATAGATTAAGGTCAAAGGGGCGGTGGAGGGAAGTGGGGTTATTATTGACTAGTATTGTGCGAGATGTCAAAACTGTGTGCGATAAGTTAACAAGTACATAGTTACATCCACTTCTCGAAGCATACGACGCCAATTCTACCACAAAGTAGATATACGAGTCGCGCTCATTAAAAGGTGTGAAGTTAGCGTGAAGCTAAGACATAGGAGATTCGTATACAATGTGAAATGAGTTTGTTATATGTAACTTTAAGATTATGTTACAATAGGTGTCAAGTTGGCAGGGCAAATTGTGATGAATTGTATCTTGTGTATATAATGTAACGAATACACCAACATACATACATAAATACAACGATACATGTATTTTCGTGTCTGTGAACTTGGAAACATTTTTTTGATTGGAGTTCTCATTGCACCCCAAAGTGTTCTAGAGTTCTTAATCAAATTTAAAAAACTTCCGTAAAAATAAACATAGAAAACAATAGTTGAAAATGCGGGGTGCCAAGTTCACAAAACAGTACGAAAAATCACGATAACATTTAAACTAATTGTCTGAGCTCTTCTAACATTAAAAATTATCGTTAGAACTATATCGCTATAATAATAGCAACGTTTGATTTTCCTCATGTTCGCTAACATTTTTATATAAATAATTAGATCCCCATTAGTTAAGAACAGATATTCTGCTAACGCGTTGAGTTTAGTCAGCTATTCTTTCAGGAACACCTTAAATTTCAAATATACAATTGCTGTACAATTTTCACATTACTACAGGATAGAAAATATGACGCACATGTTACATCCAATCACATTTTTTTTATTGGTAAATTGGTCGTTTCCATAAGCTATGCAATTTTCCACAAACGTTACCAATAATGGCAATACGCGATTCAAATCATTTTTTGCCCTGTTTACCAAAAGGAAACTACCGTGTGGAAAATGTGCAAATGCGGCTGACGCAGTATTGTACGTTATTATCATGTTCACTTTGTAACATTATTTTAGTTTACTTCAGTGTTACCTTTAATACCTTCGTAACTCGATTTCTCGGTTTTTTGCACACACAAAGAAAAGATTTTCGGTCCAAATATTTTTTCTCATACTGGTTGTCTTGTTTGAATACAAATAGATATTTTTTCAAGCTTAAATTAATATTTACTCTTTGTGAGAGAGAATTAAATACTGCTGTATACACTATGAAATCTCATGTTAATACGCAATATACCTATTAGAAACAAAAATGCGATCTATTTGTATTAAGTAGGTTTGGATTAAATCAAGAAAAACTTTGTTTTGTAATATCCATAAATAAGTATTTCTTCACAACAATAAAAAAATTGCTTTATTTGTATTGTATTCTCTCACAATTATTGCAACTCATGGATTTTTGAATGCAGCATGTAAGGATCTGACAAAAGTAAAAATGATTCTACCAGAATGATTTACCTTGATGGTATCTACTTTTGGATGGCCCGACCACCTCCTAGATGTAATGTAGATTTCGGCATTATAAAATATATATTGAAAATTTGTTTTTCTTCTGTTCTGCTTAAAAAAATAAAATTTCAGTTCATTTCTAGTTAGATTTTCTGCAATTGATCGATGCAATTCTCGGTGAACCACTCTGTATATGAAGGAAATGCAAAGCTTTAAGAACATATATTTGCTTGACGAACAGTTTTTCTGTTGGTACTGTTTAATTTTACAGAACTTGTAATAATAACAAAGACACTATAGCAAACTTTAATTGAAGAATTAGTTCAGCATGTAAGTGTTATTCTTTCTTCTACCATTTATGTAATGCAAGTCATGACAACAAAATAATATGTACTTTAATAACTCAGGAAGCAAGATCAAATAAAGTTTAAAGTCTATTCTATTCTATTCTAATATAGTAGAATTATGTTTCTAACGTACACGTGGACATATAGATTACTATATTGATTCAATATTTGATTGTATGTATGGTGAATGCTTTTGATTGAGAATGGAACATTTCCAACTCGGAGATTAAAAATAAAATTTGAAGCTTTATGGATAATCGGTCTATATGGGTAACTTCTGAACCAATTGGTTTTATCTGCCAAATTAGTTTCATATGGCAAAAGCGGCCCTTAAATACACTGCTGGAAATAATTGAAGAGCACACCCTGTATAATCTGAATGCGTGAAGATACATCAATAAAATTTGCAGAGTATCAAGGTTTCTTATAGACGAGTCTATGTAGCGAATTTCGACTTTTGCTATCGTCGCATTTTTTACTGCGTGGCTCCGATAGGTGGAAAATGCCGTCGCCATGAAGACCGAAGGGGATGAGTCCAGTATGTAGTTCTTTTCGCTGCATAATCGCGGATCGATCGCGCTACCTCGCAGCGAGCGGGATGGCTCTGCGCGACCACAGCGCGCGAGGACCACGCTCTTCTGCTCGGCGTTGTAACGTCGGGTACGTCGTCCTCAAGGCAACTTGCAGCCGTTTAGCCAGCAGGAAAGTAAGACGCTCTCACTACGCGAAATGTAAGGGGGCGTTTGGTAGAGGGTGGACTGCGAGCGCGCCGTGCGTTGCAGCGGCTTCCACTGACACCTGGACACCGCCGCACATGCTATCAGAGGGTCAATGCAACGTATCGGTGGGTTGCCGAGTGGAGGCACATTTTGTTTTCCAACAAATCAAAATTCGAATTGGGCGTCGCTGACGTGCAAATTTAGGTTCGGTTTCCCCGGCTAACGTTGAGTAACTATGGAGGTGAGTTAAGGCGGGATGGTTGGCCATCCGTCCCGCTGCCATACGACGACTTATTGAGTCCATGCCTCGTCGTATAGCGATGGTACACGCCGCTCGCAGGGGATACTCCCGCTGTTGATGCATGCCCTCCCAGCAAGGTTACGGCGCTCTCTGCATGAAGGTAAGTTACACTAGTTTAGTACTACTTCTATACCAAATTTCATTGGGCTAGAACCACGCGTTCAGATTATACAGGATGTGCTCTTCAATTATCTCCAGCAGTGTAATAATAATAATCTCAGGATATCTACGTATAACATGGTTTGCATAAGAAAAAACACATTAGGACATTCAATTCACTGTTGCCTGAATAATTGAGAGTTGTTTTCTGTTATCTCACTGGTAAAAATTTGACATAGTGAAATGCCAGCCTCCGTTTTAGAAAAATTTTTGAAAAGTGTTACTTTAACTAAAATCGGTGACTGTTTTATCCTATTTGGTTGTAATTTCATCCAAAGTTGAGTACCTATCAACTCTATTAGAAAGCAACTAACCTTTTCCTTAACAAGGAATCAAGCAATACTAACAATAACAATAACAACTTTCAAATGATATTTTTACCTGTTCGAGACCTGTCCTAAATGCCGAGCAAGTTTTTGAACGAAATAGGCGAAAAAGTATCCCTGTGTGGAAGATTTTTTATCCCAAGAAGTGCCGAAGTATTACAGATCCCAAGCGACAATTATGCACCTACCGCTTTGCTATAGTAGACCTAAATGCTATTATCATTTGTAATGTACAATATTTTGCGGTGGTTGATAGAAATTAGAAACAAAAAATGCAATTTATGTGTGAATAACATACTACAAAGAAAAGGTGGTTTAAAATAATGAATATTCATATCATCGTGTTTTGTTATATATGATATGAGTTATTTATTCATAACGGTGTCATAAGTTTAGGAAAAAGATAGACAGGAAACCCACACATACCGACCGATATCTTCATGCCAGCTCACATCATCACCCAGCACAAAAGCAATCGGTAATCGGCTCTCTAGTACATCGCGCGATCTCAATTTCCCAACCCGACAACATCGACAAAGAATTGAAACATGTAAAAACTGCTCTTTTACAGAATGGCTATACCTTCGGCAACATACAAAGGGTCATAAATAGGTACACTCGGTACGACTTAATCTTCGAACGATTTTAGTAAGGTAACTCATTAAAATCGTTCGAAGATTAAGTCGTACCGAGTGTACATTCATCCACGGTCTCCTAAGGTAGCACCTGAATCTAGTAATCAGCTAAGCACCATCGTTCTTCCCTACATCCATGGCGTTACAGATCACATCGGTAGAATTCTTCGTAAGCAAAATATCCAACCCATCTTTAAACCGTTAATCAAGATCTCCCAAATTATTCCTGCGCCCAAGGACACTCGCCCTGCTCTCTCCCATAAAGGTATTTACAAAATTCCCTGTGACTGTGGCTCAGTGTACATTGGCGAAACTGGACGTTCTATTCAAATTAGAATCAAGGAACACCAACGGTACGTTAAGTCACGTTCCTCAACACACTCAGCCTTAGCCGAACACTTCATTGATACGGGCCATAAAATTTGTTTTGATCAGGTATCTGTTGTAAGCAAGTCTTATCGCTATTTTCCACGAAAGGTAAAAGAAGCTATCGAGATCCAGAGACATCCTCAAAATCTCAATCGCGATATTGGTTACCCACTCTCCAGTATTTGGAAACCCGTCCTTTCCGCTTCTTCGACCCGTGCTCACTGTTCCGCATCGTTGCCTTGCGCTCACCATTCCGTTTCCCTGCACAATGGTATATATACCCGCGCACGTCCATCTTCTCCTTGTCAGAAGGTTTTCGCTTCTAGCGTGGTTGACACGTCGAGTTACCGTGACCTTCTGACGCCCCTCACCTAGTTTTTCTCCTGAAGAAGCCACTTACATTAATGGCGAAACGTCGAGTTTGAGTAAGTTGTATATATACTTTTTGTAATTTTCTTTTTCATTTTTGTTTTATTTTATTTTGTATTGTATATAATATATGTACTTTACTATGACCCGGTCAAAACCCGGAAGCCCTCATAACAGAGACTCAGATCGTGGAAGCCTTCGATATCATTTAGTATTATTATTGTTATTAGTATAAATAAATATACCGTATATCAGTGGCGGCTCGGCGTGGTTCCCACAGGGAGTCCATAATTTCAAAATTAAAAAGTATAATACAAAAGACACAGAAAACAAAACAAAGTATTTTTAATTTCACACCCACAAATTCAGTCATTTTTCTGATAAATATCCATTTTGAATTTTCTTATAACGTCTTTACCTTTAATAAATTGTTTATTTTCTAAACATAATTGAGACATCGGCCGTTTAAGATTTTTTATTGCGATTTTTTTATCATACGTTAACCTCGAAAACGTGTTATTCTGTAACGCAGAGACGAAATTCATCCTACAACAGCGGTGAGCAGATTGGATATCTTGCTCACACGCAATGTATTATACGATATGGAAGTAGAACAAAACACAGTTCTCCCCACCTTGAATGTAATGTTAATGGCTTGACGGAGCAACGGTTGGGCATTGCTCATTACGAGTAAATTTGGTTAAACGATCATTAGTTGCTTATGTGCCAGTTACGCTATGTATGTAGAATATCAAGTTTTAAAATAATTTAAACCTATTTTAAAATCGGCCGGCATCAGAAGCAGCAGTTACACAATACATAGGTCGTACAAGCGCGTTCTGATATCATTTTATCCATCATGTAGGTTGTTACGCGCGCCGCTCACTGCCATGTTCCTGTTCAATAACTATGAATACGTAATAAATAAATACTTTCACAGTTAGTTGCCGGTTGGTTTGTTTTGTTTCAAAATTGCAGGGGGTGCAATTGCTCACTTGCTCTCATTAAAGAGCCGCCACTGCCGTATATACAAATTCCAGGTTTGTGTATATAGCGGTGTTATATATACTTATATAAATATTTTGTTCTGGGACAGCTTATCGATTTACATGCATTGATGAGTAGTGTATGAGTTAGCATACTATTATAATTTTTTCAAGATTTGCAGAATGGATAGAATAGCAAGAAATACATCATTTCGCCAATGTACTCTTTATAAAAACCCTAGACTTTTGAAAGTGCAGGAACGACGGGCAAAAAGTAAAATATGGTATTCAGTCCTAGATTTTTTGAAATTTCGGTCTAATACATTTAGCTTTTTCTAGGTCTTACAGCTAATAATTAATAATGACTTAATTCAAATAAAAAAAAGTACCTGTACCAGTTTACATATCAATAAAACATTTGTAGAACAAACAATTCAATTTATTATTATATCAATAATGAAATAGTTCCTAAATTACAAACATTTTATCAGAATTTTATATTTCCAAAAATAATTAATAAAAAAGCAAGCTGTTTTATTTCTTATCCATAACTAGCTTTTTATGTAAAAATTAAGGTATTTTTATTTAACATCTCTTATTAACTTTATTACTTTTGTAGTAATGTAATGTGTTGCACACTGGTGAAGCATATTTAATATAATAAGTTAATAACAAAAATACTTTTTTGTTTTGTCTAATTTGTTAAACTGTTTGGATTGCAAGTATAGTATATAAAACGATAATTTGGTAGAAATAATTTCAATTTGACATAACACAACATTTTTTTCAAAAAAAAACACGTAAAATCCTAAGTAAAATGTGGACTAGTAAATAGACCTTAGACTAATAGTAAACCTCAATATTTATTAAATAATTAATAATTTCTCATTATACCTCTAAAGACAGGTTTTAAATTTTGTTATGGCAATTGAACATTTTGTTAGCTTTGTTCGATTTGGTCTCCTGCTTTATATAGTGAAATGCACGATCATGCGCCACAAAAATACCATATTCCATTTGCATTGTTGTAAGAGCGACTTTCGAATATCACTGCATGCGTCGTATTGTAAACGTCTAAAGGTCTATCCAGACACATCAGTGCTGCGTCCGTTCAGTATCAGTGTCAGTGAAAAATACTATCTACTTAAACACGTCACTGTGTCGGACGTGTGTGAACAAGTCTGATTGAAGCAAACGCAACGATATTTTATTTTTCACTGACACGGATACTGAACGGACACAGCACTGATGTGTCTGGAGAGATTTTAAGGGTGGGTTTATCAATCTGAGGATAAATAAATTAAGTTGCAGATAAAATGTTATTCGTAAGATAATTACAATAAAACGTTTATTGAATGTTAAATAGAAGTTATGTGCAAGATAAAGCATTGTAGTTGCTAAACTTTATCTGCCAGTTAGCAATATCTGTCAATTACTTAACTAACACTTTTATCCTCACATTGATAAACCCAACCTAAAAGGAACAAACCTATTGTCATTTAATGAGCGCCATCTGTTACATAATCGCTGAACTTCATGCATGTACATTTGACTTTGGCATCATATTATTGAGCTTTTACTAAAAAATATCATACATTTTTTAATTATCCTATATTTCTAGCTACTTTGTCTTTTTTATGGAACTACATGTATATATCTAGGTTATCATTAAGAGATATCGTTAAAAAAGCCTTACTTCGTCAAGTAATTTTTACTTTTTTTTTTCTACAGGTCTTCCAATTTTCTTTTGTTAATCAGCAACTGCCTAATGCAGTTATGGTTTTATAGAAATTATAATAATTTCGATATTCCTGCACGTTTAGAAATCTACAGTACTCTAAAAATGACGAAAATTTAAACTTCCCGCACAACTGTGAAACGTCACTTTAAATGAAACAACTACATCTGTTACAAAGTTCAGGGTACGCCCTAAAGGAAAGACATTATTTTCTCCTTGACAGATATAATTAACTCCGCAAGTTATCCGTTTATGGATAAAATATTCAACTACAAAACGAAAGCTTCCTAAAAGAACTCAGTAGTTTTATTTGCGTAGAAAATTAAAAATAAATAAATAGTGTACATATGCAAATATTCTATATGGAGTAATGGGATTTTTTACGAATATTAACCGTGTTATTATGGCCAACACGTGGTATATGGAGTAATTTTCCAGACAATTTTATCTAAATAAAAATATTTTTATTATTATTTGATACGAACTACTTATGCCTACAGTTTCAAGCTTTTTGGTTGAGGTTTCTTTTTTTGTTCGTCTAATATCATAAATTACTTTACTATGATATTATGGTTCTACTTCGTAATCACCTAAGAAAGTTATGGTTTCGAACGACTTCGATCAACAAATTACTGTAGAACGTTTTATGTTTCCATTTTGACAATTCAGTTTTCTGCAATTTCTTCGTTGAAACGATGTTTTTTTTTCCAGAAACTTATAGTAACTAAACAATCGGAACATTTTGAATATAATAATTGTCTAGTATTCCTTGAAAAATTTAAGCAGTTTAGTTTGGTTTTATTGCCGACTTAAAATAAATTGTAGGTACTGTGATAATGCTTCTGTTATTGGGATACGATGTACTGGTGTAATGAATTCGCGCATTCAGTTTTCAATTGTACAGAAAATCTCAGTGTGGTTCCATTTCAGTATTTTCATAATGTATCTAAAGTAATCCCTCCATTTACGCGATTTCCATTTACGCGAATTCACTTTAACGCGGTAGAAAATTTCTTAATTTTAATTTAATATAAATGTTCTATTGTACGCCAGATGGCGGTTTGTGATGATTCCGCGCGTAGTTTTTGCAACATGTGCACGAATAACACCCTATCTTCCTAAAAGTTAGGTATGTGTGTATTTAAACATTCAGGTTCATTCGCATTCATTCCATTTACGATTTTTTCATGGAACCAATTACCCGCGTAAATAGAGGGATTATTGTACTTGAATGTGTAAGTAAAATTCTATTACATGCAGAATTGATTTTTTTACGCTAACGTATTCTAAGTGTTATGAAATAAATTAATTTATCTGAGGATAACATAGTTGTCAGCAACCACAGATTATCTAGTTTAGTATTATAAACAGTTGGTAACTCTACAACTTTTAACTTGTTAACTTCCATGTAAACTGCATTGAGACATAGAGATGACTTTAAACTTGTAAACTATCGTCAAAATACATGCCTACTTTTTTAAGTGTAAACTCTTTTGAAAGACTCATTGTTTTAATGTAAACAAAAGCCCGATCACAGATGGTTCCTTGTTTTGATTTCGGAACATGCGTAATCGTTCATTAAAAAAACAACGTACAAGAAATAAAACTCCAGCTAAATGCTCGGATTACATACACGCATTAATAGCGATGGAAAATATAACACATCTTCTGGTAAAATCGGTTGGCTCGAACTGAATCAATAAACACTTTGAATGAAAATATTTTTAAATGTAAAAAGGATATTTCGGTTACCATGTAAACAGGCCAACGCACCGCCAATCTAAGAATATCGACATTTGACTAAAATTATATCGTTTCTATGTAGATACTATACGTATACGTTACTGGTCACGGAAGTATGCACGTTTGCTTACTTTAAGGTTGCGCGACCGGTGGGATATGGCGGGAAATTCTCTTCGTATAGGATAATGCTACCACTTATTCAAATTTAAAAAAGTACTAGTAAAAAACCTTAATTTAAAGGTTGGCATCGAAGCTGACCTTTTTGTATTAGTTTTTTCAAATTGGTCGACCGAAAACTAATTAAGGGAAGAGAATGCGGTCTATAAGTCGATAATTTCAATTACCAAACTTCATTTGATTTATCCACATTACCCAAATACTTATTCTCGTTATCAAGTGATTGTACAATTGTAAACACCAACTCAGAAAATTAGCAATAATCAGAAAGTTATCATGACCGTATAACATCCCTCATCGACAAGAAGGTCTTCGATTCTAGTGTAGTAACACGGCGAGTTACTGTGACTTTCTGGAATCCTCTACCCATTCTTTGCAGCAATTAATGCAATTATAAAGTGTAATCTCCAATATTTAAATACATACTATGATGGTTTAAAGCATGACATATTTCACTATCATAGAAAACTCGAAACTTTTCAAAGATTATTAATTATTTCTGGCTTATTTTTAACTAGCTTTCACTAATTCTACAGTAACAGGTCAATTCAATAGACAATTGCATACACACATGTTATACGATGTTTGAAATATGTGTACATACATCAGTTTTTTTTTAATTAGACAATCTCATGAGGTTTATAAAACCGAAATGCATCATTATATGTATAATGGTAGGATGATAGTAACGTTAACTGAATTTAATTATTGTTAGTTTGCCCACCAACGAGACAAGTCGTAAACATAATAGGTAATAGAACATATTTAAATTACATCACTGATGATGGGATTTTTATAAAGCAATATTGAAATATCTGTACGGAGAAATCAACATAAACACGTCTGCAGGTTAAATTGGTTAGGTAAGGTGGGCAAACGTGGAAGAATGGATTAAATAAAGTGAAGAGAGACTGCTCACTGATTAATAGACTCGGCAAAGAGCGGCAATTTCCAATGGAGTGTGGTGAGCAACATAGAGGAATGCAGTACACACATACTTAGAAAATGTTGCAGTCAGGTACATATCGGAAACGGCCTATTTCGAAGAAACTAGAACATGTAATAGCGAGTATGATGGATTTAGAATACGAAGGTGATAGAATTAAATGTGTAATGTGCGACAACTATTTGACGTGTATCAGCAGGTGGAATTGTGAACTCCACCTAAAAAGTATACAACACTATTCTGCAATCCGTGGAAAACGATTTGACTTTTAACATAGCCGTTTGTTTTATTCTATGTAATCTACCGTTCACTTTATTAAACCAAGAAGCATTTATCTCCTTCTGGAGCACCTATTCGGATTATACATTACCAAGTCGGATATCGATAAGAAACGTTATGCCATCTGCTGGAGACTAGGTTGAAAGAAGGATTAGAGCAGAATTGAAAGATAAAAGATTGCGGTTATGTATTATTTGAAAGTGTTATTGACAAGGATTCAGATTTCCTCATAATAAGACAAATTTATGAAGGTGCGTCGAAAGATCCACTAAGTCGTCACAAAGATTACTTTAAATATGCAAATATAACATTACTCTATGTGGAATGGTTATATATTTGCTGTTATTATTTAATGTGTAAACATTCATGTGTCCGCATCGCCTAGGTTCACTCATGAAAGTCGCGAACATAAACGTTGCGAATACGTCAACGTTACTGAAAGCGTGCTTTGTTACGGCTGCTCGGCTTCTTCAGGTTGTTACGCACTGCACTGAAACTTGCTCTTCTTTGCCGGCACTACTGATTAATCTGTATCAGTATACAGGAACTGTTCGTTATATTGTTTTGTAGAATGTTAGGAAGTCGGTAGAAAATACTAAAATATTATGTTTTGTTTGATGGGATATGAATTGTTTAATTATAACCGTAACGCTAAGTTTGGAAACGGCTGGTAGCTGTAATTGCACAAACTGTGCATCCTTTTAATGGTGGGTCCATTATTTCTGTGAAATTCGTATGAGTGCTTCACATATAAAAGTTTTTTCTTCGGTTGTGAGCACCTTATTCATAAACATGCAGTGTTTTTTACCCTAACAAATAACAGGTTAGTATTTATTTAAAATAAGTTTTACAGCAGTGGCATTTTCATAACAACTGTGAATAGAGTTACAATTTCGCTACTATATCTTTGCTGTTATAGTGTATTATTATTATTATCGCTTTCACATATATAGTTATATAACTCCACGTTTTATCCATTTAAGGGTAGGTAATGTATTTAACTCCTAGACGGATGCCTCTTCACGGGATGCTTGCTAGGAATTACTGGAATTGAGTTAAGCGAAGTTAGATCCAACTCAGAATTTTCATCTGTGTATGTATGTATTTAATTGCAATACATTTTGAATATACGTATTAATTGTATTTGCGTTAACACATTTTAGATTTTTCATTTGACTATTCTTATATTTGTTTTTCCAGTTTAACACAATATTTTGAGATTGGAGAGTAAACTAGTTCTGTAAAACCTAAATCTTCATATGATGGCAGCTTTCACTAGCGTCGAACTGTTTTTATAACTTCAAGGAGTTTCTCTCTGGCATAAGGAATAGATGATTTAGATTTGCATAAATGGCCTGTATTCCTTTTCTGCAACGTATGTCTATATATGTACATACATATATGAGGTGTCGCATTATTTTAACGTATTCAACCTACATATGTTACCTATAAGATAAATAAAGATTATTATTATTATGACTGCAACACGGCCTCGCTTTAACACGGCTCAAAAATAGAGGAAACCCCGTAGAATATGATCCCTAAAACACGATTGTGAATTGAAACTCTCTCAGGAATGAGAGCTATTCATATCTGTTATATCTAACCTAAACACTATTAAAAACAATTCGACACGATGGACGTCGTCGTATTTATTTAAGTTAAATAAATTACGTCAATTAAATTTAGAATTATAAATTTCAAATTAAATTAAGAATTAGACTTATGCATCTATTGTTTTTCTTACAGAGAAGTGTTGATGATAATTTTATTGTGTTGTTAGCATTATTGTGGTTTTTTATAGATTAGGACAGTCATCTTTCCTCAATGGAGAGCTTTGTATTGAAACAAGTACACAACTTAAGCTCGATTCACACACATCCGTCACGAGACGGCGCGAATCCGAACAGTTCAATCAGTTTCAGTCATAAAAAATATTCTTTCATTGAAAAAGATAGCATCGTCCACACCCGACCGGCGACGATTCGAAACCGAACAGTCAGTCAATCTTCAGTCGACGGAACGAGATATTTTATATTCTTATTTTCAAAAATCTCCGACGGATATTTTCCTATATTTGTTTTTTATCTAAAGTTCGAAACACTGTACTATATATATTTCATTTCATTATAATTATATCAATATTATAATGGACGACGAAAAACTTATTGAAAGTGTCCGATTGTATGAAGTACTATGTATATGATTTATCACACAAAAAATATATGGACATTTCTTATAAAAACGATGTTTGGAGAAAGTTAGGAGAACAAATGAAAACAGATGGTAAGTAATTTTTAATTTTTTCTTAATTTCACAATGTCTATAACCTAATATTACAATAAATATTAAATTCTTCCCTCTTGCCATGGAACAGAACCAACCTTTGAATTGAAGTAATCTTTAAAAACTTTTCTTACATTAAAGGCATCTTTTGTTGCGTTTCCACCCTGCATATCAAATTTTCAAATCCTGTTCTAAGTTTATTTAAATTTATTTCTTGTTTCGTAATTATACGTGTTTAAGTCATACAAACAAGTTATGCAATATACAAGTCGCTAGTATTATAAAATTTACATTTTGAGGTGCAGCCTAATACGTCTGTTGTAAATTCTAAATTTTTGAGATAACATCCCAAATGTGTTTTCGACCACTCTTCTGGCGCGACATAAACGATAATTGAAAATACGTTTAGAAATATCCAATTCTTGCCGTGGATATGGTCGCATTAAGTATGTCTTTAGTGGAAATGCTTCGTCCCCTACATGACGAACGGAGCTTCAGTACATGTGTTAGGCAATACTGTATTTTGAGGAATTCGTAATTTGCCTTCTTCGAGTTTTACCTAACTTAGAATGTGCAAATATACCCCCATCACTATTTTTACCGTATGCACCAATATCGACAGCAATGAAATTATAATTAGCGTCAACAAGTTTAGCAAGACAACTGAAAACGTTTTCCGCTAGTTAAAATATAGCAACCACTATTTGCAGGAGCTTGAATGGTAACGTGCTTCCCATCCAAAGCCCCCAAGCAGTTCGGAAAATTCCAAATTGTGTTATAATCATTAGCAATGGATTTCCACATATCTTCAGTAGGAGTTGGTAGCATTTCAGCCAACAAATTTTTACATATTATCTTGCATGTATCATTTACAATTTTCTGCACTGTGCTATGACCTAAACGGTAGCTGAAGGAAATTGTTTGCAGAGAATCTCCCGTTGCCAAATATCTGAAAAAAAATTAAATAAGATAATCTTGTACATACCACTAAATTTCAGTGCAAATTATGATTATTGTCAATCATTAAACTTCTTGTACATATTTTAGGTCCAGCATGTAAAGCGAGATGGACCAATATTCGAGATACTTACAGAAAGTCTCTAAGAAAAGGTACAACAACAAGTGGGCAATGTGCCAAAAAAATAAAAAGGTATAAATATGCGGATTAATTAGAATTTTTAAAAAAATATTTCGATGAGAGGGAAACGAAAAGTAATATTGAAAGTCAAGAAGACCAAGAGGACGAAGCCAATGAGCAGGTGGATCAAACACTGGATCAAGAAGAACTTGCGTCTATATCTGAGGATGTACAAAGTCAACCGTCTTCCTCTTGCGTACAAAGCAAGGAACAGCCATCTTTGCAAGTTCCTGTAAAATCGATGAAACAAAAACAGTCAACTAAAACTTCGACTCCTCAGCAAACTGCTGCAGCTAAGTTAATGGAATATTTAATTAAGAAAAATGAAAATGAAACCGCAAATAAAAGCTCCGCAAAAGATCTACAGCCGGTTGATGCATTTTTAGTTGGTATTGCACCAACTTTAAAGACATTTTCTCCATATAATTTGTATTTAGCAAAATCAGAAATATTTGCTGTCGTGCAAAAGTATGAACTAAAAACAATCATGGGAGAAATTTCTCATGAGCAATCTGATTTTCACCCTACGTACTTATCAACGAGCTCAACATCAACTTCTACTCCACTGCCGTCGCCTGGTCAAACATTTGAACACAGTGCACCAGATCGAAATACATCTTCATCTACACTACACCCCTTGCAAAATTATTTCCATCATTATCAAACAGATTAAAAATATTTATTATATTTGGTCTATGTATGCTGTACAAGAATCAATAAATATGTTATATATGTAAACCTTAATGTACATATATCATTTTCGAGCTCATATTCCTATTAATTTATATAATCTCTTCAATTGTTGTTGTACATATGAAAAATGCTCTTCAATATCAATACCAATTGTACCTATTATTTCTTATGTACATATTATGTTTCTATTTATTAGTTAGATGACTAAATAACTGGAAAATCACTTACCTCAAACAAACTGCTAGCCTTTCATTGGGTGTTACAGCTTTTCTCCAATGAGTGTTTTGTTTTTGTAAATAGGTCGAGAGTTTACTTAACAGTATATTGAAACAACACTCAGACATTCTGAAATATTTATAAAACTTTATTCCATCTGCAATTAATTCCTTATACAATGTGACAAACTCTCCTTCTCTTTCTCTTTTCCTCCATGCCTCATGCACCCATTTTCGTTTTTTTACTCTGTGTTCCTCCTCTTCCTCGTCTAAAATTATAGCAATTGCAGCCAATTCTTCCTCTGTCAACTTCGCCATCTTTCAATCACTGATGGGGTTACTAACTGAAGTAATTCGGGTGTGTGTGAACTGACATAACTGATCAGTCACAAACGCTTTTGTGACGGAACCAGACGGAACTATCTTTGACGGAGACGTCACTGTCTCGTGAAGGATATGTGTGAATCGAGCTTTAAGAGAGATAACTGCAGATATGTTTAACTCCATGCAGTAAAATTTATAAAAGTTTTGCTCAAAAGAAAATGATAAAAAGTTCGATTACTTTTTATCATTTTTTGCACACTAACATAAGTTTACCGTTAGTACGAAAGTTTTTTCGAAGTAAACAAAGGCTTAGACTCATAGAGCTTAATAATTATGATGAGTGATCTTTGATTTCAAGTACACTGGAACCTCGCTTATCTCCGCGCTCACTTATATCCGCGTTATAGCGCTCATTTATATCCGCTCGGCATCCACCACTCGATAGTGCACGTATTCACATGAGCCAATCAGCCCGCAGCACGGCCTTTCCTCTCCGCTATCGGGATAAAAGTGGGGACCCCTCTTGAGCGAATGTAAGTGAATGTTTATTTGCAACGTGTGAAACATAACCTTGTTTTGTACATATTTCTTATGTTACATGTTATATGGGAGTTACTTGTGCTAACTTTAACGGGTCGATGGCCGCAGTGGTTCGGCGGCTGACTATCATTGTGGGAGGACGATAGGTGCCGGGGTTCAATTCTCTGGAGGGACGATGACGTTTTTTTCAGAGAGTTTAATCCAGGATCGACTTGCCATTCGCTGTTGGGAGCAAAGTGATTAACAGCGCGGCATCATAAAAGGCGATATGGTGCTGTCACAAAGCCATTGAACACAACTTACACACGCAAACTACACCGCGAGAGTTGCAGTGATAACCAGACAAGCGATATAGCTTACGGAGTCGCAACTAAGCACCCACCACAGATTAAAAAAAACTAATCTGAGTTTTGTGTATTGTCATTGAGTTCCTACTTACTCTTTAAACAAGTTAATTCTTTAAAAAGTAAGGATGAGGAACTCAATAACATTGTATTGTTGGTGGGTCGTTCAGGTTACAAGCATTTCTCCTCACTGCGATCGATTTATCTAGCTTTATCTGGCTTTTGGAAACGCTAAAGAAGGGTTCCGGTACAATGAAATGCGTGTCAGCGCCTTGCTTTGCAAATTCATCCGCCATATCATTTCCTTTGGTATTAGCGTGTCCAGGTACCCAGAACAAGGCCACCTGACCAGAGACAATGCTGATTATTCTAGTCAATAATTCTACCCAATTAATCAGTAATATCATGGAAATTTAATGCCAAAGGTTTTATTATATATATTATTATATATATTATTTTATTATATATATTGTATATATATTATCGACACAAAACTAAGATTTCGTAGTACAGCTAACTCCTATATAACATAAGAAAATCGTACAAAACATGTTTCACACGTTACAAATAAAACTTTACCTACTTTAAATCAAACATCACTCACCATAATTATTAAGCTCTATACGAGTCTAGCTCTTTGTATACTTCGAAAGTTAGTAGTTTCTAGTACTCTGAGTTGTCTGCAGTACAACTTACAGTGTGTTACTGTATGTTTTGTAAAAAATTAGTTGCTTTTTATCATTTCCTTTTGAACAAAACTTGCTACAAATTTCATTGCATGGAATTAAAAATATCTGGAGTTATGTAGTTTTAAATGCAGACATTCTTCATGACACCGTAGTAACATATTATGGGATCGTCTACTGTCCTATTCTCAGTATAAAAGTATCGAATTGTTAATTGGAATACAACAGTTTTTGAAATAGAGTTATTTTTATAAAGAAATCCGTACTATAGGTACCTAACAGTTTTAATAAACGGAGATATGACCTTTTGTTATGGCAAAATTCGCCATAATCACTTGGTAAAAATCACTTAGTAAACATACAAAAATAAAACTGAAGCAAGCCAACACTGTGTTTACTGACGTATGTACATACATTGTATACGTATGGGAAAGAAATGCCACGCACTACTCACAAAACCGTTTTCATGACAAATAATGTTAAAGTGCCGGATGTAGATTTAGCGTGTGTAAAACGTTAACATATTTTATAAGTATAAATTCATTGCATAACTGCCTTTTTTTAAGACGTTCTATATCTTTATTAGTTTTTATTTAGCTTTTATAACAGTGTCGATTACAAATTCATTTAAAAACACCAGAAATGTTTAAATATGATTGGTTACATTTCCTATTTATGTCACGTATACTTTCTAGAAATAGAAATACAACGTTTCGAAACTTAGAATTGTAGTCTGAAGTGTCATAGAAATCCCTTATCGTCGCAAAGGCGCAATATTTTTAAATTATACTGAAAAAGCTGTACCGTTTATTTCAGTTCACGCATGAAATTCTGAAATTTATGGCAGTTTTTCGATTAGAAATATGAAAAATGGTATAAAGTTATGTTTATAGCAGTCGTTTACTTTGCGTGAAAATGATATATCCAACGTTAAAGCCAGAAATGAAATAGCAAATCGCTAACTTCGTACTGAAAATTTTTATTTTCACACTGTTTTTCTCTGTTATGAGTTATTGCCTTAAAATTATTTTTTAACGGTCAAACCACCAATCATGTACTAGAAATTTAGATATCTACGTGTACATTAGTTTTTAAATAAATGCCTCATATATGTATTAATTAACATGTAGCATTTTATCAGTTTACAGTAAAAACAGTTGCAATTTTAAAATACGTTAAAACAAATCAAAATAAATATTATCGATCAGAAACCTTGAGCATGCGGTAGACGTGTATTTTATTGGAAAGTCTTCAATTTCTTAAATAAATTTGTTGTAATTTATTGGCATATATGTTTATTCAAACGCATAATGGATTTTGAGGTAATGTATTTTATTGCGCACTGCATGACTTGTCATATACTACAATTGTAGTCCACAGGATTTAATGAAATATTGTATTCCAATAATTTAGAGCATTGACATTAAACGTTTCATACGGATGGATGATAAGCAACACCTGTACAATATTTGTATCACATAACACGGACAGTCCGTTCCTTCACGTAAATGCACTGCATCTTATATGGGCACAATTTTTGTTTATACAGCCTAGATTTTTTGCGGATGACATAGAAACTAGCGCTTCAAACTTAAGAAGATATCTTCTAAAATGTTCAAGATGGGTATAGGCTATCCTACATGAAGGTTGTTGCAAATAGTACGTAGAATCGAAAAATGTAATAATATGACGTAGTGCCATTGGAAATTTTAATGTTCGATACTGGGGGGCCTAGGGGAGGCAAGACATGATTTTGGCTTATTGGAGAATGAGTTTCCTTCTTGAAACAAAAATTGACGAGTCTCGGCGTTTTTTTCGTATTTCTTGACGTTTTCGACTTATTTAAGGTGGATTGTTTTCATTGGAATGCTCTGTATAGATATTTTGACGTTAAAGACAATTATACAAACTAAAAGGACTCTATTAGGACAAATTTAGTTATTCTACATCTACATACGTGATATATACGAGATACTACTGTAGACATTTACATGGTCATGTTTGGTAATAATAAGCAATCGCATTCGTTAACTATAATTGTTCACTAAATACAAAATACTTCTTTAAATTTAAAATTTACAAAGTTTATTTATATATTTATATAGATTTACACACGAAGGAAATTGTAAATTTAACAAATTTACGTACAGATTACGTCCGCAACAAGGGCAAACGTGAAAAACCACATAAAAAAATTAAAAGGATCAGTTAAATATAAAAACAATACAAATAAATTGAACTTCTACTGTAAAATAGATATACACATCATATACAAAATATTCGTAAACCCTCTATGGACATATGGTATTAAACAATATGAGACTGTTCAATAAGTTTAAAACCCAATATTCCACAAACATAAATCCATAACACTCAGAAAAATAGCAGATACCCCATGATATGTGCCAAATAAAATTCTGCAAGAAGATTTGCAATTACGGTTATTTTATGTGGAATTACTGAGCACCATGCAGAACGGTATACACCACGGGAATCAGAACATCGTTTATAACAATTCACTGATTCAATAACTAAACTATCAGTTCTTTGTCAACAGAAAACTGAAGAGGCTGTGATCAGAAGATTCAAATTAATTAGATACACAGCTATTGGGCGGTTTTATCCATAATACGCTTGAACCCAATTCTGTCATTTGCTCATGCTCTAGTACAGTAGATTGTAAACTAGATTCCAAAAAGATAGAACATAAGTAAATACAGAACACTAAGCACTTCAACCCACTAAACACCAAAAACTGTTAACTAAACACTGACGCGTTTCGACAGCAAAGCTGTCATTATCAAGGCGATAATAAAACTGGGAATTTTATTAGTAGTAATTCTGCACCAAAAGATCCAGTGAAGAACTTCATAATTAAATACATATGTATATTATATAAAATACAGGAACAAAAGACTCCCAGCAAAAACGATTTACTGGTTCAAAAGTGACATTATCGTCAGTTTAACAGGTATAAAAAATATTTTGGGAAACTATATGTAAATTTTAAATCAATGATAATTAATCTCAAAAGAAGCTAAATCTACTAAAAAAAGCAATTTAATAGCTTGGCGAGAAATCCTACTTACTCCACTACATAAAGTAATTTATATGAAGCTTTAGTCAACAGACTGTTTGGTATAATAAATAAAAATGGTGGCCACACTGCAATCAATGTCTTTACAGTTGTTTAATTATACCAATGAGCAAACAATCAAATGTTACACTATTTTTTAAAGAACTCTTATAGTTATATTAAATTTATATTTATACCACTTCCTAGCACTTTCTTTCTAAGTTTAGTCTTATATACTTTCCCAAATACCTAACCTCAGTTTATTCAGTATGATAATAAATGATATACCTCGCTGCTCAATCTTTGCTATTTCCTAGTGTAGTAGCCTCACATTATTACCATTTATTATAGATATTAGGAACCTTTGAAGTATTGTAATGTTCGACTTTTGATTTCAGCTGTTACTTTGATGTTTTCAAGAAAAGATACGAAATATTGCGTTGAGCGTCACTATATTTTAATATAAATAAAATTTTATAGTTTTAGTATATAAAGTTCCTGATTTTAGTTTGTGTATGTGTGTTTTAAGATTCTTTTGTGTAGCCCTCTTCTTACAGTCCTCTTTTTTAAAAATGTTTGGCATTTAACTGCTTTTTTTATTTTTTTTTTGTGGTGATTCTTTTTGTGCAGCCTCTTCTTACAGTCCTCTTTTATGAAAAATGTTTGGCATTTAACTGCTTTTTTTCCATTTTTTTTTATTTCCTGGTGAGTCCGTCTAACCACTATATCGTTGTTGTTAAATAGTTCCGGCTTTATTGAATTTCTATAATATATAATTTTATAATATTTTCTTCAAATATGAGTAATTCTAAAGAAACAAACTCAAGAATTACATAAGTAATACATATATTGTAAATTCTAATTTGTAGTTACAAACAATGTTTACTTCAGAAAGAAACTCACTTCTTGCATTTCTCTAACTAGCTTGTATCAATGTAGAATTTTATTCATATTTTTTGTAAGTATTAAATTTGGTATGGAACTCTATGAACAACCTATTACCAAAAATTTGTGGAAATTCTCAATCTAATCCTGTTTTTGTTCCCACTAATTTAATGATATCGAAGTTCCACGGCTTCTCTGTTGTTAGGGCAGGATAATAAAGTACAAATGTACTATAAAAAATATATATACAACTTACTCAAACTCAACGTTTTGCTACTAATGTAAGTGGCTTCTTCGGGACCAAACTATGTGAGGGGCGCCAGAAGGTCACGGTAACACGGTCTAGAATGACATCGCTGAAAAGCATTTTTGGACAAATCACCGAATGCAGTGGAATCACAGTGCAATGGTTCAATTTAAAAGTGTACGCATAATAAAATAGAAACTAAATTGTTAAGTTGTTAAGCTTCAATAACATTCTTTACAGATTAATATCTTGGAAGGTTTTTTTTTGTGAGTGTTAGTTGTCAGCAGCAACTCTCGCTGTATAGTTTTGTGTGTGTATAGTTGTGTTGAAATGGCCTTGTGACAGCATTATATCGCTTTTATAATACGACGCTGTTATATAATCACTTTGCACCAAACAGCGAACGGTATTCAATTCTCCAAGAAAAATGTCAGTGTCCTTCCGGAGAATTGCACCCCGGCTCCTGTCGTTCCACCACAACGATAGGTAGCTGCCTAACTACTGTAGCTCTCAACTCATTTAACCCATTCATTTATGTAATTACTTTTACTAATTTGTGAACTCGTTTCTCCTCCATATGTAAATGTAGGTATGTATTTTGCTCATAAGTGAAAGGAATGATTGTCGTTGCGTCAAAACGCCGCAGTAATCAATAAACATTATTTCATGACGTCATTCATTCTAAAACAAAATTTATTATTAGTAAGGTTAATAAGCACCCTATTGCGATCAATGGTTAGCTTGTTTTAAATAACTTTCAAAACTCAGAAAAAGCAATTATTGCAATAAAGCGTGATTAATTTTCATAAAATTCGGTGGGGAATTTTACACAGTGGAACAAATAGAGATTAAAACAAGTATGTTTAAGCTTGCTCGAAATTTGTAACAAGGACAAAATGATATACAACGTACGTCGTTTCGTTCCCATCTTTCTTTGGCTCCGGCAACTTAATTAAGTCATTCATAAATTTAATTGCTCTTCTTGTGGAATGAAAACCAGCCACCCATTACAAAATTCTCCGCATTTTACTATATAAATTAAAGGTAGTATATATCGTAATTGCTTCTGCGGCTTTTGTTATGTTTCCGTAGAAGTCGGCTATACATCGCAGTGAAATTTATTTTTATGCCGAAGAACAGGATAATTTAAGTTCATATACTTTACTTTATCCAGATGTTGACTATCGTACTGTATTAGCCGTCTTTCTATTGTACTGTGCATGATACCAACATGAGGTATAACTCTATCTAGGAGCTTACTACAACTTTGGAAATTATTAGTGTGTATTTAATAGCATTAAAATTTTAGCGGTGAATTAAATGAATAACGAATATTAACATTACTCTTATAGAATACACCTATATTTAGACATAATATAATTTGCTAATGTACAAGAAGAACCGACATATAGAGTCTAAATATCTAATGAGAATCTAGTTAGAAATACAATGCCAGTGATGAATGAATACGATATACAGAATAATATACAAAACGGAATGGAACTCGGAAAGAACTTACACACAGACTACAATTAAGGAAATTCTAGTGACTATATGTAAGTATTGCAATGGAATTATTATGGGGTAGAATAAATGTAGAGGTATAAATGTTGAGACAATGCTTTGCACCCGCAATAGCGCAAACAAGCTTCGTGTATAGTTAGTATGCACACTCAAGGGAAATTGCATGTTATTTCAATAAATAGGTATGCTATCGAAAGTCCGTCTTGGCATTGAAATCACTAATTTACTTATGCACGTTGTACATACTTAGGTATATGATTTTATCTATAATGCACAAGCCAATTTAAATCTTTCCACAAGAATAAAATCTAATATAAATTATTCAATTACGCACACATTCCAGTGGTTTACTTATTAGTAGTCTTTGTATTACACGAAATTCTATTATTATGTTCATTTTAATCAAATTTCCTGTGAGCTGTTTTAGTGTCTTTCCAGAAATAAAGTTCCTTGTATTATTTATGCACAAATGTAATATAAATATTTAATGAATTCCAAATTTAGCTTAACCCACTGATTTAGAATAATTCATTAACCTTATTTCTGTTTGGTGCTCTAATTTACGTGCCTACGTAACTAACACTAAATATCTACCGATAAATGCCAAGAGTTTAAGGGTTTGTTGATTGTTATACCTATACTTTTTTTTAACATTTATGTGATTATGTACCAGGTGGCCAACTAAGAATTGCACTCGGCCATATCTCAGAAATAGTTTGCAGTACAGCTTCGGGAAAAAGTAGGATGATCACTAGATGTAATTGACAACACCAAACATTTAAATTCTTATTTTGTATAAAATTTACCACCTCAAGGTCTATCACGAATACATAAGATAATCGAAATCTAATGCTTACAAATTCGAAAAAATATAATAAATGACGTGCATGCTAGAAATTTTTTTTAATTTTTTTCCTAAATTTTAATTTTTATCGAAATTATTAAATTGAAACATACTTTTTTGACTAGAGATTAAACATGTACGTTAAATTGCCAACAAATCTGCGAAAACCGGGTATCGCTATCTTTTATTTATCCGAAGATATCTTAAGAAACATGTAAATGGTAAGAATTTCTTCTATAAATTTAAATTATTCTGCTTCCCCTGAACTGAATTTTGCAAATTTGTCTTAGTAAAAAAGATTTTTCTTGGTCTGTGCTTATTCTGTTCATCAGCGCTAAGGAAATTTAACCATGTAAATTTTGTGATTTTTGAACAGTGCGTGGAATGTTTGGTGGCCAAGAAAATAGACTATTATGGATTTTCCTAAGCCTACTATTAGTGATTCAAATTACTTAATATTTCAGCCGCCACATATGTCGCTAGCAATTCGCAACAATATGCTTTGCAATATGATGAGTGTGCTGTGCATTTCTCCGTAAATGTTCTGAATTTTCTAGACTCTGATAGGTGGATAGAATACCGTTATATCCTGAAATTACTCGAAAGAAAATCAGAAGATAAACTCCATGACCTCTATCGGGCGATAACAGGACATCAACAAGGGCAGTTCACCGGTAGAGTGATATACACGTCTCTTACACATTAGTGTTTTGTTTATGTTGTTTATCTTGCAACCGATAGATGACGTTAGCATTTACACACCTGATCTCTGTAATCGTTCGGAGAACGTCTAGAGATCTGCCTTTGTTGATGTCCAGTTATCGCCCGATAGAGGTCATGGAGTTTATCTTCTGATTTTCTTTCGAGTAATTTCAGGATATAACGGGTACGGGAAATACGTTTGTTGGTTCATATTTTTGTATCACGCACTGATGAGAACAATTAAGTTCGAAACACGTGTCTGTGTGTCAGGATTGAACTTTCAAAACATTTCCTTTTACGGCGTGTGGTTAACGTCAAATTCATGTGCTTGAATTAGGTGTTCCTTTTTCATTGCAACATGTTTGTATTTTAACCGTTCACCGGTAGAGTGATATACACGTCTCTTACACATTAGAATTTTATTTACAACTGTGCAAATTTCTATAAATGCTCTTTTCAACTATTTAAAAGAACTTACCATTTAGATATTCGCAGATAATTATCTAATATTCAAAGATCAAATATTTCATAATTATTGGGTAAGTAATAAATTTTAATTTCTAAATAAGCCTTTATTTATAATTTAACATTGACAAATCACTTATTGAATATTATGAAAACATAATATTTACTATTCGGTTATTATCATTTAAGCTTTTTCATTACGTCTAATTACTTAATCCGTAGTGGGAATGCTTTTACACTTAAAATTATGTCATACGTCTATACCTGTATCTTCTAAAGAGTATTTGGTATTACGGATAAAGGAACGAAATAAAAATACACAGAACGAATCAAACTAAAAAAATTATTAATATAATAAATAGGAGTATTTAGTATATCTTACACATGTAATATAATTAATAACACTATTAGTTAACATAAGTAATTAAACTAAAAAAATATTAATATAATAAATATTTAGTATATCTTAGACATGTTGTGATATAATTAATATACTGTTATTAATTATATATTACTTGTCAAATAACACTATTAGTAAATATAACTAAATAATATAAACACATATTCAAAGAAATACAGTCAAAGCGGTGTTTATGACATGCGATGACCCTGTATATACCGACTGCGAGAAACATGACAGTTTGGCTGACGCGCACTGTACACTCGGTTGATTTAGAATCGACTCAAACTGCCATAAAACCCGTTAAAAGTATGCTTTATTGCGGTCCCCGAATGCAAAGCAGTAATGGTATGGTCAACTGTATGTAAATTACTACGTATGTAAATTACTATCTATGTATATACAATATATTTTTGTATTAAATCCAGTTTCATATGCAAGGGATCATTTATAAATTCCTAAACCGATAATTTCTTAATGCGAGCTTAACATATGTATAGTTAAATCGCTATCGCATACAATTTCACTATAATTCTAAGTATTTATGTAATTAAGAAATTACATGAATAAGAATATGTATGGGGGCAAGACATAAAAGTCTATTATATACATATTAGAGCGGATACAATTCTAATAACGCGGAAAACTTGCGCATATGCATGGCATTATAAATGAAAAAATATTAAAAAAAATTTTTTTCAAAATTTGAAATCGCGCAGAAAGCCTAAAGTTACCAAAAAAGTCAAAATACCAAAAATTCAAAAATTACAAAAAATACATTTTTTGTTGTAATAGTGAAAAAAGTGTTTTTAAGAGTGTCCTTAACGCATACAAAAAATAATTAGACCCATACTTGTTTTACTGAATTAGCGCAAAAGGTCGAAAGTTGCGGGTTGTATCGCAAAAAAAACGATATTTCATGATTTTCGACGATTTTTAAACATGTGCCAAAACACATAAAAGTTTTATTTTTAATATGTAATAGTGTAAAAACCATTCAAAATAGTTTTCCTAATCCAGAAAAAATACTTTCAGACCTGTTATTCCTTAACTGTATTCGTGCAAAAGGTCTAAATTATAGTATAAGTTAAGTTATAGTCCCGTAAAAACGCCGTTTTCCATATCTGATAAGTGTTTATTTAACACATTAGATTTGTAATAAGACTCTAACAACTGATTTCCACATCCACCCTACGCAACCAACCAACCAGGGTGAATTTTATTTACAATATTTACAGTAACTATTTACTTTGTACAATGCATATGTTCGTTGTAGGCAAAAGATTATTTACATAGAAGCCCCTTTGAGTTCTGACTTTTAATTAAATGTGGGCATCAGTTGTCTTGATTTTAAAGTAGCTCTAATATAACCGTCTCGATTTTCACACTTTTTCTGCTGCTTCTGTAACCAGTTTTACATACCGCTCAACTGACTGGGTGTGGCATGGGAATTTGAGGTAGTTAAACGCTGATAGCGCTTTGTCTTTCAACAAAGAAGCAATGTGTTCAGTTGGCATCTTGGAAAGTAGTGGCGGCGGTGTTAACTTGCAGATTGACCAATCAATTAGTTCGGTATAGTCGTTTGCACTAAAATTTATTGAAGGTATTTTGAAGTCTCTTACGTAACCTTCAGCCAATGGCTCAATTCTGGATTTAAGGATCCTCCTGTAGCCCAGTTCTCTAATTTGGTCTCTCGTCCATTATCATAGCCAACATAATATTTTCAGGGCGGCAACCTTGCTCGCAACTTTAGGTCTTTTGCGCGAATTCAGTAAAACAAGAATGGGTCTAATTACTTATTGTATGCATTAAGGCCACTCTTAAAAATACTTTTTTCATTATTACAACAAAAAATGTATTTTTTTTGTAATTTTTGCATTTTTTTTTAATTTAGAGGGATTTTGACATTTTTTGGTAACTTTAGGCCTTCTGCCCGATTTCAAATTTTGAAAAAAATTTTTTTAATATTTTTTCATTTATAATGACGCCTATGCGCAAGTTTACCGTGCTATTAGAATTGTATTGCAGAAAAAACACGTTTTTCGATTCACCCTATTACATATACTTTAGAGAATGAATGTTCGCATGATGGTGCAGAAAATGTCCTTCAGAACCAAGCAATAATTCAAAAGTTTTTTCTGTGTATTAATTTGTTTTCAGTTTGACTGCCTTTTCGTTTACCTTCTCTATTATTTGAAATAAATTGTTATTTGTTTACTGTGTGTTTTGTTATAAATTCTCGAATAAAATCAGTGTTTTCAATGAAACAAACTTAAGATGAACATATTCTTCTATCATTGATTTGTAGCATATTATTAAATTCAGTTAAGTAGGGATAAGAAGAAATACAATAATTATTTTATTTGCGTTTATATGTCATTAATGGTAAAGCAGCGATCTTCCCATTCATTTCACATTACGTAGCTATTTTACCTGCTCATAAGAAAATCGCTTTATTACTACAAACATCCAGTTAAATGTTGAAAGTTGTGTGCGACGTTAGGTCTACGTCGCTTGCCGGGTGAGTCGATTTTAAATCAACCGAGTGTACATGTGTATGTGTTATGTCTGTGTTTAACGTAATATGTTTAAAAGAATTATTTGATAAACTGGATATCGGTATTATTTAACGCGTACTAAGCGTTTCAGAAGATATTGAATAAATGTAAACTTAGAATATGAAAATGTTTCTCAAATCATATTAACAGCTCATATGTATGTACATACATATGATTCAATATCGGAAATATACAGAAAAAATAATTATGATTGAATAATGATCAAGTGTGATAAAAAAATATATATATATATATTTATTTACTCAGCCTCTATACTTTAAAGAGGAGCAGTTATTGTTTAATTATATCCGGTTGCACCGTTATTGTATAGCTAACTCAATTAAAATTTTGTTAGTTAATTGTAATATAAATGATAGCTATTTAATTTTCTTTAAATGCAACAATGACTGCTCTTTGCAAACAACGATTGGAAAGAAGAGAATAAGCTATGAAAGATCGATATCAACTCGAAAGTAAAATCCATTAGTCCGTTCTATTTTATTTTAACCTAACTAAATTGTAAATAATTACTTTTATTCCATCTCCTACGGTGAGGGACTATTGAACCATAAACACATTTGCGATGTAGGCCGCAATAGCCAGAGCGGTATTAAGGAAATGATACATATAGGTAGATGAACATAATAATTATTATTAGAATTTAATTTTAAGATAGTATGACGATGTTTGAGATTACACACTTATGCACCCATATACTTTGTTACGGACAATATAAATAGTTCCGCAAAAAAGATTCATCTGGGAGTTGGGTGGTTGATATCATTCGACAAACACTATTGGGTGGTTGATATCATTCGACGAACATATACAGCGTGTATAAGCTGGGTGAAGTTGCAACATTAGATAGCTTACGAAGAAATCTCAAAGAAAATACAGAAATACAAGCACCTAGAATAACAATATGACGAACGTTAAAGCAAAATGGATTTCGATTTGGAACATTAGATAAACGACAACAAGAATATTTAATTGATATGAAAAAATCCCGAGATGAGGGGCGGTTTATTTGTTACCTAGACGACACCTGGCACGACACTCACGATACCGTAAATAAAGGGTGGATTGATAATTCACAAAAATGTTTATTAGATGCACCTCCATCCAGAGAAAAAAAAAGATTATCATTTTAAACGCTGGTTCTGATAGTGGTTGGGTAGGCCAAGTGTTGCTTTCTGCAAAAAACATAAAAAATTGTAATCTGGACTGAAGGTATGACACCCCAATTATTTGAAGAGTGGTTCCAGAAAAATCTAGTGTCAGTATTACCTGAAAGAAGTGTTATAGTCGTGGATAATGCTTAATACCACACACGACAGGTGAAGACGTTACCAAATTTTAATAGGAAACCTGAAATATTGGAGTTTTTGCAACAAAATGACCTTTATTATGAAAATAGGTACAGGTTCGACACCCAAAAAACGACCTACAGGGAATTTAAAGAGAATTTTAGTAGCACTTTGGTGGAAATGCAGATGAGAAACTCGCCGATATCAGTTTTGTATAAGATAGAATAGGATAGCAATATCGGCGGAAGAATGCTTGTGTGTTATAATCAGATGGAACTGAATGCCATTCCTTTATACCTTATTTTGTAAAGTTCAAATAGATTGTCTGGAAATTATCGCTGTGTTTAGCGTGAGTAATTCAGTTTAGCCGACGCGTGGGCTTTCAATATTTTGTAAACACACGTATTTAATACAATACAATGTGTATGTTTACATAAGAAAAAAAAGGAGTAAAAGTGAATTTAAACATTTTATATCAATTATAAATGTCTGCAACTAATAATTAAGGTATTGATGTTACATCGCATGAAAAGGATTTTCATTCTTTTGTTGTTTTTAATAAGTTTTTACATTAATTCAAGCCTGATGCGATAAGTAAATGTAAATTTGCTAGAAATGTTCGTCATGAAAGTCGTTATGAGAACATCGAGTTTATCCAAATACGGAAAAATGCGTTAAGAAAAAGTTATTTGATTCTAAATACATACATAAGATGTCTCTAACTTCGATGCAAAAATAGGCATAGAGATTAAAATTTAGAAAAAGTACATTTAATTCGTCCAATAACATTTCGTAAAAGAACTAGTTATTGTATCTGTAAATATGCAACAGAATCAATATGTAGGTATTGAAACATATACAGTACAGATAAGAAAAGCTTAAATGTCGAGTATTTATTCTGTAATACGTTAATTATGAACAAAGTTACAAGCATTGAAGTACGCATGAAAAAATTCACTTCTCTTTTGTGGTGAAAGATGAATTAAATGTTTATCGCTAAAAGAAACATTACAATTTGATAATCCAAAATTTCAATTGATTGGTTTCAAAGTTATGAATTCTTTACTGTAGGAAATCGAGGCGAAAATTGGGTGCAAACCGTCTGTAACGCGAGTCACTGTCAATGTGTTTTGAAAGCTCATCAAAATTTTTACTTTTCGAAAAAAAGGTTTAAAATTTATCTGAAAATTGAATACCAACAATGGATGAATGAAGAATGGTCGGAAAGAAATTCCAGCAATAATACATTTCTTCTCAAACAAGCTGATGTTTCTGGAACTGCAATATAACATTTAACGTGTGACATACTTGTAGTGTATGTATATTACCAAAAATAAATTAGTACTATTACTATCAAATCATCATCTTTCTTTTAGTGATATAAACTCAATTCAACTTTCACCACAAAAGAGACGCATTTATAAATATGTATATCAAAGTGTATTTATCAATGCATTTACAACACAGAGTTTTTTGCTTATTGGCTGAAAAATTGTCTAATCAATTATATTTCTCGTTTACGTAAAAAGGTATACAACTTATTTTCACTGCAAAATCATCAAAAAAGACTAATTGACCGTCGCGTATGCAGCTGGCTTATACGACAATAATTCATACTCTTTTGTATTCAAATGTTTACATATTAAAAATCCTATATTTAAATAAAATTTATCGTATTGCTTGCCTTAACTTACAAACACATCTACTTTTGATTTTATCCTTAACATTTATATAGGTTTAAGGAATACATATGATTTTTACCGACACATGACGAATTAAACACGGAAGATTTTTACATCGCCAGAAACAAAATAAAAACTTAAACGCGGAGAAGATACTTGTGCCATGAATAGACCATTCATGCATATAGACTGATATAGACGATATATTATTCTCTACACAATATTATCCCAATGAATAAATGTACTAGCTTGCATTTTACGCTCGGCTTACATTCATAAACGGGTCCATCCATATTTCCACCACGGTTAAAGGTGTTGACTTTTTGGGTGTCTCCACTGTACACAAAAAATCAATTACTAGAAGTGTTTAAAACAAAAATTTTGCAAAAGGAATATGTTGTTGATAATATGGCCATCGCCGCAGGACATATAGTTTTACGTTTGCCGCCATATTACTGTATACTTAATCCGATTGAATTAATTTGGAGTCAATTGAGAGAATATGTTCGCCGCACTAATGATCGTCGCAAATTTAATGAAGTAGTTTTAAATCGACATGATACATATATGTATGTATATATTGCCTGTCAACAAATAAATAGCGCAAGTACAATCGAGCAGAACGAAAATGAGAAAATCTGCAATGTTACTAGACTTTAAAGCTCGACACTTTAGAGTCTAGGTATGCTACAGATTTTCTCAATTTAGTTCTCCTCGCTACTACAATCTCCCTCTACTCTGAGTACAAATTCACGTATACATGCGCTGTTCTATAGTTGACGTAACAGATAATCAATCTGTATATTAATTATTGTATTTCGAAATTTGGAATTTTACGAATATTACTAAATACGTCCCTGTGAAAGTACTGCCCAGAGCAACTAAATCGCCTTTACACTATTGTCAGCTTATCGCACTCATAACTCAGAGGTTTACATAAATGTGTATACCTGCTCATTAGTCTGATTAAAATACAATAGGGGGACTATACAATGATGTACTTACTTATCTGTTTAGCAAAGCATTTATTTGTTCAATGAGAATATATTTTAATTTTAAAAAACATTTACAATCTTTAAAGTCAATTGTTCCGCTTTCCGTTATATAAGTATTTATTTAAGTTTGAGGTAGTAGAGGTATGTAACTTTGAAAATAATCATTTTGCCAAGTATATTTCAAATTAACTTACAATGATTGATAATTATATATATATAATAATTTTATTTCAGTATATTTATTATCGACTATCTTTTTAGATAGATAAAAGTGCTAGGAATACCTACAACTAAATTCGAATTACATGTATTACCAACTTCATGTATGTACCGTATCCATTGCTCAATCAGTAATAAGGAAACTATAACCGTGCAACATTCAAATGACCCTTCCAGCTGATTGTTTTCTTTTGTTATTAAGTATATCACCTGTAATATGAAGGTTATTATAATTTTTGTATATATTTTGAAAACGATAGCTAAACAAATTAGAAATGATACTAACGTAACTCGCAATTAGTACAATAGCTTCAGTGCTACGTCAGTGGATCGCCTTTCATATAAATCCTTTCTTTCTATATTAAAATCGATCTTGGAAATTTCTAGTCGAGAATAAGCTATCTAAACTTTTCCATTGTTCAAAAGTCTCCTTCAACAAATATATCCATAAAAGTCATCTACCTTGAATACTAGAATGCCAGACTGAATAGCGGTCTGTATGAAAGCCATTCGCGGAACCACTAAACTCGGTCATTAAAACAATTATGCTGGAACACTAAACTTCCGAAATACTTTTCTTGAACCACAAATTGCGGAGAAAACATTAATGACTTCGAAACTTTACGGCACTCATTATATATATGTATGTACATATATTTTTAATACAGTTTTAATTAAGTAAAAGTACACATTTCGAAATATGAACATGAAATACGTGTATAAAAATGAACTCTCTATATAAACACAATTAATTAACGCAACTAGGAAAACTCGTTAACCCAGAAGTTCAAATTTCCCAAAAATTAGACGAAAAATTATTTTCGGAAAAGCGCAGGGAAATCGTACGTGATAAGCGCACGAACATACAATTCTTGGATATGTTTTGTATCACGACGTTGTAATGTTTGTTTAGTTTCTTTGAGAAAATAAATTTACAAAAGTTATACTGTAGCATTTGTTATTTATAGTTTCCCATTTAAAAGGCCAGGTTAACTTTCAATTATTATAGAGAAAAGAAAGACATTTTAAAATGTATGCAAATATGGATCCTGCTAAATATAAAATGAAAAGTGTGCCCAAATTTGAGAACTTTTCTTTAACCAATAAAATTACTCGGGATACCTATGAAAAATTTCTTGAAGATGAAATATAAAAGGTTGGTAAGGTAAGTGAATGAAAACACATACGAAAACAATGTTTGTATTAAGTTTCCACGGTAATGTGGAATAGTTATGTCAATATATCAATCGAACTGAAAGTGAATCAAGGACTTGCTTTACAATTGATTCTAGACGAGGAAGACTAGACGACTTAACTATTTAGTAGTAATTCTAATTCGTTTATTTCAAATGAGTTTATTGTAATAATATACGGTGTCATTTAAATTACCTTGTCTTCTAATCAGGGGAGCGAAATCGTAATAAGTACATTCCATCTTGTCTAAAAATAATAACGTTCAAATTCCACATTTACTCACAGATATACGGACGTCTCGACAAACTTATTACTTAATCTTATATACCAGTCCCTACCAAGTTATTATCTATATTGACACAGATCAAGTCCTGCCGCTAGAGGTCGTTTATTGATCTTGCGTCAAATATGATATCAGGAGTAATATGAAAGGTTCCATTTACTCTTAAGAGATAACTTCATACATATATATCGTCTAAAAGTTTTACTTTATTCATCATGTGCCAATGTGAGTAGAAATGAAGAGAACTTGAAACAAGAACAATTCAAATGTTCACAAAATTATAAATTGCATTTTATATTAAAACATAAATTGCAAAAATGTTAAATCTGGTATTCCACGTATCTACTAGTAACTAAATAGTATTGTTCAAGTTATATAAAGAATATAGCTAAAATTTATAGTATTCTAACAAGATAATATTATGCGTAGCTAAAACAATTTACTAGCGAATCTATTAGATATTATTTCTTATTGTTAACCTTTGATCACATAGTCTAACGTTAACAAAATATTTCTTGATTGCATTGTGACAACAATAACGTATCATAGTTACGATTACTTAGTAATAATTGTAGGATAAGACTAGAAACGGCCATATACCAGTCCAAAATAAACAACAAGTATGCCAAATATTGTTTTCAATTCTAGCCAGGTAAACACATGAGAAAACATATAAAAAAGAAACATCAAAATCTCATCAAATAACTGTAGTCAAACGTATTCACAGTATTATTTGTTTTTTTTTGCTTTGCGTTTTCCTGATTAATTATCATCATTTACGTGGAAAAAACCATCAGGCACTAATGTACAATTGATGGACTCGTAGGAACTGATTTATGAGAACGTTTATACTCGAAGTTTAATACATCTATGTATTTACTAACGATTACTATCATTTTTTAGAAAGAATAATAATAAATAATTAACAAATGGCTGAAAAGCTTGTGGGTGGGTATTAAAACGGTCATGTACTATATCATGTATTATGGGATGGATCGTATGTTTATACTATTTAAGCAGCTTATTGCTTGCAAATTGGATCCTAAAATCAGTTAACTTGTATGTACCTTTCGTTAATTCGAAGGTGTATTTTTATTACAGAATCTCTGTAACCGCCAGATTTCAAACTGCTGCTGCGGATTCAGTGTAACCCAAACCCTTCACGGATAAAGAAAACAAATAAATATTTCCTGATATTTTATTAACTTTTCTTGTATTATTTGTTCGCAATACTGGGTTGTACTTAATTATCATTTAGATTGGATTGCTACTCCGTTTCACCAAAGGAATAATTAATATTCTACTTTAATAAACATAATGGAGGAAATATTAAAAAATAAACAATATACTGTGTAGTTTGTACTAGCTATGATCTTTCTAAGGCGTTTGGTTCTAAGGCTTTTTTAATTAAGCTTCAAGTTTTATTAAAAAAAAGTTGTTACTACAATATTACGACTTATGCCCGAAATACACGAGGCTAGTTTTCCCAGCTAGGATAGCAAGCTAGTTGAGTTAGATAACTGTCCTGGCTTGGTGCTCTCGCTTGGAAGTGCTGTTTACATGATGGCAGTAATTTTAAGGCAGCCGAGCCAATAGGTTGCCGGTACAACTCATCTGAGTAAAATGACTACTACTAGCTTCCCCGGCCACACGAAGCTAAACACAAGCCAGGACAATGAAATTAGTAGTGGGGGAAGCTTACTAGCTTTAAAAATAGAACGGCAACCTATTAAACTATCCTGGCTGTAAGTCATTGGATGAATTTGTCTGAATCACTGCTATCCAGACTCGGATCGGCGTTCATCCTATAGCGTCGACCCTTAAAACTCTGCGGCTGCGGCTGGCGAAGATAGTAGGGGAGGACAAAACTCGGTTCGCCAAAAAGTAGTCCGCCCGCTGGTTGTCTGGTTGGGGAAACCTCTGGTTTCATCCTAAAACAACTCGGTGACTCTGGGATCCTACGGTTTCACTGTAGCTGCCGCGGATACTTGATCGCCGGAGGGGCGAAAGAGTTGGCGCGGTTGGCATTTTGGGGTAGGGCTTTTGCCCGGCCGTCCCCGTAGTTCAGGCTTAATTCACGGGCGGGCTGGTTGTACCTCACTGCCAGATTCCGTTTCCCACGCTTGGCCGATAGTAGCCATCCGCAAGAAGGCCTAGGCCCCGTGGGGTTAGATGTGAGGTAGGAGTTCGCTAAAGCGTCTCCAACGGTGACCCGTCCAACGTTGACAAGAAAACTTGTCTAACATGGGTAGCACGGGGGAGAGGAGCCCACCGGTTCGCCGGGCTTCTCCGCGAGGTGTCGGTGTTGTGCGGGCAACTGGTTTCGTGCCTCTTTGTCCTGAGGAGTGTGTGCATTTCCGTGACGCCGCATACCTTTCGGTCGGTCGGCAGCTGGGTGCCCCTTGGGGTTCAGCAACCACATTCGTGCTATCCAGACGTTTATAATAGATGAAGATTAAACTTCTGTCTTCGAGCTAGCATTAGAAGTCATCAGTTACATTCAGTCATTAACAATTTTGGAGCTCCTCTACTAGCTAATGTATGTATGTAGATCAATTACTCTGCGTGCTAATCATACTAATATTTCAAGCAATACCATGGTTGGTAATGGTAAATTTATCGTAAGGTTTGACAGTAGTCCACGTTAAACCGTTAAGAAAAGATCTTTCTTTTTATCCCAGCAGCATAATTAAAAAAATTTATATATATATATATATAAACCAGCGACGACAACGACTGCAATTGCTATTAAGTTGAAACTACATGCTGTCGTCGCTGGTTTATATATATATATAATTTTTTTAATTATGCTGCTGCTGTCACTACTGGGATAAATTATTTGTAATGCAATTCAAATGTGTGTATGGATTTCTTCTTGTTATCTAAGCTTGTTAATAACACATGTTTTAAATCTCCTTTGCCTCCTAGATAATTTTTAAACAGTCCAAACATGTAAAAAGTTAACGGAGTCAAGGCCGGAATACACATGTCATGAGAGTTTTCCTGTCCAATTTGTTCAAAAAATCTATAGTAATCTTAATCATATCTAATGAGGTATTGCTTTATTGAAGGATTAGTCAATTTTGTTCCTTTGTTTCCAACAGGTTGACAAACTTTGACAAAGACGCTACAGTAACATACGAGCGTCATCACCTTGCTAATGGAGGAAAGCAAGTTGAATTTTTTCTGTGGAGGCGAACTCAAATGTTTCCACTCCATACTTTGACTTTTGGATTCAGCGGTATAGCGAATAAACCTATACGTTTTATTGTACGCTACAATACATTCCAAAAATATCTGTACTGAAATGTGGAATTAATTGAGTCAGTTTCTAAGCCTCAGCAAGTTACTGTTGCACCTATTGAGATAATATTTTCGTCAAGCTTATGTGTTTATGGATGATCTTTGCTACCAATACAGTACTAAAATTAGTCTTTTTACTATTTCCAAAATAGTAATTCGTCGATTCTGGTTAATCATCGACTTTTATTCTGTTGGAACCACTTCTTTCTGGATTATCATTTCTTGAACCCAGAAATATTTGCGACGTTTTTTTTACAAATTATATACGTATATATTAAACGTTTGAAATTAATATCTGTGATACGCACAATATAAATATATATTAAATGCCAACGTTTGCTAATGGCTAAATGAGAATGTTTAATTTACTATTATATTACAAGAAAAATAAACATCTACAGCAGAGACATTTTGATAAAAATAAATGTTTACAATATATGGAGCATACATATGGAAAACATGACGTATAACTAAACGTTTAATATACCAGTGAGTGTTGCTTGAGATTGTAATTAACGTGCTGCAACCGAGTCAATAGGTTAACATGGTTGGTATCATATTAAAACAATTAACACCTTAGGTAACGCAAACAAATAAATACCGAAAAAACTTACAGTATATTTTAATTCCAGTTCCTTGTTTTTTCCTCACGATAATATCTTATCAATACCTCTATCGATTTGTACACTTTTCAGTGTCACTTTTAACTGTAGTTTAAATTAGAATCAACATATCAATAGATTAGTTATATATATAAGATGGATATAAGTGCAATCTGTATTCCATTCTACAGTGACAAAAAAAATTCTTATATTTACAAATACCAACTTTTTTACAACTTTTGCATTCGGTTCAACATTACATTGTAGGATACTATTCATTACAAAGCCGCGGGTAAATACTATTACTAAATATGTATACTAATTTGTTTAATAATTTATTTTTCATAACAATATACATTACAAATATCTATGTTATACGATATGTTATATGTATTGCAGTTCCAAAAACTTCAGCTTGTATACTAAAAAATGTATTGCTCCTGGAATTTATTTCTGGCAATTTTTGATTCATCCATTTATACTACCCATTCTTTCAATTTTCAACTTTTTTGTAGCATTTTCTCGAAAAAAAATTAGATGAGTTTTCAAAATACAGTGATAGCTGTGTAAAATAATAATCGATATGTTTTATATCTTCATCATGTTGATTGCGCATAATATCATGAAAATTGTGTGATCTGAATCTAAAAACAGAAATTAATTTTGTGTGTACCATTGCTTTATTCATTACACTTCACGTTAGTAACGTACCACCCACATATTTCAATGTTATTTTGGTTTGTAGTATGTATGTATGTATATAGATGAAACAGCCGTCCTATAGTCACAGAATAACTATTCGGGAATAGAGAAGATCAGGGATGTATTAGTAGATAGTTAATCGCCTTCACTGAAAACTCACAATGTATTATGTTTAATATATGTGTGTTTACTAAGGCTATAGTTATTTTTAATTTATTCTAAATTTCTATAAAATCTTATCGCCGGTGGTGTAGTGTTCGTTCCTGCAAAAACAATACGACATTAACAGAGGGATATAGCTTCTTCCTGTACCCTAAAAATGATAAACTGTAATTGTTTTGTTACGTTGGACAACTATTTCAATTTTTGGTCTTTTCCAGTGCTTTGGAATGGCTAAAAATATGTAAGCGTGAAGATTGGTTAGAAAGAGGTATTAATTGGAGAGCTATAGAATACCTATCTATGTGGAAAACATTTTGAAGATAGAATGTTTTTAAATTTCACGAAAAATCGTTTGAAACCGCATGCTAAACCAACATTATTTATTTGTGATCCACTGAAACCATTAACAGCTATAAAATTAGGTGTGAATTATAAATAATAACTGTTGAGCAATTTATGCTTAATGTTACTGAGCGATGAAAGTATACCAATTTATTGTGTAATATTACAGTCGATGCATCACTGACAAAGTGTATTGTAGAGATGGATGGGACTGTACCTATTAGAGCACTTGTAACTCCTTTTCACCTTCAACTTATAATGTTTTCAGATTGTTGTAATAAATATGTTACGTAAATAGCCTTTGTTTTATTGTAAAGAACTAAGAATTCTCAAGTGTGCATTATAAGTTCAAGTAGTTTTCATCTATCCGTTCTTACAAGTTACGATAGTTATAATATCCACGTACATATGTAAATACATATGAATTTACTAATTCATATTCCTTTTTCTTTCGCTTATTCTTAATTTGAAATACAAAGCAGTTAAATGCAATGCGTTGGACATTGGACGTTAAAAAAACTAAAAATTGTTTCGTATATTTGCCTATAAAAAAATTGAATACACCATTTTTATTTAACTGTCAACTATCAAAACATAAACATTGTGAGTTTACAATATGGCGGATTCGAATACAATGAATTCAAGGTCCTCAAACGACGCACCCTCGATAACAATAGAAAAATCAGCTGTTGTCCTTTCTGGTTATTCTGTGCCTATAGTCGGGGCATCGTATATCGGAACTATTCGGGAATAGAGAAGTAGGGATGTATTAGTAGATAGCACGGGCATTTCGTTCAAATTTGAAATTTTGGGCAAGATGTGCGCGCTATCTTTGATTCATATGGAGTACTAAATATTGTATTGTTGCCAAATCTTTGTAAGCTTTGTATCTAAAGGGATGATAATCAAACATCAAAGAAGGTTTTAATATGAAGAATGAGAAAGTTTTTAGCGTTATTGTGACAAAAACGTTTTTTATTGTTCTTATTAACAAGAAATCTGAATAAATATAGTTAGCTATAAAAGTGTGCGATATGGCAACAGTGCATGGTAACGAAAATATCTACAAATTAGTAGTATTTACAAATTATTTTGTGAGGTTATATCAGTTATAAAGAAAACAGTAACAAGTTTTGGGTAAGTTTTATTATTCTTACTTGTTGTTTTATTTTATTAATTGTTGCTGGAGTAATAATAATTCATTGTAATAATTAGGTAAAAATTTATTTTTAAGTCTTTTTCAAGTGTACACAAATACAAATGTAAAATTCCAGGTTGCGAAAGTCGATATTTCAATATTTTAGACATTTTTGCACCCTCCCTTCTAATGATAGAAAACAGGTATGGTTAAACTCTATTCAAAGTTCTAAGTTATGCAGATTTAGGCTCCAATCATAGACTTGTTGTGTTACTTGTAAATCAGAATACTTAAAATTGTAGTATGAAAGGCTTGAAAAAATTGAGCACTATCAATTTGAAAGTTACGTAAGTTTAAGTAGCACACCGTACTTAAAACTTACCTACAGTACTGTCATAAAATCACTACCAGTGAAAGTGAGTTGGATTCATATTCTTCGAGGTTTTATTTTCTTGTGCAATAAACTGGACACTTGCAAACAAGATCATTAATCAAGATCGCTTAGAGAATCTGCTTGGTGTATTATGTCAGTGTTACGGTCTTAATACAAATCCAAATTTTCATCAATTTATTGCCAATTTTAAAACTTGTATTTTAAATAATTTTGTGTCTTCTCATTCTATCGGATTCAATTGTGAGCAAGATAGTGGACATATCTCATCTACAATCATTTATGACTTCTATTGAACCTGAACGTGGTAGAAATAGTACGTTCAATAAGAATGAATTAGAAGATTCTTCTCTAAATGTTCCAAGTAATGATAAAAATGATTTAAATTATCAAGTTGTCACCTTATGTACATACATATGTGAATTCTTTCTAAGAAAGCTTAATTTACCTGAAGGTGAGGTTTGTAAATCTTCTTTATTTTCTGCTAATGTAGAACTCCATCATACTTTTAGTTTTCTTTATCCCACTCTTAGTTTGGTATTACATATTAATAACATTTACGATAGAATGGTTGTGTTGTTGAAATCGTTTGATCATGTAAATTCTATTCAGAAAAAAATGTTGGTAACTTTGCAACTTTCATGGTACACTTGTGTTAACAGCGGTCAGCCTTTAGTTCAAGAACAATTATTAAATATATCTATGAGTTTAATTATCAGGAAATTTCATGATGATATTTGTCGGTCTTCTAATGATAGATCCAAGAATCGAAACTCGAGAAAGGTTAGGCGGCTTATGCATGTCTAAGACACAAATTAAGTTATTCAATTAATTTTTATTTATATGCACGTAAATACGTGTCTGTGATTTCTATATTTATAGATATATCGCACTGATGAGATCAAATAAGATCGAAACACGCATTTAGAGCATATTTAGTACCAAAAGAAAATATTGTAGTAATTTAAAAATGCCGCCATCGTGATTGTTTACGAATTTAGTACGCCATATGCCCGTCAGAGTGTGCTAGCGTAAGGGTCCAATTTTTAACGTGGAATGCGTCACTCTTATATGATATGCTCCTTGGTAGATAGTTAGATGCACGCTTCACTCGAGACCGCACGGTTGTATTCTGTTCAATACATATGCACAATACAATAATTGTTTGCGTATTCTCAAAATTTCTATAAACTTTCTAAACTAAACAGAAGTTTGTGGTGAAAATATAGATGATGAACTCGTCACAAACAGGAGAAGCAATTACACACGTAACGAAAACAATAATTTCTGTTCATAAGTAAATAAATTAAATGGCCCAATTATGTTGTTATGTAATAGGCCAGCCCAAACATTTAATTTTGCAGAGTATTGTGTTCGAGCGTCATAAGTACAAGATCTCTTTTCTTGTGACCAATACCTTGCAACACTTGGGCTGTGTCGACCATGTAAAGCGAACGAAGATTCGTCTGTAAATACAAGTTTTACACGGATTTAAACAGCCATACATTTCAAAGTTATTGATTATATGACGAACTGTTTCAAAACAAATAGTTTGTTGGAACTCATCGTTAAATAGGCGTACAATATCTCTTATTGAGTAATCACGATGATGTTGTTTTGTAACATATTTCTTTCGTTGAAGGGTAAAAATGTCCATAATGAATTACAAAACAATCAGCATCAGTAATAGTAACAATAATAATCGTATATGTACGATAGCATGAATTACTTTATCTCGCTAATACAATACAACTGTGCGCTGTCGAGTTAAGTCTACTAATGCATCCCTACTTCTCTACTCCCGAATGCTTCCGACATACGATGCCTCGACTATAGAGCGGCTGTTTGATCTGTATATTATATTGTAGGTATAATACTAAATTCATTCTATTCATTGCTTCTTTTTATAACATATGGATTTCCTTTCAGAGAAATTTTACCGGTTGTATGTATATATAGCTCTATGGGTCGTATAATGAAAACACATTTTAATTACAGACAATGCTGTTACAAAACCCAGTGTTAAAATTACATAAACATTTATTACGTCCTTTTTAATCGAATCTCTCGTATATACCCTCTTTGATGATTCCTTTGTAAAATATAATAGGAGCAACGTGTATAAAAAACAGCAGTATATCTAAATTGATGGAAGTAAATTGACTCACCCTGTTCGTTAACGGGCGTTCCGACGCGTACAAGGCTTTGCGGCAGCACCAAGTTGGTGTGGTGCGTAGACACAGCAGTACACTTTCCTAATGGGTAACGCTTCCTCCTGCCGGAGAGCTGCCATGTTTTTCCATTATCCCACATCGCACAATACTCACGCAACCTTTTTTCATCGAGTAGATATCCAACAAGCCGTTTTTCCACCTTCTGAAGATATACTCGCTTTCAGAACAACTTCAGTAGCATCCTATACGTATCTGAAATATTAAAATTACCGTTCTCTCTTACACAAACGATTAATTGTACGAAACGTGCTCGAATCGTCTGGCGTTCAGATATGAAACGACGTGCACAGTCTTTTACAGCGAGATTCAGCAGAAAAATTGGGCAAATTACGTGCCGCATAATGTTATTATAAAGTAATTATCTTTGATATCATGCTGACGCGTTTATTAACGCAAGGGTAATTTTCGGGTAAAAAACAACATAGATTAACAATTTCCGTTTAATATCTAAATCAGCAGTTATTTTTGTAATAAAATTGGTATTTATATATTATACTGTCTCTAACGTGTTAAACAAAAGAAAAGAATAAAAAAATATTGGCCACGAATAAACATATACGTCAACGAAAATTTGTAACTTTTTATTTAAAGTAGTAGCAGCTGAGAAGTTACTCATTAATTGCGTTATACATCCTACAAAAGAAAAACGTCTCAACTAGGAAACTGAAAATTGAGTAATTGACAGATACCGGTAATTATTAAAGGTAAATTTAGAAAAAGTGAGTCATGTTTTTTAAATACAGGAAGTGAATATCTCTTAAATCTGAATATCTGTCCAATATTGATTGCTCATACTTTGAAACTTCATAAAATGCCTCCTTACGAGGAAATCGTAGTACAAGTCTTTCACCCTCAATTAAAAACAGTTGAATTCTGTGAAACTATTTTATTGTTTACGATTTACGATGGTACTTTGCATAAACAGAAATATTTAGAACTTTCAATAAGACCAGTTACAAATTGTCTGCATACTCTACGTTCAAACGTAATTCCAAACTATTGGTACAAGCTGTATGGTGCAGCTGCCCACAATGCTAGTTAAGTTTATCGACAGTTGACAGAAATGTTCAAAAATTTTGGTTCCAATTGACCTTGGAAGTGACCTCCTCGATTTATATTTGGGAGCGTATAAAATGTGTTTCAATATACCTACTGATAACAGGCAGGACCATTTAAATTGATTGAAAATAGCTTTTCAGCGATTAAACCGAAACGAAATAAGAACGGCAGCTACAAGGAAAAGGAAGTAAGAATTATAAAGCGTCTTAATTAGAATGGAGATCATATAGAAAATGTATAGTTTTCTTCATTTAGTTTGTCTATTGTGTTAACTTTTTTGTTTTATTTGTCATTAGAATCATTTTTTATTGTATCAATGGTCACATCCAGCAAAAGCTAATAGTTCGTGGTGGTTACATAGCACTCCACTCAGATTGGTTAAAATTTAATTAATTAATTAAAATACCAATTATACTACGGTGCTACGTTGCCACTCTCATCTATTGACTTCTGTTGGATGCGGTCAATAACAAACATTACATTAATGTTGTTAAAGTAACCTGTTTTCAAGTGCGCATAACTTCTGTAGCTAGACATGTCGTCATATATAGGGTGTTGTATTTTAAAGAAATGCCCTTAATTTAGAAGCTTGCTGTATAACTTGTAGTGAGTTTCGAAACACACGTTACCACTTCTATGATTTTACTTGCTTTAAAATATGGAGGTTTAACATCTAAATAATAATGAAAAAAGGTCAATCAAATCACTCTACACAAGGCAAAATAACTCAAACCTTAAGAACAAATTCAAAACCTACTTCGAATTTGCACATGTTAGACGATTAGACCTCCTATCTATTATTAGATTAGATTAGATTAGATTAGACCTCCTATCTAGTATTACTATTATAGTGTACGCCAACGCTCCATAAATCTCACTTGCTCCTACTGTTATAACTAAATTCGGCAAAGCCACGGGGTAGAATCTCTTATGGCAAAGTTGGGGCAAGCATGAGTAGTACATGACTAAGCCTACGAGATGTCGCTGGGAGTAGTACGCAGTAAGTGCGCAGGTGCCACAGGATTCGTTGCACGCTGTTTTGAGGGACATCTGTTTACTCGCCATTATTGTTTTTGTTGTTATGGGTCGTAGATATCTTTTCGTAGTGCTAGTGTGTGATTTGAATGAATAGCTGTAATTCTTTTCGCTTTATCTAATATTTTCATAGCATTTGGGTAACACAATAACTATTTCTATATCTTCATAGTAGTCTAAGAGCCCGTGAACGCCAGACGTACGTCATAGTATAAAAGCTGAATTTTTTTCTGTGTGAAGACACAATAGTAGGTAACAACGATTGGCTACTATGAACTTCGAGTCGTGGGCCCTTCGACAGGTAACAGGTAGCAAATGTGTGAAAAATCGCTTCTTAATTACGTCATAGTATAAAAGCTGAAAATTTGATATGTTGTAGGGATAATTATAACAAACCACCATTCCCATTGCCAGACACTTTGCGTGGGCCCTTCCCTCCGCCAGACACCCTTGAAGTTCATTATGACGTAATTGAACTTACGTCATAGTATAAAAGCTGAAATTGAAATATGTTACTTGAGCAACTATTTGAAGATGTTCCCCAAGTAGCCAGACACTTTCCATTGTCCTAAAGCTGTGCCAGACACAGTTAAAAATAGACTCAAGATTTCATTGTATTTGATTTTCTAGAAGAACGGTAGGTCGTACAGACAAATTTTATCAATAAAAATTGTAGAGAACAAATATATCTACAATTTATCTCCTAGAAACCTTGAGCTACGACCAAAATTGCACGAACTAGAGGGCGCTGGAATTTCTAAAAATCACTTTTTTCGTTTTCTTCACGTTAAAACATCATTTTTGAGGTATGACTTGAATGAGAAAGTTGTAGAGCTAAAGAATATCTACAAAATCGTTTATACACTTTTTTCTCATACGATGCACCATTATAGAGATACCGCGTTTTTATTTATTTTTTCATTCTTTCCATGTATCATCGGTGGTTTTTCGTGAGTATCGACTGAATAATAAAGAATATAATAAGAAAATAGTATTTGCAGTTCCAATTACGAAAGGTTTCAACTTATGTCGTCTCGAAGCATTAGTACATGCGCCAAATGTCACTCTTGCTTTTTCAGTTTTTCGACCCGAGCAATTATTTTTTATGATAAAAACAACTGTTCCACGTCGAGCGATGTTATACTTGCAAATTTAAAGTAATCTTTGTGACAACTTGGTGGATCTCTCAACGCTCCGTCACAAATTTGTCTTAGCATGAGAAAATCTAAATCATTGTCAAAACACTTTCAAATAATACATAACCACAATTTTTTATCTTTCAATTTTGCTTTAATTCTTCTTTCAACATAATCACAAGCAGATGGCACAACGTTTCTTATCGATGTCCGACTTGGTAATGTATCATCCGAATACTTGCTCCAGAAGGAGACAAATGTTTCTCGGTCTAGTAAAGTGAACAGTAGATTACATGGAATAAAACAAACACCTATATTACCTAAATGTTGATTCTTCGCTGTATCGTTTGCCACGGATTGCAGAACAGTGTTTTATACTTTTTAAGTGGCGTTCACAATTCCACCTGCTGGTACATGTCAAGTAGTTATCGCACCTTACACATTATACATACTCGCTATTATGTGTTCTAGTTTCTTCGAAATACGCCGTTTCCGAAACATACCTAAATGCGACATTTTCTAAGTATGTGTGCACTGATAAGCACTTACAACGACCAGTGAAATAATACTGAACAAGTATGCTTTGATACGGACGCTCGAGTTTCCCCACGCAGTTCGGTAATGAAAAATCTATGACAAATGAAACAAACGCAACAAATGTGCTTATTTAGTACACGTCTTTAATATGAAAAGTTTTAAATGGTTATGAATATTTAATTTATATTTCTAATGTAATATTGTGTATACAATTACATATAAAGCAAAAGTAGATAAAACATGTTAATATAAACGATGTACATTTATTTGTTTCATTACGCAATGCAAATAATACAGGTATTTATACAAAATGAATTTGACAAACTTAAATTTTGCAATTACTGAAAAGACTTCAAGGGAAATAATGACTGTTGTAGGGCCCTGAAACTAATCTGACTAATAACTGTGACATACATAACATTAATGAGAGTAATAACTGAAAAACAGTTAGGGAAAGGTATGCACATACATACATATATGGAAGCATTATATTGTGTATACAATTTTATGTAGATTTTATACTGTTGTAATTAAAATAACAAAGTGGATACGTGTTTCCTGTACTTTCAGGTGTGGTACTGAAAATATATTGGTTAAATAGAAACAAAAAATCCCTGATATTTAAAACTTGTAATTTCTATATCCAAATTCATGAATTATGCAATATTCCGTCTTAGTTGGATAGTTGGTATTATTCATTCTGTAGTTTCCATGAACGAGCTCTTTTTGCAGTTGCTTTCATATGCACATTTTGTATCTATCCCTTGTAACCACATTGTAACTTCATTATTCACAAAGCAATTTACATATTTCTTTCTGTTCCCATTAATTTTTTTCAGGCAGTATAATTTAATTACCTTAGTTTGTCTTTGTTTTAATAATTTCCGCAGTAGAAACCAGATTAGATTTCAGATGACACCACTAAACCGAAATAGCTATACGAACAATATAACACCTACAGGTTTTAATTTGTATTTTCCACGTATTGTAAGTATATATGTACGTGGCATTTTACGCTGTGTTGCTTATCGGGAATCAAATTACTTTAGTCACGAATGGACGTTCATTTTCGGCCGAAAAATTTATTGATGATGAAATTTCATGAAAACATAATCTTCGATTACATTAAACTGTATATATAACTGTATTTTTATACATTTTCCTAGTTTGGAATATATTACGAGACAAATTAATTTGCATCCTTTACACGCATATTCAGTAAAATATAATATGTGAGTATACAGAGTGTCTCAGCGAGACCGTTCATTAGAAGTTTATGGCGTTCTTGTCAAAATATAAATTTGAAAATTTAGAATTATATATAGTCGATTATGTTCTCTTCGATGAAAATATTATTAGATTTCTAGCGCTTCTGGTTATACCGGAAGTCGCCACCTACTTCATTACTTTAATGGAACACCCTGTGTATTTTTACACATTTGGGTTCACCTATTTTTAAGCTTTATGAATATCTTTACTTTTTGCGATTTGATTCGGGCGTTTTGTAGTTATTCCAATTTTTCTGAAAAAATTTGCTCTAGCAGACATTTATTCAAAAAATCAGAGGACACTCGATTTTTCGGATATCATTTTAAAATTCGTAATATACTTAAACAACACGTTGCAGTATAATTTGATCTCGTTGTCCTTTCGTACTGCCACTCTAGGAGGGGATCTGTCAAGGTCGAAGATGGCCAACCGGCTAATGAGTGGGTTGTCAGATCTTTCAACCCTTTCCAAAGTCTTCGTTGATAATCCTATGACGAATTGCTTCAGTGATTGTACTTTTACCGGAGTTGTTGATTTCTGACAGACCAAGTGGCTCCAGTGATAAGCCTTATAACCCGGTTTTGGAGCGTTTCAAGTTTCTTGAAATGGGACTTGGCCAAACTCAACCATGACAGAGCCCTATACATGATGATAGGATGCAAGAGAGAGTATCAAATTAGCAGCTTAATTTTTAGCGAAAGACTAGTCTTGGCGCACAGCAAGGGATAGAGACAGCCCTTGACCGAATTAAACCTTTCGATCGATCTGTTGACATGGAGACACAGGGTGAGGCGCGAATCAAGTCTCATCTCCAGGTATAGGACCGATGATCTCCAAAGAAGTCTGAAGTTGTCTACGAACATGTTGTCCGGAGGTGGACGTGTTTTATTAATAAAGCGAATCGCCATACATTTAGACTCGTTAATCTTCAGCCTCAACTTGGAAGTCCATGATAGAATGTCGTCCAAAGAGTGGTGGAGTCTATGAAGAAGATGATTCTCGTCGCGTGATGCCGTGTAAAGGGCGGTATCGTTCGCATATATTGCCAATTCAACTCCTTCTGCCGTTGGTATATCTGACATGTACATTGTAAAAAGAAAAGAGACTAGAGCTTTGCAGAACTCCAGCGGCAATGGACCGCTTCGTGGAGAGATGATCCCCGTGTCGAGCTGAGAAAGACTTATTCAGAAGGTACGAATGGATAATCCTTACCAGGTTTGGGTTAATGCCGTTGGAAAGCATCTTGTACACGAGCCCATTGTGCCAGACAGTATCGACCGCCCTTGCGATGTCCAAGAAGACAGCGCCCTGTTTTCATTTAGTCTAAAGCGTCTTGAATAGCTTCTGTTAGCTGAAGCAGCTGGTATTCTGTAGAATTGCCCTCTCTAAATCCGAACTGTTCGTCCTAGATTAGTTGGTATATGAACAGCTCTTCCTTCAATCTAATTAAAATAATCGCCTCTATCACTTTTGCAAGACAGGAGATATAAGTGATATGCAGCTTTGTGGGAATAATTGGCCTTTATCTGGCTTAAAGATTGAGACCACTGTGTTATGTTTCCGTACTCCTAGAAAATGATCCAGTCTCAGAATGGTGTTCACGATGCGAACTAGCTCCAATATGGTATTTGATGGTAATTTTTTCATAGCTGAATTTGTGATTGAGTCACTCCCAGGTGCCTTGGCCAGTTCGAGGAACTTAATAACGTGTTCAACCTCGTCGGTGGTAATGCAGGATATGTATTCTCATTCCATTCTGGGAAGAGCCCCACTACTGTTTTCAACCTGGGCGTCCAATTCCTCCTCAGAAGGGGCAAGTTTGTAGGGATACATTTAACAGTTTTGACAGTAGTACGAGGGAGCGTTTTTATATTCGCGGAATGAGCGGGTTGTAGGGGGGTGATTAGGCGCATTGGGGACGTGGCCTGTGCAGCGACTCATAATTAGTATAAATACGAAGTTTCATTGTTATTAGACAGTTAGTCTTTGAGCTATCGTCAACCAAGTAACATAATCAGGAGTGAAAAGTGAAATATGGAAAAAATCGCGTTTTCGCGTGCATTTTTGGACCTCTCTAATGAAGACAAGGATGGTGTATTGAGTCGAATTGTTACTGGAGACGAAACTTGGGTTCATCATTATGAACCTAAGTCCAAACAAGACTCCATGCAGTGGCATAAAAAGGACACAGCACCTCCCAAGAAATGTAAAGTGTCACAATCAGCTGGGAAACTCATGGCAACGGTATTTTGGGACTCGGAAGGAATATTGTTGATTGATTATAAAGATAAAGGTGTTTCTATAACCGGAGAATATTACGCTTCAATATTAGAGCGACTTAAAGAAGCCATTAAAGAGAAAAGACGGGGAAAATTGACGGAAGGTGTGCTGCTTTTGCACGACAACGCGCCCGTCCACAAGAGCCGCGTTGCGTTAGCTGCCCTGCATAAGGTGGGCTTCGAAATTGTGAATCACCTACCCTACAGCCCAGACCTGGCCCCGAGTGATTATTACCTGTTTCCGAAAATGAAAAAAGAGCTGCGGGGTGAAAAATTTACTGCCGATGATGAAGTCAAAGAGGCAGTTTCGGCGTATTTTGCAGATAAAGAGAAATCATTTTATGAGGGTATAAATAAATTAATTGAAAGATGTGAAAAATGTATCCGTCTTGCAGGTGAATATATTGAAAAAGAAAAATAATTTGGTTTTTTTATTTCCACCCCTTATCCCCCATTCCGCGGAATGGGGGCCGCGAATATAAAAACGCTCCCTCGTAGTAGTGACAGGTAGTATTCAGCAAGTATAGCGAAAGTGAAATGTCGAATGACTAAAGAACGTATGACCATCACAGAACGTTCCCGCATGACCATAAAGATGATGTTTTGGTTAATGCTGCAATAGGGTCACGTACTGCATCTTGTTGCCAACTAGCACAAGTATGGTCTGTGTGTAAAAAAAGGTATTAAATATTGTACGGCGACGTTTGATGGACAGTGGACTGAGAGTACATCGTGTGTTGCACCGCATTTTATTAACACTAGAACACCATCATACTTATTAGTGTTAATAAAATGCGGTGCAACACACGATGTACACATCATATGAACACCATCCTATAAATGCTGGTGGTACAATGCTAGATAACGGTGACGTGAGAAGTTAAAGCAAATTTTGTTTTTTGATGAATCACGATTCACATTGTCGAAGACTTTGTGAGCACCTAATCAATGAGTGCATCAGCTACGCTGACATAATTATATAGGGTGCTATAATGCACGTACATTCTAGTGCGTGTAGAACAGATATTGACCGGTCACTGTGATGTAGATGGAGTGATACGTGTAGTTGTACCTACTCTCGTACTTTTGGCGATGCGTAGGTCTAGTTTAAGAGACTGTTTCCGCGCTAAAATTTGCGTCATATCGTTTAAACTATATTTTATATCAACACTGAAACATCAATGACCATATGTACCATATTTCTTCAAAATCACAATATTTCTTCGTTGCGAAAACGTAACTTCATAGTTCGATTCCATGCATAGACGCATATTTTTAAAAATAAAAATATTACTAGATAAAAATATTATTTTGAAAATGTAGACATACACATATTACTTTTCTAATGTAATTAATAGAAGGTTGAATGATCTGCAATTCAATAAGGAATCATATATGGAATTATATAATATTAATTTTCTAGTTCTGACTTGAGGTTAGAGAAGCTTGAATTCCTAAATTCTAACATTTGTTGCATTGTTATTGAAAGGGTGACAAACTACGGTCGCGCCGATATTTACTCACTGTAGTGGGGGTATGCTAGCCCTGCGGCTATTTGGAATAAAGTATTGAGCGCAAGTTGTTTCTCTATCTAGACTTTACAGAAGTAATATTCTGCGTCACGTACTTCTATGCAATTTTGCGGCATCAACATTCTAACTACGGGCGAGAATCCGCCTTTCAGTACAAATCTTTATGGAATAGTACCACATACCGGTACTTCCCTGACCATCTCTTTCTTTGGATGTCAATTCGATTAAGTATTTCTGGGAAATTATCAGTCGGAGACTCGCGCTTAATTTCTTACTTTTTCTGTAGCTTGCCTTGTACAAGCTGTCGAATATACTTTTGTATAGCATAATATACTATCTTTACCTCATTATGAATACGTAATTCCTTGCTCGGAACTTTTGCAATACGTGCACACTGTTGTTTCCAATGTGAGAATATGCAAAACACAACAAATACTGTAAACATTTGAGTAGAAAATTTGTTATCTTTTTTTTCATGCGCCCGCTCTTCCGAATATTTAGTCAAGGCATTTGTTCTAGTCACTCTGGACCTTTAAATGACAGTACTTTAATGTGTAATATATAAATGGATCCCATATAAGTATAAAATAGAACTCAATATTCAATATTAAAGATGAATTTATTTATTAATTCATATCGATGCGACTGCCACAGAATGTTACTCAAGCGTTTATTTTCTTCATAGATATTACTGTTGACGATTTTTTGCAAGAAAACACTAATCATTTTGTTCTGCACTAACTTGATTTAGGAGTTAGAAGTTAATTATAAAAGAGTCACAAATCACTTTATATTAGTTAAAATGCAAGAGAATAGTTTAAAAGTCATATTTATCTATGCTATTAAAGATCTTATAAATATTTATCGAATGCATAACGGTGAAAGTGCTCATAGCAAGGGATTATCTTTACTGAAAGGCAGATCAATATTACTTGAGAACTTTAGATAGTGTGGGATCCTGTGTAATATTACATTAAATTGGAGTTTCCGATAATGGTCAAAATTTAACCTCATACTTTATTAAATATACTGTCTACAATTACCTACCTATTTCTTTTTTGATAAATGACATAAAATTAAGTTAAAGGCATGTGTGAATAGCCGGATGACTTTGTAATTGAAAATTGATGTACTTAAAAGAAAACAAAAGCATTTGCTTAGCTGATATTTGTTTTTTCATAGAGGGTGCAGCTCTAGCAGTTATTATAAGTTCCACCTAATATGTTACGGCACAATAAACAAGCATTATCAATTTTCTACAGCCTAACGTATCTGGAAAATTTTGTTTCGCATATTATATGATATTTGGCGCATCATAATAATGGCTTAATACTATAACAGTTGTTTTCACAATGTTTTAAGTACACCGAGAAACAAACCGTCTATACGTCTATCTGAAATCAACGTACTAAGCTTGTCACTAGCGGTCAATGTGATCAGATTAGCTTATATGCATTGCACATTCAGATATATAAATATGCATTAAAACTATCCGCTATTACTATATTATAATAATTCTTCTTGTTTCAGTTTAACCCCAACATCTCCAAATGTATCCGACATAATGGAACGTACAAATTCCAAACCAGCCGACTGACGTGGTACAAGACATTATAATCAATATATTTCACGAGCTTTATCATACGATCGGTCGAAATGCGTACACAGTGACGTACTAAGATATGTAGAATACCACCATATACTCGTAGTTCAATGTTCTTGATATTTCCGTATCATCTGCTTCCACACTCACCTAAGACTCGTCACCTCGATCACCGCGGTCTAAATTATATAATTCTTATGATGGTAATAATACGTTAACTAATTTAATAATTTAGGAATTTAATTTAGATAAAAGTATTATTAGAATGCACCTACGAAGGGAATTAAAACAACACTTGTACACTGAGAGAAATGATATTGTTAATCAGTGGCGGCTCTTTAATGAGAGCAAGTGAGCAATTGCACCCCCTGCAATTTTGAAACAAAACAAACCAACCGGCAACGAACTGTGAAAGTATTTATTTATTACGTATTCATAGTTATTGAACAGGAACATGGCAGTGAGCGGCGCGCGTAACAACCTACATGATGGATAAAATGATATCAGAACGTGCTTGTACGAGCTATGTATTGTGTAACTGCTGCTTCTGATGCCGGCCGATTTTAAAATAGGTTTAAATTATGTTAAAACTTGATATTCTACATACATAATGTAACTGGTACAACATAAGCAACTAATGATCGTTTATGCAACCAAATTTACTCGTAATGAGTAATGCCCAACCGTTGCTCCGTCAAGCCATTAACATTACATTCAAGGTGGGGAGAACTGTGTTTTGTTCTACTTCCATATCGTATAATACATTGCGTGTGAGCAAGATATCTAGTCTGCTCACCGCTGTTGTAGGATGAATTTCGTCTCTGCGTTACAGAATAACACGTTTTCGAGGTTAACGTATGATAAAAAAATCGCAATAAAAAATCTTCAACGGCCGATGTCTCAATTATGTTTAGAAAATAAACAATCTATTAAAGGTAAAGACGTTATAAGAAAATTCAAAATGGATATTTATCAGAAAAATGACTGAATTTGTGGGTGTGAAATTAAAAATAGGTACTTTGTTTTGTTTTCTGTGTCTTTTGTATTATACTTTTTAATTTTGAAATTATGCACTCCCTGTGTGAACCACGCCGAGCCGCCACTGTTAATACAACAGTTCTTGCAGTTTTGAAATTAAAACATTCATTTAAACCATAAATGGTTAACTGAAATACGGACCTCTTTTTAATATGCCTACGTTTTTAATGTTGAACACGTAAGCTTGATATAACAATAAAAAAGTATTGAAATTTGTTTATGAATTTAAGTAATTGATCCAATTGTAGAAATAGTTGCCTAAATGCAGGAGAAATATTCTTTTTAAAATGTCAACAGAACAATTTGGTCGCATTGGTTCAAACGCAAAGAATATTTAACTCAACATTTCTTCAGTGTTATATTTAACGTTTCACACAACCGGGCAATATCACCATAAAAATAAAATTTGAATTAGTAAGTAGCTATTGAAATAACATTATGATAGTGCTAATTTAACAAAGTAGTCTAATTGAAATTTATAGCTTTCTGGGTTTTCAATCAATCTTAAGAAACGTGTTAATTTAGCAGTTATTATTGTCCAATTAACTATAATTATTTAACTTTTTTTTTGCGTTTTAAATGAACATTACGAGCGCATTGCTGGTATTCAAAATTATTTTCGTGTTCAGTTATCTCTTTTACGGTTAATATAACAACTTTTTTTTTCTCAGTGTAGATCTAGCCAATCATCATATATCACGCTTGTAAAGCAAAATAAGTATATGTAAAACTATAAACAATATTTTTAGCTACTTTTTGTTTTTTTGTTTAAAATATGCAAAATTATGGTTTGAGGTAGTTACTAAATGCATCTTTAAATTTTCAAATAAAAATTTACATGTATCGCCACGCAAAAGTACTGGCACGGAAACTCGAGCGACCGTATCAAAGCACATTTCTTCAGTATTATTCCACTGGTCGTTGTGAGTGCTTATCAGTACACACATACTCAAAAGATGTCGCATTTAGGTATGTTTCGGAAACGGCGTATTTCGAAGAAACTAGAACACATAATAGCGAGTATGTATAATGGTAAGGTGCGACAACTACTTGACATGTACCAGCAGATGAAATTGTGAACATCACCTAACAAGTATAAAACACTGTTCTGCAACCCGTGGCAAACGATGCAGCGAATTATTAACATTGCATATAGCTGTTTGTTTTATTCTATGTAATCTAGCGTTCACTTAACTAGATAGAGAAGCATTTGTCTCCTTCTGGAGCAAGTATTTGGATGATATATATGCCATCTGCTCGTGACTATGTTGAAAGAAGAATTAAAGTAGAATCGAAAGATAAACAATTTTGGTTATGTGTTATTGATAAGGATTCAGATTTTCTCATACTTCAAATTTGTGAAAGTGCATTGAAAGATCAATTAAGTTTTCGCAAGGATTATTTTAAATTTGCAAATATAAGATTACTCGATGTGGAACGGTCGTTTTCATCATTAAAAAATATTTATTCCGCACGCTGTACTCATTTGACAAAATAAGTGTGGAAATATATTCAATGATTCAAATATTTAATAGATGCCACCCAGTTTGGGATTTCATGAAAGCTTCTTAAAACCGGAAGTGTTTCAGCACGTCATGTAATATATTTTTATCATTATTTTGTGTGTAAACATTGATGTGTCCGCATTGCCTACGCTCACTCATGAAAGTCACGAACATAAATGATGCGAGTACTTAATTCCACGTGGTTCTCCGTACTGCACTGAAACTTCCTCCGCTTTGTCGAGTTTAATTATCCGTGTACAGGTTGTACATCTTAAATCCTTAATACGAATAGAAAAATAGTTGTTGTACTATTTGTACCATAAGGCAGAGAATAAGAAATACTCCGATACATTTTTGCGTTTATAGCTTCATTCTTATAGTGAATGAATAAAATAAATACTTTGCAAAATTCAAATGTATGCTTTTAATATTTGAATAGAAATAAAACCACATTCAAACAGTTTTCATTAAACATAATAGTTTTTTTTTCTGCGGCATCATAAACCAAAAGAACAAAATCTATGAAACATACTTCAGACTTTTTTATATAGTAATTGTATTATAGAGCGACGGCTCAAAAATGCTTTAATATAATTACTAGTTACAAATTTGTCATAATACAACTATGACACCAATCAGATACCGTTTGAAATTTTAAAATGACCTGAAATACCCTTGTTTATCAATGTACAAAGAAGTACAATAGGAAAAAGTTTGTATTTACACATTAAGATTCTCAATATGAAGTTGTTTACTTTATTCTTCCTGGGAATTTCTTTGAATTATTTCAACGCAAAAATATATAAATGTTGAATTTATTTTTTGCCTTTCATTTGTTTTCAATAAAAAGCCGTTTAACAAAATATAATCTGACTGGTGTGAGACAGTTTTCCATAAAGTGGTTGCGTTTAGGATATAATCTTCGGTGTAAATTAAATTGAGTAAGTTCACTCATATTTTTGTGGAATCATATTATAATAACGGTCGGCCAGCGTAGAGCCGAAGAATAACAATCTTGAATTGCAAATTACTTTGAAGTCATGTCGTATATAAATATGGCAGGCTCGATGAGGTCACTTAACTGTTCAATGGTGAATATAGTGCATACATTTTTTCTAATAATTTAAATGAAATGCAAAATTGCATGCATAAGCCGCTGGCATGTGTAGCGATTTCGCCAAATTTATTAATAACGGAGGGAGGTTACGTTAATGTAGATCACCAATATTTTTGGCAATGGCAGTCTTATGGTTTCGATAAGATAGACAGAAACAATTCACAGTACTACAAATGTAAGGCATATCGTAAATTTGTTTAGAAGGAGGGATTGGGCAGCGAGATTCCCGAATTTCTGAACTTCTTTTTACGGAATTACTTGAAAAATATTTTACCACAAACGAAACTTTCACGACACCAGGATTATCAAAAATATCTGGTTTAAAATAGTCCCAAGAATGTTTCATTTAAGAAAAATTATTTTCAAATAAAGCTGTTCTGAAATAGTATTTGACATTGGTAGCGTGTCTTATCATTAGCAACTTTATAGTCGTAGAGATAATAATAGCTGGTCAAAGGTAGGTCAGTGTGTACGGTTCGGGATTAGAATCTTGTCGGTGACAATTGTGTATAGACACCATTGTTCAAAACACCGGCAATAAATGTTTATTTATGAAGCAAAATAGGCAATTTTAAAATGTTTTTTAATTTATGTCAGAAATACAGAACAGAAACCTTTCCGCTTCATTCTACCAATCTTGTAAACTGTATGTAACAAATAATTTTATAAAGCATGCATTCCAGTAGACGTCTATTCTACTAAATGTCAAAATATATATTGCTGATATATTGCTGATTTAAGCAACAGTATTACAAGTCCTAGTTTTACTATGATTTATATTTGTCTGAAGCCTCCCCCTTCTTTTGACTCTAAAATTCGCGTGCATTATTTTCCAAAAATGCATCTCATTCAAACTAAAAACTGTTAGAGAGCATTTGCAAATACTACCCAGATAACTCCGTTGTGACGTTGGCCGTTCATAAAGGAAGTGCAATACGTAATAGTTCCACCTTCCCGTCCTTGTAACTTTCCCGTGCATTCACATGAACACATATTCAAAAGTAATCATAAGGTGAAGATAACTCGTTGTGTATAAGAGGACACAGTAACTTGAATTTTGTTAATTTTATGCTAAAATATGACTGAAATTATTCACCATACATATTGGGAATTGTTCGTGTACATAATTTTCAATCACAATAGGTTTTAATCGAATTATTTCATTTTTACCACCGAGAAACAGATGCAAAAAATGATTACTGCTACGTATTTTTTGTAGTCAACATCTCCAATTATTGGATTTTGAGCATATGCAGATTTTCTACATACAATGTACAACAACATACAGCCTTGCTGTCGAGAGAAACAGCATTTCAAATGAATTTTATTGTAATAGGTTCTCATCAAACGCTGGTAGAAACACGTGGTTTTATATAAACGAGGATGCAGTTTTCGTTCCATAATGTTCCATCTAATAAAATCAAATTAGCCATTACAGCAACAAAATGAATAAAAAGAAATTGGAATTAAGTTTATGGCAAAACACAACTCCAAGAAATTTCTCTTAAGAGGTGGTCACGATACACTCGATTTCCTACAGTTTCCAATGTAAAATATTAAATTTAACGAAGTTTAATTTTTTTTATAGGTTTTATAGAATTTATTAATAAATTCTAGCTAAACTGGATGCATTGGAATGGCGAAAGAACAACTGAAATTATTCAAGAAGGTTGTTACTGTGTACTGCTAGTACACTGCTGGAAAAAGTGAGAATCACACCTGTATAATGTGTGGAAGGGGATATAAGCGACGCTATAGCGTTCAGCACAAGGACGCGGTCTTCGATTGCTATAGTTACAGAGGATCGTCGCTCGCGCAACTGAAGTCGCTTATGTCCGTGCTTATTGCATTCTCGCCATGCCCGTTGCACTGCCGACAACGACCGACGCCACACGATTGCATGGAAGGATACACCATGTGAAAGACCATGTGCATACGTATGTACAACCAGTTCCCGCTCAAGTAACGCGAACGGCCTTCCATTACGCACACAGTACGGCTACATAGTACTCCTTTACACCACTATTAGAACGGCCGATTTCTTCTACCCGCTTCGGATTCCATGCCGACGGAATGTTGCATGTTTCTTAGCCGCTCAGAAAAAAACATGCAGCTAAGTAGAGAAAAATTCGAAACTGGTTGCATCAACTCGTCCAGGGGACGTATTGCGAAAATTATGTGTATATCTTTCCGCATTTAGATTATACAAAGTTAAAAATGCGATATTAAGAGTTATACTAATCTTTTACACATCTTTTTTATAATACTATTTTAGTATAACGAAATAATTTTTAAAAATTTCTACAAAAAAAAAATCGGATAAAATTCTTCAATATAAAAATGTAGCTTTTACTGAAAATGTTTATTATATAGTAGTATATAGCTCACATTATTTTAGTATTTGTTAACAATTTTGAAATTAAACTAATTTCGAAATGTACACTTTATACAAGCTGATTCATTTTCGGCCCTCACCATGGGGATCTCACTTATTATTGGAGATAGAGTATAGGTTTAAATTTGGCAAAGTTGCTAAATTTTGTACTTGTTATGAATCCGAAAAGAAAATTGACCTGTGACAATTGACGTTCGTTATTTCTTAAAAAAACGCGAAAACCGCATTTTCTTCTTTTACCTATAGCACCTACATTTGGCCCTTTAGAGAAAAAATAAAAACACATTCTCATGGCCACTTTTGAGCCTCTATCCAATGGTGTAATCGAAAATTTTATACGACGTTTCGTTTCTTTCTGACCATCATCAACTCTAATTTCTTATAGGCGTCATATTGGATTTACACACCATCGGATAGGGTTTTTTTTCTGATTTCAACCATGTATCACATGTTGACGAAAGTTTTTGATATTATGCTTAAATTTAAAAAATAGATTTTTTAGATAAAATAAGGTAGCCATGAAATTTCAATCTGTCAAACATTTCATTTATCGTTTATTAGTAATACGAAAATGTACAACAACGAAGAAAAACGAGATATGTTAAGTATTTTTTATTCTTCGAATCGAAATACAACAATAGCGAGTACAAGATATTTACAAATGTATCCAGAACGACAACAGCCTCATCGTTCCATTTTTCTAGATCTTGATAGAAATTTGGTCGCGTATGGGTCGTTTACTAAGCCGCATAATGTTCATGCCAACAGGAATTTTAATGAAAATCGATAGGATATTTTACAAAAAATACATACATAAAAAGGTAAACAATAAACAATTACAGTAAATGTTCAATTATCTGGCCATCTTCATTAATGCACAGTTGGGCACGCCTTCTGGCATTTTGAACAGCTCTTTGTATAGTTCTTCTTGGAACTGCATCGAAGGCATTCTGAAGTCTGTCTCGTAATTGTTCAATGTTTTGTGGGGCATCTAATTTATAAATATTATTTTTAACATATCCCCATAAAAAATAATCAAGCGGACTTAAATCAGGTGATCTCGCAGGCCATTCGACAACTCCTCTATTTCCAATCCAACGGTTTGGAAACTCTTGATTCAAGTAATTACTAACAACTGCCGCGTTGTGTGCTGGTGCGCCGTCTTGTTGCCACCATAAATGTTGTAGTTGATTTAATGGAATATTGTTGTCAAGGTAGTTAGATACGTATGTACGTAAAAGGTTTAAATATCTTTCTCCGTTTAATGTTTCTTCATACATAACTGGTCCTAAGAGACGATTTCCCAAAATACCCATCCAAACGTTTATTCCAAAACGATGTTGTGGTCTCCTTGCCCTGTTTTGTCGGGGATTTTCTACTGCCCAATAGTGCTCCGTATTTCTGTTGAACATTCCAGAATTAGTAAATTTTGATTCATCTGTCCAGATAATTTTATTTAAAAAATTTTCGTCATTTTCTATCCTTCCCAATAACCAATTACAGTACTCTAGTCTTCTTAAATTATCTCCAGGTAGTAAAGTGTGACTAACGTGGATCTTGTATGGTTTAAATCTATTTTGATGTAAAGTTCTCCAAACTCTAGACTGGGATAAATTTAATTCTGATGCCACTTCGCGTGTAGAAGTTGATGGATTATTATTTATCTAGAAAATACAAGATTAGTATGTAAAACTTTGCAAAACACGCCTTAAATTTACCATTTGTAAAATATTCTGCCGATTTTCATTAAAATTCCTGTTGGCATGAACATTATGCGGCTTAGTAAATGACCCATACGCGACCAAATTTCTATCAAGATCTAGAAAAATGGAACGATGAGGCTGTTGTCGTTCTGGATACATTTGTAAATATCTTGTACTCGCTATTGTTGTATTTCGATTCGAAGAATAAAAAATACTTAACATATCTCGTTTTTCTTCGTTGTTGTACATTTTCGTATTACTAATAAACGATAAATGAAATGTTTGACAGATTGAAATTTCATGGCTACCTTATTTTATCTAAAAAATCTATTTTTTTAAATTTAAGCATAATATCAAAACTTTCGTCAACATGTGATACATGGTTGAAATCAGAAAAAAAAACCCTATCCGATGGTGTGTAAATCCAATATGACGCCTATAAGAAATTAGATAGTTGATGATGGTCAGAAAGAAACGAAACGTCGTATAAAATTTTCGATTACACCATTGGATAGAGGCTCAAAAGTGGCCATGAGAATGTGTTTTTATTTTTTCTCTAAAGGGCCAAATGTAGGTGCTATAGGTAAAAGAAGAAAATGCGGTTTTTTTCGCGTTTTTTTAAGAAATAACGAACGTCAATTGTCACAGGTCAATTTTCTTTTCGGATTCATAACAAGCACAAAATTTAGCAACTTTGCCAAATTTAAACCTATACTCTATCTCCAATAATAAGCGAGATCCCCATGGTGAGGGCCGAAAATGAATCAGCTTGTATATGTTGCAGCCATATAACGTAATTGGTTATTTCATGAACAGTTTAGACATATCAAGTGCTGACACGTTATGTAATTGAAAATTATTTCATTACTTGTCTACTAATTTTAGACATTTGAAATGCTAAATTATTATGGACTCTTAGCGAACTATTACACAAAGAGGCTGCGTCAATTTAAACAGTTAGTGTTCTGTATGTATGTACACGGTTCTTATTACACAGTAGGGGTAGACATCCTCAAAATAAAGGAAGTATAAAAAGATCGAATTAAGATATAAAAAATATGTTACGTGCATGGATGGCCGACAATAACTAACTACTTGTTGTAACTAAAATACTTGTCAATCAGAAAAGCGGCATCATAAAAACATGTAAAGAAATATTTTACTGTTTCACAATATGGTAACGATTTTTGTAAGTAAAAAGTACGTCCTCGTGATTGATAGCCATTTCGAGACTATACTATGTAAGAACCTTTTCACCTTTTTGAAACACACCGCAAATGGTTGTTTTTATACACCTACCAATAACAACAGATATATGTAGAAAACAAGTTAACTCTCATAGAATAGTTATTGACTACCAGAAAATAATTTTACATTCAGCAAACTAATCAATATATACTACAAAGGAAGTGCAATATCATATGTACATACATACATAGACTCATAGGATATAGCGTGTATAGTCATCTACGTGAAAACTGAAATAATAATTAGACGGTAGTGATGAAAGCTCATGAGAAATTTAAAGATAATTTCGGGGTATGTAGAAATCGTTTAAATATTCTAACACCGATTAGTACTCGTCGTCTACGTCAGCAGTATGCATCCGAATTGCATAGAAAATTAAACAGTAGTAAGGATTTCGTGTTCAACATTTGGTCTAAAACAACTCTATAGCAACATATACATATACGTAAGTTGCTTCTGTGAAACATTTGGTGAGCGTTGATGTTCGTAAATATTCACAAGTTTCTGGGTCGCTAATCTCAACTTCGTTCGAATCTACGTGTATACGTTTCTATACGAAGGGTTCATATTCGAAGACGAATTGTAATTCTTACCTACTCTTCGTAAACGTCGAATTGACCTGGCAACAGGGTTTCGCATCTCTTAAAATGTAGCGACGGGTGTAAAATATGAATCATATAGGAGGTAAAATATTTGTCAAACAGATGCTCTTTTGCAACAATATCGTAAAACGAAAATGTTTCATGAAATAAAGAAATGCAAACAATAATTAATTAGTACAGCCTACAGTAAACGTGCATTATTAGATATAATTATTTACAAATTGTCTCGAGCCATTTTTATTTTATATTTACGTATAGGTACTGTTTACAGTATATACAGTTAAAATTTTCTTGCGATTTACTTTGTAACAATTTGTCTTAAAAGCACTGATGGAAACTCAAAGTGATGTTAAAATAAAAAGCAATCATCTTTCCAATAACAATCTATATATGATTATATTATTCAATGAGCTATTGAAGTGTATATAACATACAATTGAACATTTATAAAATATAAAACCCAACTTTAGTTTAAGGTACTACTTTAATTGGATGGCCATTTCCCACAATGTAATTAAAAATAAACACAGTTCTTGTTAGGCAAAATATGGTTTGAAAATATGTCAGTTAGTTCAACAAAATATCATTTGATTGCCTAGATACTAATTCCATTTCATCTAATTTCTTTTATTAAATTAACATACAACAATTCATCCACTTCTCCATTTATTATTTTCCCACACAAAACTCCACAACACTCATCAACAACTAAAAACTTATTGTAGGTTAAAGATCAATTGCAAAAATATACCCGATTATGACATTCGAGGTATCAAATACCGCTCGCATTTAATTCGAACGAAATTTTCGCATTCGTAAAATATACGATGACTGGAGAATACAGTTTTTAACCGAACCGCTCGAGTGATCACTTTCGCATACGCATCGCAATACGAAGAGTGGAGAATAGCGCCCCTGGAATGTAAACGTTTGTTGTATGGATCAATTCTATATAGTGCATTCATGAACGTCAATGTTAACCAAAGCTTTAACATATCGTCTGCATCAGAGTCCTTTCAATGTGTAACATATTTGTCGTCTACTAAGTAAGTGAATGTTTACAAATATCAATATTTGTGAATACTCGTAATGTATTGATCTTATACGGAATGTAGTAAACGTGTATTTACCAATATTGGCTAATGTTTAGTGCGTCCGTATAGTTGCCCTAGAACAAATGGACAATAAATACGATTATTAATTAAGTTCGCGCACTTCCTATTGTGAACAGTCAGACTGACAACTATATTCATAAATACTATATATGTAATTAATATACTAAAGAAGGAAATGCTGTTATTACACTTCACTTCCCGAATATTAAATCCTACTGACGTCAGAAATTATAACAAACACATAGTAATAAAATGCAGCGCTTTGTAAACACGGTAATAAAATTTAACTTTTCTAACGTTATTACAACATTTAATACTAATATTAGAGTTTTGTAAACTTTGTCACAATTACCATAAGTTAACGCAGTTATGCACTAAAATACATTCAACTTATAGAACTACAACTGGGATTCTACTAATTCAAATATACGCTTAACACATAATTAGAACTAAACCTCAGCAATGGTCAAAACTAAGAAACTCCTAATAATGAATTCAAGCTCTCAAGTGATTGTACTCGAACTTTCTACTCCTGTCAACTAGATTCAACAAAGTTCCAACTCAACTATTGATATGTATGAGCACTTCTGGTGCCTTACAATTAAATTAATACGAAATGAATACTCGTAATTTTAATTTACGGTATATGAATTTTATCAAACTTTACCGGATTTTCAATTAAAAATCTACATGTACCTACACATGTACAGGTGACCCATTTTCATTTGTTTTCGAAGGTTCCAGGAAACCTGCGGGAGAAAGAAAAAACTGAGGTACGGTTCCAAAACTTATTTATCCTAAAAATAATAATGGTGTAAACGAATTCCGCTCTCTCTTATATTTTCGAACTTGTGTGTTTTTCGATTTTTCACAAAACCGGACCAGCATTTTTATGTGCTATCAAAAATGGTTTCGATGTCCTTCAGGCACTCTGAGTTACATTCAATGGCAAAGATTATTGTGTTTTTTTCTAATATGGAACACTCTGTATATTTTCTCAAAAATCAAGAGAGAATTGAAAAGCGATTCCAAAAATACGAGGGAGCGTTTTTATATTCGCGGAATGGGGGATAAGGGGTGGAAATAAAAAAACCAAATTATTTTTCTTTTTCAATATATTCACCTGCAAGACGGATACATTTTTCACATCCTTCAATTAATTTATTTATACTCTCATAAAAAAATGATTTCTCTTTTTCTGTAAAATACGCCGAAACTGCCTCCTTGACTTCATCATCGGCAGTAAATTTTCGGAGACAGGGACGCTATTCTCGACATCGTTCGTGTTAAAGCTATACTTTTTTGCATTTTCTCGGAAATCGTCTTCGTAAAAAGGCGAAGGGTATACGTAAACGCCGACAATTGGCAAAACATTTGGCGCGCTCATGTGTTGAAATATGCGGCAGCAACAATACTTTATTGGGAATTGTAAACTGGGTAAAACTAGGTAAAAATGAATGCAATAGATATGTATAATTTTGTAAATAAATATCACAACAATTAGTAGATTCTTATTTGCATAAATACTATACATATACCTAATAAAACATTAAGAAATTTTAATTCGATAAAAAATGCACAAAACAAAATTTAAAAGTATTTATTCAATAGAAGGTATAAATTAAAACAAACTAGAAAGTATATATATTCACAAAAAGAAAGTATAAGCAAATAACCAATTCTATTTTCAATTATGAAAGACATTCTGAATCAATCTCTCTTGCTCAACGTCCTTCTGCTAGATCAGGATTTATTCGCCCCTCAATAAATAACTCAACCTGGAATTGGTGGTTATTTGAACGAATTACCTTAGTTCTTATATTAATATCAGTTCTTTTCCTTCTCGTAGGTGTGGCCGTAAAATATTTTCAAAATATTCGAATAATTCTTTTGTTAGCCGGAACGTATTAGTGAATTGCTTATCACTCATATTATTTACAGGATTCATAACAATTTGCATATGATTCACATGTCTTCTCGCGGCATTTTCTAATTAGTATTGCATCAAAAAATATAAAATTTTCCATTTCTTTTGTTTATTAGAATATGTCTCGCACATATACAATTATCTAACCTTTTACTTTCCCGCCAAGATTTTCTTGCAAACTACGCTATTTGCTACTATTCACCGCTCAATGACCGCTCGCAGTAAATCGTACGAGTTTTTACGAACTTCAAGTCGAAGCGAAGGGTCGAGAATACCATTCATTTAGCATCCTTCGCATTTGTTCGCATCGCGAAGGATTCTCGACTTTGCGAAGGGTCGAGAATAGCGCCCCAGGTAATAATCACTCGGGGCCAGGTCTGGGCTGTAGGGCGGGTGATTCACAAGCTAACGCAACGCGGCTCTTGTGGACGGGCGCGTTGTCGTGCAAAAGCAGCACACCTTTCGTCAATTTTTTCCCGTCTTTTCTCTTTAATGGCTTCTTTTAGTCGCTCTAATATTGAAGCGTCATATTCTCCGGTTATAGAAACACCTTTATCTTTATAATCAATCAACAATATTCCTTCCGAGTCCCAAAATACCGTTGCCATGAGTTTCCCAGCTGGTTGTGACACTTTAAATTTCTTGGGAGGTGCTGTGCTCTTTTTATGCCACTGCATAGAGTCTTGTTTGGACTCGGGTTCATAATGATGAACCAAAGTTTCGTCTCCAGTAACAATTCGACTCAATACACCATCCTTGTCTTCATTACAGAGGTCCAAAAATGCACGCGAACACTCTACGCGCTGTTGTTTTTGCGGCGGCGTGAGCATTCTCGGCATCCATCTTGCGCTGACCTTAGACATGCCGAGATGATCGTGTACGATTTTAAAAATTGTTGTATCGGATACTCCAACCATTTCTGCGAGTTGTTTCTTCTTTAGTCGAGCATCTTCGAGTACAACTTTTTCAACTTTTTGGATAAGTGCTGGCGTGGTCACCTCAATGCTCCTGCCCGGCCTCGGGTCGTCTTCAAGGGATTCCCTTCCTTGTTTAAATAAACTATGCCACTTGTACACCATGGTTTTTCCTGGACAAGAGTCGCCGTAAACCAATGACATCTCATTCATTATGGTCGCGACTGATTTTCCTTGCCTGCTAAGGAACCTTATAACGGCACGATATTCGATTTTTTCCATATTTCACTTTTCACTCCTGATTATGTTACTTAGTTGACGATAGCTCAAAGACTAACTGTCTTATAGCAATGAAACTTCGTATTTATACTAATTATGAGTCGCTGCACAGGCCACGCCCCCAATGCGCCTAATCACCCACCTACAACCCGCTCATTCCGCGAATATAAAAACGCTCCCTCGTATATAATAAATATAGCTATTTTGGGGAACGTATTTGAAAAATTGTTAATTAAATGTTAATAAACTTTCATATGTGGTAAGCATGGAAAAAGAAAGAGTTTGACATTTTATATATTGTTGGTTCTACAGAAATAGTTTTGCAGTCACTTTTTCCATTCGATACCCAATAATTTGTTGAAAATAAACTCTTCGCTCTTCGGATGAAGACTAATAGAACTTCATTAAGTGTTTCAATCACTTATCATTTCGAGTTGTTATTGTTATATTAACCGACGAATAGCAAGAGGTACATTGTTCAAGTATGGTTTTAAATTATTATTTAGTGTAATATGTATGTACTATAATGTATGTATATTTCTATTAAAGAGGCAATATGCGATTAATTGATTATCAATTAAACTACACCAAACGCTGAAACCAAATCGTCCTTGCCTTAATCTTGTGACTATAGAATGAGGATTGTTATTGATCTAATGACAGCTTTTGTGGCGATTAAAGATACCATTCCTACTTATACAAGATTTATCGATTGAAATAACATGTCTTGCGAAAATTAGATATTGGTTACATCTATCAACAAACCAATTACAGAATTCTAACCTTCTGTTAAAATTTTTTGGGTATAGATGGTGATTAAGTCTTAATTATTAATGGCCGAAATTTATGTTTCTTAAGGATTCAAAGATCCTTGCTTCTTGTAACATTTCTAGCTGTGTGTGTCTCGGCATGAAATATTTGAACTGGAGGTTGCCCCCCACTCTCGGGGTTTCTACGCAGAGGAGAGTTTACTAGGTTCATGCGGTGCATGTGTTCATTCAGTACGCAGTAACCGGTTAAGATCTCTGTGCGTAACCTCAGCCTGTCTCTGCTCATAAAGACTATCCTCCAAAGTCTTTTCCCATTTAGACGAATCCCGAGATTTTCACAAGCCGGCAAGTGCATTTCGGTAGGAGCAATGCCTGGCAGCGAGATCAGATCTGATAAATGAGAAACACGATTATAATACGCGCAATAAAGACGAACTAGTGGTGCCGTTTCAACGAATAAACAAGGCTAGAACATCCATAAACTATTACGGCTTAAAAATATATAATCACTTACCTACGCGTATTAAATTATTAAACAAAAAGCAGTTCAAAGAAAAAACAATAGAGTTGTTACTAAATAATTCATATTACTCGATTGACGAGTTTTTACAAACTAAATTTTAAATTGTATCTATGTATGTATGTTTTTTTATAATTTGTTGACTTGTCAAATGTTTTAATTAATTATTTGACCAAATTTAGTCTTAGATATATTCTATATAAGTACATATTTATGTATTTTACTGTTTAATGTGTGCTCTCTTGACAGTGTTATTGCCAAATGTGAAGGTATAAACAATAAAAAAATATCTATCTATCTAAAAGAACTCCCACACGTCGGTTCTAGCACTCAAGTACCACCTTGGAATGAAACCTGATAGTCTGTAAAGCTCTAAGAGCAGCCTGGCTACGAGATAGAATTTCTACCAATCCATTTACCAACAGTTAGTTTAAAATGCCCTCCATGCAGGTTTGGATGGCAATTATTTCGGCATGGAAGATGAACGGGGAGCCCTCCAAGCTAATGGCTTCAAACTTTTTGTTGTATCCGCCGCTGCTGTTGCGTACGATATGTTCTATAGATACTGTATAGCACGTCTGCAAAGTTTGCAATGCGACACCGCCTTGCACCATCGGATCCCTTCAAATTACAATTTCCGTGCCGTTCGGCGTTTTAAAAGCATCTACAAACCAGCTGAAAAATCGTCACCTCAATTTGCGAAAGAAAGCTTTTGCAGTTTCAGTGCTGGAGATTGTATTCCCCACTGAAACTAAAAATGGGCAGGATCTTATCCGCCCTTTTGGACAATGGTACCATCTGTTCGATGTCGTTGAAGCTGCTGATATGGTCTCCCGTTGGTCTTGCTGGAGAAACCCTTGTGCCCACTACACTTTGCTCTACAGGTCGATAGGGTTGCTTTTTACCACAACACGAACTGCACCTGAGGAAGCTCAAGGATCGTCCCCATTGTTGCATTCGGCGTCGAGGAGCAGGCTTCCGTGATGCCTAGGCAAGCAATTCTCTGGACCTTGCTAAGTGCGTTTAGAGATTTAGATTTAGACTTAAATAAGGGTGATATTACGTTGCGACCTATTGTTCTATTGTGCCTCCTTGCATGAACTGTAAGCTGTTGGGGTATGCCCGCTCTCAGAGCTCCCCATCCAGTCTAAGAGCTTTAATAAACTGCATTAACTGTGACGGTTTCAAAGAAGGTATTTCTTCTTCGTCTATGATGTCTTTGCCGAGATAGTTAACTCGGGTTTTCATGATAGCAGTGCAGTAAGATGTCAGGTGTTCCGGATTTTCATACTCAGCCCCGCAGAACCTGCAGTAGCTATTCTGCTTTAGACCTATCCTTGTCATGTGTTCACCAAGATGACAATGCCCTGTAAAAAGAACCCTGTGAGGATGCGTAGTTTTTTCCTGCTCAGTTCTAGCAAAGTTTTTGTTCTGTGCTTGTTGTAGCTTCCAAAGAAGATCTTGAAGTGTCTCAGGCCAGGGAGATTCTCCCAGAGGGATGCTCTGATACTCTCTCCTCTGTCTTTAAGTTCTTTTTTGTAGGTGCTTTGTGGCGGCCTTCCTTGCTAATGAATTAGCTTCTTCGTTGCCTCTGACTCCAGTATATAGCGCTGATGGTGTTAGAACTCAGCGCCATTCTGGCTGCTTAACTATCGGACAAAATTGCAATGCTCTGCCTCCGATAGTTCCTATCCAGGTTTAGTTGAGCACATCTTCCAATGGCATTGATTTCCGCTTGGAAGACACCAGTGTATATCCCGTTGGCTCGGAATATTTGGTTCCTGGCCTAAATATCCCTGCACCTGTTCCTTTGTCGGTTTTGCAACCGTCCACATACCACTTGATAGTGTTTTCTTTTAGGGAGTACGTGGAGGTCTCTCTTATTCGTGGAGGTCTCTTTTATGGCTTAGCTTGGTGAGAAATTTCCTTTCAAAGCTATATTCCTTGACCATTTCATCGTTCGGTAGAATTAGAAGTGGGGAGAGCCCCGCTTGAGATGTTCACGCTCTCTGCTACTGAGTTTCGCCTCTTCCAGTCGCCGCCCTGGTCAGTCTGCGCATTGCCGCAAGGGCCGTTCCCTCCACCACTATGTGTAAGGGGGCGAGGTCTAAAATTACTTCTAGGGCCGCAGTTGGGCATGTTCTCATAGCTCCAGTGACGCATACACATGCTAGCCGTTGCAACTTGTCAAGGGTATTCCTGATTGTAACTTTTGTGATCTCCTGGATCCAGGTTATTGCCCCGTACGTTATCATAGGTCTTACTATATTGATGTACAGCCATCGCAGTATGTTTGGGTTGCAGCCCCACGTTTTACCTGCCAGGTTCCGGAATATCATTAGGGCTCTTATTGCCTTATTCATTGTCAGTTCTATATGTCTGTTCCACAGAAGTTTTGAGTCTAGAGTTATTCCTAAGTATTTAACTTCTGATCTGCATTCGATCACTGTTCCATCCAAATGGATGTCTTTCATGTTCGAAATTTTCCTCTTCCTGGTGAAAGGTACAATCGTGGTTTTGCGGAATTTATGCTCAGGCCCACTGACCGACACCATTCGCTAGTGATCTTAAGGCTTATTTGTATTAAATCACAAAGAATTCCCTTTTGCTATTATTACAATGTCATCGGCGTATCCTACACAATGTATGCCGCAAGCTGTCAGTCTGTTGACCAGTTCATCTGCTACCAGGCTCCACATTAGAGACAAGTAGACGCCACCTTGAGGTGTTCCACGAGTGGTTCTGATTTTGATAGTCTGTTCGCCTACCGTCGTCTCAGCTGTCCTCGTGGCTTATCCATCGTGTTACTGTTTTACTCACTCCCCTTGCTTCAAGTACTTGTTCAATCGCGTCATGTGACGTGTTATCAAACACATCTAAAACATCTAGGAAAGCGCAGATCGCTGTTTTTTTATCATGCAGAGTTTTCTGAATGATTCCAACTAGCTCATGCAGAGCAGTCTTTGTCGATCTGCCCGCCCTGTATGTATGCTGACTCTCGTGAAGTGGAGTTTTTGCCATTACCTCCATTCTAATATACATAATTGTCTATTAGTCTTTCCATCACTTTCAATAGAAAGGATATCAGGCTAATGGGTCTGAAAGATTTGGGGTTAGTCCCATCTTCTTTTCCAATTTTTGGTATGAAGGTGACTATAGCCCTTCTGCTAAGTGCGTTGATCGTATAGCTGAAACTATCTTTGTGCTATCACTAAATTATAGCTATCACTATATTATAGGCACCACAGCAAAGCTGACAACACTCCGCCCTGTGGACAGCCAGCTGCCTTTGTAATATATGTATAGGTTTAACGACACATGAACCGTTCTATTTCTTATCATGGCGTCGATCCCCCTGGTCACCGTTGGCTCGACTCTACGATTTTGCAGCGCTTTTCCATCGACAGAAAGGATGCCCCGTTAAAGGCGCCCTCAATGTCAGGAAGGTGGCTAGTGCAATTCTCTTGTTGCCAAAGATAATTTCTGCTCATCGGGCAAGCTCATGAATAGCTCGCGCACAGGGTTTTCCAGTTTGATAGACATATTGGTTTTCGTGTCAAAGCAGCTTTGCCAGAGTCCCTCAAGTGCCTATCAATTATCTTTTCTTCTATACATAGTAACATTTGAAAATAAAATTCCTTTGAAAACTTGTACATTTATTTCGCAAATTAATACAATTAATTATTCTTTACCGAATTGATATTCGGAATTCGGTTTGCGCCACTATTATTTTTAGGAAAAAAGAACTCTGAAAGTGTACCTCAGTTTGTTTTTCTCCTATTGGTTCTTTGGAACCTTCGAAAACATACGAAAATAGGGTACCTTGTACTTACTTTACATAACAATATCAAATGCGAGTTAGTTGCACTTTACATACTACATTTGTAGTTGTAGTATACATCAGTATACTTTACATCATACATACTTATTTAGTGACACTGTTGTTGGCTCTTAGCCTGTAAACTATTTTACTAACATGCGTTTCCAGTTCCTTGTTCAGGTATCCTACAGGGTTGAATATTTGGATTTTTGAGGTGGTCAATTCAATAAATACTCACATTAGTACAAAGTGTACAGAGAGTAATTATTGTACGCTCAAAGAGATCTTACTGGTAGGAATTCGTTTTTCTTTCTCAACTGTTTTTTTACATTTTATTTTTAAGTTAATTTTTAATTAAACTAACAATTTACAAATATTAGTGTAAATATTTATAAATAAATAAATAGTAAATAATGTTAGTTGCCTTTAAAATGTTTATTAAATCCTATAAAGGATTCTATAGCTAAATTTAACGTTTTAATTACCGTGTAATGTTACTTATCATTAGAACTATTATTGATAACTATTATCGTCATACCTACATTTATTTTGTAATTAACAAATTGCAAGAAGATTTTAACCGTTGGTACATAAAGTGCATTAGCTAAAATAAATTCTATAACACTGTAGAAAACATGTTGTCGTGCGCATTGACTTAACAATGATGCAGACGCCGAGTACATAATTCTAAAATATGAAAAAGAGTAAAAGTATTAAACACACACTTTTGCATAGCCGATGCCAATAAAATTTGAAAGAAAAATTTTCTGCTGTAACTATAAGTTTGTCTCAAAAAACTAAAATGTATGTAACTCTAATTTTTTTTAATATTTCGGCGTTTAAAACATATACGCTTTTATAAATGTTCAAATTTAGTTTCTATTAGAGATTTCATAAATAAATTCTTATTACATAAACATTTCAATGTTTGTAAGACCGAGTGACAAACTAACTATATTTTTTTATATAATTTGTGTTTCGACAACTCGGTTTCCAGTCCAATGGTATTAATGTAACAACGATTAAAATGAGCTGCCCTCACCTAATTTCGTTTATAACACATATTATTAACTGTTGCATTGAGCAATCTGTTGTGGAAGTTTGCTTTAGTTAAACCCCTTCTCAAAATTAAAATTTCGGTGATCTCCGTTCAATTAGTGTGCTCCCTGCACTATCGAATATATTTGAAAAAGTTCTGTACATTCAATTATCCAATTTCGTTGAAGCTAACAATACATAATATAGTTCCTCTCACTCGGTCAGGATTCAGAAAAGGTTACAGCTGTGAAGCTGCTCTGTTGTCAAGTACTGATGATATTATGTCTGCTACTGATAAAGGATTAATTACTGCCTTAGTGTTTTTAGATTTTTGAAAAGCCCTTGATTCTGTTTGTCATGCCACTCTGTGCTCTCTTCTTCACTATTTGGGAGTAGATTTAAAATCTACTGATCTGATAAGAAATTATTTAACTAATCGTTTTCAATCTGTTTCTGCAGACTCAGAGATGTCCACTGAAGTTAGCTGTTGGAGTTCCCCAATGATTCATTTTAGGGCCATTACTTTTTTCAATTTATACGTCTCAATTTATTAAATGTGCAACATTTTGTAAGATCTACATGTACGCAACGTTCTCACCACATGACTGGCAATCTGCTAAGGAGAAAATGGACGCCGATCTTAACAATCTTCATACTATTCCCATCCAGTACAATCTTAAGCTCAATGCATTAAAGACATAGCTGTTGCTTTTTGGGAAATCAAAAACGTGTAGCGAACTGCAACATGTATTTCACGTCACTTATGGAGGTATTGCAGTCTCAACGGTGGACAAGTCTAAAAATTTGAATTGTCCAGGTGTAACGGACAATTATTTCAGATTTCGTGATCAAGTACATTAAAAATGCATACTTAAACTTAAGAAAACTGTATCCTCTCTGAACATCTTTACCGTATAATATGAAAACCAGGTTATGTGAGGCAATGGTATTGTCGCAATTTATACTGCTCTACTGTTTACCATCCTACAACTGATTCACTTTCTGCTAATCCTATTCAAAAGATTCAAAATTCATATCTTAGGTTTATATTTGGTATCAGAAAATACGATCGAATCTCGCATAAACTGAACGCGGTTGGTTGGTTGAATATGTGGAAGAGGCGTGAGTGGAAAATGTTGACGACTTTCCATGGAATTGTACTACATCGCACTCTTCCATACCTACTTAAAAAATTTGTTTTATGTCCGATATTCACAGTATTACAACGAGATTTAGAGGGTTAATATTTCCACCAGTCTTTACTTCAACTTTATTCAAGCGCTCATTTTCTTACCTACCTATTTCCGATACAATAATATTGATAGCTCTTTAAAAAATGTGACCGTTCCTACCTGCTTTAGGTCTCGTCTCAAACAACTCTTGAGTCAGAATCAGTGACTCTGGCTATCCGCTTACTAGTATATTCTATTACTTTCCTCTGTCCAACTATTGTTATCTCTTTTAGTATACGGTTGTATATGTATATATCTTTCTTTTATGTTACGGAATTCGTTATATAGGAAGTAATAAGACAACTTTTGCTGTTGACGTTTCGGGTTTATTTAATTAACCCTTCATCAGAACCTGAGATGTAAAATTACAGCAATCAATGAGGTGTACATTAAAAGAATTGATAAATATTATTATTATTTATTAAGTTTTAAATATATTTTAACATGTAAATGATTGTATTTTGTCAATGTCTTCACGTTTGCCGGATGAGTTGAATGTGGTTTCTTCGTTTAACAAAAATTTTAGTAATTTGATCAGTTCTACTATTTTAATTTTAAACATCAAACACGTTAAATGTTCTATGTTGGCCAATCCATGATGTGGTATTCACTATACAAAAAAATGAGATGTAATTGCTAATGTAAGTAATTTATTTATCAATTCTTTTAATGTACACCTCATTGATTGCTGTAATTTTACATCTCAGGTTCTGATGAAGGGTTAATTAAATAATCCCGAAACGTCAACAGCAAAAGTTGTCTTATTACTTCTTATATAACCCGAATTCCGTAACATAGATTTACGGTGAAATTGTACTAGTACTATCACTAAATCGGTAATCACCGAGTCTTCTTTTGGGTAGTGTATATAGATATATACGTGTGTATGTTTCTTTTCTGTGTGTGTGTTTCTAGCCAATAAACTAAGTATGAATGTCTCCAAATCCCAGTGTCAACTGTTTGCATTGAGATCACATAATACTGATACCGTTAATCCCTCTGTTAAGTTTTTGGGAGTGTCTATACATATTGGAGTGTGATGTAACTTTAGTAAGTTATCCAAATTAATTTTTCTGTTGAGATCATTGAAGGACTGTATCCCCACATTATCTGATCCACGCAATCATTTCACGCCACTATGTGTTATGCCATTTTAAACTGGGGTCATTCTGTTCACTACAAAACGCATGTGTATACATATTGGAGTGTTTACTTTTTATTAAACAGCATTGTCGGACTGTACACGTCACAGCAATGATATCAGACCAGATCATCTTCGGCTTAATAAGAGACGGTACACATTATTACTCAATAACATTCTTTAATGTTTTACCTCCTAGCATTCAAGAGTTACCATTCATAAATTTCAAAAACATTATCAAAAAGTATTTAACCTGTAAAGCCTTCTACTCATTTGATGAAGGTTTACAAAATAGCTTTAGCGATATATAATTATGTTTTGTAATGTAATCTGTATGTATTTTTGACCTTTGTATGCACCACCAAGAAATATTATTATTACTATTATTATTTCTTTTCTGATATGATCATTACGCAGATTGTTGTTTCGTAATAACATTATGCACTGTAGTATGTATATTATTTTGTTCTTGCTGTTATTTATTTTCTCTTCCTTTATGGGTTAGTGTAAGCAGACTTACGTCTGAAACTCGCCCTGAGATTGCTAACATATTGTATTAAAGTATTATTATTAATATCAGTATTATGGCAATAAAGACTATTATTATCATTATTATTATTAATCGAGAGAGAGAATAATTATTATTATTATTAATTCAAAATAGTTTATTCTTTGTATTTGTAGCTGTTTTGTACAATTCTAATAATATAATAACTGACTACTTATTCTGTGCGATTATGTGGTGGGAGATGTTTGAATGCTAAACCACCTATCTTAATTTATCTTAATTATTTTTTACAATTTTATGTCAAGTAAAACATGTGTTAATTATAATGAAAGGAAAAGTTAAATTGGAATAAATGCAACATTTTCTCGAATAATAAAAAAAAATATTATCTAAAATATCTTTTCGTTTTAAAATACTGAACTTCCACGTTTATCACTATTAGCAGTAAAACACCAGCCTGCGTACGTCTAAATGGAAAGGCTTTAGATAAGCCACTTCAAATTATTATTTTAGCAGGGCAATTTTCCGCAAGGTAACCTCGCGTTTTCATAAAGTTCGCAAGCACGCGCGCAGCTATTTCCCCTGATACAAAAAATCGGAGGACGCGGCTGCTACAAAAGCTGCCATCGGTGGGGAAACTCGATGATTGATGGAACTCAATAACAGATAACCGGAACTTGAAACTTGTTAAAGCCTCCGTTGGCGTATGACCAATTGAATTCAGTCCTAACTGAAATTTAATACGAATCGAGGAGAACGAAGTGTTAGGAAGATACATTGCTCTCAGAAATTAAATTTCTGCTTTATAGCAGATATCGACGATTTTAATGTAATTAATGCTTCAGATCTACAAATATCAAATTACTCTGATAAGATTATATTTTATGCGAAGAAATATAAAATATAATAATGTGTGAATCGCGTTGTAGTAGATAAACTGGAGAAATATTTCGATGCCTTCTTTTATTAGATTAAAATACGGATTGTATAGTTCAGTGGTAATCTCATTTAAGTATTCTTTGCAATAAAAACTTTTTTGTGAAATATTTCAGTTTTATTATTTTATTTTAGGATTTTGAATATACCTGCAAACAGTTGTACATTCTTCATTCAACTTATACAATATCATGATCTATACAGATCTCCAGCGAGTTGTATGGTTTCTTTTGTCCATCGCTTGAAGCATTTGTTAATCTTAATCCTTAGAGAAACTAGTAATATAATAATTTGTGGTGACTTTAATGTTAATTTTTGCGAACCATCTGCTGGTGCTCTTAATGTCACTAACTTATTCGCATGTTTTAACTTAAAAACTTTTTTAGGAAGCCCAACAAGGTTGACAGCCACTACTTTCAATCAAATTGATAATATACAGGCTGATTCAAATTAAGTGCGCACCATTGCTATCTCTGCTATTATTGATTCTAGAAAGTAGATTAAATTGGAAAAGTATTAGTGTTTTTAAAATTGATTAGTTAAATTAGTTCATGAAAAAAAAATCGAATAAAGCAACGAAATTTCGAAATTTATCATTTTTGTTAACGGAACACCCTATATATTTTTTAAAATCTGAATGCTAGTGTTCTTTGTAATATAAAAGTTTCAATATACTATTGTCCTAAAAGGAATAATAAAGTAGTTGCGGTGGATTTTAGTTGATGTCAAAGATACTCTTTCATTTTGTAAACTTAGTAGTAGGCTTTTTTCACTTTAAACAGAAGAAATGCCCTTTGTAAATGTCAATAACGTACTTTCTCACGTTTAGTTATCAAAAATAGTTTTTTTTGATTTTGTGCTGTGTTCATTAGTTCTCTATTTTTCTAAACATTTCGGGTAATTAAAACATCATTAATAAACATTAATTGTTTATTACGAGCCTACAGTCCTTGAAATCACTCTGATTTCAGAGGTTTACTCTCGTTGCTTAGTGTTTGACAATATTTCACTATGGAATTTCCTCATTTGAAAAAATGCGATATGTTGGAAGTTGAAGCATACATTTTATATCGTCAAAATTCAATAAGTACTAGCGAATATTATGCTGAACACTATCCTTTACAACAGCAGCCAAATTGACGTTACTTTCGAAAATTTTACAATCAGTTTAGATTAAATGTTAAAATGATTGCTTATTTAAAAGGAAAAGAACACAAAAAATATCGACTTCAACGAATAAGAAGTAGAAATTACAGCGTTAACATATTTTGAAGCATATCGCGAATTTTCCATTAGGGATGCTACTAAGAATATTATTTATTATTATTAGAATTATATGTATACGTCAAGAAACATTTCGTTGTTAAAATGATTGCCTATACGAGACCTTTACTAACTCTTTGTCACATATATTTGTGATGATATTACAGGTAATCGAACTATGTCTCCAGTGGCGCAATTGGTTAGCGCGTCGCTCCGGCGAACGGATGGTTCATGGTTCGAATCCTTGCCGGGACGCTTATATTTTTAAAATAAAATATTTGCTTGCATTGACGGGTGTAGAAAAATACAAATCATATGCTACTAAGAATAGTTAGTAGTAAACGGGTCGACGGCCGCAGTGGTTAGGCGGCTGACTATCGTTGTGAGAGGACGATGCTTATACTTTCAGCACGACGGTGCTCCTGTACACAACTATCACCTAATGCAAACCTACCTCGACACCATCTTTGCTGAAAAGTGGGTTGATACAAATGGTCAAATTCAATGGCTAGCACGCTCCCCTGACCTCTCACCTTTAGACTTCTTTCTTTGGGGATATTTAAAAAATGAGGTGTACAAAACGCGATACGACAACGTGCGCGAATTGCAAGGTTAGAGTTTTTCGCCAATGAGATAGGAGGACAATCTTAAGAGCCACCCCGAATGTACTGCAGCGGGCACGAACATGTATTCAGCAGGGAGGTGACACCTTTGAGCAGTATTTATAAATTATACATGCACTTTCTTCTTTTTAATTTAATTTTGTAAGCTGTAATATGTTAAAATAAACATTAAACACAAAATATGTGTTTGTCAAAAGTTAGGGGAGCAACGAACATTTTAAAGGAAATACAAACTGCTATAACTACTTTATTATTTGTTTTAGGACAATAGTGTATTGAAACTTTTATATTACAAAGAACATTAGCATTCAGAATTTTTTAAAATATACAGGGTGTTCCGTTAAAAAATCATAAATTTCGAAATTTCTTGAAAATGCGTTATTCAATTTTTTCATGGACTGCATGCTAATCAATGTTAAAAATACTCATACTTTGCTAATTTAACCTACTTTCTAGAATCAATAATAACAGATATAGCAATGGTGCGCACTTAATTTGAATCAACCTGTATATGTCCGACTTTTTGAGTTTAAGGCAGTGGGTGAGGTAACTGAGACTTATTTATTTGCTAATAAGTCAAATTTTAACTATATCATTAATGGAGTCTAGGTCAAACATCCAGAGATTTAATTATTTTTTGAGAGATATATCCTGGGCCGATGTCTTTAATATTCATGAGCCAAGTGAACAGTTTGCTATTTTCTATCGCACCTTTTCGTATTTCTTTAATATTTGTTTCGTTTTGTCGCAATTTATGAATAAATCTACTTACAACTTATCTTGGTACCTCTGAATACAGAGAAGGGCTTTCAGGACACATGGGTTGACTAACTTACATAAACAAGTTAGCAGTTCCTATAACAAACTGTTAATGGCTAGTAATATCGAGTAGTTGAGTTTGGCAACGGTAAAAATGTGGGTCATAAGCTGATACTTGATAACTTTGCTAATTCTGTTATATACAAACCCTGGTGTACACCCTTTGGTGTAAATTTTTTTATAGTCATTTCATTGCAATTTACTCCCTTTCTATTTGTGATCCTCTTGGAGTTACTTATAATTTTGTTAGTACATATTTTTCTTTGGAAAATTAATAAAAAAGAACTCCTAAATATATTTAAAATATCTAGAGAATCATTTGCTAGAATTGAAAATATATTCTGTACATTATGGGATTCAAAATTTAAAATCCTTTGTTAATATACAGGGTGGAACAGAGCAACTTGCTTATTTGAATTTGGCGCTGTAAACCGACAGTTGCTCAGAGGAAGGTGGGAATAGGTACAGTCGAAAGTCGTAAAGTTTTATCTCGCTTAATTGAGTTAGCATCATGGAATGGACGAAGGTGTAACGCGAGTTCGCTGTCGAGGCGTATTTTAGTAACGGTCGCTCAGTTATCGCCACGCAACGTGCATTCCGTGTCCATTTCCGTGTGTGTTCCTGGTCAGTAGTCGATTGTTTCGAGGGTAAACAACTTCAGGAAAACTGGTGATGTAAAAAAGAAGAAAACTGAACTGTAAAGACACCGCAAAACATTGACTTGCGAAGACAGTCTGTTTTGCGATCCTCTACTCGAAAATATGCAGCTGCTGTTAAGTTTTCTGCTCGTTCTGTGAGGCGGATTCTCCACCAAGAATTGAAATTCCATCCGTACAAATTAGCTATAGTACAGAAACTTAATCCACGTGATTTTGTCAAGCTATAGCCAACATACCCGTCCATATACTGGAAAGAGTTGAATGAAACTTTAGAAGTAGATTAACGCAGTGTATTAACAATAACGGACGCCATCTGCCTGATGTCATATTTAAAACATAAACTTTACATGTTGGACTTGCTCTGTCTCACCCTGTACTACATGCTGAACATTTGCATCGACAAAGTATTGCATAGCAACCCTGCTCTTATGCTCAGGGTCGTTATCTTGCATGAAAATGAATTCTTCCAACCCCATTTTATCAACGTAAGCTTGTAGATTTTCCTATAGGAGCGTTACGTAGACTACCCCACTCAATCTTCCTTCAATTACGAATAAATTTCGTACACCAGACTTGGAGAAATTATCCCATAACATTAGGGTACTTCCACCATGTTTTACTGTCCGCTGCAAGAACCGTTCTTGTGAACGGTTTTTGAACGTAACGCTCCTACAGGAAAATCTACAAGCTTCCGTTGATAAAATGGGTTTGGAGAATTTATTTTCATGCAAGGTAACGACCCCGATCATAAAAGCAGGGCTGCTATGCAATACTTTGCCGATGCAAGTGTTCAGCTGTTAGGCTGAACGCCCTAGTCACCCGACCTAAACCCTATTGAACATCTTTGGACGATTCGTGATAACAAAATTCCACAGACTTCTAGAAAAAACCGTGAAACGTTCTTAAATGAATCCAGAAACCAATGGGAGCTGTTGCCACGAGGTTTCTTAGAAAACTTAGTGAACAGCATTCCCCTACGGCTAGTGCTGTGATTGAAAACAATGAAGGAAACAAAATAATATTAAATAATACTTCATTTATGTTACTTAGTAGAATTTAACTATAATATTTATTTTTGTACTTATTTATTATCGTTAACTTATGAATGTCCAGCCCAATATACAACGTATAAAATTATTATTGTAGTTCTTAATTGTTATGTTAGTGATTACAAATAAATCTCTTCGCGTACGCTGACAGAAGCTTATATACTTTTATGCTTGCAGTGTATTTTACTTATGTCTTATATATGCCAATGGCTGTAACAATACACCCCAAAAATTAACCAGCGTTAAGTTGGATCTGTCCAGTACTGTAGTTACCGTCGAAGGCTATACACTTGATATAGCGATCTTCCAACATTTCAATGCCCTTTCGGTAGTACGAAACGTCCAACCCTTCTAAATATGTCTCGGTTTGCGCGATGACTTCCTCATTCGATCTAAATCTCTTTCCCTTTAGCCATCGCTTGGAGTTAGGAGGAGCGTAATAGTCGCTGGGGGCCAAGTTTGGAGAATACGATAAGTAAGCAACTAATTCGAATCATAATTTGTCCAATTTGGTCATCGCTTTCAGGCTCGTGTATGACAGCGCTGAAAGCTTTTTCATTCCTAAAAGATCGTGTAAAATGTATCCCACCCGTTCTTTTGAGATACTCGCGGTTTTAGCTAATTCGCTCAACTTTAATTTACGATCATCCAAAACGATTCGATGCACTTGCTTTACGACTGTGGTATTCGGAACCTCTTTTGGCTTTCCACAGCACGGTATGTCTTCGGTGATTGTACAACTTATCTTAAATTCACTAAACCACCGATAAGCTGTTGTTTTCGAAGGAGCAAATGTGGGATAACTTTCTGCAGGCATTATAATAATTGTTGAGAAGTTTTCCCCATCAAACAACAATGTTTTAACAAGATGCAATACTCCTTTTTTTCCATTTCTTTTAGAAAGACGAAAGTAGCATCACTCAAACGAATGTAACTTTTAAATGAATAGACGAAATGTCATGAAACTTCATACAGAACCTAGTAACAGATGTGCCTTTCGAAATGAGTCATGTTCATTTTATACTTTCTCGAAAAATCCCGGCATTTTTTAACCCATGTAGTATTTACACTGAAACAATTTTATTATGCTTATTTTTATTCGCGATTAAGGCATTGTATGTAGTGTGGGGTTCATACCCTGAATTTAGAACTGTATTCATATTAAGCAAGTGGATTATCAGGGCTATGTTGAGCGTAAAGTTAGGATTTTTTAAATATTTCCGTTGGTGTGTGTATACATTTTTGAGCTACTTATTCTTTTTATTTGGGGAAACAAGAACTTCTTTGTTAAAAATAATGACATAATAACATGACGACTAGAAATGGTTCGAATTTTTCTGGATTTAATCAATAATGATTCTCACTTTTTGTGACCGGCGCAATAAACAAAACAGTTGTTAAGGTTGCTCATAATTTTCTCTTAAAGATTTTTGGTTCCATGAATATTCTGAAGTGTAGGTAACTGCTTATTACCGCAGATAAAAAATGGGATTTATCAGTCGTTAAAAATATAGTGCAACCATTATTAATGCCACGAATCAGACTTCATGTTTTCTAAACTACTACTGGATGAGATCTACTTTCGTAGAAGATTCATTCCATACTAGACAACAACAAGTTTTTTCTTTCCGTGGGAACTATTATCAGCCTATTTGTTCATATTTATCATTTGTTTATTTTTGTCAACACATAACAAATATAGTGGCACCACGTCCTATACGATCGGCAACATCACGAATGGATAATACGAGTTCTCGTAGGTTGATTATTCAGCCACGTTCAAACTACTTACTGACTAACATCCACGGGAATAAAAAAAACAATAGAAACTACCAAAACAAATATAGAATGTTTATAACATAGATCTTATTAATATAACTGATGACAAACGTTTAGTGGTGCTCCTATTTCAAGCAATAAACTAAATAAAGATAATAATTTATTCTATCAATAAACTCATATCAATCAATACATCATCCAATAATTGATATGAATACTTTTTTATAACGATTCTAATCCCAGTATTATTCTTGCATTTTGGGATTTAGATAACAAAATTGTACATAGCTGATGTCTAAATCAATCAAATTAATTAAACTTGATTCACTAAACTGTAATGTCTTTCGATATACAGGGTGAGGCATTAGTGCGTCAAAGCTCAATATATCCCTTAATATTGAAGATATCAAAAAACTTTATGTACAAGAATCATAGACAGTCTTAAGCTACACATTTTAAAATTAATTTCATGTATACAGGGTGTTTCATATCGCTAGGGTAAACAAAACATACATTTTCTTAAATGGAACACACTATATATTATTTCAAATTTGGATTAAGCCCATCTTCATCGTTCTTTCAATATAAGGTTTCATTCAGTTATACCGAGTATTTCAGAAGTTATGGTGAATTTTGTGTGAAAATCATTACGTATTTAACGTCCAGCTTGAAATTATTTTTTTGCTGGAATAACTTTTTTATACTGTTACACTTTTATAACGAAGTGGTGTTTTCCCAATATTACAAAAACTGTGTACAGGGCGATTCAAAATACAAATGCATTATTTTCTAATTTTTTTTTAATGGAACACTCTGTATTTTATATTAAGAAATGGAAGAATACTTGATATACTTTCATTTTCATTAACCATTCCCTATATCTAAAATGGTTAGCTTCTGAGATATTTAATGATTTAAAAAAATGTGAGCATTTTGGCAATAATTGGAATATAATACATTAGCCATGAAAAAGTGACATCCAAATTTAAAATAATATATAGTGTGTTCCATTTAAGAAAATGTATGTTTGGTTTACCCTAGCGATATGAAACACCCTGTATATATTAAATTAATTTTAAAATGTGTAGCTTAAGACTGTCTATGATTCTTGTACATAAAGTTTTTTGATATCTTCAATAATAAGGCATATATTGAGCTTTGACGCACTAATGCCTCACCCTGTATGTATTACATACCTATATTGTCTGAATCTAGCAACAATAATGCTACTCTGTAAAAATATAATATTATATACACGCTAATAATTTGAACTACGAAAGCCTATTATTGATAGGAGGGGGTGGTGAGAGTTAAAATTAAATGTATTCATTTTACTATTGTCAACTTTTTATATGATAGGAATGTCAGTGGTTATGTCAAATATTTTATCGAACCATCAAACTTTATCCTAATGGAATACACAAAAGAGAACGTATGTATTTTGTAATTATTCTTTAAATTTAAAGATAATCATGAGAAAAAGGCATTTCTTTTATTCGCAGACGAAAAAATATATTTTTTCACCTAGAAATCGGGGAAGAAAGAAGCACGATTATATCGCTCTCCCAAAACGCGGCTTTTACGTGAACTACAATTTGTGACGTATGAACCCTTGTTTATGCTATCGAAATCAACGGCTTGAGTACTTGTGCCTTGTATTCGGACGATTTCTTTTTACTTAAACAAATGGTTCACTGCCACGAGGAGAGATGTACCTTTGGCAGAGAAGACTACAGGATATTGTTGTTCTGATCATTTTGATGTAAGTACAGATACCTAACCTATACGCAGGGCTGAGCGTAAGTAAAATACAAATATTTGAAATACGTATTTGAAATACAAAATACATTTTGTATTTTATATTTGAAATACATTTTTCTATGTATTTTGTATTTTGTATTTGAGATACATTTTCAAAGTAGTTCATGTATTTGGAAATACATAAAATACTTATTTACAATCGCAGCAAACAAAATTCAAATTTCGCGCAATTATTTTTAGTAACTTCAACATAAACGTATAAAAAGAACTATTAATCTAAGACAAATTTGTAAAATTAGGTCACTTCATGTTTCAGCGTTGAAGTTACTAAAAAAATTGCGCGAAATTTGAAATGTCGTTAGCTGGGATACGTTGGCCGTCATGACGTCATCATAGTATATAGTTACTGCAAATAACAAGTTTTATAGCGCATTTGAGGAGCGTTCATTCAAACTCAGACATATCCATTTTCGGAGAAAATTGAGTTTTTTACAGTTTTAGACTATTTTTATACTAATGCGTCCATTTGTAGTCCTAAAACTATATAAAATCCAACAGATCACTTAGTAATCATAATGCAAAGTTAGAGCGTTCAGTCAAAATCAAACATATCCGTTTGATTTGCTATATTGACCAAAACCAAACATATCCAATTATTGTTTAATTTGAAAAATACATGTAGTTTTTCAAAAGTAAAGATATCCTAGTAGAAAAACATTATGGTAATCCCAATATCTGATGAAAAAAGAAAACATAAAAACACCTCTGGAGAACCAGTTCAATCACGACAACATCGAATGGCAGAATCTTCCATATCTCAGTTTTTATTTAAAAAAATTGTTCGAAGAAGGTCCACAATTAGAAATAGGGGAAGAATTAACTCACCAACATGAGGAAGATGGATGTGACTGCCTAGAAGATGACTTCGCCATGCATGTTTAATATTTGTTTCTATTGTTTTATTTTTAATTAGTGTAGAATCTTTGTACCTTTCACTTCAATAAAAATATTCTGTGTTTCAAGACTTTTTTGAAACATTATGTATAAAAAAGGACTAAAAGCAATTTAAAGATATGTGTAGTTCAAACAAAACCATGCATATCCATTTGTTTTTGTGGCTTCTTTTTCGAACAAATATATATATTTTTTAGAATGACCACCTCAATATATACAGTATTTCATCAGCAATCGTTTAAAAGTAAGTCCGCAGTTGTAACCCTAATATCTTGTGAATAATCAGTTTTTGCTGCTTTTCTCAAAATACTAAAAGTGGATACGTCTGAGTTTGAATAAACGCTCCCCATTTATACACGAAAGTGGTTGCTGGACCCCAAAGGAGCACCAGCTGCCGACCGACCGTTAGGTATGCGGCAAAACAGGGAAAGTGCACACACTCCTCAGGACAAAGAGGCACGAAACCAGTTGCCCGCACAGACCGACACCTCTCGGAGAGGCCCGGCGAACCGGTGGGCTCCTCTCCCCCGTTACCCATGTTAGACAAGTTTTCTTGTCAACGTTGGACGGGTCACCGTTGGAGACGCTTTAGCGAACTCCTACCTCACATCTAACCCCACGGGGCCTAGGCCTCCTTGCGGATGGCTACTATCGGCCAAACGGAATCTGGCCGTGAAAGCCCCCCCGTGAATTAAGCCTGAACTACGGGGACGGCCGGGCAAAAGCCCTACCCCAAAATGCCAACCGCCAACCCTTTCGCCCCTCCGGCGATCAAGTATTCGCGGCAGCTACAGTGAAACCGTAGGGTCCCAGAGTCACCGAGTTGCTTTAGGATGAAACCGAAGGTTTCCCCAACCAGACAACCAGCGGTCGGACTACTCCTCGGCGAACCGACTTTTATCCTCCCCTACTATCTTCGCCAAATTCTTCGCCACGCCCGTTTCCCTGAGTGTGGCCACCAAGGATGGGGTAGTAAGAGTTCTCTAGGTAAGCGCCGTAGGGTGCCTCATAATTCCGACGGTTAGCGGCCGGACTGCCGGAGCGTTGCCCATGCTTACGCCCAAGAATCCTCCCCTATATACGAAGTCTACTCCCGCCACGCCCGTTACCCTGGAACTATGAAACCAGGGATGGGGTAGTGCAGCCGCAGAGTTTTAAGGGTCGACGCTATAGGGTGAACGCCGACCCGATCCCCATTTATACAGTTAGTGCTTGGTGTAAACGGTACTACAACATCGTACGAACGATTGAAGCAGTACGTAGCACGTAGCCCTTCCTTTCCTAACTTCACTTTAAACTTTAATAGTTTGGCATGGTATCTGATCCTGGTATCTTTATTTCCTTATTTAAATGAATTCGTTGAAATGGAAGCAAACAATAATGAAATTGACAATGTTCCCATTATTTTAAAGAAAAAATATTTTAAAATATTAAAATTGATCTGCAATGAATGTATTTTGTATTTGGTATTTCAAATACCTACTAAGAAAGAATTTATTTTGTATTTGGTATTTCAAATACTAAGAAAGAATGTATTTTGTATTTGGTATTTCAAATACTAAAGAGAAGTGTATTTTGTATTTTATATTTCAAATACATTGGGAATGTATTTTGCCCAGCCCTGCCTATACGAGTAGTATGGTTTTAAAATTAGTGATATTCTACAAGTACATACATTACAATAATATGTATTATCATGCATGTACACAAAGTACTAATTCTATGCATTAATGGTTAAAAAAGGATCTTACATTTGTGTTATCATATTAGTAATGTCATAACCCTATAATCTGACTTACAGGTATTCTACGTCAGCTTGCGTTTGGGTCACGTGACTTCCTCGGGCATCTTTTAACTTAAAAAATCTTGAAAACCATGTCTTTGAAAAAAAAAATTCTCTTTCATTTAGCGGGGTTCTTAATCTTTCATAAAATGTTTGATTCCTGTTAACTTTTGAGAAATCTAGGTTGTCTATTCATAAAAAAGTGCAAATTATAAAGTGGTTTTATTTGACATAACCAGTGACAGTCCTGTCATACAAACAGTTGACAATATTAAAATAGATCCATTTAATTTAGGTATTGTAAATTTGTTGTATATTTATACTTACCATTTTAGTACTACAGTACACCGGTGCTTCCTAATTTTCGTCCATTTTTCTCAAGTTGTACCTGTCCTGTTAGTAAACATGTACGATATATCAAGTTTAAACATATGCAAAAGAAATTAATAGTCAATAATGAAAGATTATTTATATATTGGGTATATGGTCAATATTTACCATTTGTCATGTATGTAACATTTGTCTCTATAATCTCTCTGACTATTCTGAAATAATTTCTACGTGTCACTCTTTACATCCAATTATATTATTATATTATACACTGCTTAAGAAGCTATATATATTACAGCCAAATATCAAAGGAGCCATCTCCTTTATAATAGACATTCATAGCATACCTGACGTACTTCAATTATTGATTTAGAATACTAGATTGTAAATGCCATTAATACCGAAAGTTCTATCACATTCTTTATCTGAAATATGTAGGTATATTGTTTGAAAAATAACGTGAGAATAATTTTAGTAATTTAATTGCCACTTTTTAACTAAAAAATTTGTAGATATACATACATAATAGGGTGTCCCATGACATGACATGACTGTCAAAACCTAAGGATGTGTTATTGAGGCAATTTCAAGTAAAAAAATGTCTAATGAACATGTGACCAAAACTCTGTCGTAACTAACTTATAAGCATTTGAAGTTTTAGATAACACTACTAATGCAAACAATAATTAATTTAAAAAGAAGTCGCTTTATTGATTTAGTTGTTCCTATTTTTCGGACACTAGTAGAAGGCTGACCGTCTACCATATTAACGATTGCTTCTTCTTGAACAAGCTCCTGTTGAACGGGACGTTGCAGGAAATCTACCTGTTTCTCTTAAACATCGATGGACATCGCTAAAAACAGTTCTACAAGACACTTTACGAGTGGAAAATCGTCGACGATATTCACGAACTGCCGTTCCTGCACTTCCATTACACAATCCATAAATAAAGTGAATATCGGCGTATTCTTCATTCGAAAAAGTGAACATACTTTTAGGAGTATTTAAATGTTACACAAGACAACGACGGGTTAAATTAACTTATTTGACGTTTTATCTAACAATCAATAATAAATTATGACTCAGTACCACATCCGTTTTTCAACAACTCTCAAAACTTGCAATTTAAAATCTTAAAAACACTTATAGTGCTAATACATTTTAAAAATTACACGTGTAGTAAAGTTGTAGGTTAAAATGTATTAGCACTATAAGTGATTTTAAGATTTTAAATTGTAAGTTTTGAGAGTGTTGTTCATCAACGTTTACCGTTTTCTTAACTTCTAAATTTGACTGTTATATTTCAACCTTTGGCTTTATAACTTGAAGTAATATCACCTTATACATGTTTTCATACGATTTGTGACTTTCATCAAACTCCAACCACTGGCCCTGATGAAGTGAATAAAATTCTCACGAAAACTTGGCATATGTGAAAAAGGATACAGGTTGTTTCAATTTGTTAGCGTCTTCCCAGTAACCCCTGTTACACACCTAACGTAGTACGCTAGTACTTCCCTTCGTATATAATTTATAAAATTCTTTAAACGCAGCTATACGACAACCTTAACATTCAATTTAAACGTTTGTGTCAAATATTTCTGAACGTTTATTAAATTACATTAAATTAAGAAATTGGTATTCAACACAGAGTAGAAAGCAAAAATGATCGAATGCTACTTCCGTAGAGGTACAGTAAATGGCGAATGACAATATTCAATTCCACAATGAATGGCTGATTTTCATGGAGAATATCCTGAATTAGTTTTTGACTACAATGGTTTTTATAATGTTGGCACAAGATTTGTGCAGTTATTCAGATAGACTGATAACGTCGATCGAAAAACTTGTACTGGACGGCCATCTAAACGTACAGCTGAAAATATTGAAGTCATTCAACATATTACTAATGAAAATCCAAAAATATCAATTTCAGCAGTGGCCGAGCAGACAAATCTATCCTATGACACATACCAACTCATTCTAAAGAAAAGTTTACACTGTTATACATACAAGATACAATGTTTTCATGAGCTTCTTCGAGTGGATTATCCAAGACAAATCAAATTTTGTCAGCGATTCCAAAATAATTTAAACAATGAGGATATCCTTAACATGTTTTCTCAGATGAGGCGTAGTTTGATCTTTGTGGTTGTGGTCATCGATAAATCCTCATTTTCTTGTTGAAAACCCATTGCATCTCCAAACAGTAGGTATTTGAGTTGGAATATGTCGAAGAAGATTGGCGAGGCTCATTTTTTTTAATAGATACTTACTTCTGCATGATATCGCAATGAAATACTCGGTCCATTTATAAATGAACTGAATAATGAAGAATTACAAAATGGGTATTTCCAGCAAGATGGTGCCACTGTACATACAACCATACCTATGTGGTGCATAGGAACACTAAAATCGCATATCCAACTAGGTCTTCCGATTTAAACATTTACGATTTTTTTGTATGGCCATACATCAAAAATTCCATTTATTCAACGCCAATACATAATCTGGGAGAGCTTAAAAATCGCATAAGAGAAAAGTGTGAAGAGATTAATACCTCACGACAAATGTTGCATGAAGTTTTTGATGGATTATGGAGAAGAGCTGGGTTATGTTTAGACGTAAACGGATAACATTTTCAATTTCTATAGTTTTACATGTGTAAATTATCTTTTCAATATTAAATGAATTATTTATTTCTGTTTATATTGCAGTATCATTTCATATATCGATATAAACTTTGGCTACAATGAAATGTCAAGTAATGAATATCATTATATGGAAGTGGCTAAAGTAACAATCAAAAAAATGTAGATGGTCTACACTATTTTCTCAATGGCACGTTATTATTTTTTCGTTTACAAGACTTCTTCAGTGGAAGAAATTGTCATTTAATATTCGTTCCACTGAGGAAGTCTTGCAAACAAAAACATATGGTATTTAATCGATTTACTGTTGACCTAAAAATGGAAATATTTCAGGAATTGAAAGATAACTACTTAAAGGTCATAACATAGATATGTATATAAATTGTACTACTTCTTCAGCAACTTTTTTTTATTTTAAAGAAGACACACAATACATATTTGTATAAGCAAAGCGAGAATGCACGAGCGGCGAGTGAGGGCGTTTAGATGTCAAAACCTCACATATCATAACACATACGAAATAAATGCCACAATACATTATGAACAAATAGTAATAAACAATATATTTTATGTTATTATTGTTTTTAACAATGACCTTCGAAAGAAGTAGTAACAATTAATTTCAAGTTTTTGTTCTCGTAAAATGTTTGCGTGTGGAAGTATTGAGAGTAATTTCTTTGATTCCGATAAGATCGATGTATAAGACACTAAACTGATTACTTTAACACAATCGCATTTTAGATCAGGGAATTGTCCGTTAAATACACTACCTCTTCCCTCCCCTCTCCCCCGGCCCTTCCGTCATAATAACGCTATAATATGTACAATATCAAATATTGACTGGTATTAATTTAATAAAGACCAGTGTGCAACTCAATACACTACACTTTACAAAATATCTGGTCAAAATCGGCGATGATCTTCACTAGCTGACAACATTCGAACCGGCTTCGCTCAGTACTCCTGTGTGCTGTCTGAATACCTCCACTTCATTCATAAGGTAGATAATTTAATTTACTTTGAATTGATGTTTATGCAGCCCAAGTAAAAATACTTTTAAGGTAATCGTCGAGATATTAGTGTACTTTTGATAATAATACATATGTTTGACTTGTAATTGGTTTTTCTTAGTATGAAATATACTGCACACAATTAATTATGGTATTGGAGTTCATTATCACTTATTGCTGTAATACGGATTGCAAGAAAAAAAATCCCATCACGTACACTCACATTCATACAAACATCTGTACTATTTTCAAATGCTATGAATGTAATTTATTTTAAAATCAATTGATTTGTCAATTCAACATAATTTCAATATAAAGAATAATATTTATTTCAAGAGTATAAATCTTCTATGAAAATATGATAATATTTCCATTAAGAATATTTCCAATTACAATGATTATAAAGCGTGTTTCAATAGGAGCACCAGTTTTAAATTGCTCACCGTGATTATGACGTGATATAGAAAATTGATAGATGGGAGTCAGTCAACCTGGAGCATTACCCGATAGAAAAGCGCGTCCTGATTATTTATTATTACATATATACATTATTATCAAAATGGTGAAAGTTTGATTTCCACCATTTATAAAGTGCGTTAAATATTTGGTTTGCAGAATACTACTAATTCCAAAACTGTGAAAAGAATAATCGAAAAGTTTGAAAGTACTGGTTTTGTTAATGATATGAAACACGATACTAGCTAGTAGAGATCCTTCAGAACAAAACATCACGGCAGTTCGCCAGAGTATGACCGAAAGTCCAGAGACGCCGATTCGTCACCGTGCACAAAAATTGGACATTACAGCAGCCACTCTTCGGCATATTCTCACTAAAGATTTGCATCTCCACGCCTACAAAATCCAATTAATTCAACAACTTCTTCCAACAGACCATGCACAGCGATAAAAGTTTACCAATTGGATCAATTGTTAACCCCATACATCTCATTTATTAACTTTAAACTTATGTGATATTCATCTTGAGATATACGACTACTTGATAATAAGAACACGATATTCTCATGGTGAACTAATCTTAAGCCGTATATGAAAAAATGTAATTAAGGTTATATACGAACTTTTTGTATATTCAACGTAATACAGTTACATATATTCAAACTAAGCAATCAGTATTTTGTGTGCATTACACACGTCGATAAAATTTGAAGGCGTGCCCATACTTATCTCGATTCATACAGGTGTTAGGTCAGGCTAAACTCGCCCGTTATCCGGGCTGAGCGGACTAAAATAGGCCCGTGGGGGCTTTATATATACCACTTATCATAGTGGAAACTTGGAACATCCTGAATCTTTTATCAATATAGAGCGATATATATCGATAAAATAATCACGTTCCCTTCTTTAATACAGGTGTATATAATAATAATGCTGAATTCGGTTCATACAAAGATTTCAGTCACGAAATGACAGTATTGTGGCAGTATAACACAACCGATTAAGCCCTATTCGAGAGAACCAACACGCGTCAAACATATATATAATTTTTCAAGAACGCATTTGTTAATTATCAGAAATTCTTCCATTCAGCTTAATTAATACAGTGAGCCGATAAAGAATTGATTTGACCGGAAGAAACCTACATACAGCATTTATTCTTAGAATTGGATATATGTAATAATATAAAGTATACTCTTACGAACAAATTAATTCTGTAATATAATTACACAGAACAGGAAACGACTTTTTTTGTAACTTTGAAAAAGAGAGCAAAGAGTGGTTGATTCCTCATGTATTGATGAAACTGCGTAGACTTTCGTAGCGTAAATTTCTTTGTAACAGAGATATGTAGACGAAGTAAACGTAGCGTTGTCTTTTGCTTTTAGTATAGGACAAAATAAAATAAAATGTATCTTCATTTAGATCAACTAAATACATACTAACGTTGTACGTTTGTCTAAGTATCACTGTTCATTCTACCATCGTATTCGTATAACTGTCGTTATTGTTGAATTATGTACACACATATATAAATGTTAAGATAACATCATTTTATATTTATTACAACGTGAATCAATAATGCTGCAATTCTAACATCAGAATGTCAGTTCATATAGAACAGATATTCAAGTAATATATGTAACTCTCTCTTTTGATTCAAACAGCGGAATTCATTATATCAGGGTAGGATTATGTTGAACGTACTAACAGAGAAACCTTTGAACTTCTTATAATAATTTGCAACTCCACTTTTGGCTATCGAGGATGTGAATACGTATTAGATATTTATTGATATAGTGTTTGGTTTCATAATGATATAGGAAAGTAATGTTATGACAACAGTAAATTAACAGTAATTATAACTTAATACTTCTTGTCTGCGTAAAATCTTTCAACTATCAATCTTACGGTCTTAGGTCGCTATAATGGCTATTTGTTGAGTTTATATTTTATTTTTCAAATAAACCTGCAGTAAGTCAAAACTCAAATTCGGAATAGTTGACTAAACACCTTCGTTTCTTCACTTCATAATATAAATCTTGGCAACATATCTTGTAAAATTAATTTTTCACAACTGTCCAAAAAGTACCCACCTCCCGAACGCCTTTTCTTTGAGAAAGTAACACTTTGTCGGATTAATTCAGGAAGTACGTATTTCCCGAATTAGATCTGGAAGAATGACATTGTTGTTACTATTGTACTTAATAACCAGACAATAGTATGAAAATCTAGATGAGTAGATAAGCTTTAAAAGAATGCAATTGATGATCATCCTAGTTACGACTTACCAATTTGGCATTAAAAGAGTTAACATTTTGCTTTTTAAAAGTTAGCATTTACCTTACCTTAATTTTCTGATTTCAACAACAGGCATTAAAATATAGCAAATGTTTGTTGCCGAAAAATGGTGTACCCAACACGCCCAGAAACTGTCTTTTTCGACTGGCAGACTCCCATGTTTACTCGCCAAAACAAAAACAATATTTTACGGACTGAAAGTTACATAAATTATTGTCATCTAACCAAACCTCTGGAAGTTTAACGAATTAATATTCCTTTTGCGGCAACTTTTCGTATTGTAAACGCAAAATAGATTATTACTTTTTGTTTTTTGAGAATTATGATAAATGCAGATGTGTAACAAAGAATTTATATTCCCTAAATATGTAAATATAAAGTTATTTTTCACTTTGAATAATGTATTCCAGAAATATACCAATGCTTGCAAAATTACAATAATATACATATATTGTAAGCATTTGTTTTGATTATAATGTGGATGCAGTAACGATCTTCTTGAAGCACATATTGATGTATATTTTTATAGTATTTCGAATCTTTTGATTTTAATTAAGGCAGTTTATTTCCGATTTCAAAAGTTTCTTATACATTTACTACAATTATGACTTTTTTCTTATGCATGTCAACTTTGCACAGACATTTTATCAAGAAGAAAGAAATCTTACAGATCTTTCTAACAAAAATATGTTAACAGACAATTGGTCAACTACAGCTTCCGTTCATATCTAATTGGTACATCGAACAAACTTATTGTTTGCTTTGTTTGGTATAACGAGATTGAAAAGCAGGAAGTCTAAATGCCCTTATGTACTACGGATGTGCTACATGTGCCCATATCCGGGGATATTTTATTGCGCGATATATTTTCTCGAGAGATACTTTTACCCGAAAATATTGCATTTTTATTGCTGTAAACAGTTTTTTGGAAAACTAAACACTTCAACCTACTAAACACCAAACAAGTTTTAACTAAAACAAATTGCAAATTCAGCTTGCAGTAAGTGACAAGTAACTATGTGACAAGTAAGTATGTAAAACAAATGAGCTAAGCAGAAATTGACATATCTGAGCTTTTTTCTTTGTACGAAGGCTAATTAAGTCGTTATAACTTAATCACCTTTCATTTTAGGTACAGAAACACCTTATACGGATTAAAAGAGAATCTTTTGTAAAATTAGAATATCTAATAAAATATATACCTTTCCATTAAAAAAATCTAATTTCCACGAATTGAACTTATTTAAGCAACTAAGTTTTTAAACACCCTGTATGTATAATGTTACAGAGAAGAACTTCGAGTGTTGTGTAACTACACAATATCAACTGTGCGTATGCAAAATTTCATTCGTCTCTTTTACTCCTACGTGACGTAATATCACTATAAAGTAAGATCGGTATCTGTCACTTTTATTCTTTAATTGCGAATAACTCAGAAGGAATGATATTTAGGTAGAGGGTATGATACATGAAATATGTGTAAAATTTATCGTAGAAACTAAATTTGTAATTTATTTTATAGTATGCTATTTAAAAAATCGAGGTTGATGCCCACTTCCGGTTAACTGGAAGCGATATTTGTTCGAAAATATTTTCACGTGATAGTTCATTATCAACCCTATCCAACTGCAAAATTTTGTTTTAAAATTCGTTTCCGTTTGTATAATACTTTTAATAGGCCATTCTCACCAATCACCCTGTATAATAATGCAATTGACAGCATATCAAAATGATGAATGATATGCATTTCTTATACATTGCAGCATATGTGAAGTTACATATAGCGGTTGATTTCAGACATAGGATAAATAACGGCACGAAGGGTCAAGGGGTACGAAAATTCGCTAAGAAGTGGGATCGCGTGAGTCTATCACAGCGTTGTAGACTAGACGAGACTAGACTGTGATAGAGAGACTCGTACGCGTCTCCACTTCTTAGCGAATTTTCGTACCCCTTGCCTCTTTCCGCCGTTATTTATCCTATGTCTGAAATCAACCGGTATGTGTAGGTATGTATAAGATATTCAATCTGGTGTATTTATCTAATTTGAACTAAACTGTCAAAATTAAGCAAAACATAGGATTGAGTACTTTACTTCCCACTCTGAAACTATCCCTAAATATTCGATTAATACGACTAAATTAGTAATAGTATACAACCATTTTGTAGAAAAGAGTATTAAGTATTTCAGAGAAACAGCATATGCAAGCCAACAACAATATTTCAGTTAAGTAAATAATAAAGTTGATACCTGAGCGTTTTGTGGAATTTTTTGTTTTTATTTTGTAACGATCGTTACATACGTTATAGATCCAACAAATCTGCTCCAATTATAGTCAAGTTTTCGTCGTATTTAGCTAAAGATCAAGTCAATAAAAGTAAGAAGCTACTAAAAGGTTCCGATATCTCAATTAGCGACGATCTTACTATAAAAGCGATATGATCTATACAAACAGGCAGTTAAAAAGGGTGGACAGCGTCATATTTGGCACCGCGACGGTAACATATTCATCAATCATAAAGGAAATCGCACCCTCATTCGAACCTCGGACGACCTGAAGAAGTTGGTTTAGTTTCACGGGATGGACAGATAGACAAATAATTATAGTTTGTCGTCCTGCGGTGACATTCTGTAATTATTATTATAATTTATTTATATTTGTTCTTTTTGTTGTGTTGCGCTTATTTTTTCAGTTTTTTTTCTTTCTTTTCTGAAAACATTGTTCTCAATTAGACCTATAGCGGGCTCGTGTTTTGTATTAGTTACTTGTTACAATAAGCATTATATAGTTTAGAATTAGTCAGTAGTTGCTTATTCATATTAAGAATTATATTTATTTTTGTTTGGCCATATCTCATCACACTTCACAGAATAGTGTAACCTTCCATCTTTTTGTTTATTTTAATCTCATTTTTGGTGAGAATGTCTTTATTTTGTAATGTCTTTTTTGGTTCTTGATCAACCAAATTTTGATAGTGCTGATTTTATATTTTATGGGGGTGTTGGAATAGTAGTTAAGATATCTACCAGAATTTATGGGTTTGATAAACACAATCAATTGTAAATATTTTGAATTTCAACTTTCAGAGATACCGTACTTTTATCGCATTGTGATATTGTGGGATTAACAGATTTATTGCTGAATAAACATTATCTCGTTCGTGGAATGAATTAACAGTATTCTTTTATACGCAGATTGACAGACTATCCAGGGGTGGCAATCATCGACATGTATGTTAATGATTCTATTAAATTCGAGATTATTGATGCACCATTTAATGATGATATTGAACAACTTTATACAAAGTTTAGACTGAATACTAAAGTTTTTATTTTTCGACGGCTAATCTTAAGTGGTAGTGGGGTATGAATTTGGATTTCATTCCATCTATCTTTAATACATTGAATAACAATGTTGGTTGGGAATCAAGACTAATAAATCCAAAATTGTTGGCATTTTTATTGACAGCCTTGAAATTTAACGAAATCCCACTGTCTTTAACATGTGTTTTTTCCTAAAATACTGATAAACCAAATATCAACCAGTTTTTTCTTTGGAAACACTATTAACAAAAGTAAACAAACAGATTCAATTTACCAAATTATTGTAAAAACTACGGTCTTCAAACAGGTGATAAAAGAACCTACTAGGTTAACTAGAATACACTTCATAATTCAACAGCACTAATTTAACATGTTCTGATCAACTTTGATTACGATAATGTCACAATTTTGGATAAAAAAACAGTTGCTATTCGAATTTTCTGATCATGTCTTTATCATTAAAAAAGAAAAAATGCTATCTCGATTCGATGCTTTCAATATCTTAGTAGCAACTATTTTTTAATATCTACATATAAAAAATAAAATAATTTCTTGTCACTAATTACGACAGATTGCTTATCCTGGAATAATGCTCCATTCTTGTCTAATTTTTATATGTTTAATGAAATAATATGACTGCAAATTTTTCCATCTTCAATGTTTTTTCAAAATTTTGTTTTTACAAGCACGCTTTACGTAAAATGTGCACGATTAAAGGTCCCCGCAAGCCCTGGGTGACGGACACTATTAAATTGATGCAGAAATTCCGGGATACAATGATTTTCCAAATTTAAATCTACCCGTAAAGCCGAACACTTTGCGTATTACAAACAGCTTAGAAATCTGACCACTAGTGATATAAAAATTATAAGAAGAAAAATATCTTGACCACTGTTGATACTACTGGTTTTGTGGAATTTTTGTTTTCCAAGCTGTAACGATCTTACATGTTATAGATACAACAAATCTGCTCCAATTTAGTCAAGTTTTCGTCGTATTTAGCTAAAGATCAAGTGAATAAAATGTCGATGAGCTCAAAACTTCCGATTCTCAATTAGCGACGATGTTACTTGGACCTGATCCTCAGATTTCCAATCTTTATAACCATGCCAGTCGTAATATTTCCAATCATAAAAAATCGCTTCTTCTTCCATCTAGTATCCGAGGACGATGTTTTTTCCATGGTCATTAACAGAATGACCTCCAAATCCGTTTGTCGTTCTCCTGTGGTGACATTCTGTAATTATTATTATAATTTATTTAATTTTTTTTTTTGTTGTCCATTTACCCTTCAGTTTTTTTTCTTTCTTTTCTGAAAACATTTTTCAATTAGACCTGCATTGGTGTTTTGTATTAGTTACTTGTTACAATAAGCATTATATAGTTTAGAATTAGTCAGTAGTTGCTTATTCATATTAAGAATTATATTTATTTTTGCTATATCTCATCACACTTCACAGAATAGTGTAACCTTCCACTTTATATTTTATCTCATATAATGTCTTTACTTGTGTTTATTGTAGACTTTGCTTGTTGGGCCAGATTCATCGTTACGTTTCACTCCATCCAAGCACTTACCTTTCAACATTCAGTACCGGCTTTTATCCTATTATGATATTGTGGGATTAACTGAGACATAGCTGAATAAGGACATTTCTCGGACGATTACATCTTCCATACGCAACTGATCAAGGGGTGGAAGATTACTTAATGATTCTATTAAATTCGAGATTATTGATTTTTAATGATGATATTGAACAACAGTGAATCAAGTTTAGATAATACTAAAGTTTTTCTTTTTTGGGTTTTCTTGTGGTGAAAACCTTTGTTGCAATTAGAGATTATTTATCATCTTTATTGACCGCCTTGAGAATGTAGTTGTCTCCTTACTGCCTTTATGGATGTGTTCATATGGATCCCCTTGATTTTAATATCAACTTTTAAACTTTGGAAACAGGGATTCTTTTTGGAGTTTATTGAAATTTACGGTATCATTGTTATTCGGAACCTGACTAGGTTAACCGACACTTTTTCTATCTTGATTTAGTCTGAAATAGGATATTGTCAAATAATCAAACATTAACTCATGGATTCTTGCCACTGTCTTTGTCAGATTTGGCGTTCCTGAGTCTCGATTCATGCTTTTCCCAAGACGTATTTTAAATAAATTAAATTTCCTCTGACCTAGTTAATGCTCCATTCTGGGAATTTTTTATGTTGATGATATTGAATTTGCATCTTCAATGATATCTTTTCTTGTTGAATAGCACGCTCCACGTAAAATGTGCACGATTAAAGGTGGCAGAAATCTTGCAAGCAGGGTGACGGACACTATTAAATTGATCAGAGATTCCGGGATTCAAAAGTTTTTCCAAATTTAAATCACCTGTAAAGCCGAACACTTTGAAAATTTTTAACTGTTTCGAAATCTGACCACTAGTGCTTCTTTGGGATAGAAGGCCTTTTGACCACTTTTATCTGGTTTTAATCATTGTGATCCAAGTGAGTCTCCATGTTGTCCACTGTAATAACAGTGTTCTGCTGTCAAATCTCTCAAATGTCGATGAGCTCAACACTTTTTTGTTCATCTTCTTCTGTCTTGGACCTAAATCCTTATTTTCAATCTTTATAACCATGCCAGTCGTGATATTTCCAGCAAAATTATGGCTTCTTCTTCCATCTAGTATCCGATCGATGTTTTCCAGGTCATTAACAGAATGACCTCCAAATCCGTTGGATGTGATGGGATCAGTGTCGATAATATTAAACTCTGTTGTCCACAGGTATTGCCTTTCCTTACACACATTTTTAATGATTAATTGGTGTTAGTCATTTTGTTCTGCATGGAAGAAATCCCGGATTGTTCCGCTACCTTATAGGAATCAGCCTGAAACACTTGCCATGATTGAGTCCAATCAACATTTTGTTTTGCTTTAAAGTTTTTAAAAATTGTTTCCCAGATTCGTCGTTACGTTGACTCCATCCAAGCCTTATACTCATCAAGTCCGGCTTCCGTCCTGACATGATGCGCTTCTGCGCTGGCAGCTGTTTGCGATGACATCTTCCATGCACTGATAACAAGATTATTGTCTTATACTCCACTAGATTTTTCCCTGTTCCAACAATTTAATAGTCTTTTGTTCTTGAGTTTTGGGTTTTCTTGTGGTGCTTTGTTGCTTTTTAGAGATTATTTATCGTATCGCAGTCAAAAGGTTGAGTTTTCTGGGAATATTTCTAACTCTCTTTTGGTTGGCAATGGTGTTCCAAAGGATCCGTTCTGGATCCCCTTCTATATACTCTATATACTTCCAAACTCCAGGGCTCTTTAATTACTGGCACCATTGTTATGTGACAAAATTTATCTAAATTTCGATCGTTTTAAATAATAAACAAATAATCGCATTAACTTATCTTGCAATTGTTAATTTGCTGAGAAGGTTTCAATATTAATGCAAAAAATCCTCTGACTCTGATTTGGGAGAAGGACTGATATTGAATTTGCGTCTTCTAGGCTATCTATTCTTGTGAATAATAAACGCATACCCATCGATCAAACTTCCAGAAATCTTGGTCTACAGATGGATTCTCATCTCAGGTTTAAAAATCATTTTCCCAGTTCATTCGAAAATTTGTAATTCAAACACCTAGGGTTCACAGAAAATTTTTATCTGTTTCGAATAGACGTCTTCTTTGTGATAGTTTGGTTTTATCTCATTTTAATCATTGTGATGTGCCAATCTGATGATATACAAAGAATCATATTAAAATTCTTAATATAATTTATTTTTGGAATCAGAAAATTTCAATATTTATAAACTTGGTGATCTTGGTTGGCAACATTTCATTCACCTACTACTACATTACTATTTTCATGACCGTACCATTGAGTATAAAGAAAGTTAGGATCTTTTAGGTTTCTAACTATTGCAAACATTTTTGCATTTTTATTGAATAATTAAATGACAGTACTTTTAAAGTAACATTAGTTTCAAATTAGGTTAGAAATAGTATATTGTGTTGCAAGGATAGAAAGTACATTCTGCATGTTAGTCGCACAACTGTTTTTCGTGTACACTAAATGATTTCAAAATTCAAATTAGATAGTTGTTTAATTAAAGATTGAGATGCTAACATTTCACACAATCAGCATCTACACCTTATTTTTAGAACGATTTAAAATTTCCGAAAATTATGTAGTACGAATATAATTGCTGTTGTTATTAAAATGTTAAGATTACAGCGATATTATTGCTTCTAAATACGAACTTCATAGCAAATTTAGTACAATTTAACTATTTTCCGTTAGTAAATTCTATTCCATTCGGGTTTAACCTTAGGTTTAAATAATTATGCACACTGTTTTAACATGTATTCAATTTCTACACTGCATTTCGGGAATCAAATGACGTTTTACATAAAACATTACAATTGACTGCGATTTTTATTGTAATTAGAAGGGTTAATGGAATTTCTTGGTTTGAAATGGAATTGCTTTATTCTAATAACTTGTACATCTATTGAAAGTGTTCATAAAATCATGACGAAAAACGATAAACAATTCCATTTAAACTATTATATCAAGTAGACATCGCTCTAAATCTAGTTGCATTAAATATTATTAGTAGAGTTCACAATTACGAACTGGAAATCTCTTTAGTCGGTTAGATATAATGTATTCCACGGCTGGTAGTATCAACCCTAGATCTCAGATTTATATTCATGTTTATAAAGATTAAAAAATTACTTTGCTCCTTTATTTATCTTGCAGAGTAAAGGATTCCGCACATGCGACAAAGATGAAAGGGTCTGACATTATACAACGGGAAGAACCCTAAACGCTCTGAGGAGCCATATTTTAGACCGAAGGGGCTTCTGGCGGTGTTAAAATTCATGTTGTAGAATTTCTCAACCGTCCTAGTCTGTGTATTTAATTAATGAGCTATTCAATTCAATGGTATACACTAAATCCCTAAAGCTACAGATACATACATAAGTAATTAATGGAAAGTTTATGATATTGATTCGGTGTTTTTGATGCCATGAAACAGGTAACAGTATGTGAATATTTTAGGTGGGTATACTTACATACGTATTTGTAAATACATTATTAAATTTTTCGATTTAGTACACTACTAGCAAAGAACCCGCACGCTAGTGCTATTCTCTATTTATGGAATCTATTTCAATGCAATTTCATGAGAAATAGGTGGCATATAAATATTTATTTTATTTTATATTTTTAGTTCCCTTTAGGACAGAAACCGCCATATCTCTAATTCATTTACTCATGATTGTACAGGGTGGCCAACTAAGAATGTCGCTCGGCCATATCTCAGAAACGGTTTACAGTACAGTTTTGGGAAAAAATATTACTGACTAAAGTGACCCCGAGAAACATCTGAAAATTATTTCGAAAAAGCGTAGAATGACCGCTAGAGGGCGTAACTGATCACTAAACATTTTAATTCTTATTTTACTCAAAATTTACCAATTAAAGATGTATCACAAATATGAAAATCGGAATCTACTGAAAATTTTGCATATTTAACATAGGACAACTTTTTTGTATTTTGTCGAATAAGGGGATTCTCTCCCCTTATTCGAAGGGGAAATTTTGTATTGAAGGAACGCTTATAATTCCGGTTCTCTTGAACCGAATTTTGCAAACTTAGTCTCGTTGAAAACAGCATTACTCCTCCAATCTAATGCGTACAAATTACAACCAATCTAATACGTGACGTGCATGCTAGAAGGCGCTGTTTAAAGTTTTTCGGGGATTTTGTTTTTTTCTCGAAAATATTAAATGGAAACATACATTTTTGACAACTAATTAAAAAAGTAGGCCAAATTACCAACAAATCAGCGAAAACCAGGTGTCGCTATTTTGTACCAATCCGCTTCAGAAACGTGTGGATGGTAAATTTTTTTTCTATAAATCGAAATTATTCTGCTTCCCATGAACGGAATTTAGCAAATTTGATCTTAATAGGAAGGATTTTCATTGTGCTATGTTTAGTGATTGAAGCTGTTTAATTTTATCTTGTCCGTCACCGCTAGAGGGCGATAAAAAATTTAAATACGTAAATTTTATGATTTTTAAAAAGAACAGTGCGTGGAATGCTTGACGGCCAAAAAATAGACTGGACATGGATTTTCCTAAACCTACTGCTAGTGATTCAAATTGTTTAATATTGTCTTTATTTCTGTCACCGCTAGAGGGCGTTAAAGAGAACAGAATCGAAGACATGTCGCTAGCAATTCGCAACAATATGCTTTTCAATATGATGAGTCTGCTGTGCATTTCTCCGTAAATATTCGTGATTTTCTGGACCTTAATAGGTGGACGTAACACATCAGTCTATTTCCATGGCCACCCAGGACCCCAAATTTGATTTGTTTAGATTTTTAGTTGTGGGAGCGAAAAAAATCTTATTTTTGCATCGCCATCTACTGCTCATAACAAGGTGGTTGTGGGAATAGGAATTATCGTTCAAAGTATTTCTAAGACAGAAATAGAGACTGTAGTTCTATCCATTCGTTGTAGAGTGAAAGTTTGCATCGAAAATAATAGGAAACAACTTGAAGATTTAGGCCGCCACTAATATTAACTAATATTATGTTGTTTCCTTTTTTGTTGTTTTCTTTGCATTGCTTATTTGAATTACACCGTTGTGCTTTTCACTAAAATCTTAAGCTTTCAATTTATTATTTTAGGGTATGAGCATAAATATAACTTTCTACGCAATGTTCTTTACAAAAACCATAAAATTTACATATTTAGTTGGCCACCCGGTACATCAGATTGTTGATATCATCGGTGAATTGTTTGAAAAATCAAAAGAATTTATATCTGGGTGGAATTCGGAGATTGCGGTTTATTTTCAGGAACGTTATATACCTAGAAGTTTTAGAAATATCCTCAATCATTGAGGATCCACGTACTGATAGAAAACTTTTTTACAGATACTAGGTGTATCAGCTAATACATGCTACTATCGACATAGGTTCCATTATCTATCGACAATCACTATTGAAAGAGATTTAGTGTGAGATGCACACTGAAACGAAAATAAATGTAACTATCAAGTATGCTACATATTTAAGTAAGTATTTTTCAGATTTCAAATATACCGGTTCACAAGTGGTATATATAGTATGCAACAAAAGCCTACAGATATAGACCAATTGGGTATGTAATGCCGAACAAATTCTTCAGGTATATTAATTATCTCAACCATAATTCCGCACTAAACAATACAAAGAAAGAAAATTTTCAAACAGCATATTTTCAGTTAAGACGCTTAATATTGATTAAAATGTTTTAAATAAAGTTTTCCACGTCGATAACATGCGCAGTATCTTCTATTATATTTTATACACCATTTTCGAAGGCAGCGTTGCTTATCATACAAAAGTCGCTCTTGTAAATTTCCCAAGTGGTATACTTCTGAAATTATTTTTAGCAGAATTAAAACACAAATGTACGCATTATATATGTTTCAAATAACCGAAGTCGTTACCCAGCATGAAATTTTAAATTTTCTAGAAGCAGTAGGGGTATATAAATATATATTATTAAAGTATTTTAAACTTAAACAAAAGCAGAACTCCTGGTAAACTGCATTAGTTTCATATCCCTACAATTTTAAATTGACGATAATATACAGGGTGTGGCGCGAAGAGTTTTGATTAGAGGTTTATTTTATTGGTGTAGTCATAGGGAAAATGTAAAATTTTACCATATTACGTTGTCGATAATGCTAATCTTAAATGTAATATCAACTCGCTTATTTTAAATAGAACATAGTATTTTTTATTTTATCTTTAAATTCTACATCAAATTCTGAGTAAATTTCATGCAACGTCTTGCCAAAAATTCCAAAGATTAAACTTATTTGTAAGCAACTAAGTTTTTAAACAGCCTGTATAATGCTACAGTGAAGAACTTCAAACTTTATGTAACTGCGCAATGTCAGCTATGTGTGCAAACACTATAAAGCAAGATTTGTCATGTTTTCTAACTTGCGAAAAACTTAGAAGGTATAGGGTAGGTATAGGGTATGATACATAAAATATTTGTATAAAATATATCATAGAAGCTAAATTTGTAATTGAACTTATAATATGCTATTTAAAGTATCAAAGTTGATGCTTACTTCCGGTTAACCGCAAGTGATATTTATTCAAAAATATTTTCACGTGATCGTTCGTATTCAACCATATCCAACCACAAAATTTTGTTTAATAGGCCATTCTTACCAATCACCCTGAATATTATAAATTTTCCAGTACTTGCTGTGAACTCCAAATTTTTGAAGAGAACTGTCAAAACATAATACGTAATGAATGCATAAATAATTTACTATCAAGTTGTTACCTAGATCTTTAACAGTAATAGCCTACGCTTTATTTATGTCGAAAAATTGAGTTTTGTTATTTCTAAGTAAAATAAATAATAATGCCAGTATCAATTGAATGAAAACAAAAATAGCAATTCAAAATGGATATAAAATACAGGGTGTTTGGTTTTGAATTATTGGGTATTTGGGTTTGAAATAAGCGAGTTATAATTGTTTTAAAATGTTGGAATTGAGTGGTATATGTAAAACGTCCTGTATAAAAAATTTAAGATTTTAAAAGACGAAACACTAGTGATATCTTATAATTTTCTGTGTCAAATTTTAAGACAGTTGCGTTTTTGTTTGCAGCAATATCGCAATTTATTTGGAACTGTGTTTTTCTCGTAAAATTGGAAAAAATTAAAATATCTCAAAAACTATTGATTTTTGGCATAGGATGTGGTACAATTTAAAAATTCAATAAAAAATAGCATGTTCTATTTAAAATAAGCAAGTTGGTATGTACTTCCGGAGTACCGAAAGTAGATCATTCGTAAAAATATTACATTTCAAATCAGCATTATTGATAATGTAATGTTAAATTTATATATATGCTGAATGAATGAATGAATTTTTTGACCAAACTTGATAGAAATGTATAACTAGTCAAAGGCAATAGTTGATTAAAATTTCAATGAAAAAAACAAAAGACTAACATAATTTAACATAATTTTTATTAATAATGTGTCGAGCCGCCCCTATTAGTTACACACTCCCTCACTCTTCGTGGCATTGATTCGACTAGGTGGTCGATATCCTCTTGGGGTATGGTGTCCCAAGCAACCTGTAATTTATGCCGGAGAGCTATTAGTGTCTGCGGGGGATTGGCTAAATTCATAAGTTTTCGTCCGATAATGTCCCACACATGTTCTATTGGCGAGAGGTCGGAGGGTTTGGGTGACCATGGCAAGATATTGACATGAGCCTCTTCGAAGCGATTTATGGAAATTCTCGCTACGTGGGGAGGGGCACTATCCTGCCGGAAAAGTGGTCTTCGAGCGTTTGAAGATATGGAAGAATATCGGGTTCTACCACCTCATCAATGTAACGCTGGGCGTTTATGGTGGTTTGGATGAATACCAACTGAGACCTACTTCCATATACTATAGCTCCCCATACCATAACACCCACTGCTGGATGCACATGCCTTTCAAGGGAAAACTGAATATCACGACGTCTTCGAGCCCCATACCGTCATCATGCCTCTCTAGACAAAATCGAGATTCATCACCGAACACCACTTTATGCCACTCCGCGATTCAATGCATTCGCAATCTACACCACTCCAAACGTTGCTGTCGGTGTTGAGCCGTAAGTGGTAACAGAAGATGTGGACAAAACATTGTAAGCCGTAACCCCTAATTCGACGGTAAACGGTTCGAAGGGTTACAGGACGACCTTGATTACCTAACCACACGTCAACAATTGATCTGGTACTGGAGAACCTGTCTCTTAGTGCCATTAGGCGAAGGCGGCGGTCCTGTATCTCATTAGTTCTTCTTCGGCCTCCGGTTCCTCTTTGGCGTCTTTCCTGACGCTCCCTAGTCCATTATTGATAACAGCGCATAATGGTGGATTGGTTCCGTTTAAGGCGATTTGCAATTTCTCTGTATGAAAAACCACCTTCTCGCAAACCAACAATTCGACCTCTGTCGAATTCGCTTAATTGGCGATAATTTCCACGTTGCCGCACTCTAGGCATAATAAAACTCTTTGAACACGTTAAACAAAGGTATAATAAGACAAAACCGTTGAAATTAATTTGAAACAAACAATAAATACACCACACATTAATGTCAGCGAAAACTGAATGAAGTATCAGATGTGCCATGACCACTTGATCTATCGCAACAAAATTTTTTAGATATACGTTTCTACCAAGTTTGGTCAAAAAATTCTCACCCCTTCTTGGTGTTGCAGTTTCCATGTCATGCAGTATTATGTATATAAATTTTACATTTGCCCTATGACAGCAATAAATTACTTAAGCAATTACTATACAGGGATTTTTTTTTATCATTACACGGGCACGAGCCCTATGTGTAATGACTAAAAAGAAAAAGACCTATTGCATTGACATAGTAGGCAACCAATTATACACCAATCTTGAATTTAGGTAAGCACTTGGACGAAAAAGTCCGCACATGTTAAATATTTCTGAATTTTTATTAATAAGTGTCATAAATTAAATACATTTTATTAATAATAATTCATTAAATCATGAATAAGTACAATAAAAATGAAAAAGTGGCAATGATAATGTGGTATCAGAAGAATCATAGTTTAAGGCAAGTTCCTCCGACATGTTTTCGGTCAATTATCCCGACAGTTTCCTTGCACAAAGACAATTCTTAATATTTTTAATAAGTTTAAAGAAGATGGTTGTGTTTTAAATTCACACAAAAAAAGAAATAGGACAAATAACCATTTTAACAGAACACATGAAACTAAATATTCTGTGTTGTAGAGGCAGTTTTTCTCATAGGATCGCTTTTAGATGTAGTTTTGCATTTCGGAGTATCGTACAGTTCGGTGTATAAAACTCTGAAAGATTTAAATATAAGCACAAGATAGCAAATCACCAACAACTATTTGAAGTTCAAGATCTGAAATAAAACGAACTTTTCTGCTGAATTAATGTTTAATATGTTAAATTCTGGACCACGAAATTTTAAATAAAATCATTTTTACTGATGAGGCTACATTTACCATTAATGGTGAAGTTAACTCTGAGAACTTTCAGTTTGACCCCACATTTATCCATTTGCAATTATTACATTTCCCAGTTTCCATTAATCCATTAGGTATTGGTCCTGCACAAATACTCACGAACATCGAACCTGACCCGAACACAGTACCCACTAAAAGTAAATGTTTGGATCGGCATAATAAGAGACAGACTTATTGGTCCATTTTTTATTAAACCTCACTGCGGCAAAATATTTGGATTTGTTGCGAGAACACGTAATTCCAGAAATTGAGATGCTGAATGATGAGGAACCGTGGTTCCAAATGGACTGAAGGCTTCCCCACATTTACAAACCTTCAGAAACTTTTTAAATAACATATTTCCAAGACGGTAGGATTTTAGTAGGTTTCCACCCAATCAGCGAGCCTCCAAGATCTCCGATTTATCACCTAATGATTACTTTCTTTGGGGTTACCTGAAAAGTAAAGTATACAATAACAGACAAATTCGTAACTGGATCGCAAAAAATTTTTTAGTTCGCACCCCTTCTTGATGTATATTATGTATATAAATTTTACATTTGCCCTTTAAATTACTTTTTTTTTTTTTTGGGGACTGCGAATTGAAAGATCTTATCCGTACAGGATGTACATGGAATAAATCCGCAATTTAGGTGAAGATGCTTCGGGTTTTCAAGATCCCCTCGCTTCTTGCCTTGAAAGACAACTGGGCCACTTCAAAACTCTGATATAAAATTTAAACTGCCTCCTACTACTTTCAAGCTGCAATTGTTATAATAAATTTAAAGGTTCAACTGCCATTCTGCATTCGGCGTTAGAAACATAACCTAATTCTTTGTGACTTTATTTTGCTCTGTATTACCGGCAATCACTATCACCCACTGTTACTAATTGCTAATGGACTGTATTATTGCCCAATCAAATATTTTCGCGTAAAATCCAACGTTTTGTAATACATTTGAAAAGTTTTAGATGGTATCTCGTAAAGATTTTCGGTATAAAAATAGTTAATATTAGATTTCTAGAATTTTAGTCCAAACATTCCTCTGATTTACAGAATAGTTTTTTGCTTATATTGGCTTATTTAGAGGCTGTTCACGCCACGCGGCTAACGGAACTGGCGGGAAATTTTCCTCATTTACGTCAATGGTATTTTCTTTGAAATGTTAAAAGATTTCTTAAAAGTTACAAAAATTATCGAGGAAAAAACTATTGTATACAGTTGCCTAACGTAATGATCGTTTTTCGAATTTTAAAAATATAAGAAAAACTTTTTGCAAACTAGTTATTTACGACACGAGTGTTAAAAGTGCTATTTTCTTTTCGGATAAGATTTGCGACACCAGGGATTACTTAGCCGCAGATCAATTTATGGTGATGTCATCGGCAAATAGCCCTTGCGTGAAAGCCCGCCGTGCGAAGATCGCAGAGAATTTTATCCACCACGAAATACCAAAGCAAGGGTGATATGACAGCTCATGGTTTCGCTTGTCAAAATAGCTGTGTAACTGGTCGCCTTTATGCTGCAGAGGTTCTGCATTGAACCATCCTTTTTCTTATCAGTTATCCACCTTGTCAAAGTTGGCTAATTAAAAAAGAATTACTATATATGTTTTTTATTATAAGCCATTGTGCAAATGTGAATGCCACGCCACTAGTAAAAATATCTAACTTAACTGTTAAACTACATCCATATCCACCTTTCCATCTACTAATAGTTAATTTCACTAGTTTTTTTAAATTTCGTTTTATAAGTGAAAGTAAACATCTAAAGTGGTAGGAACATCATCCACATTAAAAATACGAAAAATTAGGAAAACCTTAAAGAGCAACACAAAGTGTGGTGACCTGAAAACAATCTGTCTTTTTTTAAATATTTAATTTTCACAAATAAACAAAATTTCGAATTTTATTTTATCAAATAGCATTCGCTTTTTTACTAATATGAATTTTCACCACTCAAACAATTGATTTTGAACATGTGCACTTTAATGCCTGTACTTTGTGTTTAGATCTTTTTAATATAAAGTGTATAAAATATTTCGCTTAATTACCTGTTTATTTGTTAATACCTTTCCACGACTAATAATAATCGTAAATTATTGAAATGCAGGTATTAAGTTCGAATAACTATTTTCACAAATAAATGTCATTTTTTATAAAGGATGATACTTATTTGTTAGAAGGAGCCAATTTTCACAGTTCATCTAAATTCTGGTTTGAAAATAGAACCTTTCTTATCAAGGCGTTGACGGCAATCTCAAGCAACGTATCCCACAGCGTTCTGGCGCAGAGAACTTCCGTCTTTTCAGTAATGAGCCCATTATCAACGAATTCCTGCAGTGCCGCTGCGGTCCTTTTGTGCCGAAAGTAACCCCCGCACAATTTGTCAACGTGGAATTTCATACGAGGCGTTTCTCCTAATATTTTTTGATAGCAAAAGAAATTGGATAAAGTAGTGGTTTGGTAGTGATTACCGATAGGACAACTTTTCTACTGTATAAAATAGTGTTTGATTCGTCAGGAACTCTAGGGAAAAGGGAAAATAAATAAAGTATAATTTACTTACAATCTAGGACTACTCTAACGCTGATCCAAGTCTCAAATATAATACTACTAAAAATATTTAAATTACATCATTGAACGTGAGATTTTTTATAAATTATTTGAAACAATATTGAAATATTTATACGGTGTAATATAAACACACATGAAAACTTACCATTTTCAAGTAGGTTAGATAAGACGAGAAAATAAGAACGAATGGATTAAAGTGAGAAATATATAAATTAGTCAGTATACAAGGTTCTAAGACGGTTCAGTAGGATATGTACTGTACTGTTAGTTAACAGTATTATCATTTTGGCTTATTTATGTTTTTTTAATGAGTCGGTTTTTGTTATAATTTTCTACGCATAGAATTTTCATTAAATTATAATTGAAAACATGATCTCTACTCTAAGATTGGTTTGCTAATGCACAAGATTTGTTTTTATCTTACAGTTACTTCTATACTGAACCACCCTATGATGTTGTGTGAGATGTTTGAGCAATATAACACTTTTCACAATCAGTGCAATGCATTTTATATGCAACATTTGGCTGAAAGATAAATGCTATTTTATCTGTCAAATTAGTATACAGACTTTAGTGAGACCTTAAACGTAGATGGAAACTAAGTAACTACTAGCCTGCTTATAACAAAACCCTCATTTGTGCATCTTTAATGCCGACAAAAAGATTGCAATTGTCGTTAGCGAGAAAACAGATTACATGATAAAGTTAACATCTTATTATCAAAATCTTTATTATCTCCAGTGAAGTGGCAAGAGAACCTAAGACGCAGAATTCAGTTTCTCCTAAGCTTTATTAAGTACCCAAAATCCACAAACAGGATACATCTATAGTAGCTTGTATTCACTACAACTTATTATCTTTCTAAATGCAACATTAAAATATTAACTCATTCATTTCCTGTCTATACACAATCCAACATCACAGATACCTCCAAATTTTTCAAAAAAATTGACCAAGTGCATCAGCCATAAAACTACCAGCTGGTTTTCCTCGGCGTTATATCCCTTTTATTAATATTCCCATGGAGATTATCTATTATAGATGGACGACTACTGCGAACAATTGTAATTTCACTCCAGATCTATTTATCGATTGTTTTAATATCATTTTCTAAAACTGCTATTTCATGCAATTGATATCAACAATGGGATCACCATTAGGTCCTACAGCAGCTGAGACCGTCAGGGAACATCTCCTAGACAATGTTAAAACCAATCTCGCGTTTTTGCTACTACTACTTGCAGATATTTAACGATTATGATGATACTATTATTTTAAATTGATATCTAACTTTTCTGATAGATATTATACATTAATGGTGTGTAACGAAAAATGAGGTACCCTTTACTGCAGCAGATATTCATTCTGCAAGAGCATCAATTGTATCTGCTGTCTCGTTGTACACAATATTTTTAATATAACTCTATAGAAAATAATTTAGGGGCAACTCAGGTGACGGTGACCGCTATAATATTGTTTTACATCTGCCACAAGTGTTTCGTTTGCTATTATCTGGATCATTTGCACTAGAGCAGCGGCGGATCCAGAAAACCATTTGGGGCGGGGGGGGGGCAAAACCAGGGAGTATGGAATACCGCCCCGGGTAGAGGGATGTCCGCGGAAAATTTTTGAAATTTAAAACTCACGGAGGTGGTTTTTGAAGTATTTAACCAACTAAAATATAGGCGTATGCAAGAACTTAAAAATTAAAGTTTAATTCCAAATTTGAGCGTAAGAAATGTTTCAAAATGGTTACTCGGTAGTAAATCTATTGTTTTTATTTCATTAAACATTAGGGTTTAAATGCGATAAGTATTTAAAAATGTTTTTCTGTTAGAAATAGTATGTTTTATCTAGTATACAGTCGGGTCGTTTGCCGTGCCCCCCCCCCCTCCCTTGGATCCGCCACTGCACTAGAGTACAGTGCGCCTAGCGCTGAAATTAAACAGTCTTGCAGAAATTCAAGGTAAAGATGCTCTGGTATTGTGCCATCAATAAAAAATAGTCCTCTAGTCTATTCCTCACAATTCAGTTCCATACGTTAACTTTCTACTTACACACATACAGAGTGGGGCACCACATTCGCCTCGGTTGCTATACAAAAAATGGTAAGACCTATTTAAAAATTTTTTGTTGGTGCATGTGTAGGTCCATTAGGAACACGTTCTAAAATTATTTTAGAATATACAGGTGTCCCAAAAGAAAGTTACACATGAAAGTTATCCAAATTTAAATGGAACACCATGTATATTATTGCATATTTCGATGACGCAGACTAAATAAAGGGAAGTTACTGTTATATTCCCTATACCTAGATTTAACAGTTTCGGAGATATTTAACAATTTTTGAAATTGTAGATCAATATTTAGAATAAGTACCTGGCGTAGGTACATATAGCACGTTAGCACAACCATTACATCTAATGCTAAAACAAAGATGGTTTCTAAAAATTATACAGGATGGTTAAAATCGTACCTCTAATTGTGGCTGCCATTAATACTCAATAACTTGCTTATTTTATATGGAACATCCTATATCTAACGCCGTCATTCGATTTTAATTTTATTTCTCTTTTAAATGTTATTAAGGTGCCCTATAGCTATCTCTTATAGTTTCTTTGTAAAAGTCAATTTAGTCTTTTAAATGGCGATTATATACTAAAAGTTTGGTTAAATCAAGATAGATTTGCCATGGCGATACTAATTTCAGATATTAATTTCGTCGAATTTATTATTGAAAAGTAGGCAATGGTGCATTGGACGTTGCTTCATATTTCTTGGAAACAAAACAAAAATTAATCAATACATGTATTACCTATCACATACAAATTTCCTCAAAATTCCATCAAAATTCCAAATCTACAAATGTCTGATCATCATGCTAAATACATTATCGTCAATGGCATTATGGAGCAAAAACTAGACAATACCACTTGTATAAGGGTAATCAGCATTTCCTCCAACGAGAGGTTACGATGCTTGCAAGAAATGTTACGGAACACATACTAGTCGGATTTCGACTCATTTAATGTTGACACGATTATATTTGCTAGTTTTAGTAATATTTTTAACACCTGTCTAAATAAATGTTGTCCATGAAAGAAAATAAAAGTAACAAATACATCTCCAAGGACTGAACGATCTTGGATGACAGATGAAATAAAATTTACACAGGAAGAATTGAAAGAATGTTACTGGAGTTACAGTAATAGCAGAAGAACATTGATTGGATACAAAGAAAAACGGCAAGCTTATACACGCGTGATACGTCGCTCTAAGCATACTATGGTGATTTGATCAGTAGTGCTACTAATAAAACTTCTGAACTATGGACTGTAGTAAACAAAACCTTTGATAAAAATAAATTATCAAATAACATTATTAAAAAAATAACAATCAATGCAACGCTGGGCGTTCATGGTGGTTTGGATGAATACCAACTGAGATCTACTCTCATATGCTATAACACCCCATAACATAACACCCACTGCTCGATGCACATGCCTTTCAACGGAAAACTGAATATCACGACGTTCCCCACGTCTTCGTTTGACCCTCATACGGCCATCATGCATCCCTAGACAAAATCGAGATTCATCACTGAACACCACCTTATGCTACTCCACGATCCAATGCATTCGCAATCTACACCACTCCAAACGTTGCTGTCGGTGTTGAGCCGTAAGTGGTAACACAAGATGTGGACGATAAGATTGTAAGTCGAAACCCCTGATTCGACGATAAACGGTTCGAAGGGTTGCAGGACGACCCTCATTGCCTAACCACACGTCAGCAATTGATCTGGTACTGGAGAACCTGTCTCTTAGTGCCATTAGGCGAAGGCGGCGGTCCTGTATCTCATTAGTTCTTCTTCGGCGTCCGGTTCCTCTCTGGCGTCTTTCCTGACCCTCCCTAGTCCATGATTGATAACAACGCATAATGGTGGATTGGTTCCGGTTAAGGCGATTTGCAATTTCCCTGTATGAGAAACCACCTTCTTGCAAACCAACAATTCGACCTCTGTCGAATTCGCTTAATTGGCGATCATTTCCACATTGCCGCACTTTAGGCATAATAAAACTCTTTAAACATATTAAACAAAGGTAGGTATAATAAGACAAAACCGTTGAAATTAATTTGAAACAAACAATAAATACACCACACATTAATGTCAGCGAACACTGAATGAAGTGTCAGATGTGCCATGACCACTTGATCTGTCGCAACAAAATTTTAATCAATTATTGCCTTTGACTAGTTATACGTTTCTACCAAGTTTGGTCAAAAAATTCGCACCCCTTCTTGGTGTTGCAGTTTCCATGTCATGCAGCATATTTCTGTAATAATGAAAAATGACGGGTATTAAAACAATGTTGTTGTTAAAGTCAAAATTGTGAGAATATCCATAGACAGTCCTTCAAACACTTATACATCATAACATGTAAAAGTGCCATTGCTTTTAGAAACACCTTTTACCTGAATCACGCTATTGCAGATTGAACATTATTCCAATTGTCCGTAGCAAAAATATACAAGACGTATAACTATCCATATTAATCACACCAATTTGAAAGTCATCTAAAACCCAGAAGTCACACCAGAACTTAAATATTTAGTTTGTCGTGGAAGAAGATTTTAAAGAGCTTCCATTCTAATTCACCCATTGTTATCATACATACGATATACAGTATTCTAACATAAAATTATGTTGAAAAATAAACTTATAACTGCACACGGTGCTACAACTTTATAATCCCAAATCTCTAATCTATAAAATAGAATCTGAATACAACAAAACAGAAGATTGTAGATAAGGGTTATTGCCCTTTGCCGGTGTCGAGTGTTCGAATCGACAGTGGTCTGTGAGTGGTGCACTTTTTCCCATCCCTAAATTTCATTTCTTAAATCGAATGCGTGATTAGAAGTTTATCCCCCACGAACTGGGGCAACTAATCTATAGAAAAAAAGAATGTCTTAAATATAACATATAAAATAGTCTGTAATGTATGCATACTTTTATAACAGATATTGTTACTTGTTAGCATTTAATACTAAATTTAAATAATTCTTACTGAATTTATTATTGTACGCATTCTCATCAGTTCTTTTGCCTCTCCATATTTTTACATAAATAAACATTAAGATATTACTCTGAATTATTTTAATGTTAATTACATCTATTTCAATTTCATATACAACCTAAACAAACAAAATTAAACGGAATGTCTACAAACGCCTAATAACCTGAGATAATATTGGATAAGTCAGGAAGTGCTTGGAACAAATAGTATAAATAATCCTTTCACGTTATAAGCTTTCTATCTGTACTAGACCGTCCCGTGTGATGCGAATGGTTATTGTTAAAAGTCTCCGGCTATTTGACAGGAATAGAAAAATGCAATTACTGATCGATCCTTAGTAGAATGGGAGCGCTTTCCAGTTCTATTTTTACATCGGAAAATCCGTTCAATGAAATGAATCTCGAAACGGAAATGCTACCTTATTTTTGAAACGTAATAGAATTGAATTAAAACAAGCAATAAAAAAGTTTTTCGTTGTTGAAATTTAATTAGAAGATGTACGATAACTCTAAAGAATCTAAAGTAGAAATTGGTTTGACTTTATAGGTTATAATTGTACTTATTGTTTTGCAAATACAGAATGCATGTGCATCGGAGAAGAAACACAATCTATCTTACATTTAATTTCTATATAAGGATATCTGTCATAACCTATTTAGGACAGCGTAAGCATACTTTAACATAAATATGGAAATATCATCTTAGTAAAAATATTGGCTTATCAAACGAAACGAAAAGATACAAATACCTAATCATATTCCTAACTGTTTAAGAATAAGAATGGTAATTATTTTATTGCTATAGATAATACGAATATAGGTCAAAATAATACATAATAAATAAAAATTTTGTTGTTTATTGTCATCATGTCAAAGGTACCTTGATTTAACCAAATTTTTAGTTTATAATCGCCATTTAAAACACTAAATAGACTTTTACAAAGAAACTATAAGAGATAGGGCATAGGGCACCTTATTGAGATTTAAAAGAGAAATAAAATTAAAATCAAATAACGATGTTAGACACAGGGTTAAAATAAACAAGTTATTGAGCATTAATGGTACCTACAGTTAAGGTAAGATTTTAACCACCCTGTATAATTTTTAGAAAGCATCTTTATTTTAGCATTAGGTGTAATGGTTGTGCTAATGAAAAAATACAACTTGAAACACGTAACTTAAATACATATATTATGTACGCTAGGTTCTCATTCTAAATATTGATCTACATTTTCAAAAATGGTTAAATATCTCAGAAACTGTTGAACCTAGGTATAGAGAATATAACAGCTTGCCTTTATTTAGTCTGCGTCATCGAAATATGCAATCATATACATGGTGTTCCATTTAAATTTTGATAACTTTGATGTGTAACTTTCTTTTGTAACACCCTGTATATTTCAAAATAATTTTAGAACGTGCTCCCAATGGACCTACACATGCTCCAACAGAAAGATTTGAAATATCTGCTACCGTTTTTTCTATATCAACCGAGGCGAATGTGGTGCCCCACCCATTAGTGTTATGAAGAAAAGTATTAGACAAAAGTGTAACTATATGAAGGGGCTCATTCGATGGCGCTACTGTTGTTACTGTAAAAAAGGACACAAAGGTCACAGCAGGTCTTTTTTTCAAATAGCATATCGTTTGCTGCACTGGCGTTTATTATGTCCTCATTTTTTCGAAATATCTCGATTAATATTAATTTGAGGTCATATGTGGTTTACTATTTTTCTGTTCACAATTTATTGCTCTTTTAGAATTTGATTAAAAAATACCATATGCTATTTTAAAAAAAGAGTTGACCTTGCTATGATCTTTGTGTCTTTCTTTATAGTGACAACAGTAGCGCCATCGAATGAGCCCCTTCATATAGTTAAACTTTTGTATAACACTTTTTTTCATTACACTAATGGTTTCTAAGATATTACAGTATTATACTTTAAATGGACCAGCCTGTATATATATATACATATATATAAAACTTTAAAACTTGATCAGTTCTGACACTGACAGTTGTAGAATTTAAAACGTGAAATTACTGCAACTAATGTAGAATATGGGTTTCTTCGTTTAATTTAAATGAAAAACAGTAGTTTCCAACGTGGCGTTTCGGATATATTTTAATCCATCTTCAAACCTATATAATATATAATAAATCTTAATTAATTTTTAAATCAAGAATCAGTAACTTACACAAGGATAATTGTTTTTCTAAATACAAGGCTCTAAAAATATTGTGAAACAATTTTGACAATTTTGACAATTTTAACAATTTTGAAATTTGAAAACATATAAAATATTTGATAAACAATTTTGTAAACAAAATAACAGACATGTTAGATTTTAAATTTTGACAATTTTTTAAAAACAATATGTTGAATGCAATGAAAATATATTACATACATATATACAAAAAAATAATTATTTAAACACATCAAGTGGAAAACGATTTATAAGTAGCCATAAAGACACTTAATTGTAAGAGATCACAAAAAACTGCTAGAGATTAATGTAAATCCTTGAATTTGATAAATTTAATTAAATTATTATAAATATTCGTAAAATTTGAAGATTGTTCTTTTGTATTAATATTATCCGAAAAATGTTTGATAGCTAAAACTTCAAGGCAAATTCTTCTAGTATAATTAGATTCATTAAATAAAATTGTGACATCATTAAAATTTACAATGTGATCTTTGGTATGCATGTATGTGTGTAGCCAAAGCACATTTTTTGGTATTTACTCGACTGTCACTAACGATGTTGGGTGCTTCTTTCACCACCTCTGGATAGTTTGACCAACATAGAATTTAGATCAATCATTACATTTAACCGCATATACAATATGAGTCTGTTGTTCTTTTGATATCGGGAATTTCAATTTATTAAAAAAATTTTTACATGAATTAGCTGAAGTAAATGAAATTTTTTAATTGCTATTTCTAAACAACAGTTTTATTTTATCCGTAAGACCAGGGATGTAAACAAGAGATTTGTATTTTAATTGTTCAATATTAATATCTTGAATATGACGAGAGTTAGACAAAACATTACGATCCTGATTTAAAAAGCTATAGTGGTTGTAGAATACAAAAGTCTATTTAAGTGAGGTAGGAAATTATTTTTAAGAAGAATATTGTATAGATATTGTAGATCTTGCCTGAGAAAATCTTTATGACTAATTCTCTGTATTCTTGTTTTCATTGCGGTAATTAAATTAATTTTATATTTTGTGGGGCAAACTGAATTAAAATTCCACAATCTATTACAGTTAGAATTTTTTACTTATGATTTTAAAAAGATTTAATAATTTAAACAACAATTTTAATGTGTTTGTCCTCGTTAGTGCCGATTAATTTTACATATGTTATACAGAGATCAACATTTTTGATACTCAAATTGTAAGTAATTCACACACACATAAATTCATTGTTTATATAATTTGTTGTATACCTTTGTAGCATGCTCCTGAGGAAGTTATAAAATATAACGAAATATTGACCTTATGAATAAATGAGTTTTTGATTTCAACAACAGACCGATTACCCTGACATTTCGTGTTTTGCCCTAACAAAGTACGGTCGATACTTTTACCCTCATTATATTTATATATATATTTGTATATAAACTAACCTAAACCCTGGAATTAAAACTTGAGGAACACCACAACTCATCTTGGTAATAGAGGATTAATGTTACGATAATATTATTTACATCCATCGATAGAATAATTTTTGTCTTTCTTTCATTTAAGTAAGAATAAAATAGATTGGTAACTATTCTGTATACGTACTGCTAATGTATGCAATTTACTTATTAATACCAAACGACTAATGATGTGGTAAGCTTCATATGAATCAAAAAATATTACAATAACATTACATAGTGGTGTAGGTACACATATGTATCACACGCTAAATCGCTAATTCAAATTCAATGTATCTCTTCTAGCCTTTTATCGAATTTGGTTATTACGAGCATATACAGACGTGTATTTGGAATGTAAGTTACAATGGGTGCTTAAGTTCTCTAGATCAAAGTAACAGCAAATTCGACTTAATATTTGTAACTTGTTTACCGTGTATCTTAAGTTGCGTACTCAGTTGAGCAAATTTACGCGCACGAACGCTGTGCGCACACAAATCCTTTGATAAAGGTGAAGAAACCAACAAGCGATGGATAGCGTTCGTGCGCATATTGTGTGTTCCTGCGCGTAAATTTGCTCAAGTCAGTACGCAGCTTAAGATACTGTACTCTAAAATAATATGTCATTATATTTTGACTACAAATATCTGTATAATTTTGTAAAGACCTTTTACAATACCTATCCACTTCCTCTTTATATGTTCATTTCCAGAATCCTCTTTTGCTGCCATTTTATATAAACAAATGTAAATTTGGTATTTTGATAAAGTTCATAACAGTTACATGCCTTTTAGCACAATCGAGCTTCACTTTATGGAAATTTTGAGCGAAAGCCTAGAAAATTTGAGAATTGATCAATATATCAGTCCTTCCGCTATTATATTTTAGATTAGGGCTAATGAAACGCAAGAAAATTTTAACAATTGGTTACAGAACCAGCTTTGACGAAAATACTATATGCCTGTAAAAATCGTACTTTTGGAAGCTTATGATTCCTTTGGTGCCTATTTACTAATGGGTCCATGAACATAAACAAGCAGTAGTAAGAATTGAATTTTCGATATTGGAAATCACATTCTGCGCAAAACCTAAACTCTAGAAGAAGAATGTTGCAATTTGATGCTGGATTGGTCTCGAAGATTGGTCTCAGTTGTTTCGCAATATTCTTTGCAGTGACAAATAGCCGCAAATTAATTTATATTAGTTATTAGCCTTACTAATTTTTAGAGTATTGTGCTCTTTCAACCATTCTGTACATACAATAATATTCCATTTCGTCAGATACATGGTGCGTCTATATTATTCAATCGACAAATTTTTGAAGAATTTTTGAGCAACAAGCCAAAACGTACCTAATAAGTTAAAAACTTGTTTTTCTATCTAATATTTTGTCCATATAGAATATGTGCAAAAAGTAAGCTAACTTGTTAATATTTAGTTTTTTACTAGGCTTCTTAAAATAAAAGTTTTAGGAAATAACTTAGTTATTAGCTTACATAATTAATTTATTCTTTTCCTTATTTCCGCGGTGTTTGAGGTATCTGGTAAAAAGTATTTTCTGCTGTCTGTGAGTTATATTTTTTAACATTTTTACATTTGCTCGCGCACTATCTCTCGTCGATTATACAAACGTTTATCTTAATTTTCTTCTTTTTGCGTTTGGTCTTCTAATACTTGAATTTGCCCCTTCATGTCTTCTTTGATACAATTTCACTCTTCTTCTGTTTAATTATTATTGTTCCGATTTTTTGAGTATTGGAAGAACTGCTTGGTTCATTATCTCTTTGTCGTGATTATTTTATATTATCTCCCTTCGGTTTCTCGTTCGCTGGATTTTCTGAAAAATTAGACAATGATTTTATCTTTTTCATTATTCGAAGTTATTTAGGTCTTGTTAAGTCAGCGACCTAACATTTGATCAAGAAATATTTTTTCTATTAATTAGCGGAACCAAAAAATTTCCCACGTTATAATTGACGACAATTTTGTATAAAAACATAGTAAGCCCTGTAGCTCACAGACCGTCAGTTTTTTCATAGGAATACCATGCATCCTTTTTATTTTTCATGTAGATTCAAAATAAATATGTATTAAAAAACAAAGTTGCTCTCTGTGCGGAGGAAGTGAAACAGCCTGTATAATCGGCGCTAATTTAGGTTTGTAGATCTTCAGAAAACTAGACACATGAAATAAAAAAGGTTATCTCTCTTGTTAACCAAGATATTGGACTTCCGTGTACTAGGTGGGCACCCTATATATGTACATATTTTGTTTAAATAGACTTTTGGATCTAGCCTACAAGACTGTTAATTGGTGTACATTTATGGTTCTTGAACCAAATTTGGAAGGTATAGGAAACCAGCTTCTAAATTAAAATAGAATTATAGTAATCTTAGGATAATATTCCAGCTTCCACGAAAGATATTACAGGCTGACGTAGCTTAACTATTTTACTTAGAATTTTGTAGTCGTAGGAAAAGCAAGTTCCCCGAAACTTCTAAATAAATACATTTTACTAGAAAATGAGGTGTTTCTTTGCTATTTGGAGAAATTTATTCCCATATTCGAAAGTAATCTTATTTTAAATGTCATTTTACGTTGGCTTTTGGAAGTGTAAACTTGTGAGTGCTTGGATGGATTGCACCCTATTTAGAATTGTATATGAATTAATTAATTAATTAATAGTTTTAATTAATTAATTAATAGTTTTTTTATTCTTTCTTTTACTAACATTTATTTTATAAGAATACAACTGATGATGCGATATTTATTTTATGCAAGTTATAAGTGAGAGAAAGTTCCAAGTCGGCCTATCTACGTTACTTGCTGAAATTCACTTGAAATTTCGTTTTTCCAAAACCTTTTATTTTTTATAGAGTAATTTTGAAAACTCAATGATATTTCTAGTTGGGCAGGGCTCTCATATCCATGAATTTCGTTTCGAGTTTGGCATGCAGGAAAACTTAGCCCTAGTGTCGGTAAACCTAAAAGTTAATAGCTGATAATGAGTAATAGTAGTGACGCATCGAACGGTACTTTATCGAACATTCATTTAATAACTAATGATACGCAGAATGTAAGAATCATTTGACTAACAAATATCGAATTATGAATCGTCAGAACCTATAGCTATCGCACATAGTTTAATGCTTCATTGAAAGATACGTAGGTATTTGAATCAGAAACTAACAAATTTAAAAGCGTTTAATTTGGCTAGTTTCCTACTCGTATCGTAGCTTCTGATGAAACATTAAAGTGTATGACAATGTTCAAAACATTGAGACATGAGAATCTTATTTTATAACCCCTCAACTGACTGTAATCCTCAGTAACACTTCTATCTATGCTAATTCTAACGTAGCACACAGTTGATACTTCCCTTCAATTTTATTCATGTAGTTTTCACATCATCCTATTGTTATTGGCAATAGTCTCCATTTGCAAATGAATACAGACAAAGTTAAATTCGTCCCTACAATATAAAAGATTATTGTGTTTATATTATTATTAGATATTTGCTATCACTTGAGAGGCAGCTCACTGAGGAATCTCTCTAAGCTACGCTTATCTAATACCATTAAATTATAAATTATAATAAATTTGATGATCAAACCTTCTACATAACCTTTCGTAGATCCTGCAAAATATTCAGAGTATCGATTCCATCTTGATTGTCAACTCCTATACCTACCTATACCAAAAAAATATGCAGGTACAAAATCCGATACACAATAATCCCTAGGGACTATTTCAGTGCTTATTGTATTACATGCAAGAATAATAAATAAGTCTGATACTGTTATTCGTTTCAAATTATCTTTATGAACATTATTGAGAAGACATTAAGGTTTTCCTTTGTTCTGCATGTCGTAGCTTACTACTATTTCAAGTAAACAATGGCAGGCGCCAATAGACACTTTTGCGTTAGATATCTAGCTAGAGTATGACGTTAAAATTACGATGTAATGCTTCTCGCCTCTCGTAAACGAAGTGAAGATGTATGGATCTTTCAAAACTTAGATTTCTTGATTGATGTTGATATCTCTGCAGTCATTAAAGCGCTTTAGTTTCTAGATAAATCTTATGGTTTCTATATGAACATGACGTCATACTTACATGAACTTACTAATTATATATCAAAATTAATATAATAATATTTCAATTAAAAAATAAGATCGATATGTTTGACTGCGACTATTACGACCGTATTTCTTCTACAGATAAGAAACTACTTCTCATAGGCGTAAAATTTGTCTCATTATATTTCTCGCTCAGTTGTTTAGACTAAAACATATACTAGCAAGAAAACACGTCTTAACGAGCTTACTTACTGGATGTTTATTACCCATAAAGTGTACGACCTGCTGGTATTGTATATTACAATGTTCACCACACCAAGCAAGAAATAACAGTTAATGCAACTCGTTACGGGGTAACTTATGTGCTAATAATAATAAAATTAAGTGAAAAATAGCCAACAAGTTTATTTTTAGCTATATTGATATTTTACAGAACACTCCAGGAACAGGCTCCAGACTTTAGTTTCATCGGTTAAAATTTCAATTATTTCTAATATGATAATAATTTAGACAACTGCATATTTGTTTAATGTGCTTTTGTACAGATATTTGTAGACCCCAATACCATTTTGAGATGGCTCTCACCATGCTTGGTAACATTTTAAAAAAATAGCCAAGAAGCATCTATATGGAAACAATTGCAGCAAGCAAAACACCAGGTTTTCTTACAATAATAATTCTGTTAAATTTGATTGATCGTTGGAAATTAGAACGAAAACCTATAATCAATACGATATTAAATCGAATAGGGACATCTTTGTTACCTAAAATTTTTTACCAATCTAATTAGTTATCTTTTTAAGGTCCATCGTTACTTCTGGCTTATGGATATGGAAACAATTTCAGCAAGCAAAACACCAGGTTTTCTTACAATAATAATTCTGTTAAATTGGATTGATCGTTGGAAATTAGAACGAAAACCTATAATCAATACGATATTAAATCGAATAAGGACATCTTTGTTACCTAAAATTTTTTACAAATCTAATTAGTTATCTTTTTAAGGTCCATCGTTACTTCTACACGTCCATCGATAAAGCTATATGTAGGTGGCTAGCCATGCATAAGGAATTGAGAAATCCCTTAATTATTATATTTAAAACAAAATAACTAGTCTATTCAACTTCAACAGAATATGACATATGCAAGCGACATTGTTTGTCGGCATTTTTATCTTTTATGATTTAAAATTCGTGACACATTATTAGATCTGACAAATTTGCGCCAACGAGCATTGACTTTTATCCAATAGAGAACCTATGTACTTTGTAATTATTCTTTAAATTTAAAGATAATCATGAGAAAAAGCTTTTATTCCCAGACGAAAAAATATATTTTTTCACCTAGAAATCGGGGAAGAAAGAAGCACGATTACAGCGCTCTCCCAAAATGCGGCGTACAGGGACCTAACCTATACGAGTAGTATGGTATTAAAATTAGTGATATTCTACAAGTACATACATTACAATAATATGTATTATCATGCATGTACACAAAGTACTAATTCTATGTATTAATGGTTAAAACAGAATCTTACATTTGTGGTATCATATTAGTAATGTCGTATCCCTATAATCTGACTTACAGGTATTCTACGTCAGCTTGCGTTTGGGTCACATGACTTCCTCGGGCATCTTTCAACTCAAAAAATCTCGAAAACCACAAGTATTTGAAAAAAAAATAATTTGTTTCATTTAACGGGGTTCTTCATCTTTCATAAAATGTTTAATTCCTGTTAACTTTTGAGAAATCTAGGTTGTCTATTGTAACTGGTTGTAATATTAGCTACATTGACATATGATTGACATCAACTAACATTTGCAACTTGTTATGATACCAGAGGCTATCAGCGTATCACAGTGCACTGTACTCTACTGACAAATTAAAGAAAATACAATAGAGAAAAAATGTCGGAGGTCTAGTAATCTCTCTGATAGGGATAATAAACAGACTGGGATATATATAAAATGAAACATGTTTATTGGAGGAAAGTAATGCACTAATTTAATTGTAAAGCTGAAGAGGTTTCTCGAATTCGTGAAAGTCGTAAAAAATAAATATGAAAATATAAAAGAGCAAAATAAAAGTTTTCTAATATGGTTTATTTCTTGGACATTTCTTATATATTCATAGTGAAGTTATGTAATGGCTCGTATAACTTTATTAATAATTCTATACGCAGTTGACTTATCAATATCAAAAAAATCCACCATAATTTTTAATATTGATCCTTGATCCTGCAAGAAAACGAAGAGCTTAATTCCTTGGATAAAAAAAATCAATAATTAATTAGTCTAAATTTCAACATGTTAGTGCTTGGTAGTTCTATTGTTAATTAGTATTCTTATCATGTTATGGATTTTTAATAATAATAGTGAATTTAGAGAAGCGAAACCTTTTTCCGAAATTCTCATTACTACAATGAAAATAATTCTAGCACTTGCTAAAACTTTTATATGTAGTCGCAGTCGGATTAGGTTTTACAAATATTCGTCTTCAATAAATTCATCCACAAAATTGTCATATCAATGTGACATCAAGAACTGTGGGCTCGCAGATAAAGATAAAACAAAAATCGGTAGCACCAATAACACCACATATCATATATGTAAAGTGTTGAAAATAAATAGACAACTTGAAAATTTAAACGTCTATGCGCATGTATTTTCCTCAACTTTCAATGAACTGTCATTAAACGCGCAAAATTTGCAATTAGAACTAGAGTTTAATTTTGATCTCCCTTTGTGCAATACAATTTCCAAAATAGAACTCGATTCAACGCTCGATTAAACAACCCGCCTAAGTCTATTATTTTGTCTTGGACGTTTTCTGTTAAAAGTTCAACCAATGTAGATAACCCAGTTTGCAAAAATTGCTTCAACCAATATTAAGTGGATCTTTTGTGGCTGTTATATGTCGCAATGCTCATGCATTCTGTCAAAAATGAGTTCCTTTAAAAATAACGGCAAATTCTGCATCTAAAGTTTTTATGAGCACTGCACAATCTATCAATAAAATAATCAATATCATTGCTAAATTTAATAACTATAACTTTTTATGTGCATCTTATATCGTACTTCAAATTACAAATTCCAAATTATATTTCTTGTGTCAATAAATACATTTTAATACACGCCTACAAGTATTCTACCAAAACCTATTATAAGCTTAAATTTACAATACTTCATTAAAATGTTATTAGTTACGTAACATAAAGAAATATTCACTGAAAAAGTTTAAATTAGATCGAAAGGATATGGAAAAATGTTTCGTCTTGCCCATTTTAATGAATACAGAAAAATAATCGTTTTAATAACATTGCCAGAGTAAATTGGTTTTATTTAATTTTCGTGCGAAACCAAGTATTCACCAGCGAAAAATAATAGTCGAGGTAAATCTCTAGGTAATTTATCAAACAAAAAATTCTACCAAACCAGGCGAATCGTTAAATATTAATTATTTCTGTTCCCCTGTGGCGTCACGTCTAGTGCAAAGCCTAGTTAAGTAAGCAATAAAATCAATATCAATTGTATTATTAGTAAGTATGAATGTTTCGGCGCTTCTGTATAAATAGCGAAGCAACACCGGAGTGCTAAAAATAATACATTCCATAAACAAAATAAATTATATTTTATTAAAAGAATAGTGAGCGGATTGCGGCTATTTTAAGGAGAGCGCTTCAAGAATATACTCTCTTCATGAATATGTAGAAGCCTGACCACTTTACCTAGACGTCTACAGAATCCGAATGGAGATATTGATTATTCGTGTAACGGATTCAGTTGCTATATTGCTATTTTAATAAACATAAGATTCTCCTTAATACATACATAATTCTATCAAAGTAACTGATTACGAAAATCTAACTTTATATGCATGCACTGAGCTTCGTTCAGAGAAACTGAATCCCATAAAAGTAAGATATGGAAAATATCATGTGTGGGTAGAATTATTTTGTAAACAGGAAATATACATATGTACCTTAACAAAGCGGTACGAATTCAATTATGACGATACCACTAAAAATTTTAAATCGTATTTATTAAGTATAAATATGTATTTATGTTTAAATTTTCTATACCGACTATATCATTTACTTTTCTTGTTTTTTTAACTATTCATTTGCTTTAAATTATTGTAATTACATTTAGGTAGGTAGTGTATTTGCAAATGATACAGTACTACATCGCACTATAACGTCCCGATACATCCATACGTAAAAAATAAAAAGGGTGCGCATATATATTTGAGTATATATACGCCAAACTACAAAGAAATAAAATAAAATATATACGGTAATTAGTATAATAGGTCTACATATAACCACTATTTCTAATTAACTCACTCATGTCACGTAATTATTACCATGCGGAATTAACTCCAAAATGTAATGCTTTAGTTTTGAACATTTTATATGTCGTGTTGTGAATGTGTTTTGTTTAATTTTAGCATGATCCTGCTTGGTGCGTGAAAACTAATTTGAAAAATGTCTGTCTAATAATATCCACAGAAATCGACACTGATATCGACATATGTAAAAACCACCAACCATCCTTACCTAAATAATTTTCAGACGTTTTTCATGGTTACCGTTCCTGAAATATGGCTGAACGCTAGTCTTACTTGGCTACCCGATATATTATTATTATTAGTTTAATTAATTTTGTATAATTATTTTTGTACCTTTTTACATTCATGCATGTATAATAAAATGGTATATAACCTTGAACTTTTAACATGTCGTGTGTGCCATAACATTTTTGAAATATTACTGGAAGTACGATAATATGACACTGAAGTACTGATTTAGTTCATCTGTTAATTTATTGATGACGTGGCTCTCCTCTTGTGATTATGACTTTGAACATTAAATAGTGATATTTCATAGAATAAAATTTTATTAAACAAATGCTAAAACCTGGAGAAATGTCTTTTATCAATTTCATTTGAAAATCATTTTGAATACAAGTAAAATTAAGTCTTACTTTGCAATTGAATAACATGTTATATTTTATTTCTAATTACCTACAGGAAAAAATAATTTTCCAAAGCCTTTTTTTTCTTTTTGACGCATACCGTTACTATCTATTGGTTTGTCAAAGACATCCGAAGCAAATTGGAAAAAACATTGTGTAGTAGTATTTTAGTACACAACAATATACACTGTGTCCAAGATAAGAATGAACTGCATGGGAATCTCGGGAACGGTAAGAGATACAAGTTGCTTAAATTGGCGAAAAGTTGCGCATTTTAGTGACCTTTTATATGGCGTTTATTTAATTCAATTAAGTTGTTTCGTTTTTGAGATATTTAAGAAAACGTATTTTTGTCAATATTCGTTTTTATTTTTTCTTACTTTATTTTATAAGTTATCGAAAATTAAATAAAAGTTCTTCATTGGCAAATGGAAATTACTTTTTGGCAAAAAGAAGGAAATTGATTTATTTTTAGATTCTTTTATAGTAGGCCTGGTAATGTTAGGTTTGTTCGTTATACCTACACTAACTAACAAGACACTTATGATCTTGGATATGTGTTCTCTGTACCTAAAAGAATTGTCTACAGTAAGTCCCAAATCCTTTGCCCGATCAGAGAGAGGTACACCATAGTATTATTAATGGTAATCTTTATATTGTCCTTAAACCTATCAACATCCCCCGGCTTTCCAAATAGAATAGCTACAGATTTGTTGGTGTTCAATTTGAGAGAATGCATTTCAGCAAAACAGGCGACACCGTTCAAATCTTCTTGTATCTTACTCAAAGCAAAGTCAGCATGAACGGCCCTGAATGATTTATATATTTGTGTGTCATCTGCATACATTTGTATGTGACTATGCCTAACATATGTTTGCAAGAACGATGTATATCTAAATAGAAAAAAGGAGTGGACCCAGAACTGACCGTTGCGGGCAAAGAGGTTTTGAGCTACTACTGGACAAACGCGCAAGTTGGCTCCTATCATCCAAAAATGAACAAATCAAATCAATGGCATGGTCGCTGAATCAATAACGACAATTTATCCTTGTCTCTGGCATCAACTATATTATCCGTCACCTCCAACAAAGTTGTCGCACAACTATGGCCCGTCTAAAACCTGATTGACAATTGGGCACTATTGAGTACCTATGCAGATGGGCGCATATTTGTTCATACCTAGCTTTTTCCAAAATTTTACTCATAACTGATAGAATACTTATCGGACGAAAATCACCAAACTGTGTCGGTTTATTCGTCTTAGGCAGCGGCATAACCACAGTCGTTTTCCAAACTTTAAGGTAAGTACGTTCGTATAAACAGGAGTTGATTATATGACTAATATACGGCAGGGCAAAAGGTAATGTTAATTTAATTAAATTGGTCGCAATACCATCACCGCCCATAGCTCGTGCTCACGCTTAACAAGGGGTCCAACACTAGGTAGGTGCCATACGGATGGAAATCGAAAATATGGCCAATATTATCGTACGTGGAATCTTTATATACGTCACCAGTCGGATTTACATTTGTTACAGTAGTGGGAACAGCCTCAACGAAGAATCTATTAAACTCGTCAGGGTCAAGCAAGTTTTGAGGAATTTTAGGAGATTGATTCCGAGAGATATTTAACTTAGCAATTAAATGAGCATTAATTTTGGACGGCCCTGACACACTTTTGGAGGCATAGATTTGATGCGCTGTATTTCAGCTAGTAACATATCAAATATCAAGAATTCACCTGTTATGGTTCCAGAAATACATAATTTTTAATATAACGTTGCAGTTGGTCCTATTTTTGAAAAAAATTGAATAACTCAGTAACAGCTGATTTTGGGTATAACAAGATAAGAAAGTTGACGTGAAACTTGCGGTAAACTGGAAGTGATACAAGAGCGTTAATAATTTCACCAATGAGACTACATGACACTATACATAACTACAAGTTTTCAGAATTGTAGGATTTGAAGAACATCGAAAAGTTTTAACGAACCAGTTCTGTGAATAACTCTGTATAAGCTAGATGTCTACAGTAATAATGAAACTTTAGGAAAATTGTCGGATAGACATTAGCATCGACAGAGTTCTATATTACATTACTTTCAGATAATACAACTTCTATTGTTCAAAAGATATAATTTGGGAGGTCTTGTATCAAGGGAAAGAGTCGACTGTAATAAAATTGCTAATAGAATCTTCATATGTGAAGTTATCTCACGTTAGCAATACATTTTATACAATTAGAAATGCTAGTAACTTTTAACTTAAACCTAAGTGCTCTTTTATGCGAATTTCGTCAAAAATGTTATATTGGTCAAAATATTTGAATCTATATGTATACAGTTGTGTTCACAAAGATGATCCATGCGTCGCTTACATATAATTCTATCAATGACATTCAAAGAATAATGTTCATATCCGAATACCTATTTTGTATGACAAGGAGAGCCTGGACGACAGTTTGTATTTCGAAACATTTCCTAGCACAGACGTATGTATGTACAACTCATGCAATTTACTTGAGTAAGACAAAGACAAGACTAGTACGTAGTTTGCGCTTAATCTATATATTTCCGCTTGTTCACTTTGACATACATTTTACAACAAATTTCAGTAGATATTTGATCGAACTGTTATTAATTTATTTAAAGTAGGTAAGTTTTTTTTTACTATAATGGCAGTACATGTACTAAACTTTTACGGCCTGTCAACAAAGCCACACTCACTTAACCCGCAAATGGAAAGTGTTATAACAGCCATATTCATTTTGATATGTACAGTATTTAACATGACGCCGAAGTACTGTTTCGATTCATACAAATATAATTGATGACGTACGGATTACCTTTCATGAACACAACTATATTTTTGTAAACATTCACATATTTTCAACTAGTAACAAAAGTTTTGCTAAAGAATTTTAACGAAATTCGCAGATATGAGAATCCGACTTATCATCGATCAAACTCAAAACGTCAAAAATATATTCGCCACCAATGCAAAAAAAAATCCACACCGAATAAACGAATATTGATAACAATTTTTTTAACATGATTTGACATGGAAGTAGTTAGAAATATCGCCGTAAGTTATTTTATTATGATGTAAACTTATTTATTCATTGCAAACTAATGTAATTATATTAACTACATCAGTAATATTCCATTAAAGTATCGCGCTTCATCTAACTATGTATGTACATATGTTAGATATGTTTTCAGATATATTTAGGGATTCTATGGTTTATAAATAAGTACAGCAGCTTACTACGTGTTTTCAAGTATATTAATAATGACAAGATTGCACCGACTTTGACGCTTCGTTGCTTCATCGTCCTTAATCTATGATCAGCATTTGTATATTTAGATATCAATAAATAGTTTAGACACGATACAATAACACACATGTTCACGAAATAATAAACAAAATCTACACAGTTCAGAATAAATTTAAGAGTGTAAACTTCATGTTTCTTTGTTGATCTACTGCAGATACATTAATTAGATGTACCTAGTTAACATCTAGAAGTTTTTGATGAATATCGTAGTGGTAATATTTTGTAGAATAAAACAATATATACTGACACCAACAAATAATAGCAAGCGTATGAGTTATTTTGATCCAGTTTATATCAGGTGTGTGTACGGTTGAAGTGTGCAGACACTGACAGAAGTAATGTCCCCCACCAGAGACCCGAAACCAAACCTTTCTTCCTAATGGGAGCGGCTTGTTTTCCAGGGTTGCCACAAGTCGGTACCTCATTTACATATTTACCTAGAGGGATTTATTGCCACTAGTTCAATTTATACTTCCCAGAAATAAGACAAATAAGTACGAAAGCCGCTGCAAGCGATATGGAGGGTGATTGGTGAGAATGGCCTATTAAAAGTATTATACAAACGGAACGAAATTTTAAAACAAAATTTTGACCCACCATGTAAAAATACATATAATATGACAGAATTTAGTAAAGTTTCATTTTATGTATACATTTTCCTTCTAACTTATCTATACATTTGAAGTTTAGATGTAAGAGTAAATCTTGCCTCGTTATTCTTTCTCTATACAGAATAACTTATTTTCCATTGTTTTTATTTATATTTATGGATGTAGTTATTGTGATAGGATACTATTGTTATTGCTGATGTCGCCGATGTCAGGTGTAATTGGTCAGTATGCGCCGTAGGATGTTGTACGTTTTGAGCGCCAATGCTTTTTGCATTTCCTTGTATAGGTTTTTGGGAAGCCGCAAACAATTGTTTTCTGATCTTGCCTACAGCGCCAATTATAATAGGTATGGTAATAACTTTATACTGTTGCCATATTGTGTTTATTTCATCTGCTAGAGCTAGGTATTTTGTATTTTTTTCCGATTGCTTTTTCTTAATGTTGGTTGCTAACAGCATCGCAACATTAATAATATATCTTGTTTTCTCCAGCAATACAATGTACGCTTTTTGTGTGCTATGGGGTGATCGTGACCCAAAGTGAAGGATATACAAATGCGATCTATGGGATAATTAAGGGAAGGAATAGAACAAACAGCAATTTATCCTTATGATCTTATTGAAAAATGTACAATCTACAATATATCTAAAAACCCAACTACATGTACCTACGTAATAAAATAAACGCAATAGCCTTAGTGCTTACAGATAGCTTTGAAGTTGTGAATTGGACAGTCACGGACTTACACAACTTATTAGACAGGAAAACAAGAACGATTTTCACCCGACAAGGGAGCCATCAGCTCAAGAGTGATACTGAAAGATTCCACACCTCACACGCACCTCGAACTCGCGAACCTTGGGTACAACCCCTCCGAAAACACCCAAACGAGTGAAAAAAATATTAAAGCCTACAAAGCAAAAGCTTTACAGTGAGATACGTTACGGGGTTGGAAGAGGAGCATATTGACTAGGCAGCATTAACCAGTTGCCTAGGGGATTCTAATATTTTCTAGGAAACGGAAACCGTCATGTGCGGAATTCAAGACCAGGTTATACCCATGAGGTACTACAGAAATAGGATAACAGCTGAATACGAGAGCGAAATGTGTATATTATGTGGCACAAAAATAGAAACCATAGACCACATAACAGCAGGATGCGCAATGTTGGTGCCAACACAATACACAGAACGACATAACAACGTAGCAAAAATAATACATAATAAAATTCTACACAGAATTGACAACAGGCATTCGAAAGGTATTAAAAAACAACTAATTTGAAAAATATTAGTATCAACCCAGAATAATATTTGGCAGATTCTTGAGCCAAATGTGTTTTGTGCATTATAAGGCTAGATCTAATACTGATTGAAATTGTTATTCCTAAGTACAATAGCAGTACGCCACATGATGTTTTTTGTAAAAAATTTGTTGCAAAAATGTTTAGGTATGTACATTAAAATCAAATTGATAGAATAAACTATGAAAACCTGCTGTGCAAATATGGTTGGTTCGTTAATACCATTAAATAATGCAGAAGTAGCAATTGAGTATCTACAATCGTAAACCTTATTTTGATACACCATCTAATTTAGGAATAGGAATTATCTTCACCTACTATCATACATTTACCATTATCCGTAGCTACTGTCAGCTACCTCTTATAGGTTCACAACTTACCGTAAAGATTTATATTCCGCTGGGAAATTACCATATTTAATTAATACGGTTAAACTACAGAGCACATTATAAATTCCATTATTTTGTTAACCCAATAAGTGCTAAGCATCATTTATAAGCCAATATATCCTTTCAATGTAGATGTGCCTATTCTAAATTTGATATAAACCAGTGTTAAATACAGAATGGCAGGAAACTACACAAGTTTATGTACAACCGAAATTAGGAAACACTTAATTAGTCAAACAATGGAAAGTACTTCCATTCCAGTATTACCAACAAAACTGAATGGTTTCTATTCCAATATGAAATGGCGGTAATTGTTGGTAATTCATACATCTTTGTGGTATAACAACATTTTACGGGTGTCTAATAAAATTGTCACCAGCTGCATATCTCTATCATATGATTAGATTAAAAATACATTGAAGTAATAGTGTTAGTATATACAATCCTATAATCTACAACTACAAACTTTGGACATAATTTCAGGTGATTACTAATAAATAGGTTCTTCCTTCTGCGTTGAAAAAAAACTATGGTAAAATGAGAATGGTTGGTGGCTGCAGCTCAGATTTAATTGAAATTTGACCAAGCGTCGGTACATATGTGTATTAGTTATGCAAAGTTACAACTGCATTACATTGAATGAAACTTAGCTGGAAAATTCAATTTTAAATTTTTGAGAAACTTGACAAATTCATTTCCGGTCTTGCCATCAAATTTATAATTTCACAATACATTTTTGTATGGGTCTATATTTCTAATCTATAAAAAAATGAAATAAACGTATTAACATAAGAATGCAGTTTTTACGCCACTAACCATTTAGGAAACCTCCGTTACGGTGTGAAATATCTTACTCCCAAATTTGCGTTTTAGGAAATCACATCGATATTAACTATGAGTTAAACTATGATTAAATTAATTCTCGATATTTAATATTAAATCCTGTTTACACAAAATACTGATATAAAATGTCTGGCTATAGTTACAATGCTCTGCCTTCCATTTTAGCGCCAAGATTTATGTAAACTATAAACTGTAAGTTGTTTATACGTATAACATGAGCGTGTCGGATATTGAGCTTCCAAATATCAAAATATTGTTTTAAAAAATAATATGAAGTTTGAAGAATAAACGGTTAATGAAAATATAAAATTAAACAGTTTATAAGAGATACAGACGGTAGCTTTTCAAAATCTGTGAAACGGTAATAAGCGAAGATCACTACAGCAATACTTCACTCTCCTAAATCATATAATTGGTATATGATAGATTAAATATATTTGAGTGTAAATTTAGCAATAAAGAAAATCATTGCCGTTTCCTTCTTAATCATTAAAAAAGTGTACTTGGAAAAATACATAAAATTTACTTTCGCTTCTTTCGGTTTGGTTACTGAATTCATTTGCCACGAGATGAAAATAAACATCATTCGTAAGAGAAGCCATGACCTCTGATATGATATTAGAGTTTTATCCTAAAAGATATAATTGAACATATTACTTCCAATATAACTATAATTAACTCAGTCTTAAAGTGCTAAGGAACACTGAGCGTATCATATGCAAACACTATGCGTCATACTGATTTTACATCGGCAAACTGAACTCTTATACATACTGTTACACATAACTTATTGGTTTGATGCTGAGATTTTTTTATCAAATTTTAGTTTTTATGCCTGCCATTCAAGGCTTCGCTAGAATTATTTTTAACATAAAATGCCTAAATAAACTAGTGGGGCTACGAATATTCCTATCCGTATTAGAAATATGACTTTCATCTTAAAGAAGATAACTGACCTGCATGTCTTCACAGTTTCAAATCCATGGGATGTATTTATGTATAAAGATCGAAGCCATATCTAGACTCGGCAAAGGAGAGCAAGTTTCAGTGCAGTGCGGAGAACAACACGGAGGGGCCGAGCAGTAGTATCTAGGCGAGCGTTCACTAGCGTTTACGTTCTCGCAACATTCATGTTCGTGACTTTCATGAGTGAGCACATGTGATACGGACACATAAATGTTTACACATAAAATATATTATATAATGTGCTGAAACACTTACTGTCTTAAGAAGCTTCCATAAAGTCACAAACTGGCTGACATCTAGTAAATATTTGAATCACTAAATATGTTTTCACACTTGCTTTCAGTTAAATGAGAACGGCGTGCGGAAAAAATATTTTTTACTGATGAAAATGACCGTTCCACATCGAGGGATGATACATTTGCAAATTTACAATAATCCTTGTGACAACTCAATGAATCTTTCGACGCAACTTCGCAAATTTGGTTTAGCGGATGGCATCACGTTTCTTATGGACGTCTGACTTGGTAATGTATGATCCGAATATCTGTTCCAGAAGGAAACAAATGCTTCTTGGTCTAGTCAAGTGAACGGTAGATTACATAGAATAAAACAAAACACCTATATCAAGTGTTAATTGTTCGTTGTATCGTTTGCCACGGATTGCAGAACAGTGTTTTATACATTTTAGGTGATCTTCACAATTCCACCTGTTGGTACACGTCAAATAGTTGTCGCAACCTACACTTCATCTTCGTATTCTAAATTTGGCATACTCGCTATTACGTGTTCTAATCGCTTCGAAATATGACGTTTCCGCAACGTACCTAACTACGACATTTTCTAAGTATGTGTGTAGGTACTGATAAGCACTCACAACGATCAGTGGAATAATACTGAACAAGCATGTTTTGATGCGGACGCTCGAATTTCCATGCCACGCACTTCACGTTGCTCTCCGCACTCCACTGAAGCTTGCTCCTCTTTGCCGGTCTAGTTATCAAGCTAAACAAAAAGTTGTCACAACAAAAGAACTGGAGAAATTTTCTACTACAATACAAAAAATGAAAAGTTCACACCCAATTTTTTGAACATCAAGACAAACCGTGAAACTTCAACAAACAATCAGTTTTCACAAGGTACTTAATAATTTTAAATATAAAATGTTAAACTTAATTAGTGATACTGTTATTTTTAACACAAAATCAGCGCTTCACTTTACTAAAATTAAAACCAAACAACAAATGAAATTACGAAACTTAAAACATATTCAATTGACTGATAAATGGTTAAAAATGCCTCTGATACCGACATACCTAATAATATTCAAAACATTTTATATCTAAGACCTAAATTCAGTATCAATTATACAAATAACGAAGACATTCCTGTAAACGACTGTACCTGACGACCTGTAGGTACTTATACTGAATTAAAAAGCGATTCCGCTACAAAATTGCAGACTGAAAATAACGGCCTTGTCGAAAAAATGGGAAAAAAAGGTTTAGTAGCCACATGTAGCGCACGTCAACTCAGTGTCTCGGCGGGACCCTTCATTAGAAGTTTATGGCGTTCTGGTCAAAATATAAATTTGAAAATTTAGAATTATATATAGTCGATTATGTTCTCTTCAATGAAAATATTATTAGATTTCTAGCGCTTCCGGTTATACCGGAAGTCGCCATCTACTTCATTATTTTTAATGGAATACCCTGTATATTTTTACACACTTGGATTCACCTATTTTTAAGCTTTATGAATATCTTTACTTTTTGCGATTTGATTCGGGCATTTTGTAGTTATTCCAATTTTTCTGAAAAAATTTGCTCTAGCAGACATTTATTCAAAAAATCGGAGAACACTCGATTTGTCGGATATCATTTTAAAATTCGTAATATACTTAAGTTAGTTGGAGTATATTTTGGCGCCGAGAACGGCTGTCTACATTGCGTGGTGATTTTACTATGGCACGTTAACTCTTCGATATTTTGAAGAACCATAACTTCATTTTTTCAAATTGCACGCTCCATATTTTATTACTTAGTGGTCTTCGTGGTCCAATTCTACATCTTTTATGTTCCGCATGTACTATACCTAAAATTAATAGTTTAGGAGATAATTAGATTTTTGGAAAAACTGCACACCTAAGTCATCGATACTTATCCAGTGTGCCATGGAAAATAAACGTTCTCAAAGATTTATAGTCAAAGTCTAACGTCAAAATCATTCTTCGTCGTTTGATGCTTGTCAGTTAATAATTATCCGTTAAATGCCTTTATACTATTGCTATGAAAAAGTGAAGTTATGGTTCTTCAAAATATCGAAGAGTTAACGTGCCATAGTAAAATAACCACGCAATGTAGACAGCCGTTCTCGGCGTTAAAATATACTTCAACATGTTGTTTAAGTGCATTACGAATTTTAAAATGATATCCGAAAAATCGCATGTCCTCTGATTTTTTTAATAAATGTCTGCTAGAGCAAATTTTTCCAGAAAAAAATGGAATAACTACAAAACGCCCAAATCAAATCGCACAAAGTAAAGATATTCGTAAAGCTTAAAAATAGGTGAATTCAAATGTGTAACAATATACAGGGTGTTCCATTAAAAATAATGAAGTAGATGGCGACTTCCGGTATAACCGGAAGCGCTAGAAATCTAATAATATTTTCATTGAAGAGAACATATTCGACTATATATAATTATAAATTTTCAAATTTATATTTTGACCAGAACGCCATAAACTTCTAATGGACGGTCTCGCTGAGACACCCTGTATACATAACGCCCTTACCATGAAATATAGGTTATTATTAACACTAAAACCATAAATTCAACCTACATGGTCGGGCCGATATATGAATTTTCAGTCATACATAACCAGGGTTTATAAAACAAGCGCAATAACAATTTAGCTTTACTCGAATTCCGTCCAGAAATAACAAAAAGTACTGTTAATCAAAATGGTTACTGTAATCACCTAATTGATTCAGTTGTTGAACGCCAAATACAAAAAACATACAATAGACACAAAGAAAATAAAAATGAACATAGGCATAGCACACAAAGCCAGTAATAATTGCAGTAAACTTTTTTCTAATTTGAAATCTACAATACCACTATCAAAACGGTCAAACATTATATGCAAAATTGATTGTAACAGCTGTAACCCTAATATGCATATTGCTGAAAGCAAACAATACCTTTAACACTATCTCGCACAACACAAAAATAACACCAACTGAATTCCAATCATCATTTTGATTTTGGCAACACCAGAATACTTCATAAAGATACTAAACAAAAAACCCGGGATATTTTAGAGATAATACCTAAACATTAAGAAGAATGCAAATTCTGTAAATAACAGAACAGGCATTGCACATTTATCACAACCACAAATCATTCCCAATGAGAAAACAGATACGTTAGTGGAAACATCAGTAATCTACAGAAAAGTAGGGGATCATGTGATATATAAAACAGAGTTGTATGCAACTTCAAAGGCACTTTTTAAATAATAAATGGCAAACGTTGGTCGTTGTATGGTCAATAAATCACCCAGTATACTGAAATATATCCTTCTATCGTTCACCCACGATGACACAGTAGCGGCCTCACGGTTTTCGTATTCTGCCAAAGCTAGAATGAAATTCGAACACCGTTATTTCGCTGTTTATTTACACCGCTTAAAAATAATTGATTTCTCCACCTTTAGATGTGAAGCTACTGATTTAAATAGTCTTGTTGTAACATGTCATGCTTTAAACAACAAATATATGTATATATGTACGTTGTTCGGCAAACTAGCAGAACTTGAGGTTTCATTACTTCCCATATATTTAACGCGCCTCTCAAATTTATCAGATAAAGCAATATTAAAGTTCAAAGAAAAGTTTGATCGGTTTTAAATAGAACGTCGCAAATGTGCTTGGATATAGTAATAATGCATTTAATAATGTTTACTGCTATTGTTTGGAAAAAAAAGCATATTATACAAACTATAATTTCGTAATAAAGAAACTAGCATTAGATATAGGCCTATAAATTACAATAAATATTTAAGTTTATATGAATAGGTAGAGGATAAAATAAATAAACTCACTTGTACTTAAAGAGGAAATATCAAACAAATTCTATTCATGAATTACGTGCACATTGTTTGTACAGAGAGAAGAAAGTTAATTTTGTTTTAATGATAACGTAATAAACGTAAAACGCAGACAATTAAAGAGTACCGCTTTACTTGAAATTTTCTCATCAACTGTTGAAATGTTTCCTTTTTCTCTGTGTTTATTTAATGTTACCCGTTTTCATCGTTGTATCCCATTGCTAGCACTTCAACATCTGTCTACCGCGGTTTACTTTGTTGAACAAGAGTAATCTTTCACTTATGTATACAGGTATTCAGTTTATTTATTGGAGTAACTTGCATAATTTTGTGCAGTACTCGACTTGAAATCAAATGCAAGAAGTTCTTGCATCTGATTGCGGAATTATTCCTCTCTTTTAGGGTGGGTTTATCAATGTGAGGATAAATAAAGTAACTTGCAGATAAAATGTTATTCATAAGATAATTACAATAAAACGTTTATTGACTGTTAAATAAAAGTTATCTGCAAGATAAAGCATTGTAGTTGCTAAATTTTATAGGCCAGATAGCAATATCTGTCAGTTACTTAACTAACACTTTTATCCTCACCTTGATAAACGCACCCTTAGTAGTAAGAACAAGCGAACTTGAATTCGGAGAATTTTAGGTATATATTCCTGATTTGCGATATAGTTGAATGCTGCAATGTTATAAAAATAAATGCAGACAAGTACAGCAGATGTATTAACTTAAAGTGCTGAGAGTTCAGTTACATTAATTAAGTCAACTTTTTTATTTTCTTTATATCATATTTTGGCATTGTCAAAATTTACAGCGTGTCATACAGTTTGGAGGTGGTAGCTTTAATTGTACGACATGTAGTACAAAACCGACTAAATTTTGCAATCGTATTTTACGATCGCAAAGAATATAATTAGGCAAATTCTGGAGAATATAGAATTTTAGCTAACGAGAGTTATTGAAGACCGGAATTGTTCTAAGCCATCCAGACAATCATCGAACGCTGAATATCACATTCTTTTAATCAGTAAGCAAAATCATAATCGAACAGCTACAGAAACTGCAGCAGATTTTAATACCAATCGAGTGAAATAAGTGTTTGTGAGCAGTTACTCTTACTCAACGTCTGAAACAAGTAGATCTATACGGAAGATTTGCAACTATAGAAGACCGCTTTCGCGAAGAGGAAACAATGAAACCACTGCAGGGAGTGAACTTGCATAACAATTAGGCAGATAATTAATATATTGTGACGTTTAAACCAATGCGTAATTCCTACGGTTGTGAATGGAGGTGCTTCAGCGATCTTTTGGTATTGCTTGTTGTTTTATTACAGAAAGAAGAAAATAAAGAAAATGCGGTACTCTGAATATTACAACAACAACAATATTGCTCATAGCTTAGAAATTATGCACAACGATGACCACAAGCACATGTAGAAAATGTGTCAGTAGTATCACAAATTACAATCCGAGTGGATCAAAATACGACCGTAAATCTTCTAAAATCAAACCTCTATTTTTATATAACTATTTCAGTTTTTACATTGCAAAAAATTAATAATTGCACTTATTTTTAGTATGATGTTATCGAAGTAAATAATACAGAATTTACTTAAGAGCGGGCAGCTGGAGAGGATGATGAACATAAAGCGTTTTTGGGCGGTTGCAAAGATTCAAGACATCCATACAAACACATATGTATTGTATGTATCAACGTTAACTCGCAGAAATTCTTTTGTTAAATGTAATGAACTTGAAATATAGATGTAACACAAGTGTATGGAATTGTTCAAAGTCAGAAAAATATAAAAAGAAGGAAAATATGTTTCTTCGTAATACTTACACCTAATTGTACCTCTAAGAAATAACAAAAGATACAGAACTTTTGAAATATGAAAGATTTACAGACTACTTTGATTTCAGTTTGTTCCTATAACGACCCGCACATATTTTCGTGGAACTTCTACATGTTTCATGAAGACATAATATTAACTTTACTCTAAGCAGGTAAGTTTTTTTCTGTGAAGAAGTCATTAGTTCTATACAATTTTGTTATCTTATAAAATAATATTTCTAGAAGTGTTTACAGTTCTCATAATACTCATAGTGACCATGACCGTCAGAAATTTTACTTGATACATACTTGCATTCACATTGATAGCATTTAATTTACAATATTTCACTGTGAATGGCAGTGAAATAACATATGACAAATGACATATTTTCTACACGTAAATTTACAACACAACACTACAACCCATCACAGGTTTTTAATGGCGGCGACCACGAGGTCGGTAAGGAAGATTCTGCCCGCCATAAAACAGGTATAACAGCAGAATTTCCACGAGTAAAGCAATATTTCTAGGGGAGTTTTTTATGAATAAATATCCTAAAATATAGCGGAATATTTGTATTTTGCACAATGAATAAAAGTGATTGAAATAACATAAGCAGCAGTAAGTCATTCAATAGATTTCCAGTAAACCATACAAAATTTATATCACAATGAACTAAAGGGAGCATTTCTTTTAAGATTTTCAATGATTAAAAATTGTAAATCAGATACAACAAAGAGAGTGATGACTAATCAAAAAATGAATTTATGTTAAATTATAATACAAATTAATATTAGGTATACCTCCCGTTTATAAAAGAGTAATATTTATTAGATACATATGTATGAATGTGTCCGTATGTATGTACTATCATGGACAGAGAGGATGTCCAGGTGTATGCACTGCACGCCACCCTCCTGATACAATATCGGTTCTACCGGCACGCGGATGTCGTACCTTCATAATATACATAAGCTGGGTATTTATAAAGTATTAAATTTTTGGTGTTTAAAGCTACAGATAGACGGTGGCAATATACTTACTTTTATAAATGCTACCTAACGTATTCGAAAAGGAGGGTTAGACATCCATCTGACCGTCCTTGTCCATTGATATGTATATTGTATTTAGATAAATATACAGTGTGTAACATGGTTGTATGTTGAAACAATTATTTATTATATATTATAATATATTGTATATTATAATATTATATATATTATCAACCTTTTAAAATGTCATATCTAAAATGTTTGTAACAAATTCTCGTTTCAATTACTTAAATGTTTCTTTCTAAATATATTCTTCGTCGATCGTTGATTTGAGTACACGACTATATACACATATATAAAGTTAAATGAAATTAACAAAAAAAAATGAGTTTTTAGTATTTATTTACACAAAACACAAAAATTTGTATGATTTAATCACAACTTTGACTGATATACTCTACTATTCAGTATATCAGATTTTATAAAATTATGAAAGATTACATTGCTGCATTATATAACATGAATTTTACAAATTACAACTAAAGGATAACATTCTTCAAAGTGTCTTACACCTATACAACGTATACAATTCGAAATAATGTATTTGCAACTCTTATTTTAGATACGACTATTAGATAACAAATAATTTTTTATTTTTTTAAAGAGTTTAGGGCGAGGTATACCGAAAACATCCACTTCAATACAGTTATTTCGAAATTAAGTATGTTCTTAGATTATAGTATTATACAGTTGATGTATGTACTCTTCTAATTTTGTATAGTTTTAAACATTATCTAAATTTTCAGAGAAATTGGTATGACACGAGAGAGATATACATACACAGATAAGTTAGGTTTCATGTCGAATCGGAGTCTTGGAACTTGACAAGATTCGTTTGATTCCGTTGATTCCAGTTTTTTATATTAAATAAAAATAACTGTGTTTTAAGTTATATTTTATTTAACTTACAAACGATGATTCTAATGCGTTCGGTACAAAAATTAACCACAGAATGCCCTCTCCTCTTCCTTGACAACTATTCAAAACAATCTATATCTCTAAATGTTAGTTTAAGATGACAATGAGTACATTAATCCAAAATTTACAAAACAATGGACATTATAGAAAAGATTAATTAAATTAATTTTTTTTCTTGATTACGAAATTACATTTTGTATTTTAAAAGTTAAAAGTTTAAAATACCAAATGTAATTTCCATAAAATGTATTTAATAGATTTTATGTAAGTTTGTCAATACTAATATTCGTCCTATGTTAAAATGGTATATGTATATACCATTTTATTATTATCGTATACAATTTTAATATCCCTTGAAGCTTATATTTTAGATATTTCTTGTACTTCTGTTACATAGTCAACTGTAAACCGAAATTATAATTAATCGTTAGGGCCAGTATGTTTTTGACGTTACTTTATTATTGTATTTACTGTTATATAATTTAATATACTTTCGGTTGCACGGCGTTTGTCTTAATGGTATACTCGCACAAGTCAGTGAAATTTAAAATATCAACAGAAACAAATTCTCATTTATATTTTCTATTGCCAATGAATTATTCAATGTAAACTTAAATGTTTTTTTGTATTATGTAAATAAATAAGTTGTGAAAAGCATATCGAATAATTTTCAATTCTGTAGAAACGCGTTTTCAAATATTATTATTTAAATGTTGATTGTAAAATTCGTAACACACCGGTCGTTATGTATACAATGTAATATTTTACTTTTACATAATAAACATGTAAAATCTGACTCAATAAAATCATGTAATTTTTCTCAAATTAATTTAAAACCAGAAAAGAAGCTTAGTCTTCACTTTGTTTTTTTTTCGAACCTCCAAAAATCTTGAGAAAAGATTTTTTAATTTTATTTAATTAATATAAATAACCGCTTAGTTACGAGTACGATATACTGAAATTACTAATGTAGCGTTTAGAAATAATGCTTGGCTATTAGGTATTAATGTATCTTCTGGTTTTACAAAAGGTTTTTATGGGGTATTGTATCATAGTCCGAATGCAAGCGATGCTGAATTTTTAACATTCTTTGAAACCTGGTGTGATGTAAACTTAGATAGTAGAGGTGTCTTTACTATTGTGGGGGACTTCAATATTGACATGTTCAAAGATACATTATATAGTAAAAGATTAAAGAACATCATTGTTGATAGTTAGAATAAGCTAGAATAACGAAACATTCTAAAACAATGATTGACCCAGTTTTAACAAATGCAACGAATGCTAATGTTGATATTTGTGATTACATAGTTAGCGATCATGAAATAAATTTCACGAATAATTTACGCGTAAAACGTAAACAAAAAAAAATTGTAATAGATAGGAGAGGTTATAATAGCTTCGATTACAGAAATAGACTTACGCAATACAATTGGAAAGAGTTTAGTGAACTTGATTTGCAAGCGCGAACTGAACTATTAATGATGAAAATGCAATGTCATTACAATGAAGCTATTAATAGGAAAATAATTAATGTAGCTCATAATAATCCGTGGTATACAAATGAATTACATATAATCCAACAAGAACGAGATTCCTTGTATAAAATTGCAAAACTTCCAAATAATAACAATGACTGGGAAAATTATAAAAGCAGTAAGAATTACTACAATAAACTAATAAAGTTTAACAAAAATAGGTATTTCGAAAATAAAATCAATGCAACCAGCGGTAATTCAAAAGCAATGTGGACAAACCTTAAAGAATTAATTAATAGTAACAATAGTAAAAGGCCTGAAAGTGTTGAGTTTCCTTCTGGAAAAGAGTCGCAAAACGTATGTATAGCAGAACAATTTAATAATTACTTCATTGATAGTATCACTGAAATACATAGCAGCATTGACGTTGCTCAAGATAATCTGGATTTTAATATGGTTGATACTGGAAACCAAATCCTACTTAACAAATTTGAACCACTGACATTATCTGCATTGAAACGTGTAGTTACTTCTATGCAAAAGAAATTCAGTACTGATGGTATTGATCCCACTATTGTTGGAGATGCTTTCCCTGTTATCGGTGAAACATTGCTGCATATAATTAATGAGTCCTTTACAACGGGGGTCGTTCCGAGAATTTGGAAGACATCTACGGTTATTCCTATACCGAAGGTGAAAAATGCTAAGAAGTGTGATGATTTCCGACCTATTAATATGATGCCCTCTATGGAAAAGATCATTGAACAGGCTGCTAAGGAACAACTGGAGGAATTTATATATATTTATATATATTTATATATATATATATAGAAATAAAATTCTAGCAGACTATCAGTCCGAATTTAGGAAAGGCCATTCATGTGAAACATCATTGAATTTAGTACTTGCAAATTGGAAGGAAGAAATAGAAAATAATAATAAAGTAGTATCAGTTTTTCTTGATCTCAAAAGAGCCTTTGAAACTATTGATCGAAATCGATTAATAAGAAAACTTCACAACTACGGAATACGAGGGGTAGCCCTTAAATGGTTAGAAGACTATTTAACCGGAAGATCGCAAGTAACTAAATACGAAGATGGAACATCAGAACTCAGAGAAATCTCTCTGGGGGTCCCGCAGGGTACGATTTTGGGTCCACTATTGTTTATTTTGTATATTAACGACCTGGGTACGGTTTCACAGGATTGCAATATCAACCTTTTTGCGGATAATACACTCGTGAGTGAGTATTTTTTTTAATGTGTGGTGGGTGCTTAGTTGCAGTGACTCCGTAAGCTGTATTACTTGTCTGGCTATCACTGCAACTCTTGCGGTGTAGTTTAGTGTGTGTAAGTTGTGTTTAAATGGCTTTGTGACAGCATCATATCGCCTTTTATGATGCCGCGCTGTTAATCACTTTGCTCCCAACAGCGAATGGCAAGTCGATCCGGGATTAAACTCTCTGAAAAAATGTCACCGTCCCTCCAGAGAATTGAACCCCGGCACCTATCGTCCTCTCACAATAGTCAGCCGCCTAACCACTGCGGCCATCGACCCGTATGATAGTGATTTTGAGAGGGCTGTCAGGAAAATGAATCATGAACTAAAAAATATTTCAAAATGGCTGAAAATGAATAAACTTAAGCTCAACACTTCAAAGACTAAAGCTATGGTAATTGAGACTAGGGTTAGTGATATTGATATTGAAATTGTACAACGAAATGCCAGATAAGGCTAAGCAGGCGGGTAATAACATTAGTATATTTAAGAAGTTTGCGAGTATTTATGTTAAGAGTATATGTAAAAATTAAGTTAATGTATAATGTATGTACTATTTGTATGTAAATCATCCTAAGGATGAATAAAGTTTAAAGTTTAAGTTTAGTTTAAAGTTTATCCTAACCAAGGAAGAATATACATTTAAAACACTTAAATAAATAAAAATCAAGAATGTATTGTATTATTACATCTGTGTATAATAAGTCATCATACATAATATACCATATACCTAACAAATAGGAAGACGCTAATATTTGCAATATTAATCAAATGAAAACTTCTATATCGAAAACAAAAGTAAGTATATAATTACACCAAATATAGCTAATAGTAGCAGTGTGAAGGGAAATATATATACGAAGAGAGATATCAAAAGACAAGTACGATTCGCATTCAGTCATTAGAAACGTCTTTTTCTTCTGTACTCTCTAACCTGTAGCTTTAAACGCAAATATTTAATATGTATATAGACAACGACCAAATTCCAATTCCAATGGAATTTTCAAACATGAAAGCCTACCTGGGTATAAGAGTAAATGCATTAGTAGCACTGATTACCACTAACTATATACAATGTACGTTCAATGAATGATGGTTTCGTTGTCTTGAAATGTCTCCTACATTTTCTTACGTTACGCGATTTGCTTTCGTTATTTAATAGTAGTAAACCTATTCACTTTCTACAAACTTATTCACTGCATCGCATTCTAACAATAAGTAGGTACATCGAAATGCTGCACAAGCTTCCCGATTAATAGACTAGTATATTGTTCCTACGCTCTCCATCTTCCTTATACATTTATACAACTACCCGACGAGTGGCAGTAAATTCAATTGTTAATTTCAAGATGTTACTGTAACAATGGGAATAATACAATGTTTGTAACATACAACGCATAGTAAGCTTCTGCAGATATGTAGTACAAACGCGGGACCGATTAATTTCTATTTGATTTCCCAGAATGATAAAGTTGGCACTGACTTTGGAAGCGCTCTTCCTGTTAAAGCTTGATTTATACTATCCGGCAAACAATTGGCATATTAACTATAAATAACGGCACCACAAATTTCTTTAACGTGAGTTATACCAAGACGACAGAGACATCTAACAACAATGACAGCATTAATTATGACAGCATTGATTATGACACAATAAGAAAATATCTGTTGCATTTTTGTCGATGCACACTGAATCCTAAGTTAGTCCACCTCCTTTTCTTACTTCTACGGATATAAGATAAGAAAATGTATAAGCTATGTATAAGTTGTGGTGATTTTTCCTGAGGATATTAATTGGACTATTCAGAAAATAAAAGAATGTCGGTTAAAACAATACACACCAAACGTATGTTTTTTAAATAGTACACTATGTATATCATTACACATTTAAACACACGCCTTTCTTCCGATGTCAACAAATATATCCTTATTTTATTCTTAATATGTTTTCCTAATAATTAAGTTTAAGAATAATAAAAACGCTAATTAATAAGAAGGTGATGTTTCGAAAAAGGTTGTTAGTGTAATCCTTAATATGTCAATGGTGTCCCATAGACGAGCATGATACTGGTAAAATAGTAAATCATAAAATGAAGTAACTGATGGAAAGAACACAGGTAGCACAGTCCGTTGGCTAAGTGTCGGCGATAACTCGGGCCAACGTAACATAGTTGGCGCAAAGTCACAGTCTACAAACGATAAATATCCAACATTAGTCAAATATCGGCAAAATACGTTGGCTCAACTTATCATTGCAACGTTCCATGTTCGTTGGCTTTATATCGGTTTGTTGGCTGAATGTCGCATAAAAGTTTTCAGACGCCAATCGAATTGAGGGCGGAGTCAAAGCTGATCCCGTGGCTAAGTGGGTAACGTTCTTACGTAACATTCACGAGATCGCGGGTTCAAGTCGTACCATGTGACATTTTTTTTTTCCTTTTCAAAATGCACCATTTGTTTTTTATTCCTTTTTATCTCAAAAATCATGAACTTACGAAATAGTATTATTGTTCATATTACCCATACATTGTGAGCCATATGAGTTCAAATGTAACAAATGTAAATAAAATAGTTGTAAAAATCTTATTATACGTAATAATGCAGTTAAATCACGACAACCTTAATAACCAACACAACTAACAAATAAAACGTATATTTTAGTAGGATTTATATTATTTTCAAAATTATTTAACATTTGCTGTGCGCATGCGCATCAATCGGCAAGAGACATTTTGATCGAATTCAGTCAATGTACATCGCCATATGCAAGCTTGTGTTGTTTATTTGATTTATTCGTTTTATTAGCCCAGCTGTGTCATGAGAGAAAGTTATATTATATATTTAAGAGTATACCGTTGTTAGTGTTACAGTCTACATTGTACAATATTTAAAATAGACCCTGTTGTGAAAGATGTTATAAGAACAATGGACGGGTAAGTACTTTACATAGTTTACATAGTAAGTACTTTACATAAGTAATATAATATGTATATTTCATACATGCTGTGATTGAAAGTTGTGAACTACCACAACCTGGCGAGGAGTTTAGAAAATATCCGGCAGTTTGTAGGAATTAACTAAGAAAGCATTGGATACCAATAACCTGGAAGATATGTCAGATCCGATAACTTAAAACTTATTTGTATCTTGTATACTTATGTAAACTACATAAGGTATATACATATGTTAATATTTTTTCATTTGTTCACAGTTGCTGTGCGCCAACGGTTTGATATTGCAATGGATTACGGCATTTATAAAACTATTGCTCCATGGCTAGCTACTGCACATGATCGAGATGAAGGTAAAGCTGAGCGTAATTTGGAAAAGGCTATTGTTGGTCGTACATCTTTGACTACTGCTGCTGATAAAAATTAGGAATCAGCTGAGCTGTGAACATCTCCGCGATTAGGTCAGTGGTTTATAATGTTTTAATATTTTTAGTTCAATAAGATATTTCAGTTATTATATACCATAACATGTAAAGAGATAATAAATTTTGGTCTGTAATAAGATATATCACATATGACGTAATGTGCTGTATCATTTTTGCTAATCTTGAATTTTAGTTTCACTAATAAATAAAATATCGTAATTACTTTCTTTATTTATTGTATGTGCAGATCATGTATGGTGTTATATGGGTATATGATTCGATGTTAACTATTGTTAACAACATAAACATAAAAAAGCATAAAATTTGTAGTAAGTTTTCCTTATATATTGTCACATGAAATAAAACATCTACGATATATGTCCTGATTACAGGCAGATCATATCGAGATATACTATGTTACACAATTATGAGCATGTTTGTCTTGAACGCTGAATATTTCAACATAAGCGTAGATTTTATAACAGTTTTCAAATCATTACTTGTATATGTTCTTAACTAATATCAACATCTTGCATACGTAGATATGTAAAATTCAAACAGAAGTTTTCTATTACATTATCTATGATCTAATTGTAATTTGGTAATTTATAGCTTAAATCAAGTTTATTTCATATGAAAATTTATTATATACAGATAATTAACTCGAATTTTGAGTTGGTATAATATCGCTGTAATTTATTCAGCAAACTAATTAATAACATCGGATCAGTGTACCTATGTACCATCATATATGTTTTGCAGCTTGTATGTCTTATCGTATAGATATCACATACAAGATTAATACCCAATATCACTTCCCGTAGTTAGTACCAACATCAACTGCCGACGAATCACCAATAGAACGGATAGGTATTGAAAATTTATCCTACGCCAATGTCGCCTAAAGATATAAAACCAACGTTGTACCACTTTCATATACTGCCAACATTGTTGCCCAACGCGTGCCCAATACAACTCGGACAATCAGCCAACGTTACACCAACGTTGTGTGCTACCTGGGAATAGTTTTAGTCTCTCTAGTTTTCAGATTTCCTAAAACTTTAGCTAAGTAACGCATTATTAATATATTTTTGAAATTGTACACATTGAACAAATCTAACATTATCAAACCCAAGAAATTACTGCCCATGAATCCCACATCCCAGATTATATGGAAACCCAAGTCACGAAACATACTTATGAGATCTGTGATACATTATATAAACTCCCCGACTCATCAACTAAATAAAGTTATTATGGACACGTATAATGAAATTACAAATAACACAAACAACACAGAATATACTGTCAACAATTCTAATAAATTGTCAAATATTTACAAAACATCGAACTAGATGACGAGGACATGCTAGTATGACCCGACATAACCAACCTATATACTAATATATCCATTGATTGATTGATTAATATCAAAGCAGGGCAGACTATTCCTAACATTGTGGCCCACTGGGCCTATTGTCTTATTCCTGCATTGATTTCGTTTTACCCAAACAGATTAGTTCCCTTGATCAGGTTTAAGAGCCTAACCTTACGTTGACTTAGTGCTACGCATTCCAAGATAATATGAGTTGTTTGCGCCTCCTCATTACAGAGTCTGCATAAGAGTTCATGTTTATACATCCTCATCTTGTGCAGGTGACCTCTTAGACAAGCATGGCTTGTTAATAAACATGTTACAGCCCTAAGCTGAGTGCTGTTTAATGCAAGCAAGTCAGCAGTTACTCGTTGTGACGGTCATCCCATCATCCGTTTGCTGTGTCTTTGTCCAGCTACATGGTTTCAGTTTAATTGATGATCCACTCATTAATTGCACCATGTGGTGCAGACTTTGTAACACCTAGGCCTGGCTCTGGTCCGGTAAATTTTATTTAGATACCCCTGCTAGCTGGTCTGCCTTGGAATCCACACCAAGGTGACCTTGTTATGCCTAGCCAGAACAATTAGGTTTTGCAGAGCTTCCCATACTAGTTTGGATGTCATATAATAAGATGCTAGAACCTTCCAGGCTGCCTGACTGTCAGAGAGAATGCAGATCCCTCCACCCCTCTTCTACCCGCTCCATGCAGTTGGCGACGCAGACTCTCCAATCCAACAACTTTATAAAAAGTCTTATTATCAAGTTCTTATAATATTTGTAACTCTCTATCTATTTGCATTAGTTCTTTTACTATAGCGGGCTTGTGTTTACAAAAGCTGAAATATCATTGTAATATTGTTTGTTGTAAAATCGTCTTGAACTTAATTATTGATACTTGAAGTAAAATTGAACTGGAAATTCATTTAACTAAAATAAAGTCGTTTATTATAAATTATTCCCAAGCAGAGATGATAAATATCATATATGCTATAGGAGAAGTCCATAATAATTTGTTTAGTAATTGGGGTATTTGTGAGACAAATCAGCCTAATTTATAACAATATTTTCTATTGTGCTTTGAAAAATAAAAAAAAATAATGCTAATTATGAGAATACTAGCAGAAGACATGAAGATAGTAACGAGAACATTCAAATCACTGTTGTGGCGTTAGCCGTAAAAAGTGAAAACATCAGTTCAAGTTCAAAAATTAGTCCAAGGAAAATAAGTAAAAAAAAATAAGTAATATTGGTGATTCCAAAAGCTTAATGAGTAAATTATTGACTAGCACTCCGAATTATGATCAGACCTGGATATGCAAAACCATTTCCGATTTTATGATTGGTAATGGGGAAAAAATCAAGAAGACAAATCTTTTTGCCAATGTTTTATTCACGGCTAAATGCTCATTTTTGGATACATAAAGGAGAGCCAGCCATCGTAATTATCACAATTATGTAGATGAAAACTTCAGGTTATTGCGGGTGATAATCAACACTGTTTCAAAGTGTACGTGTGGGTTGAAATATGTGGAAAACATGTTGGACCACATTTCTTGGAAGGCAATTTGACTAGAGATGTGTTTTTGCATTTTTGGCAAATGAGTGATATATGCTGCTAGTAAATATTCCTCCAGTATTATTAACTAGCTTCAACATAATGGCGCTTCTTTGCATTCATTTATTGGCAAACTTGTTCATGAACTTAGTGTTTATTCATCAAAATAATTATTATTCCAGGTTAGACAACATTTAAATACTAAATATCCAAACAAATGCTAACACCGTAAATTCCGAGAAATATGACAAAAAAATTCCAAAATAAGGTTAACTTATACAGGGAAAAGAAGGGTGCGGATTACAAACAATGTCTATTATTTCTTCTTGGTTTTTTGTTACTTTTTAAGCGAGTAAATTGGAAATTAAGCACTTCGTTATCATCATACTGTTTTTTACCTAAAGTGTTGAACTTAGGTACAGGAAATGCTATAGCAAAGCTGTAGAATATTCAATTGCATGTTTTACTGACCTATAATATACAAGATGTTCCATTTGAATTAACGGTTATTTTTCATATTCTCCTTCGTCAAATTTGGCAACATTTTTTGAGCATCCTTTATATTCAAGGTCAGTTTCTAGCATGGTGTTTTGAAGAACCATTGTTGCCTAACATTTTATCAAAAATATATTTTCTATTAATTATCTTAAACAAAAAATTTCCGATATTATGATTGACAAAAATTTACTAGCTAAATGTCTCAAAAGCCGTCAATTTTTTCATATGAGTATCATATATAAAATGCCCTGTTTTTAATGAAGATTCAAACTAAATGATAAAAAATACAGAATTGTATTAAAAAAATAAAGTTTTTTTTTCATTTAGAGGAAATGGGACACTCTATGTAATCGTCATTATTTTAGGTTTGTAGATCTTGAGAAAACTGGTTACATCAAGTAAAAAAGATTCAGTCATCTCTCTTATTAACTAACATATTGTATAATTGTAAAATTTGCAGGTCTGAAAACAACATCGGTAGCACCGAGCATTTGTCACTATATAGCAATTGGGAAGTACATAATTTTTATCAAATATTTTCTTTAGTTGATGTTCCATTTACTACATTCCTACCTCATTTAGGGTGATAGTTTTCTTCTGTAATAAAACTACCATAACTAAATTGCAATGTTGCAAACCGAAACGTAATTATAGAATTATGTTGCTATAAATATTAACTGCAAATTGTAAGCGTAAAATTCCAAGATAAATATTCAGTAAATTGCAACATAAAACCGCCTTATAATATGTATGTATGTACACAAAGTATACACGAGTAATAGTGTGTACTAAGTTGCAGTTAGTGCAGTTATTGTTTAAGCGTTATGAGGTACCTATATAAACCGTATGATAGCAACCACAAGACCATAAAAATCCAAACTTTAAAGACACCAGCGTTACGACGTTTTCGTCATAACCGTTTGGTGTCATCATGGTTTATGTATAATTCTATAATAACAGCGTTGATTTTTATAAGCGCAGAATCCTACACAGTAAACTATTCTTAATATGTAAACTGCTACATAGTTTTAGAATAAAATACACACAAGTCGCAGCAAAAGTTTCCACCTAATATAAAGTTTAAATTAGTTCTGTTATGCTTGAGCTTTTACTACAGGACGCGATGTTTCATCAATATAAGAAGAATGTAACAAACGAGTAACCAACAAGTAAAGGTATGCTTAAATCTTTAGTAACCATTCTAATACCAAGTGGGGCGCATTTGTACACCGCTTGTCATTTTTTTTTGTAAATTTTAAGCCAGTTGTGTTTGTTAGTGGCATGTGTTCAGATCAAAATAAACTTTTACTTTAATTTTTACTTACACAAGAAATATTCCAGCTTTAGAGGACTCTTTCGGGGCCGTCTGACTGCTCATTCCCCTCTAAGATACCATCTTAATAACATGGGCATAGTTGATTAAAACACATGCCGATTATGCCAACTAGGAACTGAACAGCCGAGCACATACTTTGTGCATGAGTGCAAAGCATTAAGCCAGCAAAGGTTTCAGCATCTAGGACAAGCAACCCTAACACCTGAACAGATCAAAGCCTTGGAACCCAAGTTAGTCCTGACATTCGTCAAGAATATTGGAAGAAAAGGGTACTGATGACATAGTGTAATCACAATAGGTCGCAGTGAGTAGAGGTACGCGTCACCTGAACGACCCACCAACAACACAATACAAATACATAGTTACGACTTATGTTGCCGTTGTTGATCTTGAAAGTGAAGTTTTTAGGTTTGTACAATTGTATGATTTCTTAGCGAAACTAACAGAAGCTCAATGTATTTCTACATTGAGGTTCTGTTATTTATAAAGGCGACTAAACACATTTTGTCATTTACAACGTTTATTTTTTGATAGGAAATTATAAAATATAAATAACTCGGGAATCCTGTTGAATCGACCATTTTAAATTTGTTTCTATCTTGCAATAATATTACAAGGTCTACTTCACCAATAAATTAAAAAAAATGTACAGAGAAAGAGAATTTAAAAATTGGACTTCTGTAAACAAAAACATTCATATTACCTTTAAAAAATATATTTGCTGGTGCTAAATTATCAATGTCATGGTTTCTCGTTGTACCCGTCAAATTTAACGTTAACATTTTTTAACAAAAAGAGAGTCAAGTGACACATAATTTAAGATAACTCTCAATTCTCTATCAAACTTTTATCTTTCCATTGACGTTCGATTTTAAAATAAATGAACGTTTGCAGGGGGAACTAGAAACAGCTTGTTACATCCATCGAATTTCATAATTATATTAAAATAGAAAATGGAGCCAAATGACATTTGAAATGCTTCTGATCCTATTTAATAAAGTTTAAGTAAATTCATTGCCTTTTTAGGCCTTTTCTTACATAGTTAGTTTTACCCAGTAGCTATTATGAGCGAATATATTAATGTATACCAGATTTGTCTTTGAACTATTACTATTTAGAAGAATCATTAAGTACGTGAGTATAAAAATCTAACGAACTGTTAAAATAAAAGCTTGCATATAAATCTACTCATGCACGAATTTGCTTGATGGCATCCTTTGTGACAATTTCAGTACTCCTCTTTTAAACATAGATCATAAATTGTGTAGACAGCTGCATCTTCCGAAACATTTAATACGAGGTATGCAGCAATAAACAATAAAGTTCTTTAAGAAACTATATAAAAAATAAACCAAAAATAAGGCAAGTAGACCTGAGTACATTATAACGGCTATAAGCTCTTAGTAAAATGCAAATTTATTGATGATGAGTGACGCCACTGAATACATGTTGCCATGTTTCATGCTGTCAACACAATTTATTATGTGCTTGTAAAAAAATACTTTATCAACAGAAGAAATTGACATTTCATATGAGTCTAATAGTATTAAAACATATAGTGATGCCCATCAACTAAGACCGAAGGAATCATTGATAGATAGGATAATGTTTGCAAGAAATGGAATCGTTCCAACTATAATAAGGAGTTGTGTTCTTCCATACTGATATTGGTCAAGATAGCGTTATGTTAGCGGAATAAACTGAGAAGATAACATTCAGCTACCAACATATTCATTTTAACCTATAATGAGTTCCGTATCAGACTCGATCATAACTGGTCATCTGCGACGATCGTACAGTCAACATCATTCAAAATGTGGGAAGTTATAAGCATTCACAATTCTATATGTCCAAACCAATCTTTATTGACACATTGCATCAAAATTCGACATGTCAACCGGTTTTTAACTGACTAATTCAGTTAAAATCAGACATGTCCAAATTGCTCCTGTTGCACTATTACGTTTCATATATAGGTGTCACTGCAGTAGCACCAACATACAGAACAATAATTGGTAAGCATTATTTTTCAATAGTTCTCAATAGTGTTTATGATGATGTTAAGTATATTTTGTTTTATTAAATTTTATTTCGCGACTGAAACCCGTAGAAACGAATTCACATGGATACTTTACGTTCGTACCAGTCAAACGTTAACAATTAGCAAATAAGGTACTTCTGTCTTTGTTGCATTGGGATGTATTCTAGATAGACAATATTTTTGACTTGAACCGATGACCCAGTAGGATGCGATTCTGTGGAAGTCAACCCAACTCTTCTAAAATATTATATTTCAAATTCTGGTAACGTAACGGTTATGTTGCGATAGCCGTGGAGCGCAGAAAAAACTATACTGCATACTTTAGCATACTGGCTCTTCCGCGAATCTTCACATAATATTACCGATGTGGAACTGGTTTTTCCTGTAGTGTGTTTGATCGTGTGGAAAAGAAGTTAATTTATCAATACTGTCGATAAATACAACAAAATTTATCAGACAATAGATGACATTACAATATTAAGAGAAGATTAGCAAGTATACATAAGTGTAAAAGAACATCAATATAGATTAGTTTTAAGTGCCCAGATTCCTTCAGAAAATCAGCATCTTTCTTATTTCATTAGGCACTGATTTACCGCCGTCATCATCGTTTGAAAAATGGTTTCCACGAAGATGTTCTTTTAATTGTAAGAATAATGCATTAAGAATGGCAGCTTTTGAAAAATAGTTTTTCTAGATCAAAGCTAATTGGCCTGATAAAACTGCACATCTTATCACAATTAACCGGTTTTGATGTCAGTCAATGTCAACTATTTTAGACAATAAGTACTGTTCTTCGCTTTACATCGCATCTAGTGTCTATATTGTTTGAAGCTGCTTTGAAATTTAGACAGAAAACTACTTAAAAATAGAAGAACGGTGTCTATACTCTGAAGAGGGTTTTTGTGTATGTAGGTTGTACATCATTTATACTGCAAGCGAAATATTACATTAAAAGAACATTTTAGAATTATATTCCAAAATGTTACTTTATGGAATAATACAAAAAATTCTACGACTCTGCTAAAAGCAACAGCAGAATTAATTTAGTCACACGTTAGATTAAGACGGACTCGTTTAACAAATAATAATGAAACAAGTAAGTCGAAAACCTTTTCGCTGCTTTCAGTATAAATATTTTATGGTATAGGATCTTTTGACACTGATTGCAGCAAATAAGACCAAAATTAAAATTAAAGATCTTACTACAGGCACTTCTACTAGTACAGCTGCTTTCATGAAAGCTTTTCAAAAGCTTTTATTTTACTCATCCGGCATAAAGCTATACGCGTTAAGAATTAAAGTGCCTCGGCTACGCTTTGAAAGCGAAATTCAGACAGATGAAATAAGATTGAGAATTGTAAAGAGGAAAATGTAATAATTACATAATCAGAACAAAAGGTCCAAATTCCCAGGACGGAAGAGGTCGAGCAATCTAAAATTAAAGAGCGAAGTATTGGGTTTTGAAAGAATTTCTTAATGAGTTGAAGTTAATAAATACACGTCGATCAAGAAGGAGCTGGTCTAATGATAAAATTTTTAAAAGAAATGGTTCGGTTATTATTAGATTAATAAATTTTATTAATTAATTCTCTGCATAAAATATTTGCGAGAAAATTGGGAAAACCTTTTACTATTAAAGCTCAATCAACGTTGTTACAAAGCCTCACTTCGTTACATTTATTGATCTGAAATTACATTTTACACACATGTAAAATTCAATAATACCTACATCTGTGACAGTAAAAAATCCGTGTGAAATTTAATTTTACTCTAACAGAACATCACTTGAAAAGCTATAGACAGTGCTAGTGTGATATGTGGAGGATGGGATAATGTTGAAAGGCGAAAAATGGGTGGGTCATCTACCATCAAACAACCTCCACAGACTTCGTTAGCTGTACCGCAAATATTATTTCCAAAAAGCGATAAATCCAGTATTCTAGTTCTGGCTGCTAGTCAAGGTAAATGTGCTACTTAGACACTAAAGGCGATAGAAGGTGACACTTATTATGTACAAACAATAATAGAGCGAAATTGGTTTAACTGTTGTTGTTGTTAACGCTTCACAACTGTACCGGAGCTTTGGAAGAGAAGACCATTTAGTTGTTATTGCTTAAAAAAACGACTACATGAACAAAATATCAGGTACTGTAGTACAGTGTTTTTCTTTTGGTTTTCCTCTTTTATCAATTGCTGTTCCGTATTTGATTTTCTCGTTTTGCAAACTTCAATTTTTTTTGTTAAATGAGATTCTTCTTTTGTCAAATCACTTTCCCGATATGACAAATGCTTTTCCCCTATTATTTATATTACATATTTTATAGATATTTAGAGGGAGTAAGGGATTTATTTAAATGTACGATAAACACATACATAATCTAACACATGTAACTTAATTTAAAATTTAATTTCTCTGTAAACAATCTGGTAAATAAGACTTCATGTGTTGTATATAATGTAGACAGTTTTGTGGGGAGATATGTTCAGATCCATTATGAACTGCGTCGTATAGTTCATTTTCATTCACCGGTTGAGCTCTTCGTATAATTTGTTCCATTGGCTGAAGAGTTCCTCAATGGGATTTAAAAATGGGCTATAAGCGGGTAGAAACACTGGCAATGACCATGAGCTCTAATGACGGCCAATACTTCATAATTTTGATGAAACGTAATGTTGTCCATAATAAGATGTCCTCCTTCTACACCGTCCTGATGTAAATGGTTAATTAATGTTGTACTTACGAAATTCCGAAAAATGAACTGTATTGTAGGGCATATTTTGTATTTGAAACACATACAAGGAATTAATGATCATGGCAGCAGCAACAGAATAATTGCGTCTTCTTAATTGGGCTTTTATTTTTGATGCTCGAGTATTTTTAATAGACGTTCAATAGGAAACTCTTGAGTTGACTTGTATACCGCAGTCATCAATAAAATAAATGTTCTCTCTTTCCAGCATAATTCTATTGTAATGCACGGCATAATCAAAACGAGTTTGAATTATTATTTCTGGTATATTTCTTCTATCCGGAACAAATGACGTTCTTTTGAAAGAGTAGTGAAAGCTTTAAGGGCTTTATCAGTCGACGACAATGATATTTGTTGAAGAACTGGCCATACGTTTAAACATTTTTCTTTCAACTGACGCAGAGTAATAGAGCAGTCCTCATCAATCCAGTTGCAAATTTGTTCTTTCTGAGCTAAAGATAATTTTAGCTGTCGATGCCCAGCACTTACCTTTGCAACATTATTAGTCCTCTTATAGGTTGCATATATTTTTCTAACGGTATCCGGTAAAATCGAAAACTGTTGTGCTACATTTTTCACCGTGGAACCACTATTCAAAAAATTAACGACTAAAGTACGTACCTATTTCACTGCTTATTTTGGCATTTCTTCTCCTGTGACCATTGTTATCCATACCAATACACCAAATATTTAAGTACTTAAAATGTTTGCGAAACTCAATTGACAAATACGGAAACACATTTGATAAATAACGAATTTCATTAACAAAACAAGCCTACTAGTACAGAATCATTGGAAAAGCATTAGACACATTTTGAAAAGCCATTGACAAAAGAGGAAAAGCAAAAGAAAAAACACGCTAAAACTCTTATTAACACAAAAACAACTGAAAAAGAGTTTAGCCTGAACACGCGTGAATAAACACAAACAATGATGTCTTTACTAACAAATCCTCATTCTGGATATGAGTTCCTATTAATTAGACTTGGTCAACTAGTAATTATCGCAGACTGCAACAGACTGTCACATATCCTTTAAAGCTTCATGTGTGGGGATGCTTCAATTGGCGCGGTTTTGGTTTTGCATCTATAACACCACAATGATGATTAAACTGTATAAAACAAGGCTCCTGGGGACGGTAAAAGAGTCGTTTTGCACATATGACACTGATAGAAGATAACAGCCCGAATCACCATAGCAGTCCGTACACTGATTATAAATCTAAACATAATGTCATAACCACGGATTGGCCGTCTCAGTCCCCAAGTGCGAGTCCTGTAGAAAATGTATAGTCCATCAAGAATTACCATGTTCACAAAATATGCTCTTCCAATATTTTAAAGATCTTAATATTAGCGATAACGCCAACTGGACCCCAGTATATACATTTTTAGTTTTTGCCTATTTTTCTTAAAATAGCTGCGACATTCTTACTGAACAGACTGTAATTCTAGTTCTGCAGTAGCTGAACACTGTTCAGAGACAGGCCACAATATTCTATTCGAAAACGTTATAATGACACACGTTTCCACCAATTATAACGGCAAAAAAATCAGAGAAGCAAATTGAGATATTCAAAAACAGTAATCACACTCTTGTAGATGAGAGATCGATGGCATTCGCATTTCACAAATACCTTTACTGCGTTGTGTTACAGGCTACTTTCTGTACAGGGTCATTCCGTATGTTTAGACAACGCCTACTGCGTTTATTATACGAAGTGGAAAAAATGTTTAAATACAAAGGTTGTAGGGTTTATCTTATATCGCCAGAGAATGTTTTCAAATATGATATGTATAATAGGTAATAAAAAACACCAACATTATAAATCATTAATGAAACACTCTGTATATTAGAAGAAAAATTACTACACATTTTTTTCTAAATTCAAAAATATATGGTATGTTGACTTTTGGTGTGGCCGTTTTCGAAATATTTGCGTTTTTAACGTGCTGATATTGTTCAACGAAATCGAAGTTGCCATGAATAATAATAAATGTATTAAACGTCATTATTGATTGTTTTTATAACGCTGTCAAATTATTTCATTAAAATGGGTTACATAGATGAAGAAAAATAACTCGCCTATATTACAAAAACAACAATAATGTTGCTCAAGCGCAAGCAAAGTATCGCCGTATTCATCCCGATATGCCACTTTGCAAAAATCTACAAAAAAAATTTATACTGTTTTACACAAATAGCGATATCACCCATGTAAAATGTTGCCACTACAAAAATTGACAGATAATCATAAAATTAGAAGAGTGGAATACTGTAATTATATGTTGTTTAGAAAAATTGAAGACAATGACTTTTTAAATAAATTTTTGTGGAGCGATGAATCTACGTTTACCACAGTAAGGGTGTATATTCGACGAAACACACATATGCGGGCATCAAAGAACTCCCACTCTTATATTGAAATTAATAATTTCGATTTTATTAAACAATATTATCGTTTTAAAAATGCAAATATTTCGAAAACGGCCACACCAAAAGTCAACATATGGTATATATTTGAATTCACAAAAAAAATGTATTAATTTTTCTTTTAATATACAGAGTGTTTCATTGTTGGTGTTTTTATTAACTATCCGATATCCCTGTATTATATTTGAAAACATTTTCTGTCGATATAAGATAAACCCTACAACTTTTGTATTTAGAGATTTTTTCCACTTTATATAATAAACGTAGTAGGCACTGTCTAAATATAGGCAATGACCCTCTACATTCAGATTCAGATTCTTTATTTATTCTGTAGTGCAGACATGTGCATAGAATATGTCATATATGTTACATAGAAACCTAAAACTAAAATACTAAAATACAAAGTTTAGCAGTCACAACACAAAAAAATATGTACTAGAGTACATTTGTCATACATGTATAATATAAAATCAGTATCAACATCAACATTATTCAAAAGAGACATCTTGCATTCTTACATTATAAAAATCGTTGACACTATAAAAAGCTTGTTCCACGAGGTAAGTAGGTATGTAACTTGTGCTTAAATTTATGGTGCTCTAGGTTCTTTAGGCGAACTGGTATGTGATTATATAAGTTAACCATTTGCGTCACTACACTTTTTTTTATTAGTGTTTTCTTTGTTTGAGGTGGCAGTATGTGCTGATTTTCAATTCCACGAGTGTTGTATCCATGTTCCTGTTGTAGGTCACCGAACAGTTCATAATTTTCCTTTACAAAAACGGCCCACTCATATATATATGTACATACCAGCCAAAGTAAGTATACTGTTTTCCACAAATAAATCTCTACATGTTTCTGCTTTTCGCCTGTTAAAAATAGTCCGTAAACACATCTTCTGAGCGTTGAATACTCGAATCGCTTCCACGGACACTCCCCAAAATATCACGCCATACCGGATGCGAGATTGTACGTACGCGAAGTAAGCACAAAGAGCCGCAGAAGTACTGATCGATGCCGCAACTATTCGAAGAGCGTAGTTAAATGAAGACACCCTGGCCGACAAAATGGATACGTGGTTTTTCCAGTTAAGTTGAGAATCAACTTCCATTCCCAAAAACCGCACACTTTCGGCACTAGTCAGTAGCTGTGACTTGTAGTCCACTGTTATTGGAGTTTGTTTAAAATAACTGAAAGTGTAAAAGCGTCGTTTTGTTTACATTCAATTTCAAGTCATTCACTGTAAACCACGATTCACACTGCGCAAGCGTGTTGGCTATTTCCACATTCAAAGCGTTTTTAGTTTTTAAAATAATGGAGCTATCGTCTGCATATAGTATACTTGGATAGACAGATATCTGTGGTAGATTGTTGATGTAAACCAAAAATAATAGAGGTCCCAATATAGATCCTTGTGGGACTCCACGCTGCACAGTCTGCCACTCGGAAAATTTTGCACTTCCAACTCCATTCCCTGCTTCGATTCTCTGCTTTCTGTTTGTCAAGTAGGATTTAATCAGGTCTAGTGCATTTCCTCTAATTCCAATATGATACAGTTTGCTATATAATTTTTCATAGCTGATACTATCAAATGCACATACATTAAACTTGAATCTTTAACGGCGGTGTATCGCTGTGTTGTCAGAAGATCGTCGCGTGACCTTCTATGATTGTTTTGCTTTTAAGATGACTTGCAAGTGCAATTACCGCGTATACTTAGCTTACAGCATTTCTTCCGCTCCAAGAAGCCTCTTACGAAGCAAAATAAAATATCGTTTTGTCTTTTTCTTTAATTCATACTGTTGTATTATTTTATTTATTCATTTTATTGATTTTATTTACTTCGTTGTTTTTTTAAATTTTTTTACTTTCTTCCTTCACAATATTTTCTTTTGTACTTTTTTTCAATATTGCTTGAAGATATTGTTTTTGTTTTGTTTGTTTGGATCAAGATTATACATTTCACCTCGGGAAATGATTCTAGTATTAATGACAGTATAATACACAATTTTGCACAACTGCCAGAATTTACTTTGTTAACTGTGTATTTTCCTTAGGTAGGATTAGATAAACGTTAAATAATTATAGTATAACCAACATTGAGTTACTTTCGTTTTTAGCTGTCTTCATCTACACATTTCTAGTTTAGTTTCCGTATTCTAAAAGGTAGCGATATAACTGCCTTATTTAATTACACAGACATCTCCTAACTACCAAACCGACTACTGCGTAAAAATATTGAAAATGGTATAAATTGAAAAATCGGTATGCAGTAGGGTTCGTAATTATAGGAAAATGTAGTGAAGAATACAAAGCGATCAGAAAATTAAAATTGATATAATTATATACAAATGAAAAATATTATATTATAAAAAATAAATATATACATATTAAATTATATCCAAGAATGAAATATTTACAATAATTTTTGGAACAAAAACATTAAGCAATGTTTTTTGTTTTGAAATTACAATATTTTCTATCAAGAAACATCAAAGAATAGCACTTCCTAAGTCTTACGCCACACAAAAGTATACAGCATAGAAAAATATAATAGGATTTCCGATTGAAAATTGCGGCTTATAATCAGTATAATATAACTACAAGTTCGGCAATTTATATGCATTTTTTATATGTTTGAATTTCAACGTAATAATATATTTGTAAAATGTGTTTTAACTTCTGTGTAAATAATTCGATTTTGACATGAAAGTCTTTAATTTTCTTCATCGAAATTCATTCAAAGCTTAACTAACCAGCAGAATTAGTCATTGGTAATACATTTTAGTTGCATAAATCTTTATGCACAGTGTAGTTGACAATTAATACCGTTTCTAACGTTACAAAATACATTTCAACTACATTTTCAATAAAATATTAAAAATATAGTTACGATGTATGCACTACGTGCGAGTAAGATATAACTGTAAAAACAAACATCACACTGATTGTTCAAAGATATAAGTATGTATATATACGTAAGTACAATAATATAATTTTAAGTAAGAATTTAACAATAATTCCTTATTTGTAATAACTAGGAAAACCTCATTGAAAAGTGCTAAATCCGAATTTTCACTTTTGGATTATGAATAAACCATTTTATTTAATAGTCGTTCGGTATAAACCATTTCATCGATCAGTGCCAGCAGCATACTCGCTCAGGTGAATTTAATCGAGTAAACCGCTTAAACGAAATTACCCATTTTTCTCACTCTTCCCAAGTGCGATAATTCTTATAAATCGAGAAAGTTTGAAGATCTCGAGTTTCCGTAATTCCTTTTAATAATCGTGTTGAGATGCACATAATGAAATAGTATTGAAAATTGCAAAAATAAAAAATTTATTGTAAAATTATTATGTACCTACACTGACCAAATCTTGCACCTACGATCGGTGCTCGGATTAATCACGAACAAAATTAGCTCGAGATTTCGAAAACCATAACAATTAGAATAATACTCTAGCAGATTTTGTTTATAGAAAATTTCATGATCTACAGAAAAAGGTCTTTTTTAACCTCTTATGCGCTTAAAGCTGGATTCCCAAAAAAACGAAAATATCGCAAAATTACCCTAATTTCCATTCTCTTTGCACACGTAGGCTTAACGACAGAAAATATAAATATATAAAAAAACTTGTAAGACCTCTTTCGTAGAGCATGAAATTTTCTACAAAAAAGTCTGTAAAAGCACTACCTATATAATCTAAGATCTACTTTCAACAGATCATCGTCAGTTCCGTATTCACAAGAAACGTTTGTGTGTGTATTTCAAGTAGTATCAAGATTCCCGGAAAATTAACAGTTGGCAATTTAATTACTAAACTTGATCAGTAATTTATTTTAGAACCAGTAGTTGAAAATTTATGTACTTAGGTATTCCTACCTTTTTGTTAGAGTTTATCTTCGTAAAGACCAGCCTAACATGAAATATCTCCTATGAACAGACACATATGAACGTATAGTTCAAAATGTTTCCATAAATGTAATTGAATTATAAGGGTTGTGCACCCACATATAACTGGTTTAGCGATATATTACAAGGAATTATGCTTAATCGCATTTCACACTACCGAATAGTAGGGATTTTCCAATTAAATATGATTTACATTAGGTGATCAGGATGAACATCAAGGCGCGTTTTTGTATAACATACAGTTCTGTAAAAATACAATTTATGTTCTAAAACATGACACGTTTGCAGCAATAACTGTTTCCAGATTTTGTTAATAAAGGGACTTTATGATTATTATATTCTTTGAAGAGTAAATTTAATTATCGTTTGTCGATATATCGGGTCTGGCACGAAGAGTTTTTATTAGAAATTTTTACGGATGCTGTTATAGGAGAAATTTATAATTTCACCACATCACATTATCGATAATGCTAATTTTAAGTGCAATATTTTCACGAATGATCTACGGAAGTATATATCAACTTACTTATTTTAAATAAAACATGATATTTTTTATTTAATTTCTAAATTCTCCACCTAATTTTGAATAAATTTAATGCAGCATATATACCAGAAATTAATAGTTCTTGAGATATATCAATATTTTTAAATGTTTTGAGAAAAACAGTCAAATAAATCGCGATATTGTTGCAAACAAACACACCACTGACTTCTAATTTTACACAGCGAATTACAAGACGTCACTAAAGTATGTCGTCTTTTAAAACATCGATTTTTTATACAGTGTTTTACACATACTCCTCAATTCCAACAATTTGAAACAATTATAACTCGCTAATTTCAATACAACACCCTGTATTCTATATCAATTTTTAATTGCTATTTTTATTTTCATTCAATTTATACTAGCATTCCCTATACCTAAACCCTATAAATTTTGAGATATTTCGTTATTTTACTTAAAAATAACAAAACTTAATTTTTCGGCACGAATAAAGCGTAGGCCATGACTGTGACAATTTGGTAGAAAGTTATGTTGTTATGTATGCATTAAGTGTGTTTTGACAATCCTCTTTAAAAGTTTGTGTTCTATATCAAGTAATGGCAAATCTAGGATTTACAAATGGCGATTTTTTAAATTTTATCATTATCCAGATTTTTTAAAAACTGCTCTCAGTTTGGCCAATTTAAAGCAAAAATTAATAAAAATAACCCAGTAAATAACAATGAAATTAATGTTTTGGGATATTTGACGGACTATCTGAATACCTCCATTAGAAATTGCGCGAGAAACGCGATTTTAATTAAAATCAGTAGTTAGATCGAAAGTAACAAGTGAAATCTCCCAAGTATCAGAAGCCAATTTAAACGAAACTTGGTTACCTGATAGAACTTATCAAAGGCGTTTTCTAGCGACACAAACGAAATAGTAAAACATTATATGAGAAACAGATCTGAGGATGATGGATACTTAATAGAATTAATATCATTGCCGAGTATAGTAACACATGTTCGAATCCAGGGATATTGTGAATGGTTACTCTTTTATTTAGAATATGATTTCTTCCAATTATTTAGAATGACAAAAAGCTCATTTTACATGTTACATACGTCTTCGACTACAATAACAAAACGAAACTCGCAAGGATTAAACAAGAGTAGCAAATGCGCAAGCGTCATATTTTAAATACTACATAATAATATATAGATAGTTAAACACAGTTGAACACGGTTATCCGCGTGACGTCACCGTTACGTCGCTAGAACGCTATTTTTTAAATACGAATGAAAACGTTTGATCCGTTTTGATCGCTAGAAAACGCCTCAAGTGTTCTCAATTCATATAACACAACTGCACACATGGACGATAGTATCATGTTTCTGCTTGACTTGCATTTTTTTACAACCGCGGGCAAAAATAAAATAATAAATTTACAATTACTGTTTGGAGATTTACAATGTAGAACACCGTTTTCGGTTTTTGCGGAAATTGAATTTTAGAGAGACGACTCTCAAAGAGTTGATAATTCTCAGTTTTTGCAAAAATTTAGATTGTGCATCATTGGATTTCACTTTCATCTGCATGCGTATTAATCCAATGTACATTTATGTTTTCTTCTTTATGTTGGCTCCTATTCAACTTAACTCACTTCTATGCCGAAATGAGGTTAACCGAAAAATGTCATCTAGAGATATGTAAACTGTTTTACTTTACGCACAAGAATAGAATTCTGTATTTACTGGCTATAAAATTAAATTATAAAATCTAGCTATAGTAATAGAAATGAAACAGAGACATATACCCTATTCCACATGTAAAAAAAGGTACTGAACCACTGTCAACAATAATATAACAATACCAGAAGATATTACCGAATACCAAGGAGGAAACCAATCTGCCGTACCACCAAAATCGTTGAATACCATGAGAGTTTCCAGACTTTGATCGCGTCATAGTAGTATTAGTACAATGCGAGCATTCTCAAGTGAAGTGTAGTGGTAGCATAAAAACCCCTAGTACACTTGATTTTTACATTCTACACGTGATTTTTGCATTCTATATTGAACAAATATGTGCTTTCTGTCTGTGTTGGTTGTTTTCATTTGCTGTCATATTTTGTTGTTATTTCTTTATTGTATTTATTGCCGTCTATATATTGCTATTTACCGGTGGTTTTCATCGGGATTCCGGCATATTTGTAGATTACTGATGCAGTATACCTAACCTTTATAGAATCTGTCAAAATAATTTATGTGCAAATTTGCGCTGTGATTGCGGCCAATTACTCAGTGTTCCCAACTCAAAATTTTAGATAATTCACCCTTCGGTTGACATTGTTCATTATGGATGAATGGGTAACCACAAAAACCTATTTAACAAGGAAACCTGTATCTGCTTATCGGCCTGATTCTTGTGTCCACTTAATATTAAAATCTTCTCAAGAATTGCAAATATTTCAATATTAAGTTTACTTTGCTATTCTTGTGTCCAATTAACATGTGTAACAAATGTTTTCAACTATTGAGAAATCTAAACAATCACTTCTAAAGTGTTGTTTCGATGTTTCAATGTCGTTTTTGAGGTTATGTTTCTTAATATTTCCATTAGAATATTTTGCCAAATGCTGTTTCATGCAAGTGCACACGTATAGATGTTGTAATGGCAAATCCAGGAGACTTCCTTTTATTAATTAACGAAATTATAATGGACGAAAGTCGGTGAAAGTTATACCATAAATTGAAAATATAATCATTTTCAATTCGTAGTCAGGAGTTAACTCTAGAAGGAAGACATCTAAGAGATACAGGCAGCCCCTTTACTTTACCATTAAATATTTTTAGGTAATTATATAGAATACCTAAACATTTAACGGAAGAACTAGGGAATATAATAATTCCCTATATGAGAGACAACAAAGAGAAGTAATTAGTATTTCCAATAATTTAAAGGTAATTCGAAGGTTATTTGCAAAACATCAGTGATAAGCGTGTCCGCTTTGTCTGTGTTTCTTAAAACTTCAGGTACCTTAGTGGCCACGTCGCCTATGTCCGATGACACATACATGGATAACAAAACTTTACGCTGATTTTACATGAATCTGATTCATTCCAGTAAGACAGACATTTTCGCCTGCCGTTGCAAAAGAAGACGAGCTTACTTGCAAGAGTGACATGTTAATTACTAAATACTTGAATATCTCTGCATTGCAAGCTTAAAAGCAGACGTACATTTCCTGTTGTACAACTATCCCAAATAGACTGCTAATATAGTAATAGTAGGTACCTATATGGTACACACAATTTTTTAGATTTTTCCTAAATTAATCCGCTAACGCTTCATTAAAACGCTTAAAATCAAATCATGTACATATATAAGGAAAAAGTTACTTTAGAGTACATTAGCGACTAACAAGTGCAAATGCAGTTGCTTTTAACGTTTATGTATGACTCTATACTATACTTTTAGAAACGTTCAGGAAATATATCCGACTACCACACTAAAATCGATATCAGTTATTTTAAAACCAGTAACACGTTACACTTGCTTTCACAAACATTCATTATTATTATTAGCCTTTAAAAATAGAAACTTCCATTTTCGAAACATGTACTATTCAACACCAAATAAACTTCTATAGGGAAGTTACTTGTAACCTATAAGTAATAAATAGCATTATCGATCGCATGCAATGTCAAATGGTATCGGTTTTTCCATTAGAACGCATGAAACTTAAAACTTTCTACATTACCGCGACATCGACACTTAAACTTTAAACGTGGTAACTGTGTAATGTGCGACAGCGCTGCAAAATTCGATACTTGTTTGCCTTCGAGTATAGAACGGCGACAATTTTAATAGGTTTTACCGAATCTCGTAATTTTTATAATGGTAGAGTTCTGTTATAGTAGATACAATTGATATATATATATAATCTCAGGTAATAAAAGAACAAAGAACATTTTCAAGTATAAATTCCATTAACTTTGGAATGATTATTCAGAAACACCGAACAGTGCATTATAGTCCACCTATCATGTTCGTATATAAGTTCATTTATTTTTGACAGCACACAGTATAACCAAGGTATAACTAAGTAGGTGAAAGGTATGTATGTACATACGTACACACACATAGATAGTGAATAATTTATCAAAGTACTCCTAGCGTTGCAATATGTCACTGTGTAGTTAATTATGTGAATTTTAAAGCACTCAAAATTGTTTGTATTACATGTATATGTATGTAACTAAAACTAAGGGGATACGAATCAATCAAAAAAGGAACAAATCAAAACATGCTTTCAATTTTCACAAAATCTAAAAATTCACTTTATTTTGTCACGGCACTCGTATCTTGGAAGTAAATTTATTCCTCTGATAATATATTTCTGTGATTTTGTTGCGTTTTTCTCTGACGTTGTATAAATGAAATAGGAATACAAATTGAAAAGACAAATTAAATGTGATGTGATTTTATAGGTAGTTTTATCAAAATGTGGTAATATTAAATTATGAGTGCTTTTACTATCGAAATGTAGTAGAATTTAAGTGCTTTTGCATAATAATGGAAAACATTAGAAAAGGCGACGGCTTGATGGGATTAAAAAAATTAATACTTCAAAACGACAATTCAAAATTCCTAGTTCCATTTAATTTTTTTTAACAAAATATAGAAAATATAGCATTTTTCCATTTTTCAGTATTTCGTTGCCTATGTTACCTATGACTGGAGCTGACATGCAAAAATCGATAAATCCAGTTTTGGTGTAATATGTGTTGCATATCGGTTCTTATTAATGTTGGGATGCTCTATCGATTGCTGAAGTAATTTTCAATCAAAACCAGTTAACTCCACTGTAAATATATGTATATAGAAAGGGAAGCAATACAAGCAAAAACCGATAAATCCATAGTATTGAGAAAAACCAGATAAATCCATGAAGCTATTATTGAATGTTATAATGTGTTGAAGTTTGAGACGAATCGTTTCTAGTTTTCTGTTATATATATACATTTCATATTAATTGATTAAAAATAATAGTGTGGCACCACTTGAGAGCAAGATACACTTGCTTTCATTTGTTAGACCGCATTGTGGACGCTAGTATTTGCTAGTCTTGTTTTTGTGTCACAATTGTGATTTGCGATAGTGTTGAAAAATGGCAGAACAGGAAACTATTACAGTGGCGGAGATTGATCAAGGTTCTAGAAAAAGGCAGAAAAGGGAAACTAAGACGCAGAGTGAGAAACGTAAACGGTAGGCAGTAATATATAACGTTATTCGATAAAATTCGGTTTGTACTTCTTGCACTTACAATTGTATTTTAAAAAAGGAAATCGCATTTATGTACGTGTTATTTGGATGAAATATTTTTAATAAAACTTCATTATTGGAAACAAAATAGTTCTTTTCATTTTAGATACCTAGATGATGATAAAGTCCTGAAAAATTTAAAGTTTTGCACGCATGGGGAAGGCTCTACTTACCAATTCGGCAAACTGGCTCTGCATGACATTAAACATCTTAGGCAAAAGTTTTATGAAAACAATGACAAAGTTCAACAAGATATGAAAATGGATCATTATATTTCTGTTACTCCAATAAAACGTAGAAGATCTCAACAAAACATTCCAAAAAAACGTAGTTTCTCGGCTCATTACTTTCTTCCAACAAGGGTGAGGAAAACAAGTGTTAATGTTTGTCAACCCTTCTTTTTACAAGCTTTAAATGTTAATAAGGATAGAGTGAATAATGTCGCAAATATAATTTTTAATGGAAATGCACCAAAGGAGAATCGTGGAGGCGATCGCGTTAGAAAAAAATCTGCCTTGAAAAAGGAAAGTGTGAGGCAATTCTTAAATAAATTAGAAAGCAAGGAAAGTCATTATAACAGGGCCAAATCTAAAAGAATATATATAAGCAGCGAGCTTGGTATAAAGAAATTACATGAAGTGTATGAGAATGGATGTGATACCGAGAACTGCGTAAGCTTCCAGATGTTTAGAAGAATATTTATTAATGAGTTTAATATTAGATTTTCAAGTCCAGCTTCGGATTGTTGCGCAAAATGTACTAATCTGAAGTATCAAATCAAAGCAGCTAAAGATGAAAAGAAAAACGATATGAAGTCAGAACTAAAGATACATAAAAAACGTGCCAATGCCTTCTACGCCTTACTTAAACAAACTCCTCCAAATTCTAAGACATTTTGCTTCGACCTTCAACACAGGACCGCTCCCTCGAACCCCGATAAATTACGCCTTCTATGCGCAACGACTTTTCTACGATGGCTGTGGAGGGCAGAACAAAAACGCACACATTGTCCATACTTTATATTTTTGGCTTCCATTCTGCTCATCTTCTGTTAATGAAATTTTGCTTGTGTTTCCTGTTCGTGGTCATTCATTCCTGCCTGCAGACCTAGTGTTCGGTAGAGTGGAAAAAATTATTAAGCGAAATCCTACCATCATATCGTGTAAAGAATATGAAACACTTTATGAAAAAGTTGGTGAAGTAAGAAGATTAGGTAAAGAATGGAACAACGTGAAAAGCATTAAGACATCTTCCACAACAACACTTTCATGAGAAGTGGGAAGAAGACAAATCGCCTGAACTGGCTTGGTATAAAAAGCTTTTGAACGGATGTGAACAAAGTGAGGACATACCAGAAGTATCAGCTGATGAAGTATGCGATTGTCTTGAAGAGGAAATGGTTATTCATATCTAAAAAGATGTAGTTTTGATAAGACAACATAACTTTTTGTGTTTTGCTTTAAAAAATTCCTATAAAATATTCAAATAATATTTTCATAACATAAATAAAATATATATAAGAGCATTGTTTACTGTCTGTCATGCAAACAGATACAGAAAATATGGTGTTTCTTAAATAAAAATAGGAGAAAATCCAATTATCATGCAAAATCCGATAAATCCAAATGTTTTTTTTTAATAATATGTTTTTAAGGAAAGTATGGAAATTATGAAATTAATATATTTGGCTCATAACAGATCATGAGCAAGAAACAGGTATACTAAATGGTTAGGGGATTACAAACTATACGATTTTGTCGGTTTTCTCCAAATCAATAAAAGTGGATTTATTGGTTTTTGCATGTCACTCCTCAATTATTAATCTGATGTCTTGCTAAAAAATCAGTGAAGTTTATAAATATGAACGCTTTCCTACCAACCCCAAACGCCGTAACCGGTTAAGATATAGGTAAATGCTCTTGTGTATTATCAGTAAATATTTTATCTGTAAGTTATATATGTATAAACTTGGCCGATTTCGTACACATACAAGTGGCGTACGCATGTGAGTTTTGCATTTAATTTAAATTACAAGAAAATATTTACGCACTATATTCACCATTGGACGATTAAGCGTGCCTACTGATCCTAACATATTTATATACTACATGATTGCATACTAATTTGCAATTCCACGTTGTTCGGTCGTACGCTACCCGACCGCAACGCTCCTAACGCCCCTACATTGCATGTGGTGCGCGTGAGTCATGTTTAATTAGAGATGATGGATACTAAATGTGTGTCAAATATTAGCTTCCAAGAGGTGGCCGTTCTTAAATGGTAAAATGAAAAATTTAGCGATCGGTAGATAGAATCTTTGGGCTACAAAAGTATAGAATTATGTGCAAAAGTTGGCGGTAACACTTTTGAATAACTTTATCTTATCTGTTGTAAGCCATTAAAAGAAATTTTCTAAATTTATTTTATTAGTTACTTCCGTTATTGATTCGTTATTTTTTTTTCTAATATAATATTTAGACCTACTGTAATATATTACACGATTTTGCTATTCAACACTTTATTGCATTCTTAAAACTAAAGGAACTTCGTATTGACATATTTTTACAAATATGAAATATTACGCAATCTATATATCAAATCTGAAGAATTATAGTTTTTTGCGTTTTTGACACATGCAGGTGTTTTTATTTAAAAATGACTTTTTTGGAAAATTAAAAATAAAAAGTCTTTCCTCTTCTGAAGTGTAACCCGGAACGCACTGAATGTATAATATACTGACAATGTCGATGTTTGAAAAACTTATAACAGTAAATAAATTACTATTACTTTTAGTATAACCGCATAAACTTCTAATGTGTGTAGGTATTTACAAATTTTACGAATGCAAGCATTAATACCATAAGAACAATAATACCACCTAACTCATCTATTGGAAAATAATATAATTCCGGTACAAAAATAATTTTTGTGGCTTTCTGTGCAAGTGCTCAAATCAATACCGAGCAGGTATACCTTTCAAGGAAAACTATTTTCTGTTATTATTCTATTTGCTGAATGTTTCTCTAAATGTGTACTTTACAATACTCGTATCGTACTATGTACATACATAGGGATTGCATTCATTACGATAATGAGCCAACACAACAACTAAATGCATTAATAGAAGCAGCGCATGTACATTTCTGAATTAAATAAAACAAACCAACTAATTCAATACATACAAGAAGTTTCATATTTCAACAGAGCTTCTTAGTGGAAAATACTAAACTAGATTTTCGTTATTATTTTGTATCCATATAGAAATGAACATTATAATGGATTAAAAATACAAAAAGTAAAAAACTCTCTTGTCGAAAGCTATTTACTTTTTCTCCATCGCTTTTGTTCATAATAAAAACTAATTAAAGCTGTGCTTTTTAAAGTTAATTTTTATTCTGTATTGATTCATTTCCTGAATATATATATTCATTTTCATAATGATGTAGAACACTGAAAACGTACTACTATTTAATGTTAAATGATTAGAATATTAATCAATTTTGACAAGATAGGAGTCTCAGATCATATAAACTCAATAATACATTTTAACAACTATAGAAATTTCTTTCACATAAACTTACCATCTTGCTACAGCTACAACTTCGTAGATCGTAGTTATTCTAAATATTAATGAATATTAAAACTGAAACAACTCCAAAGGAAAGCTCCACAAATAATATTATTTGGTCAAGTGAGATTCTGAAGAAGCTAACTACATGACCGAGAAGTGGTACATGGCAAAACCCATAAAAGAATTGAACGTCTAACGACACTGGCCATAAAAGCCTACAATATTGCAAGTAAGAATATTAGACAACTAAAACCTTTCATATCCCAAAAGGTTATAATAATAATAATAATAATGATTTATTGTCCAACAGAAGTAATTCCAATAACAGGACAAAAATAATACACATGTATATATACATATGTACTGTTAGCGGGCGCCTCTGTATATTATAAAACGTCTCTGGGCGAATAAAGGTTTGGTTCTGTTACGAACCACCGAGGAGATAAGCGATACACGGAGGTGGGATAGAGAGGGGGGTACGAAGGTAGAAAAGAAAAAGACCACTTGTTGTTGAACGATAGAATAGTAATATACATATATGAAATACGAACTGTGAAAGAAATTATAAAGTGATAGTATTGAGTGTATTTTATTTTAATCCTAACAATTCAGAAGTGGGATTTACCCCGTGATTAATTGTAAGTGAAAAGCAAGATAAAGTACTAAAAGAAATTAAATTGCGTCAGCTGCGTTATTGGTTATAACTGAACTGAACTGAACGGGTGAGTTTGTTTCATAACTTTCGCTTATAGTGACTCATTGTTTTGTTGCGACGTAGATTATTAGACTTAATTTATAAAAAAAAAAAAAAGGTGAAAAGTAAGGTGTCGTTAAATAACTGCGAGTGTAACGGAACTAATCGTTTAATATGGGCAGAACAAAGAAAAAGGGTAGAAAATACGTTTCCAGTGACAGCGATACATCGTCTAGTTCGTCTAACAGTAGCTCTTCAAACAGCTCTGGCAGGCTTTCGAGAAAATACCGAAAACATAAACGACGAATGGAACTTGAAATTAAAAATCTAAGAAAATTAATCATCGAAAATAATACAAGCGATGCTGGAACGAGCGAAGCTTCTACCAGTGGCGCTCGCCCCCGATACATTGGACTAGGTGATAATTTACCCCTATTTGATCCTGTTCAAAGCGATCTTAATGTAAACCAGTGGCTTCACCGTATAGACATGCTTGGAAACACGTACAATTGGGATGAGAAAACTAAAATTTATCATATGACTTCAAAATTGTCCGGAAACGCACGTACGTGGTACAATAGTCTGAATAATATAGATTTATCTTGGTCGGAATGGTGTGATAAGTTAGAAGCGTATTTCCCTGTGGGGAGAGGCGTTGCTTATAAATTGCGCGAATTTGTAAACAACGAAAGAAAGCCAACTCAAGACTTCCAAGAATTCTTTTATCAGAAGCTTTCACAAGGGGCGGCATGTGGGTTATCGGATCACATCATTGCGGATGTAATTATTATGACCATCGGCGACGAGATGCTAAGGATTGGGGCCAAATCGGCCAACTGTGTAACAACGGATAAAGTACTGGCATATTTGTTAGAGGTTGGTCAATATCGCCAACAGGCTGTTCACCACCAAAGACCCAAACATAACGAAGATAGAAAAGTCGGAGTGTATAAAACAAAAATGAAATGTTACGTATGCGGTAAAACAGGACATAAAGCTAGTGAATGCTTAAGGAACATAAACGCCCAGAAACGATGCGACAATTGCAAAAAAATGGGACATATCAAATCCGAATGCTTTCTGCTCCAAAAGAAAATGATGTTAATGAATTTTGGTAACACCAAAGACAAGTATATGCGTATGATTCACGTAAATGGGGAATCTCTAGAGGCATTCATCGATTTTGGAAGCAGCTGCAATACCATTACGCAGACGGCCATTAAGAAATTGAATATCGCAGAAATCCAACATACGGATATTTTAATACGAGGATATGGAGGTGGTGTTGTTAAACCAGTCGGCAAGGTTAATTTAAATTTTGAAATTGATGACGTATCAAATTATGTGCCGGTATTAGTGGTTCCTGATGAGACACAGACTACTTCTGTGATAATCGGGCAACCATTTACTGAAGCTCCACAGGTGACAGTCGTCAAAACTCCAACGACGCTGTACTTTATGAGAAATGACGATCTCCCGTTTCAACTTAATGATTTCGAAGAAGAACGCATCAGAAGGTTTAAGGTCAAAACCGCATCTAACACAGAAATACCAGCACAAACTGTGGCCAAGTTGCTCATAACTATTGATAACAGCAGTGTTGACGCCGTAGAAGTCAGAAAGTCTGAACACAGGAAGCCAAACGCCGAAATAGATATCGAAAACTCAATTATAGAAATACAGAATGGTATGGGATATCTGACATTGAAAAACAGGTCGAACGCAACTGTGACTTTGTTAACTAATGAATGCATTGCAAGAGCAGTAGAAGCAACCACTATGACTGGCATTAGAGAAGATTTTAGGCAGGATGTACAACGAATTCTGCAGCAACATGGCCGGGTATTCACAGAAGTCAATAACAACGAACTGGGAAACACAAATATTGAAATGAGTATTGAGTTAACAAGTACCACCCCTATAGTATCGCGACCATATCGCCTAGCATATGTTGAAAGACAGGCTGTTAAACAAATAGTGGACGATCTCCTAGCTAATGATATCATCGAAGAGTCAAATTCACCTTGGGCAAGTCCAATAATACTTGTAAGGAAGAAAAACGGTGAATACAGAATGGTAGTAGATTATAGACGAATCAATGCAGTCACTAAAAAGGATCACCACCCGCTCCCATTGATAGACGACCAGATTGATAGGCTAAGCAGTCAAAAATTCTACACCACGTTAGACCTCTCATCAGGGTATCATCAAATAGTCGTTGCAAGAGAAAGCAGAGCATTTACATCATTTGTGACGCCCGATGGTCAATACCAATATAAAAGAATGCCATTTGGATTGTGCAACGCTCCAGCAGTATTTCAAAGAGCCATAAATAATATACTCGGACCACTTAGATTCCAGTACGTAACTGTCTATATGGATGATATTCTCGTATTTTCCAAAACTGAACCAGAGGGCTTGGAAAGACTAGATAAAGTACTTACTATCCTCGAAAATGCCAATATAACACTACGACTGGATAAGTGCCAATTTCTGCAAACATCGGTAGAGTATCTGGGCTATAAAATTTCAAACTCGGTTATAAGACCATCACCAGTTAAGGTAGAAGCTGTGAAGAAATTTAGAGCACCAACAAATGTACACGAAGTGCGACAATTCATGGGACTGTGCAGCTATTTCAGAAGATTTATAAAAGGATTTGCGTGTATAGCAGAACCAATTACACGTTTAGTCAAGAAAAATACCACCTTTGAATGGGCTGAACCACAGCAAGAAGCTTTTCGTACCCTGAAGGAGAAATTGATGCAAGAACCAGTACTGGCTATATACAATCCTCATTATCCCACCGAAGTGCATACAGACGCATCTAAGCAGGCACTGGGGGCATCTTACTACAAGAAGACCCAGATAAATCTTGGCATCCTGTAATGTATATGAGCCGACAGACCACTGAATCTGAAAAGCGATATCATTCATATGAATTAGAGACCCTAGCTGTAGTGGAAAGTCTGAGGAAATTTAGGGTCTATTTGTTGGGTAGAGCTTTTGTAATTGTGTCAGACTGTAGCGCCTTGCGTCTTACTTGGCTCAAAAAAGATTTAACGCCCCGAATTGGAAGATGGTGGCTGATGGTACAGGATTACACTTTTGAAGTGAAACATAAGGCAGGTAGTAGAATGAAGCATGTCGATGCATTAAGCAGACTACCGATACAAAATGTAGAAGTAATGCACATTGTGGAAGCAGACTGGGTAGATGCCCTACAAACAGGAGACCAAGATATACAACAAATAATAAGAAGAGTGAAACAAAATGATGAGGAAGTGAAAGAGTATGTTTTGATTGAAGGAAAACTTTGTAAACTAATAAACAATGAACCTAGAGTCGTAATTCCAAAGGATGCACGATGGAGAGTTGTAAAGTTTTATCATGATGACAATGGACACATGGGGTTTGAAAAGACATTAGAGGGAATTCGCCATCGATACTGGTTTACTAAAATGACTAGATTTGTAAAAAAATATGTATCCGGATGCATATCTTGTTTGTATGCAAAGAAGAAAACAGGAAAGGCGGAAGGATTTTTAAATCCAATCGAGAAAGTAGGAATTCCGTTTCACACGATTCACATTGACCACCTTGGACCATTTAGTACTAGTAATAAAGGTAATCAGTATGTCTTAACAATCGTCGATGCATTTACGAAATATGTATGGATAGAACCAGTACAAAATACAGCCACTGAGCCGGTTTTAGTAACATTACAGCGACTCTTCAAAATGTTTGGAATGCCAACGCGTCTTATTAGTGACAGGGGGAAAGCATTTACCAGTAAGCACTTCCAAACCTTCTGTAAAGACAAGGGAATCAAACACATATTGAACGCAGTAGCATGTCCACGAGCGAATGGTCAAGTAGAGCGATTCAATAGAACCATTTTACAATCATTGGCCGCCTATACCGGAAACGATGATGCTGAATGGGAGACTCACATCGATTCTGTTCAAAATGGCATCAATACTACAATGAGTAGAACGACAAAAACCACACCCATGGAATTACTCTTCGGATTTAGGCCGAGAATCGCAAATGATACGACGGTGGTAATACAAGCAAGTAAAAACATAGACGAGAAAAGGAGTAGAGCCAAGGCAATGTGCGACGAAAACGCTACCAAAATGAAACAACGGTATGATAAAAAGAAACAAGAAGGACGATTGCACCAAGTAGGAGACCTGGTATTGGTAGAAAGAAGGGTTATGAGAAAAGATGTCAAAAGTGGAAAATTACTTCCCAAATATGCCGGACCATATAAAGTAATTAAAAGAATAGGTCAAGACAGATACGAGGTACAGTCTATAAATACTGACAAATCAGGACACAAATATCGGAATGTAGTAGCTGGTGAGAAAGTGAAACCTTGGTTGAATCAGTTTGTGTATTCAGATAGTGATGAGGACCAAAATGAGTGACGTAGAATCATGAATGTTGAAAGAAACAAAGTTATGTTGTAGTTTTATTATGTAGTTGCTGAGCCAAATAAAGAATTACTTTTCAGTTACGCCCCGACAATATATTGTATTCTTGTTGAAAGAAACAAGACTGTATTTATTTAATTGTTGTATTCTTGTTGAAAGAAACAAGCAGTTATTTTCTTAGTTACATTGCATACTTGTTGAAAGAAACAAGACTGTATTTATTTAGTTGTTGTATTCTTGTTGAAAGAAACAAGCAGTTATTTTCTTAGTTACATTGCATACTTGGTGAAAGAAACAAGACCGTATTTATTTAATTGTTGTATTCTTGTTGAAAGAAACAAGCAGTTATTTTCTTAGTTACATTGCATACTTGTTGAAAGAAACAAGACTGTATTTATTTAGTTGTTGTATTCTTGTTGAAAGAAACAAAGTTATATTCTTTTTTAATTACTGACTTATTGTTGGAAGGAACAAAAGGTTATTCGTCAGTTGTGTTGAAAGAAACAACAATTTATTTTCAGTTATATTCATCTAAAAAGAATCAAGTAGCTATAGTCCATACTTGTTCAGAGAAAACCTCATCACAAGAAACAGTTCCACGGAGTGTCACTAATTCAGGAAGGCCGAGTGTTAGCGGGCGCCTCTGTATATTATAAAACGTCTCTGGGCGAATAAAGGTTTGGTTCTGTTACGAACCACCGAGGAGATAAGCGATACACGGAGGTGGGATAGAGAGGGGGGTACGAAGGTAGAAAAGAAAAAGACCACTTGTTGTTGAACGATAGAATAGTAATATACATATATGAAATACGAACTGTGAAAGAAATTATAAAGTGATAGTATTGAGTGTATTTTATTTTAATCCTAACAGTACATACAAAAAAAAAGTAAATAAATTAACATCTCATTAATGGTACCAAAGAAGATATCATTGTAATGGAGGTCAGCAGAACGACACATAGTAGCAAGTGGTGAAGCAGTAAGGATGTTAGATCTAGAGAGAGGAAGAGAAAACGAAGTGAAGGAACGTGAGGTAAGTCGGGGAATACGAAAGTTAAGGGAAGAAAGAAGAGACGGGCTATCAATAACTCCATGGACTTCCATATGAAACGGGCACCTTGGCATTCACGGCGAAGTCCCAGAGATGTCATACCATGTCTATGGAGTAGCGATGTATAGTCAATCCCACGTTCCGGATACACTTCATCGGCTTTGAAGGATAGATATTTAAGAAAGCGACGTTGTACTTTCTCAATTGAAAGCTGAAGGTAGATGTAGTGTGGTGACCAGACTTGTGACGCATATTCCAATTTACTAACAACAAATGTAAAAAATATCGTCTTTAGTAGTTGGTCGTTTTGAAAAAATCGCGAAGCACGTATAACGAAGCCCAGTGTTCTTGATGCAGACAAGGAAAGATTTGTAATATGTTGAGAAAAGCTCATCTTAGAATCGAAGAGTACCCCAAGGTCATTGAAGGTGTCGACCTTCTTCAACAACTGATCATTAACATTATAAATAGATGCAGTTGGATTCCGTTTGCGAGTGTAGGAAACAAAACAGCATTTGCCAATATTCAATTTCAACCTATATCTAGTACACCAGTCGATAATGTATTGAATATTGTTCTGTAAGTGCAGAACGTAATCCCAACTAGCTATAGACCCATAAACTTTTATATCGTCTGCATACGCAAGTACAGGACAGGATAGGTTTTCTAAAAGATCGTTTATGTATAAAACAAAGAGTAGAGGGCCTAAGCTTGAACCCTGCGGTACACCAGAAGATGGAAAAAAGGTGAACGATTTATAGCCATTATAGTGGACATAATTACATCTACCGATTAAATAAGACTGGATTAATCGTAAAAAGGAGGAGCTTAAACCAAAGTCAGAAAGCTTCTGAAGTAAAATCATGTTGTCAACAGTATCAAAGGCGCTACTAAAATTGGTATACACAACGTCAACTTGTCGTTGTTTATCTAAATCTTGACAAATGTATTGGCAGACCGTTACGAGGTTAGTGACTGTTGAACGTCCACGTACGAAGCCATGTTGATGAGGCGATATAAATGACCTAGTGTTTTCATATACGTAAGAAAAAATCACATTCTCATACACTTTGGCAAAATTGGACAGAATGGATATAGGTCTGTAGTTGTTAATTTCAGATTTTGCACCTTTCTTGAACACAGGGCAAATCCTGGTTCGCTGCCATAAATGAGGGAAGGAAGATGTTATGTTATGAATCTAATATTTTATATATTCTATATATTTATTTTATGTTTACACGAATATTTCAATAATATTTTAATATTGCAACTGTTTGCACTTAATATATTTTAAATACGGTACCCAATATTTTCATAATTTTAAGTTTTGTTAAATATTTTAAGTTTGATGTTTTGAATTTAAAAAATAACATAGTTTCTAGAAATTCCAATATTTCAACACTTCTATATTTTGGCAAAGATTTTGTGGTGTGATGAGCAAGACATTGGAAGATTGTTATACAGGATGGGGCACATAAAGTGTTACAGAGCAATAGCACTCAAACTATTAATCATATCGAAAAATGTTTCAGACAAAAGTTTCAGTGTTCGGGAAGGCGGTCATACTGGGCCAGCCAGTTTTTTGATCGGTGTAGGCGTCAATGTCAACTCCAATTTTTTAAATGGAACCATGTATTTTCTTTTCAATAACATTATTACTGATTTTAAGACAAATTCGGTGACCGACAATACAAGGTCGTTCTAGTCACGCAAAGTGTGAAAATAGTCGAAAAATCGAAAAATATCGGAATAATCAGCATCAAAGGATCCACTAACTTAGGTTTGGGGCTACCTACAGAAGATGCTCGAAGTGACCACCCTCCGCTTGTAAGCAGTGGTTAATTCTCTGAGGAAACGACCGTCTAACGATAGCCAACATTTGTGGTGTAATTTCGGTACATGATCGGCGTATTCTTTCTCTCATGTCGTCAGGCTTGGTAGGTGCTTTCGTCATTACGTGTCCTTTGACGAAACCCCAGAAAAAATAATCCGTTAGTGTTAGATCTGACGAACGAGGTGGCCAAGCAACAGTAACGCCTCGTCCTATCCATTTTTCACCAAAAATCTCATTCATCAGTTGCACATAGAGCATAATGGAATGGTGCAACGTCGTGTTGCATCCACATGTTTCTGGGAACTAGCAAGGGCACGTCTTCCAGTAATGCGGGCAGTACGTTTTGCAGAAAGTTTGCGTAAACTTGCCGACTTAAGAGACTTTCAAAAAAATGTGGACCAATGACGTGATGGCCGATAATACCGGCCTAACAATTAACGGACCACGGATGTTGATATCGTACAGTTCTCGTCCATCGAGGATTCGCATTTGCCCAGTAATGCATGTTGTGTCTATTCACATTTCCCGTATTTGTGAAGTTAGCTTCGTGAGAAAAAAGCACCTGACTCAAAAATGAAACATCCGTGTGCATTTTTCGACGAATCCAGTTACAGAAATTGACGCGATTTTGGAAATCATTACCGTACAAATCCTGATGCAGTGACATACAGCGAATCCCTTAAATGCTATGTGCAATTTTTGTTGTCTGTCCGGATAACGAGCCGCGTAACACTGCTCAGCGTTTATGTAATGTTTGCGGCACCATTAACATATCAAAATATTCTTGATAATCGTTCATTTTCCCGATACGATGTACTCACAATAGAAGGTAATGCGTGACTAACTGACAGCCGTATGCGTTGACAGTTGATGCTGATTATTCCGATATTTTTCGACTATTTTCATACTTTGCGTGACTATAGAATGATCTTGTGTTGTCGGTCGCTGAATAAGTCTTAAAATCAGTAATAATGTTATTGAAAAGAAAATACATGGTTTCATTTAAAAAATTGGAGTTGATATTGACGTAGCTTCTACGCTTACATCGATCAAAAAACTGGGTGGCCCAATATGACCGCCTTCGCGAATACTGAAACTTTTGTCTGAAACATTTTTCGATATGATTTATCGTTTGAGTGCTATTGCTCTGTAGCACTTTATGTGCTTCACCCTGTATATCTCGATAATCACAATAGTTTTGTCACCGATAAAAAACAAAATCTGTAACTGTATTGAAGGCAGCCTGACTAATTTTCTGAATGGAGAATGTACCTCGAGATTCAATTTCAGATTCGCTTTTCAACACATACATATGTATGTTATGTTATATTATATTTGCTTGTTATAATTACATTAAAACACACTGTAGTATAATTTTAAAGCTACTTTATCGTAAGCAGTTCCTACAGGTATCATAATTCGTTCCAAGAATTCGAACGTAATAATACTACTACGGTCAATGAATTATTATAATAAGGTCGCTACGAACTTAATGTGTGAGAAGAGACGATCTGCGGACATCGCGGAGACAAGACCTCAAAGAGTTCATTTTTGTTAAACCATCTACTTGTAAACGAGTGCATTACGGTAACGAAATAAAAAGTGTGTAAACTCGAGTAAATCATTTGAAAAGAACCCAAAAACAACTCCAAACAAAAGTCATATATACATACATCCAATCAGAATCATGAAGTTCCGTAAGATTCATATTATTCAATATGGAAACAGATTTCACTGACTTGTGGTCGTACAAACATATTGATCTTCCTAAAGAAATGTACTTATATTATACTCCTAACAAACCGTTCCTTAAAGGCATTTAAAATAGCAGATAGAATTAAACATAAAGAAGCTATTCGCAATGTGCTATCAATGAACATGCCTACCGGTCCATGCACCCTTTCACCAAATTCACTGAGAAAAAAATTGATATTAATATTACTGAAAACACTGAGAGAAATGCCTAGTACACTACCTAATAAAACTGGCGGTTCCTATAATGATTATGCGGTTACTTGAAAATACAATATTATTGTAGTTTGTTCTAATAGTATTCAGTACCATAAAATTATAGTAGCCGTTACAATAAATTGTAGTAATAAATATATGTATGTATCTGGCGGACTTTGCCACTCATGACATCATTGCTTACGTTATAGTTTCACCCACATCTCTCTCGCCACCGGACAATCGGTTAGTTGTCGATCCTACACCAATATGTTATACGTCGGTTAATTATTAAGTTTCCGTCGCAGTTTTAAGTTTACCTACGTCTGGCAAAACGTGCAATTTTCTGTGCTTTCATAAGCACAACATGTGTATTAAATATGTACAGAAACACAAAAGAAAAATGATTAATAACTTTTATTTTAAGTGTATTCAAAAGAATTTATTAATATGAAGCTCTTTTGTGGTTTTGTATTACATACAGAATAATTTTAAGTTGTTTATTATGCTACATGAAAAAGAGATATTTATTTTAATATATTTGTTAGTGCTAAAATAGTTTCTGATGAATAACAATTAAATGTTTCACCGAAAACTTAAACACTAAAACTTATTTTATGTAATATAGGCCACTAAAACCAAGAAAGACGAAATTTCTATTATATTAATTAAAGGAAGAGTTGGCTAAAAATATCATTGCATTGATCATTGCAAATCAATTATTTAAAATCGTTAATTACTGTGAAATAGAGATGGTCATTTTTATTACTATGGCTGCGTTTCTGTCTATACTTTTCTCTCCCTTATTGAAGAGTTGGTGGTTCTGAAAAGAATCGGTGCGTAATTCAAATTATTTATTAATATTGCCTTCCTAGTCCTCCTCAGAAGACATCTCACTCTCATTTGTTGGCTCATCGCTACTCGAATTATCCCTCAGGGTAATAATAAAATTATCAACGACGGCGTCGATATTGACTTCACGTGTTAAGAACTCTTCTTCGCAGTTTGTAGAGTGGCCACAACGTTTAGCCTACCTACATCAGAAAGCTCGCGGAAAAATGTCTGGCACAATTCTTCAACCTCGGCAAGTCGAAAATGGAAATTTCTCTTTGCCATGGTGTCTTTTAAAGTTGGCCACACCAGTTCTATTGAGTTCAAATCTGGATGGAAAGGGGGCAATCGCAAAACATTGAACTGATGTTGTTGTAAAATCTCGTCGATGACGTACATACGTTTTGTGCTGTGGTTTATATGTACGAACTAATGTACATAACTCATTTTTAAGAGAAGTATTTTCAAACCTTATACCTTGTCTCTGTAACCAGTCCATCATTTGTTGTTTCGTGGACGCGCTAGTCGGAGACTTATCTTCCTGCACATTATGATAAAGAGCATTGTCTATAACTAACACCGCTCGCGGCGGTAAATTTGGTATTAACTTCTCTTGCAACCACTTCGAATAATTCGAGAAACTCATCTCCGAATGGTAATCTCCCGTTTTTCTGTTTAATTTAAAGATAAGGTATGCATTAGGCATAAAATCCTTCTCATAACCAGCGTTGAGAATTATTAATCACTGCCCTTTCCCTATGGCCCTCAGTAGTGTTATCATTTCGACATTTCGGTAGTATGAGGGGCATAGGTCTCATCCATGTAGACAATTGGCCTTACTACGTTTCGATACCTTCTAATCTCGCGCAGATAGTTCGTTCTTTAAGCGGCAATATCGTTACGCTCCATCAATATTTTTCGGTTGGATTGTGTTTTTCTCCACCGAAAACCAATGTTTCCAATAATTTTGCGTAAACTTTCTCGGTCACCTTCAAATCCGCTGGCATCTTGGAAATCCGTTTGAGAGTAAATATGTTATTACAAGTGCAACAATTTCCAACTTTGTACGCTAATGGCCCGTCCGCCTAGGTGAGATGTTTCTTCCATTCTGCACGCATCTATTGTTAATATAAGAATATAAGAAGCGTGAATAAGCACTCTCGGCTTATATACCCCAAACGCATGAGCCATTCGATCCGCTTCTTACATCAGGGCGCCAACCACAGTTGAGGGCTGCAACGTCAAACTTTTACCCAACCTCTCTGACTTAATCCCAACTGCCACGGGATTCTGGTCGACCTGTAGAATAGTGTTGTTATAAGTGACACCGCCAAATTATAGTTAAGAAAGTACTACAAAACTATAGTAAAAAAGTACTGCAAAATTGTGGTGAAACTAATGCCACAAAAGCTCATAATCTGTGAGAAAAATGTTAAAATTAACCGGTAAAATTATAATGCCACTAAATCTGTACTAGTAAAAAAATTTTAGTAGTAAATTTCAGCATTTTCAACATTGCAACATCTTATGAAAACACACTCAAGTATAGAACTAATTAATGTAAATATGTATGTTCATATTTATGTAGTATTATCCACACCACTTTTCTATAAAATAAGACAGATGTGATAACATACAATAATACTATTCTGTACCTGTACATAAAAATTGTTTCTAAATTATGGTTAACAGTTGCCTTTATGTCTACTTCTCACGGCATCCTATTATCTCTTCTTGCAAATTTAATTTAACAGCTTTCTAAATGCTTTGTGTAATTGTTGTGTTGGTCTTAAAGGAAAATTAATACAAGTACAATCTAAATAGTTTCAAGCATAATTTTTAAACATTTGAAAAACATACCATATCAAAATGAGCATAAGAACTATTTATTTCGTAGACAACTATAAAATTTGAAACGCCCATGCCTTAATCCAGCTTTCATGTATTTAATTTTCGCCTTTATACTCTTGGAAACTTTCCTAATAAAACACGAGAGTATCTGAATAGCCTTAAAAGCCGGAGGATCTTCTCAACTTCGCTGATAACAGTTTCAAAGGATCAACTGGTTCTTGAACAAATTCTCAGTATCCCTAGGATATACGATATTGCTACAATATTTCCTGTGTGACTAATTTATTGCGTATTTTTTCCAGCTTTCTACATATATTTATTTCTTTCATTAGTTCGAAGCGAGTGTTTTACTACGCCAAAAATACGAGTTATTTTCTATGAGATTAGTCGATATTTTAAACCGTAATTTTGTAGAATTTGAATTACAAAGTAACCTCCACATCATTTTTGCAAATCCTTAAGTAATAGAGGTGATGTTGATGTTATGATGTTATGATGTTTAATTTTCAGTCACCGCAAAATAAGCGAGGAAATCTTGCAAAACATTTATAAAAATAATTTATTAATAAGCAGTATAGTAGAACCATATGACTTAACTAATTAGTGTTTCTTCAATAGGAAGCCTAAAATAAGATTACCAAGTTCAATTCGATGGTACTATAGATCTAATGAGGACGACATTTGTCAATTCTTTGTACGCTTAAAACATTTTTACTTCATACATGGTGTCTCAGCGCGACCGTTTATTGGAAGTTTATGGGATTTTGGTCAAACCATAAATTTGAAAATTCAGAATTATATATAGGCGATTACCTATGTTCCCTTCCATTAAAATATTACTAGATTTCTAGCGCTTTCGGTTATACCGAAAGTGGCCATCTATTTTATTATTTTTAATGGAACACCCTGTATATTTTTACATATTTGGATTTACCTATTTTTAAGCTTTATAAATACCTTCACATTTTTCAATTTGATTCGAGCGTGTTATAGTTATTCGATTTTTTCTAAAAATATTTACTACAGCAGATATTTGTTCAAAAAATCAGAGAGCATTAGATTTTTCGGATATCAATTTAGAATTCATAATACAATAAATCTTTGATAACGCTTATTTTCTATGCCACACTGGATAAGTATCGATCCGTTATGTGCATTTTTTTAAATCTCCTAAACTATCAGTTTTAGGTATAGTGCATGTGGGACCTAAAAGATATAAAATTGGGCGCCGAAGACGAGTCAGTAATAAAATATGGAGAATGCCATTTAAAAAAATTAAGTTGTGATTCCTCAAAATTTCGAAGAGTAATGTACCACAGTAAAGTAACCACATAATGTAGTCGTTCTCGGCGCTAAAATATACTTGAACATGTTGTTTAAGCATATTATGAATTCTAAATTGATATCCGAAAAATCAAATGCTCTCTGATTTTTTGAATAAATATCTGCCATAGCAACTATTAAACGCCCGAATCAAATTGAAAAATGTAAAGGTATTTATAAATCTTAAAAATAGGTAAATCCAAATATGTAAAAATATACAGAGTGTTAAGCGCAGAGTGGGCGCGTTAGAAAACTAATATTTTAATTGAAGAGAACATATTCATAATTTTGAATTTTCAAACTCAGATTTTGGCCAGAACCCCATAAACTTCTAATGAACGGGCTCGCTGAGACACCCTGTACATATCTGTTACAGGCACAGAAAAAAATTAGGGAGAGTTAGTAATGCCCGGACAATGCAAACCATGCGCGTTTATATTGACCATTAAGGAAAATATTAGGATATTTTAATGCATTCTGCATCGGTCAATGTGAACAATGCCCACGCAAAGTTGGCCAAACTGGGTAGGTACTTTTGTTTACCATAGCAGAATCTTACATTCGATTCCTTTTTCATTTGTGAAGCCAAGCTGGTGTTTTACGCTTCAAAATGAATGCTGTGAAGAAATTTAATGACAAATTAAAAATCATTGCGGACAATAAATGTGTGAACAACTCCTGCGTCAATACAGACAATTGGTTATTATTAAAATTGTTTAAAAAACTCCACATTAACAAATTATTAGTTAATTATATGCTGATTGGCCTTACAACACATTAGTCATTTCGAAATGATTAAATACATTGTCCGCTTAGTAGTTGAACGGAAGATATAGGACATCTCAGGAAAGAAAATATATAGAAGACTTGCTATGCCTTTATACGATTGCATGTAAATCAAGATTATTTGTGACAAATATTTTAGTTTCTCTGTAAATACAAATTGGAAATGATTTTGTGTGAATTAACAACAAGATTTATTATATGATTTGCTACTTTGGATTTCTTATTATTTACGAAGATATTCGAAAATAATTTTAACTTCATTGATGAACTTTGTGCACCATCTTAATTACTAAATTTGTTGCTACAAAAAATAATGGAAAACCCCTGGCTATTCCGAAAACGTATTTACATATTTTATCCTTATACATATTAGATACATAAAAACAATATACAAATAAATCTAATGTTATATTTACACAGTTTTGTGTTCACTATGTAAAGAATATAAGATTATATAAAACGTTTATGTTTCAATTTACTTAAATCCATCGCTATTCATAAAATATTGGATCTAATTTAAGATCGCGGTGCATACGAGATAATATTGTATCTTATTAACCGAACTTCGCCGTTAGTGTTTGCATCTACCACCTTCAATAAACATCTTACGTCAAATTAGACTACGATTGATGGGATATAGGCGAATACATATTTCGACGTCAACATAGTAGCACATATTACATTACTTGGTATAAAAACCAATAATTTATTTTTATTCATTGTTTTCGCTGAAACATCTATATAAATAGCGTCGTACTGCAATGTCACGGACAAAGTCTAAGAATAGCGAAAATTTCCGAGCACCTAACACCTCTAACAGCCTTTGGCTTACAGTGCACTTAACTACGAGGGAGCGTTTTTATATTCCCGGAATGGGGGATAAGGGGTGGAAATAAAACAACCAAATTATTTTTCTTTTTCAATATATTTACCTGCAAGACGGATACATTTTTCACATCTTTCAATTAATTTATTTATACCCTCATAAAAAAATTATTTCTCTTTATCTGCAAAATACGCCGAAACTGCCTCCTTGACTTCATCATCGGCAGTAAATTTTTTACCCCGCAGCTCTTTTTTCATTTTCGGAAACATGTAATAATCACTCGGGGCCAGGTCTGGGCTGTAGGGTGGGTGATTCACAATTTCGAAGCCCACCTTATGCAGGGCAGCTAACGCAACGCGGCTCTTGTGGACGGGCGCGTTGTCGTGCAAAAGCAGCACACCTTTCGTCAATTTTCCCCGTCTTTTCTCTTTAATGGCTTCTTTTAGTCGCTCTAATATTGAAGCGTAATATTCTCCGATTATAGAAACACCTTTATCTTTATAATCAATCAACAATATTCCTTCCGAGTCCCAAAATACCGTTGCCATGAGTTTCCCAGCTGATTGTGACACTTTAAATTTCTTGGGAGGTGCTGTGCCCTTTTTATGCTACTGCATGGAGTCTTGTTTGGACTCAGGTTCATAATGATGAACCCAAGTTTCGTCTCCAGTAACAATTCGACTCGATACACCATCCTTGTCTTCATTACAGAGGTCCAAAAATGCACGCGAACACTCTACGCGCTGTTGTTTTTGCGGCGGCGTGAGTATTCTCGGCACCCATCTTGCGCTGACCCTAGACATGCCGAGATAATCGTGTAGGATTTTAAAAATTGTTGTATCGGATACGCCAACCATTTCTGCAAGTTGTTTCTTCTTTAGTCGAGCATCTTCGAGTACAATTTTTTCAACTTTTTGGATAACCTTGGCTCATTGGTCACCTCAATGCTCCTGCCCGGCCTCGGGTCGTCTTCAAGGGATTCCCTTCCTTGTTTAAATAAACTATGCCACTTGTGCAATACCATGGTTTTTCCTGCACAAGAGTCGCCGTAAACCAATGACATCTCATTCATTATAGTCGCGACTGATTTTCCTTGCCTGGTAAGGAACTTTATAACGGCACGATATTCGATTTTTTCCATATTTCACTTTTCACTCCTGATTATGTTACTTGATTGACGATAACTCAAAGACTAACTGTCTAATAACAATGAAACTTCGTATTTATACTAATTATGAGTCGCTGCATAGGCCACGCCCCCAATGCGCCTAATCATCCCCCTACAACCCGCTCATTCCGCGAATATAAAAACGCTCCTTCGTATAATTTTATCGAGATATGCCTGTTCTAAAGCGCTGCTCCTACGAACTTCCTATCTCATCTCATAATAAAAGTATGTCCATTTTTATTCATATTAAACATCAGCAAATTGGACCTTCATTTCATGTTATACTTCTAAGTAGACATAAATTTCAAATATTTTGTAGTAAAGTTAACGTTAAACACATTATTAAAGCTCGTGTGGTAGCGAATAATAATAATAGTGCTACTTAGTGCGGCATGTACTGGGTGATCGATACAACGCTTTAATGCTAAACTAAGGGCGTTCCTTTGTGTATTTGCTACAAACGTTTCGTAAAACTGGACGTGTGGCTTATAAACAGCGAGCTTGACAAAAACACGTATTAATCTATTATTGAAAATTCGCATACTAATCAGAGAAAAAAAAAATAAAACAGGAATAACCAAACGAAGTATCGGAAGAATAACACAGGAGGACAAATTTCACCCATTTCATTTGCAGTTGTACCAGGAACTCCTAAATGTAAATTACTGTCGACGATTAGAATTAAAATTTTCATTATTATAGTGAGAAAAAGTCCAATCTATTTAGAACTGTTAATCATCAACACAGACGGTCTATCAACGGAGTGAGTGGAATTATCGAAATTCACATGGTAGAGCCGCAGTTTCTTTATGGCCATTTAAATGGGGAAAGGTTCGTTAAATTCATTACAAAAGTTTTACCCGTACTTCTGGAAAACCGATTTAATTAAAAATGCAATAGGTGGATAGGACGCGGTGGTTTACAAAACTGACCGACAAGATCTCCAGACCTAACGAGTTCAGATCGTTTTGCGGAAATATATCAAAAAGATTGTATACAATATTCCACCATCACCTGATAATATGAATGAAGTATTAAGATAAGATTAGCATTCCTTTCTACAACATCTAATAAGCTGACTAAAGTTAAGCAGTCGTTTCAAGGAAGTATTTATTTATGAATTCAAAATAAAAGACATCAATTTGAGCAATATTTAAATTATTAGTTTTTTTATTTCCTTTTGTGTTAAGTTTATAGTATAAATATATATGTAATGTAAAACAACAACGTCCCCACCCTGTGTATGTATAGATCATTTTACCCGAAATGAGAATGAAAGGAAGATGAATTTTTCAAATATGTGAGCATAACGAAATATTTCGCATGCGATAAAAATAGCTGCGCACCCAGAAAGCGAATGTTGGTTTTACAGCTAGAGGAAAAAAATAGTATGGTGAAATGTCGCAGTAACCGCCTATCTGCTTCATGTTCAGTTGACACATTTTTGGCAAATTAGGTGAATTGCATTTGTCTTTACAAAAGAAAGAAGTTTTTATTGCTCTTAGTATCTTTATGGCGCCAATTAGAACTGTGTAGTTCGACTGTGGAATAAAGTGTCTATGACTATCTTTCGATTCTTAGCAACTTTCTTCAAAAATCGAAGCAAGATCGAAGTTAAACATAATCCAGCTAAATTACTAGCCACTTCAGTTCAACCATTTAATAGCAAACCGAATTTTCAAAGAAAACTGTAAACTAAGAGAGATATTGTATGTGGAATATGTCGAAATTAATTTGCGTTTAAATACGAGGTATAGCATCAACAATGATAGGATACTTTTATAACAAACAACAATTAACACACGTAAAACATGATAAACAATCTAGGGTGAGATACAACAATATGTGCTCAATGAAATGTATTTATTATCTCTTGAGCAATAATATAGAGTACAGTGATGAAAAACAAACAAAATAATGTGCGTTCTACATGTTACAATTGAATTATTTTATATGTATTTGAATGCATTATGTATGTGCTAAGAATAATTTTAACTCATTTACCAAACAAAAGAAAACATACAATATTATAGATATAGTCACTTTGAGCTGCTGGAATGCAGATTACCACAACACATAAATTCTTTCAGATACCAGTTTATTTAACTATTTAATTTATTAAGTACCTAAAAACTGAAAAGAACATAACCTGAGAAAGTTTCAAACTACTGAAAAGATTTCTTTTAAAGAAGTTGTGCCCATGGACCGAAACCCTTCTTTAGCGTTTCCAAACGCCAGCTCAAGAAGGATGTTCACGAGTGGGAGACAAAAGAAATGGTCTTCCTATGGGGGAGAACATCCGGACTGACACAAATGAAGAAATTTATTAACTCCTTTCAAAGAGTCATTAAAAACTAGTTGATCTCAGCAAGTCAGAGTTAAGGACTCTTACGGGCTCCTACCTTCTGACTGCCCTCTAAGATACCATCTTAAAAATATGGGCAAAGTTGATCAAGACACGTGCCGATTCTACGACTACGAAACAAGAGCCAATGATTGCAGTATTTGAAACAATTGTAACAATATTTCAGATACATGTTTGTGTTAAAAAATAATATATTCATCCCAAACATGGTATGATCTATCAATTACAATTTTAAAATACTATCGATACAGTGCTTTTCCTGAAATATCTTGCAACATCATACAACATGGGATACCATACCTAACAACGGAAATGATCCTTACAATCACATAATGTAATACAGTTATGAAAACTAAAGTAAGTTTAAGAAAATAGTGATACACTTCCCACATCTAATAAATGTTTATATATATTTTTGTTTCATTTCTAGGAACTTACAGACAAAGAGCAAAATTACGAGGTGGCTTTACTTTAGCCACTGCTTATTATTTATTGAAATTGCATCTGCTATATTATATGTACATGCATATAACTGAAATGAAGTAATATTAATAATAAGCTCATTTATATTATACTCCTGAATACTTTTTCCTATTAATTATATTACAAACAATGTTGGTATTTTTTATTTAATCGTTCTTTATCTATTTTCAGTAGTCTCTTAATCTTAACGTAAGCATTCATATCCGCAATGCTCCTTTTATCGTCGGTAAATATATGCGGTAAATATGCTACTATTAGACTGGATGAGTAGGTCAAAGTACTAATCAATATCAATAACCGACACAATATCCTACAATGTGATAAAATATGGATCATTCGGAAAGGGGATTAACATTGTTACACAATTTGATAAATAAACGTAACTAATATGAATAAATTGCTAACTTTCATAATCCAATTTCATAATTAAAGAGTACCTATATAATGCGATTGTTAGTAGTAATAGAATAATACAACCAAATGCAAAAATAATATATTATCAATTAATTTATATGTATACAAAGGACAGTCGCCTAAGTTATTTGTCAATTTATATATATGTACATATATATAAGAAACAGAATACCTTCTCTATACTTTGATAAAGTGATAAATACTAAAGTATGATACAAGATGATATATTCCAAGATACCATACAAATACACTTGGCAAATTCGCTACATATGCCATTTACTTACGTATGCAATTTTTCATTTAATTTAAATTTCCGCACTGTATTCACCATTGGACGATTAAGTAATTCACCGATTATGGAATATTTATATACGGCACGACTGCATACTAATTTGCAATTCGAAGTGGTTATTCGTCGGCTGTACGCTGGCCTCTACTATCTCCTACCATGCATGTGGCAAGCGTAGACCATGTTTACATATAAATTATTAAATTTATGAATTTTGTTAGGAAATAAACCAGCAACAAAAATGAATAAACCTTATAAGTATTAAGAAATCGTCTTAGGAGCAATAACAAGTTTCAAGTGAGTTTTGACTTTTATTTTGGTATACTAAAAAATATAGACAAAGATATTAGTTATCGTCTTTGGAAGCCGTCAAATATAGAGGATTGATAAAAAAATTGTATACTTACAAAGGCATTATTTAGAAATAAGCAAGAATATTGTATTCTTTACTATATAGAAACACGAGGTTTTAAAATTGAAATATAGGTGTTCCAATTTTATTGTCCAGTGGTTATATTGCTTTATTTTAAGCAACTAAATAATGGTAGTATTCAAAGTTGGCTGGTTTACGACGTTCTCTGACGGACAATGAAATCAAAGTGACGTTCATACGCTGTTCTTTTTTTTAGCAATTCTATAAAGCAATCCTATTGTACATGTTGCTTTATATAGCTTTTTTTATTTCGTGACCATTAATTGTTGCTTAAACGTTATTAACAAGATTCGTTCGATAAACGAACTTTAGATTTTCGTAGTTTCAACTATTTATCAACAGTTTATTGTAATAAACATTAATTATTATCCGTTTTAGCAATCAAAAGCATAAACATAACTACCTAAAGAAAAAATCACTAACATGAATACATAAGTAGTTGCTGGTTAAATAAATAAAAATATAAATTTGCTTATCACAATAAAAAACAATCAATTTTTTGTTTGAAACTGATGTGATCAGAAAAACCTTGCAGGCGATTATATTACGTCTAGTGACATCAGATGTTCAAAATGACGTAGAATTTAAACAATCCAAAGGGATAAGAAAAAGAATGTCATAGATATGAGAATGACTAACGTGAAATTAGATGAAAGCAGATTACCAAGACCACACTTTTAAAGAATTAAACTGCTAATGTAAAGCCATATGCTATTAAATAATTTCACGTAATTAGCTACACTTTTGGTAAGTATTAATAGCGAAAATAAAACACTTTAAAAACACCTATTTCATTTACTATGATCCTGCGGGTCAGGACACGAAACGGTGGCCTATCGGAGTCAAGTTCCCCCAAGTGCCGGACCAACGAATTCTCGGACCGCGAGACCCTTTGAAGGATTACCCTGGCCAACGCCAGCTCATAATCGCACATGTTTAAATGACGGTAGATTTGTATAATAGTCACATACCAATGTATTGGTATGTGTATGGACAACGTTTTGAAGAACGCTAAGTCTTTTGACTTGTGACTTTCTGGCGCTGGACCAGGTCAGGACACCATAAGCTAGTATATTCTTATATATCAGAAACTTGATATCCAAGCTCAGAGAGCTTTTCGGGCACAAGAGAGGAGATACAGCCATACGTACACACAAGAACTTCCTGGCGATAGTAGAAAAATATTGCCTGAATGTTTGCCTCGTGTTCAATGTTAGACCGAGGTATTTGAAGATGATTTCCCACAGCAACCTCTGACTCCCGATAACGATGTTAGTTGGAGCAAGATTACGTGCTTTGGAGAATCCCATTGCTGCACATTTGTCGGCGTTGATCGTTAACCGCCACTTGGACGCCCGCCCGCAGATTGCGTCTATAGTACTTTGAAGTCCTCGACAGACAAGAACATCGTTTTTTATATATGTATATACAGCAGTGTCGTCAGCGTATGTACATCACAAGTCTTGTCTGGGTATATCGTTGGCATATAGTATGAAAAGCTCCGGTCCTAATAACGATCCCTGCGGAATACCGGGATGAATATGCTTTCGGTCCGAATGCTCGCAACCTATTTTAATAGAAAAGTTTCTATCAGAGTAGTTATGTATGAGGACTATCATATTTGGGCTAATATCAAAACTGCCCATTTTGAATAACAAATGTTCAATTCAATGTTTCCGAAAATCTAACAGTTCTAAAATCTTGTGGTTAATGATAGTGTCATCTAGTGCCGAAATTGTTTATGCTCTTGTCTCACCTCCGGTTTACCGGACGTTTACATGAACTTTCGTAATTTATATAGCATAGAATATTTTTTACGGCTCACTGAACCTTTTGTGAAAAATGTATATGTTGGTAACTGAAATAGCAGCAAACGTGTGTTTTCAAAATTATGTCGATGTATACCGTAGGTACCATCTAAAATTAACGTTCAGTTCAATTCGATGAACGTCACTTTCTTTTTAGTACTCTGTATATTATTAGATTACACACTTAATAATTCTGCATTATGTATTTATTATCATATATTTTCAATGTATTGCAATATCCTAGTAATACTTGAATATTAGAATAACTGGTACCTATGTATACTATAAATATACATACATAGTCTATATCTATCGAAGAGAATGGGAAATGAAGTAAAAATAACTATAAAAATAACGATATTTTGCCCAGAAAAAAGGCTTATAATTAAGCTTATAATAATAATATAATGCAGAATTATTAAGTGTATTCAAAAATCTAATAATATACAGCGCGTTCCATTTGAAAATAGTAACTGCCAAATGCTAATTTTCTATTTTTACCCCTACCACCTTTAGTTGACCTTAGAGAGAAAAACTAAGACATTCTCACGGCCACTTTTTATATTTTAGCCAATGGCGTACTTGAAATTGTTTTATGACGTTTCTCTTCTTTCTATATATGTTCACAGATATTTATATACTTTCAATTAAACGTAAAATTTTAGGGACTTTAGATTACATATACGAAACCCAATAAATTCACTCACAAGCTTATATTTGCGTTTTCAACAGCTATTTATATAAAACATTTATGTTGAATATCTAAACATTTCAACGTATACTGATTCAATCGAAATATTATTTTACAGAACGTTCTGTCTTACGTCGTATAATTTCGTAGCCCTGCATCTGACAACCGCAAAAGTCTGCATTCATTCACAGTATTATTACGAAAATAAGGTTTTTTTGAAAAATTGTTGATTCGCTGTAAAAATGCAATCAAGAGTAAATTATAGTTGCTTACAAATCAGAAAAGTTACGCTAACAGTTTTCAAAATATTCGACAACCTGAGTGTTTTAAATATATATATTTTTTATTGAATAATTATTTTGCAATATTTAATTCTTTAGACCACTATAAATAACACCTAGAGCGTATTTGCACAATGGATTTGCATCCGCTTATTTCCCACTCTGTAGCGTGGTGCATGTTCAGCCAACCGAATCATTCAATAGTGAGAGGCAATCGTTTATATCGTTTTATACAACATATAATGCGCAACAAACACTTTTTGTATTCTTTCAATGTTGACAGCACGCAGACACTATATATCTATAAACTAAAAAATCACAATACTGAATGTCGGACAAGACAAAAGAATCGCAACGCATAGTTTTAAACTTTTGATTTGATATACGGCAAGATATATGATCAATTAATTGTAGATAATTACCTATCACTACATTTTTTTAATTGAGAAATACCAATTTTCTATTTAAGCTGAATTATTAAATTAGATAACTGTTCACGTCTACCAAATACCATCAGTGCAAGGTTGGTATAATTAGTCTTCAAAAAATGTTTGTTAGTCTCATCAATATTTATTTTGATTTGCTCTCATCCAAAATGTCCTGGATTCGTTTAATCGCAAAGAATTACTAACTAAACTAATTAAACAAAATAAAATTACATTTTTCAGTTAAAGTTACTGCAATTCCCCGTGAGGACCACCTCTATGTTATTAAGTATAGGAGGATGTATATTATTATTGCCAGTAATTAAAGATATCCTTATGGAGATGCGTATCTCTAATTATATTGAAAAATAATCCTAATTGTACTAGCAATTTTACAGAATTACACAGCCAAATGTAAAATAAAATAGAATTATGTTAGATAATTAAATCGAAGACTTTCTTACTTGCATATTGTGGTAAATACTCTATTCCTAATGTCCAGCTTAATAAATGCATTTTGAGAGCTAATATAGTATATATTATTGCTTACTAATTGCAAGACTATCAGAAGGCATAAATACGCCTCCATCTGGGGATTTACTACCGGTGACATTTATAGAATGCCGCAAGGTAGACTTGATTAGTGTTTGATTAGGATTGGCTAACAACGAAATTGCTTTCTTCTTTCATCGATAAAGTTCGCCTTTAGTCAACAGTTCCCAATCTTTATCTACTTATAGGCATCTCAGTTACAATTTGCAGAAAATGAACATCTTTTAATTTTAGCATTTTCACAAATAATACTTAATATAACTAATTTGTAATAAAAACAATACAATAAAATTGTGGTAATTGTTAATATAAATTGTAGTAACGAATAATACCCTAAAACTGATGCAATATAGAAAATAATAAGGCATTGCAAAAAATCGTATGTGTATTACCACAATATAATTACAACAAATATATTGTTATATTTATTAAATGTATCGTTCATAGTGCAATATTTTGCGGTGTATACTTCCACATTATTATAACTACAAACATTTAGTTTTTTTACTACAGGATATCGTTCATGTCGCAATGTATAGTAGTAAAATTTACTAGAGTTACGCAACTGCAAAAAGTTGGTTCATGTTACTTTCATTCTAGTAATATTTACAATTGTAGTTGTATCCATTGAGCTATTTCTAGACGAAACGGGCCATCGACTATCACGATTGAACTTTTATCTGTTATCGCCAAACCTTCTACTGCGTAATAGATTTATACCTTCTGCATTGGAAAGTTGCTTTCTGCAATCGTGTTTATTCCATCAACAAATATTGTGTCGGATATTACCACAATCGTTTTACTACAAATTTATTGTCATCTATTACCACAACAACCAGCACACTAAAAGAAATCGCCTAAAACATATATATTATAAATAGAGATCCAAGTTTTTGTTTGCCTAACATTGGCGTTCAAATGATAGGTTGGATAAATCGAGACTGGCAATTAGCTTGATTCGTTGTATCTAGTACATCGACAGTAGAGTTATGTATTAACACATACGTATTCGTAATCCCGACAGAATGAATTGAAAATGGTGAAAGTACCTACGTAAAAGCTAGTGTAATGTGAAAATTAAGTATTCGATTAATCAAAACGTTTCTTACTGAAAAGGCATGCATATTTCATAACTCGATAAGCCGCTAATAAATAAAATTTCACTTGGTCATTTCACTTTATCTAGATTTTAACATCTTATCTGTAATATATTTCTTTAACAATTATACTGTTAAGTGAATGATATTTTGCTTGTTATTAATTATGAAATATTATTGTTTAATATACGATGCCTATTGGAATCTCTTTTTCTATAAGTTCTACAATAGTTCAAGATGCTCAATAAAATAGAATTCAGTAATATGAGGACACTTGAATTTACTTAGTGTATCTCGGTGTATATCTCGACAAGAATATACATTCGCTTGCAAAAGAATTGCGTATCTACGCTTTATTATACCATGATTATACCTATGTGATTTGGATGTAATCTGTCATCTATAATTTGTCACATTTTGTTGCTAGGTACTTGTAGTTGTCAATCTACCTTTCTGCTATTATACGTATTAAAACATGTATTATACTGTCAAGTTGACATTTTTAACCTTATTTTGAAGAGTACATTTCAATACATCGAAAAAACATGGAAATTGGCATAGGAATTTTACGCAGATTTATTGCAAGCGCCTGAGATATCCGGTTCAAATCAAAAAAACATTCTTGTGAAATATATTTTAAAACTTCATGGTTGTCATAATTATCTATACCTATACGACCTTAAAATTTTACTGCTTCGTATTGCCCACAATTTGTTGATTAACAATATGTGTTTCGACGCTGAAATTTCCATAGTGCCTGTTCAACCTACAAGTGGAACGATTAAGGGATAGGTTTAATATTTTAATGTTTGAAAATATATAATTGTTGTAACAATTTCCTGTAAGATACATAACATAATGGATTTTTCTACAAACTGCCAATATAATGTTTGTAAATATTTTTATTCTTTCAAATATATGAGCCTATGTCAGCAATCAAATCAAATGATTTTCGAGTAAAGACACGAACAACATGTAAGTATATGCCAAGAAACACATTCTCAAATAGTACAATAACATAAATTTGAAATTATAATTGTTGTTTAACGAAAATAGTAAAATATGTGATCTTACTGTTAAAGAAACATCTCAAGTTATGTAGGTATTAAAATTTTAAACATGGCCATAAAGTATTTGCTATTTGATGGTAAAATATAGACTTAATAACTGAACATTAGAAACTTTTAGGGTTCGTCCCTTTTTCGCGCAACTTTCTATTTTTGTAAAAGACGCACATGAACATTGAAAAGCATTACAAAATATTAACTTTAAAGTGATAGTTGACGCTAGATGTTTACAATTTCATTTTTAATTAACATTTTTCTATAGTAAATTAAAGTTACCTATATCTAATGAAATTTTGTCGCTCGAACTCTAGCCTATTATTGTTTATCCAAGCGTGTATCGCTTATGGTTATTTTATTTGCGTGTGTTTCGAGTGATTTACAATGAAAATTGTATAAATAAATTTGATGAGTGCCATGTTATATTTGAACATTTTGAAAAATAAATTATGTATAGCGTAGTTCTATTTCCGTGTTTATTTATAATGACCATAATAAACTATTATAGTATTGTGTGCAATAACATATAATACACTTTTTAAGTGCACTAAAATGTGTCAGACAAGATGCCCACTTGTAGCGTAGAAGGCATTCAAAATTACAGTTAAAAAACCAAAACGGACCGGTTTATTAATATGCTTTACACTTATAAGAATGTATAATTTAAAATTTCCAAATCAACAAATTGAAATGAGATAAAAATTACAAAATAAAGTAAACTGTAGCAACATATTTATACTGATTTCGCTATATCTATCAAATATTATTTAGCACACATTAAATGTTAATTTCTTTCCCTGACGAGCAAATTGATGTAGATATGAGTTTAAAAAATAAGTACCTGAAGGTCATAATATACATATATAATAACAATAATTATGTAAAGACTGTGAAATAAAGTAAGTAACGTGCATTACGGGCTTGATTTTACATTTAAAGGTGTTTTAACTAAAATCAGTAGTTATGTAGTATTAGTATCTGTATTTCTTAGTGCAGACATGATGGTAATACAAGACAAGTATATATGTATGTACTATGCTTCACCCTAGAGAAAGATAGATAACAACTTGAAGTTCGCTAATATTAATGCACGCTATTTTTGAAAATTTCAAAACACAAGTGGCGCACTCGAATTTCTATTTTTAATTCACGCATGCTTTGCAATCTTTCTTCTAAAACGAACTTGCAATATCGTACATAATCTGCTTAATACATGAAGGTGGATTAAGCAGAGCAACTGTTTACAAATAATTTAATCCGTGAGCTGCCTGGTAAACTTTAATAGAAATAACGTGCAAAATATTTAAAATAAATATGCGAACGGAAATCATATTGAAATAGTAAATCACCTATTATTCGAGTTTTGTATATATGTAGATATTACATGTCTAAGGACTGGTACTATAGACGCAGATAATCTCCAGATTTTATTTAGTACCTAAACAATATTCTGGTCAAGAGATTCAGATATTTCAAACATTAAATAACCACCATATTAATGAAGTATGTAAATCTACCTATTAACTTAGTCGCTATAACATTATGCTATTAAATTTTATATATTCTTTGAGTATCAGTTGTTAAGTGTCATTAGTTTCAATTAAACATGACATTATTTATTAATAAATAATATGCAAAAAATATGCAATCACAAAGCATCTAATCGAACGTCAACTACATAGCATATCCGTGTTACAGAAGTAGAAAGTGAATTCAGATTAATCTTTTTTGCTTGTTTAATATGTTTTTAACATCATTATTATTTACGCATTATCAAAATGCAAAACAATTTTTACTGTAAACGAACAATATTATCTTCGATTAAATTTGCCGTTTTTTAGGTGCTCCACTGAGACTAAATTTAATTAATGTTTTTAGAGTTGTGTGTAAGTAACTGTTAACTGGAATAAACCCATTCCCCATTTTCTAATTTTTGGTTCTATAGTAACATTGAATTATAAATATTATGTTCTAATTCTATAATAAAATATTTAAAAAAATATAAACGTCAATTATTTGAATTTAAGTTTGACAACTTCATTTGAAGTTTTGAAAAGCATTTTTATGATAACTGAAATTCTAATGAGGAAAGATTTTGATTTCTTTGAAATTGTTAAGTGTCATTAGTTTCAATTAAACATGACATTATTTATTAATAAATAATATGTTAATCACAAAGTCTAATCGAACGTCAACTACATAGCATATGCGTGACATTAATATTCGCATTATCAAAATGCAATTGTTTTTACTGTAAACGAACAATATTATACCGCGAGACTAAATATTATATTGATAAGAGTTTGCCATGGAGTCGAATTTGTATGTCGTATCTTATTACATTTTTTTGAAATTCAATATGATTAAATTGTCAGGTTAAGTGTCACACTGACATTAATATTCATCAATATAGGTATTTTCTCTCTGAAGTCTTAAGTAGCTTTTCAGTTATGGTTTTCACAACAGCTCACAAAACTTACATGATTGAAGCATATTTTAGAACAGGTGTGCAAGTTAATGGAATTTGGCAATACAGTCAGCGTGTATGTTTGGACAATTTTCGTGAGCACTTCCCAGACTTAGCAGTATTAGAACAGGATTTTTACATGTGCCTTGCACATAGTGTTGGTGTATTTCGCGAAACTGGATCTGTAACTCGTAAAAAATGTGCTGGTAGGCCAAGTATTCGTACAGAAGAATTAATAATTGATGTTCGTAATCGTATGGAATAGGACCCCACAAAATCTTCGAGACATCTTTCCCATGAAATTGGAGTTTCTTATAAAACATGCCGAACCGTTTTAAAGAAGAACTTGAACATGCACCCATATAAAATGCAAACATATCAAGCCCTTTTGCCAACAGACCACGCCAGACGTCTTGCGTACTGTCAGTGGTTCATCAATAATTTAATGAATAGCGACCTGCTTAACTTAACTTTTTTTTTCTGATGAGGCATGGTTTCATCTTTCGGGGTACGTAAATTCTCAAAATATGCGAATGTGGAGCATTGATAATCCACATTTTTTTGTTCAATCTCCACTACATGTTCAGAAAATTGGTGTTTGGATTGCGGTCTCTCGTAGACGAATAATTGGACCGATCTTTTTCAGTTTCACCATTAATGCAGAGAGGTACAGAAATAACATATTAGATGACTTTTTTCAACAACTTCACGAAGATGAACTTCAAAATGGTTATTTTCAGCAGGATGGCGCAGCCCATACAACAAGAGAAACTATAGCCTTTCTCCGTGAGTTTTTTGACAATCGACTTATAAGTTTGCATACGGAAGTTGAATTTCCTCACCCGATTTGACTATTATGGATTATTTTGTATTCCCTTATTTGAAAAACAGGATTTTTAGAACGCCTGTACTTAATTTGCAAGAACTACAACAGAGAGTTATCGAGGAATGTGCAAACATAACACCACAAATGCTGCAAAATGCATTTGATAGCATGAACAGGCGCGTAAACTTGTGCATTGAACAAGCCGGAGCTCATTTTCAACAATTATTGTAATTTTTTTATTTTTAAATTAAAATATTATTCAGACATGTACATTTTTTTTTTAATCACTGTTAAAAGACACTTTTTACAGTTAGATGAATATACTGATGAATATTAATGTCAGTATGACACTTAACCTGACAATTTAATCATATTGAATTAAAAAAAAAAAAATAATAAGATACGACATACGTATTCGACTCCATGGCAAACTCTTATCAATATAATATTTAGTCTCGCGGTACAAATTATACAGGCTAACAACTTGAACTACGAAAGTCTATTGATAGGAGAGGGCGGTGGGAGATAAAATTAAATGTATCCATTTTACTATTGTCAACTTTTTATATGACAGGAATGTCAGTGGTTATGTCAATTACTTTACCGAACCATCAAACTTTATCCTATAAGTGTTATTAAAACGTTACTGGTTGCTTATTTAGCTACTTATAATATGTTTTTGAATATAAACGTGTAGAATTTGTTAAAGAAAGTTTATATAAAGGGGTAGAGACACACCCGTATTTTTCAAAATTTTCTTTGATGCGATGAATTGTATTTGAACAGGGAACAGGACGATTAATGAAGGTAGTTCCCCAAACATCTACAATTGATGAAAGTGTGTGGCCTCCATAAAATCACTTTATAATTTGCACTTTTTCATTCGTTGTGTATTCCATTATATTAGGATAAAGTTTGATGGTTCGGTAAAGTATTTGACATAACCACTGACATTCCTGTCATATAAACAGTTGACAATACTAAAATAGATACATTTAATTTTACCTCCCACTACCTCCTCCTATCAATAGGCTTTCGTAGTTCAAGTTTTTATCCTGTATATTTCACCTTGATATATTTTAAGTGGTACTCTAAGAAAATGATTACGAACGCCAAGCTCAAACTTTGCCGTGTTTACAGGAAATTATGTTCTGAAGACGACCTTTGCAACTTCAAGTCCTACCGTACTTTGGTGAGGACCCAGACATAATACGCATACAGACATTACCTGTCAAATGTTCAATACGATGCCAATGTACCATTACGAACTTTAATAATGTCCGATCGCTCCTGTCACTATATCCTTTGACCATAAACCGATATGGTGATGGGAGCACAGGTTGTACCGCTGACGACCAGACATTATTAAAGTCCGTGACGATACATAGAGATCCATCTAGCTTTTGGTCTTTTGTTTTCTCAAGTTTGCTTACAATAAACTATATAATGAATCATCGTCGATTGTTTATGATTGTCAATTTTCATATTCCAACGTTTTCCATGATTCCTCCAAATTTCAATCAACGAAAGCTATTATTTTTAAATTTAAATTTGTGAGTCTCACATGCGTTACTGAAAATGATGTCTGGCGCTAAAATCGCAGAACAATAAATTAACAACCGGATCTGATAAAATTGCAAGTTGTTTATTATTGCAGCTCACATTTATTGTAATGGCTTATTTTCGAAGCTACTTAAAAATGATGACGAAATTGGATATATTCGCTGCAATGAAAAACTCAATCAATGATATATCCAACTGTATCCTGTTTCGGTACCTAATTAGCCAAAATTTTTGAATTGATTATATACAAACACAATTAGTCCTCTATAGTGAACTTCTGATAAGCGTAAAATTTACTTCCGTATTCCTGGATTTGTATTTTTGTTTTTTTAACGACTTACCAGTTTGTATTAATGGCCAAATATGTTCTTTGATGTGAAAATATTTTCTTCGATAAATTCAGGGAAAAAAACGCATATTTCTTTATAAAACAATCTGCATAATTTATTGACCGGTGTGATAGCAAAAAATAGATCGTAGTTAAATGTTTTCAAGTGCAATACCAGAGCTATGGTAGACGAAAATGTCCTGCTCAATATGGTTATAGATTTTCATTCCATTTCAAAGATGCGTTAATGTAAAAAACTTGACAATAACTTTTAATAAAGAACTATCGTTTAGCTGGCATATTAATCAATTGTTTGGGTCAGTAACTAAAATGAATTTTATTTTGGTAAGATATTCAATTTGGAAAAATCGATTAATGCTCAATGATATTCAAAATCCATTATTGTGGCATCATTTAAAAGCTCTCTACTATTCCTTGGTTCATAAATCAATTGGATGATATAGAGTTAACGAGTGGATAGACAATATTCAAAGCAGTTGTACAAAATTTCAATTATTTATTTACATACAATTGTCCCCAGACTGATTATTTCTGATTTATGTTTACTTCTAACTAAAAAAGCATTCGATTTGAACAAACTGTTAAATTCTAACAATAAAAATAAAACGGCGTGGATCATTGTAAATAGTATTAAAAACTCTCCAAATAAGAATCATCACTTAATTTCATTCTATAATGTAGCGGTAGACATTTAGCAACGCTATTGAAGCCGCTGAAGCTATTCGCTCAAAATTTCTATAAACTTCAGAACTCAATAAAATATTGTCGCCCCACTACTACTACTAGTACTGTGTTGTTTATAATTTATAGTTTACACCAACAGACAAGCATAAATTACTTTGAATTGTTTTTGACATACATATATGAGTAAAAAGCACTCTGCTGGTAAAAATGTTCGTTTTCTATCTACTTCATTTTGTTGTATCAGTAAAACAAACCTGCATTATAAATGACTGTCTTTTAAAAGGTATCTTTCCTAATAACCTGAAAAAGTTAATATACACAAAAAGGGCAATAACATGTCCTGCTCATATACGAATAACCAGGACAAGCCTATTTTTAGGCCAATGCTTTCCAAAGTTTGCAAATTTGGTTAAAAGATTTTCAATTTATAGATTATCTTGTAAAATGAATATATAATGAATCAATCAATCGATTTGTTTATGGAAGATCAACAAGCGACAATTTCCAAAGTTTTCCTGCATATGATTCCTCCAAATTTCAATCAATACTGAAAGCTAATAGTTTTCGGAATAGCAAATGCTTTTGATATGTTATGTCACGGTGCGTTACTGAAAATGATGTCTGGATTTTCAAAATTTAAATCATATTTCAGAACAATAAATTAACAACCATCAAGGATCGGACAAAATTGGAACGTTTTTATTGCAGCTCTTTACCTTTAACTTGATTCCATTCTTGGGCTACGCTTTTCATCAATTTGAAATTGGCATCGTTATATGCCCTGATTGAAAAAACACAATCCAAATGATATATCCAACTGCATACTGTTTCGGCGATTATCTAATTACATCACAAAATTTTTAATGAATTGATTATATTTGAAACACAATTACTCGGCATATAGTGAACTTCTGATAAGCGTACAATTACTTCTGGTGTATTCCTGGACTGCTTGTATTTTTATCTTTTTTAACGACTTACCAGTTTGATATTTCTGGCCAAATAAAGATGTTCTTGATGGTCTTCTAAATATTTTCCAATATTCAAACTAAATTCCCCTAGGGTCAAAAAAACACTCATATTTTTTCAGCGAAAATTCTGCTTGTTTCATGAAAACGGTGGATAGAAATAGATTCAGTTAAATGATTTGCAATGTGGCAATAACAATCTTCTATAAAAATAAAAAGAAAAAATGTCCATCACTCAATATGGTTATAGATTTTCAAAAAGACAATCAAATTTTTTCAAAGATGCGTTAATGTAAAATCCAACTTTTACAATAATTTTAATAAAGAACTATCTATTTAGCTGGTTCTCTATTAATCACATTGTTTCGTCAGCAACTAAACATCTTTACTTTATTTTTGTTGTAAGATCTATTGAATGCAATATTTTTAATATATTCGAATTTTAAAAACTCAAGAAAATTCCTTGGTTCAAATTTTCAGAAGTCTTTTTTATAAAATCAGCTATTTGGAAATTTCATATGATTTCTACACCTGAAAACTTGTTAGACACTCTACCAAGACGATTTTTTAAGCAGTTGTCTAAAATTTCAAATATTTATTGAAGAATAAATATTGTTTTAACAAGATTGTTGGAAATCAAACGGATTATTTCTGATTTAATGTTTAACATCTGGGGGACTATTTAAAATGCATTCGATTCAAAACAAAATTAATTAAATTGTAAATTGAAAAAAATAAAACAGCATGTTGATCATTGATCAATAGTCACTTTAAAACACTGTTGATTGTAAGAATAATCACTTAATTTCATTCTATAATAATGTGATAATTGTGTTGGTCGGCACTGAGTGTATTACCAGAATCACTATTCAGCTATGAATAAAACAATGGTAACAAAATTATTCTTCTCCAGTGGTTTTTCCGTGGGTATTCACAAAACCGCAATAATAAAACTTATTGGATTATTTTTTGAATATTTCGAACAATTTCTTTGATTTTCTTTTTTATTTTGTGAGTTTTTTTAAGTAAATCTGAAGTGATGCATAAATTTACTCACTTTTTACTTTTAAGTGTTGTCAATAATATACAGAGTGTTCTATTTAAATTAACGGAGAATTTTTCATATTTCCTCAAATTCGACAACATTTTCTGGGCACCCCTTATACTGTAAGTCAATTTCTAACATGGTGTTTTGAAGAACCATTATTACTTAACATTTGATCAAAAAATAGGTTTTGTGTAAATTAGCGTAACCACAAAATTTGCGATATTATGATTGACGAAAATTTATTAGAAAAACATAGCAAGCCAAATATCTCAATCATAGGACTTCTGCTGCGCTAAGGCTGGTATGACCGTTAGCCTTTTTATCTCAGCATGAGAGTGGTTCTTCTAACCACAAAGTTCTTATACTATCTGGGTATATTCGGAGATCTGCGACAGGGCGACCCAATCGCGGCCGAGTTCTATTGTGTCATCGACAGGATTCTCCTTGTAAGCCACACGTGGAGGGGTCTATCAGGATCCAACTCTCCCATGTGCTGGATAAGTGGGTTCTCCGACCGGGTGACCCTCAAAAGGGTCCCCTGGCCAGCACCATCGCGTACTCGCTCAGACGCGGTATGTGCAGATCCCTATGGATCTGAGCCCTGCGACGATGATTCGCAGCGCCCGGTTCTGTAGAATGTTGAGCTACTTTACTTGCGATTTATTGGCCCTGGACCAGGTTAGGGCACCATATGTAAGAATTGGTCGGAGAAACACCACATAGATCATGAGCTTGATCTTTAAACTCAGAGAACTCTTCCAGCACAAGAGAGGAGCTAGAGCCCAGCGTCCGCGAAGAAACTTGGACGCGATCGTGGAGAAATTGTCTTTAAACGTCAGCCTTGTGTCCAAAGTTAGGCCCAAGTATTGAACACGCGTTTACCAAGGCAGCACTTGACCCCCAATTGTGATGTTAGCAGGTGGACGATTGCGTTTCAAGGAGAACCTTATTACCATACATTTATCGGCGTTGATGACAAGCCGCCCAAATATCTCAAAAACCGTCAGTTTTTTCATATGAATACCATATATAAAGTCCTTTTTATTTTTCATGTAGATTCAAAATAAATGATAAAAAAGAGAGGTTTGTATTAAAAAAAAACAAAGTTGCTTTCTGTACAGAGGAAATGGAACACCCTGTATAATCGGAATTATTTTAGGTGTGTAGATGTTAAAAAAACTAGACACAGGGAATAAAAAAAGATTCAATTATCTCTCTTATCAACCAAGATATTGGACTTTCGCGTACTATGTGGGCACCCTGTATATTAGATGTTTATTTTGCCATGTATTTATTTATTGTGTACTTGAACAATGTCTATTCGTTAACAATAAAATTATTATAATTATCATTATTACTCCAGAAGCTGGCACACTACTACGTTGATTCTCCCAACCTTCTCAGTAAATTAAATGAATTGCTAACATATGTAAAATTAACCAAAATACATATAAATATGTACATATGTTTTGCAGTTGCACTATATTTCAGTGTTATTACGAGATAGTAGTTTAAAATATTTTTTTTTGATAATTATAGACTTTAGCGCACTGAGCAAAATACCAGTGTAGAGATACTAAATAGATGTGTAAAACATTTGGGGCGATGATAATTATCACAATTGGAGTAATAATAATTGCTACTAAAATTTTAATACACAAATAAAATTTTACCCAATCCTTGCAGTAATTTCTACCATTTAAATAGCACAGCTAATATTTCTAATGGTAATTTAATGAATCCATAATTTTAACACACTTGTGATAACACCAAATGAGTGAGCGAGAGTGTTTGCCGGTATAATCAATACCTACCTCCATCTAGTGGAGTCAGGGCACTCTTTTTTCCTGAGGTCAAGAAATTACCCCCGAAGGCGGAAGAACTACTATGGCAGAAGGATGTGGAAAGCCACGGGATGACTTTAAAGATCCGAAGGATATGCCTACTAAAATCAACATAGTTAAGTTCAAAGCAAAATATTCCGGAATATGTAGTCGTCTAATTGGATTTCTGGAGGGGACGGTTTTGAATATTGCAAAAAATAACCTGAGGAAATTTGTGATAACACCAAATGAGTGAGAACATAAGACTAAAACAGTTACTATAATGTTGTGGTATCTATAACTCACACATTAATGCTGGAAAAACATTACGCAACTGGTGGATAATTATACATGCTTGTATGCGTATAAATACGTACATGTTTATTACAGAATTTGATAATGTTGTATCTGGTGAAGAGAATCCCCCAAACTGAGAGTGTGAAATCAGTTATATCCAAATGAAGCCCGACAAACGTACTCAAAAGGAATAATTATCCATCTTCAGTATTTGTTGTGTTGTGAATTTCACATACAATATTATGTCATTTATTAATTTCTGTTAAGTTTATTGAATAATCAGAACAAAAGCCAATCAAAAGTTGAAACAGTAAGATAGATCAACTCGTAATAGTGAAAATGGCATTTTTTGGAGGTGTTATAACAATTGTTTGAATTTGTGATTATTTTATTAAATATAACGTGGCACTAATTTTATTTGTTAGATACTAACTTTACAAAATAAACTAACTCTCATCTTCAATTCTATCTGGGCGCTAAGAAGAACTTTAAGTCAACCTATTAGGCCAGTTTATGTCTATCTTTGAAATATTGTTTTAAATATAATCTATCCCACTGTATTATTTCTTGGCTACAATTTATTAGTGTAATAGCAACACTAAGAAATTTGGAGAGACTAATATTTTTAATAATTTCAAAGTTATGAACATTGCACGACAATTTTTTTCAATCTTTAGGAGCAGGAAGGGGTGTAAGTGGTAAATATCCAAAGGAGAACCTCTTCTGCTCGCGGTACACCTTGCTAGATAACTAAGGAGATTCTGTCAACCGAGTGTTTGCCGGTATAATCAATACCTACCTCCATCTAGTGGAGTTAGGGCACTCTTTTTTCCTGAGGTCAAGAAATTACCCCCGAAGGCGGAAGAACTACTAACAAGTCAACGGCAGAAGGATGTGGAAAGCCACGGGATGACTACCGCATTAAAGATCCGAAGGATATGCCTACTAAAATCAACATAGTTAAGTTCAAAGCAAAATATTCCGGAATTTGTAGTCGTCTAATCGGATTTCTGGAGGGGACGGTTTTGAATATTGCAAAAAATAACCTGAGGAAATTAGAAATCGATACATGGAACATCAAATCTAGATACGAAGCCGAGGAAATCCACGTGCTTCAAGAAATACAACAACTGAAAGTGAATATAATGGGGCCGACTGAGACAAGATGACCAAGCATAGGAGAAACACATATTCAACAGCCAAAGATATATTACTCAGGAAACAACGACCCTCAGCATTGGAACGGAATAGCAATAGCAGTAAGGAACCAGTCTCGACACAACGAGCTTCATACCCATCTCAGACAGAGTTATCATGATAAACATACAGAGAGCTCCAGAATGGTGAATATAATCCAAATATATGCCCCTAGTGCGGATAAAAAAGAAGACAAAATAGAACAGTTCTATATCGACATACAGCAATCGCTGAATACAACAAAGACGAGAGATGTTACGATTGTTATGGGCGACTTCAACGTGAAAATAGAAAAGGGAAAAATGGAAGATGTTTTAGGCGACTTTGGATTGGAAGTAAGGAATGAACGAGAGGATAGACTGGCACAATTCTGTAAAGAATGATTATAACAAGCACATATTTTAAATTACATGAAGGAAGACTATACATGGAAGTCCCTAAAAGATAACACTAATAATATTAGTAGCAGCCAAATAGATTTCATTTTAATAAATAAACAATATCGTCAAATCTACCAAATCATATGCTGGTGCTGGCGTAAAAACAGACCACAATCTTATAATAGTCCAATTCGACGTCACAAGTAGATTGAAAAAGTCCACTCCCCAGAAAACCCGTAGAATGATACAATTATTACATTTACATTACAAGTACTTAACTGAAAAGATCGAAGAGGTAGAATACAATTCAATAAGGACGAAGACCCGAACAAAAACTGCGAATCTATTAAAACAGCAATAATGGCCCCTAATCGTGAACTATTAGAAATTACTGTATATAGTTATTTGTTTTTACTATAAAAAAGATCCTTGTTGGGACGGATTTCTTGTAAGATTTGTCCATCAATAAAGGTGTATTCCTCAATAAAATGAGTATTATTTTAATATTCAAATAAGTATGTTGTTATAATATACATTAAAAATTGTCTCTAACAAAAGACTGGAAAACTATCAATAAATAAAAAGAATACGCTTCTGCAATAATGTAGGAAAACTGACCATTATACGGTATAACAGCAGGGTTAAATAAAGTCCTAGATTCTACCGCTAGCAAGTAAATACACATATCGAGATTTAAAATTATAATTACACAGGTTATATACACGTTTGATCTGTATTGTATCCCTTGTGACCTCTTTCTTAGCCGAAGATGTCCGATGAATACAATACGCTAAGTGGAAAGTATTATTGATATGAATCCATCAGCAGGGGAAGACATTACTTTAAAAACAGAGTGTACACACATACAAGTATTTAATTATTGCGTGTAATTCAGCCCTTGCAACTTATAGTTTTTGTTTATCGTTATTACGTTTTTATTTTGCAATATAATCTAAGTTTACCATATTCGTCTCCTAATAACTTAAATTTTGAGGACTTCATCCATCGTGACTCTGTTATCCCATTTCAACACAGCTTCAAAAGAAATAAAAATTAAATTAGACGTGGACGTAAGTCATAATTTAGGTAGGTACGTATTATTTTAACATTTATTTCCTCTAAGTTTTTATTTTTAGGTACAGGTACAATTACAATAATATTTTTAAACGTAATGGAAACCTCTGATACAATAAATTAAGCTATTGTTTATATATTTAACCACTAATTCAATTTAAGTCAATATTAATATTATTGTTTCAATGTATTGTTCAGAAACAATATATTTTAAACAAAACCCTGTAAACACCAAAACTTTCTAGAAAGCATAAAGTAAAATTATTTTAGGCGCGATATAACACCCCTTAATGGTCTACGAAACGATGTTTATTGATTATTTCCTAGACGCTGGGTGCGTTCCACGCAAAAAGATAGCAGCACTTCGACACCACGCATTATATAAAGGTTTAAATGTAAAGCAACGTATTATGGCGCTCGTTTGTATCTATAAAACCTGCTTCAGTTAGTGGTGTACATATATATAATACATGTGACATCTCTGAGATAAGAGATGAAGTTGCATCCTTTGAAAATTCAATTACATCAGTAACGTCAACGTTTCAATTATGAAGCAAGTACAGAGTGCAACTGCAATTCGTAATCTGAATAGGATATTCCTAAGCAACCAGCTTTGATAGTTGAATAATAATTTCATATTCCCAGCTATCAAAGACTGAATATGAATTAATAACAATGATACAGCAACTACATTTACGGTGGTAATCTATGGATTTTCTTGTCAGAAGCGCTGGATTATTTATTATTTCGCAATTACATTCGACCACAGTAGAAGTATGAATAATGTTCTAATCTTGAGAACATATCATATGCGTACAAAGCAGCAATTTCAAATTATTGAATGAAAGATATAAAAGGATGGAAAGAATAAAAAAGAATGTTAGAAATAGAAAATAAAACACATTCATCTTACAAATAGATAATGACCAACTATTTAACACGAAGAATTATTCACTACCGTGCAAATATAGCCAAGCAATTAATGTTACACCATACATATTAGAACTAGAAATGATAAGAAGAAAAATAATTAAATGAGATTGTATCTGGAATTGCTTGGAATTGAAAAAAGTTACTGAATTTCCTCAAAAAGTTTCTCAAAACCACGTAACATCAAATTTACAAGGTTTTAGTGGAATTTTAAATTGTTATAGAAGATTTATACGAAATATGATAGAAAAGGCAGAAAGATTATATCAACTATTTTAAAAATCACAGCAGGAATTTTTTGCTGATAAGTATCAAGCGAAGAGAAAGCAAAGAGTTTGTACGATATAACAATATATACAAAATTTCAATAGCAAAAATAAAAATACTGTAGAACTAGAACACTAGCTTAAAATTAATACTCTAATGGCCGTTTGCACCGCATTGTTTAAGCGCAGCTTTACCATTGAGGTATTAATGCTAAGCTGTGCTTAAACAATACATGCAGAGACGAAAAAAGTTTAAACTTTGATATTGTTTTAATTTTGGAAAATATTTAGGTACTTTTTTATTAAATTGTCGTTTGTTATTATTGAGTTGTCATGATTAAATTGTCACGAGATAAGCAGTATTAAAAATCGTTATAAAAGCTTTATTTAATATTATAACGAAATAAGAAGGAAGAGCTAACTTGGTAATTTCACTATACAGAGAGAGAGAAGTGGAGGAGTATTATACACACATTCATATACATACATATATTGTTATTATTATATATAATATATATATTCTGTACTGACAAGAGAAAGGTTTAATCGTAGATATACATTTTTTTAAATTATTCTAAATATTTAGACTTTGAAACTAGAATGAGCAAGATGATTTTTATAAATTAATACTATATCCAAGTGACTATCGCAAAAACATATACATACATACATACATAAAACAACTAATAACATGGTGCAAAAAATTATACCAATATATAGGGAGACAGAAACTGCCCGCTGAAAATTTGGTCAATACAGAAACGTACCTGGCAATAAAGGGAACTTATTATTATTTAGTAATTTTTTTCTTGATATGTTATTAAACACAGACACTAAATTTCACCCTTTTACTGAATGATCTAAAAATGTTTTAGGTAGTATAAGTATGCAAACAGGCAGTGCAATATTAGTAACGGAACAATAAATCATCATACTCATTAACTATCGCGCATTATATGTGAATTTGACATATCTTCAGGCTTTTAAGATCGTACTTTAAAACTGCTTCGAGATAAAATTCACACACATTATTCAATTAGCGCAATCAATTATATATCATCAATTTGAAACATAAAAGTTGTTTCTGTTTAAAATTATGAATGTATTCCATGTTCATAAAAAATATATTTTAATCTTTACCTGTACAACAAAACTGTTTAAAGCTGGAAGATGTGTATAATCCATAACCACTACACCGATTCATGAATTTATTCATCTACAGAAAACACATTCATCATTTATTAAAGAAGGTTAAAGAAGGAAGAATCAGGACTAAACATGGCTACATTGTTATTGTACTAAGGAAGAAAAAGTTGAAAGAAAAAGGGTGTTGGACACGTTGATTAATTATTTAATTCATAATTTTACACATTTGTCAAAAATGTAAATTTGGGAAGAACAAATTTGACGGTGCTCACGTCTACAATCATGTAAAGCTATATCGGAAATACAATCAAAGATGAAAATATCTACAAAAAATGTTTAAGCGAACGAATGACTTTAGATCTGTAATCATAATCGATCAAATAGGCTACACACTTAGCATTTCTTCCATAACTGCTACAAATACAAAAAATTTTGCATTTATTTCGTAAATTATGAATTTGATTAATAATAAAATCGTTATAATAGAACGTATGTGGTACACGTAATCCAAATATTAAAGAAATTCTTTAAGCAGGAATTCATACCACCGTTATTGCAAATAACTCGGAAAATATGTGCGTCGAAATGTATGACAAATTTACGTATAATCATAAATATTAAAATAAGCGTTAAAGTAAGTGCATGGTTATAATAAGAGATATAACTGCCAATACTTAGAAAATCTCACGGTGTTTAAACTCATTTTTAATCATTGCTTCTACATAATAGCAATAGCTGAAATATATTACAATATTACGAAAGTAACCATTTCAAGATCAGCATTTCTGTATATATTTACATTATATTGACATTTTGCAAACATATCACGGAAAAACGAAAACATATGTTTAAGAAGTTGCACTCGAGCACAGATCGTATCAAATGTTTTATATTAATTATCAAAATAAACATGCTGGATATCAGAATAATGTAAAAAATTAACAACATTGTACCTTCAAGATAATAAAATATTAATCAGTCAAAAACATCAGGCATAAATATGTACATCAAAATAACTGCATGAATCAATTCTCTGGAATTTCTGAATGAAAACTAAATTCAAATCTTATGACTGGTAGAACGCGTGATGTGATGTGATGTGAAAGATTTACATATCTCTAAAAGCAAGTGAGGCAAAACATAAAAATGACAGAATGAAAAGAAAGGTTGACAATGGAAAACACGTAAGCATTCCAAATTTTTCAAAATAGCACGTACATTTACGGGCTGTGCGACAATGACTCTTGACGTTGAGGATGAGTACCATCATTAGAAGAAGTACTGCATACTAGCAGAGGGTGCACAGATGAGGACTGGTAATATAGTAGTCTTCAGTGATTATGGGTTTTATCTTTTTATGCAGTACACGCGTAGATACGTAGATTTTATACTTGAAAGTCTTTCTATTGTGTCAATCACAATAGACGCACGTGCGATTACTTAAGTGATCTGTTTATAGAGCGCGTCTATTTCACTATTGCTGCTCAAGGATGCGGCCAGCACTAACTTATTACCCACGGTAAACTGAGTGTTGCGCTTCCCGACTCGACTCTTCGTTCACGATATCCTGTGCATATCCTGCGCATTGCGCGATAACTTCCACCTGTACTTGCTTGTGCGTTACGTATAGTGTTTGCCATGCTATTTTGAAGTAACTCGAAGAAATGGTAATTCAGCCTGGCCATTGTACGCCACTTGTTTTATAAATGCTTACAAATACTGATTTACGAATCAAATTGGAATTTGTAACGGTTGCCACTAACGCGAAGTTTTATGGTGATACGTTCATGAAAATTAGATTGAAATGCCAACCGTGACGTTCACAAATACCTTTAAAATGATTTAGTGTATATAGGATTAGAAAATGTAATCATTTCAAAAAATTTGCATCTATGTTCCAACTACTACAATCCATCACATTCATTATTGGAATTAGTTGGAAGTGTCCCAACCTCCAGTAGTAAGTAAACTTTTAATGTGCATTACAGTATCGTGCTACAATTCGAAAGCGAAATTTATCGCATATCAAATGAAACTAGATTCTTAAGTAAACGTATAGTGGAGAGCTTCTAAAACGAGACCCCTCTAAACAAACGTCGATCTTATCGACACAATGTAGGAGTAAAACAGATCTCCTTAGCTTGGGAGAATACATAAATGGTCCGCTGTATTTTCGCAGGTACCCGGTTGCGGTATACCCTCGCGTACGGATTATATTTAGGTAATTCTTGTTACTGTTACATTACAATTCATAATAATACATTTAATACATCATTTTCTCTTGAAAATTATATGAAAACAACTTAACCGGTATATATGTATGATAATGAATGATGTATAACCCAAAAAGACTATTAAAATTAAGTAAATGTCGGTTTTTTTTCGAGAACGGAATAAATAAAAACTTAACAAACTGTGTATGTATAAAATTTAAAAACGTTTTAATAACTTACAAATTTATTAAAAACGTATCGTGTGACTAACTATTTTGATATACTATGAAAATGTTACTTTAAATAAGTGAATTATCAAAAACAAAACATTTAGTGCTAGGTGTGAGTTCCAAAGATGTAATAAATCGATTTTTATACGTATACATACACAGCGTTAGTAAAAAGTCCCGGAACGGTCGAATAACTTTGTTATTTGAAAATTATAATTTCTGAAATTTGGTATGGGGATATAGTTAATATAAATCCATTTTATGCAATACAGTTCATATTTTTTTTCACTTCCGGTTTAATCGGCAATACGTCCAACTTTTTTTTTTAAACGGAACGCCCAAATTTTTTTAACACATTTGAATTCAAAATAAAAAACTACGTTCAGGAAGTATTAAGATGTTTATTTTTATTCACAAGAAAACAGTTAAGAAATTAAAAAAGTGTCCTAATACAGAAAAATCAAGATACCTGTCTATTCAGGTTGCGATTACAATAATTGTTCAAAATGCTCTCCATTTACAATTTGACAAAAATGTAAACGGTCAGTAAAATTTCTTATTGAATTTTGTATTTGTTCTGGAGTGATGCGACCCCAAAAGAAAAAATCTAATGGCGAGAGATCTGGCGAACGTGCTGGCCATTCGATTGCTCCTCTACGTCCGATCCAACGTTCCGGAAAAATTTCATTCAAATAATCGCGGACGTTATGGGCAAAATGGGGGGAAGCTCCATCTTATTGAAACCAAAAATGTGCATTAGAGTGATCACCTATGTTTGCATTTGGAAAGAAGGCCGCAAGTGCTGGAACAACCTTATTTCGCAATAAATTTAAGTAGTTGTCAGTTAAATTTCCTCTTATAAAAAATGGTCCTATGATGTTGTTTCCAACAAGACCAGCCCAGACATTCACCTTTTGAGGACGCTGTGTATGGACTTCTTCAATCCAATGCGGATTTTCAATTGACCAGTAACGACAATTATGTCTGTTCACAGTGCCGTTGAGACAAAACGTTGCCTCATCTGAAAAAATGATGTGATCCAAAACATTAGACTGCTGCTCGATCAATTCCGTCATTGTTTCGCAAAAATGTAGTCTACGATCTGGATCATCTTCAGTTAACTCATGGACGGGATACATTTTATAGGCTTTCATTCTTGCTGATTTAAGAATCTTATGAGCAGATTTTTGGGAGATCTCATGAATTTGACCTAATTCTGTTGTGGACACGTGATGATTTTCTTCCACTGTAAGTAACACATTCAAACTAGTTTCTTCATCTGTTGCTGTTAATGGACGTCCCCTTCTAGGTAAATCCTTCACCTGACGAAAGACTTCAAACTTTTGAATTGTTTGGCATACCGTACTTTTACTAATATGACGATCCGGATAAACAGTATTAAACAAGATACGAACCTCTTCAAAAGAACTTTGACCGTCACCATACCCACGCATCATTAATATCTCAATTCGTTCTGATTCAGTAAGTTTTACTGCCATTTTTAAATGTGTCAATGTCTAAAATAAGTAAATTTATAGCGATGCAAAAGTTAAAACGCTTTTAAAATTGTCAAATGTGGCGGCAAAAAGCATGCAAACACTAAACAACAACTTTTTCAAAGGTAAATTGTAAATGGAGAGCATTTTGAACAATTATTGTAATCGCAACCTGAATAGACAGGTATCTTGTTTTTTCTGTATTAGGACACTTTTTTAATTTTTTAACTGTTTTCTTGTGAATAAAAATAAACATCTTAATACTTCCTGAACGTAGTTTTTTTTTGCATTCAAAAATGTTAAAAAAACCTGGGCGTTCCGTTAAAAAAAAAGTAGGACGTATTGCCGATTAAACCGGAAGTGAAAAAATTATAAACTGTATTGCATAAAATGCATTTATATTAATATACCCTCATACCAAATTTCAGAGATCATAATTTTCAAATAACAAAGTTATTCGACCGTTCCGGGACTTTTTACTAACGTATAAAACTAATACACAAAGAAACTACATTATCTGCAATTTTAATGACCGACGTAGATATACTATTAAATTTGGAAAAATGCGGCAACGATCACTCTATTATTCGCAACAGATAATAGCGAACAGTTAATTATACATGCATACACTTTATACTTGTTAAAAGCAATCATTACACTAATAAGTAAATATTAAAAGTTTAAAGAAAAGGAGAAGGAAACGAACCATAAGTAATTAATGTTGAAATAAGTTTTATATCCCCTTCTTTATTGCTCTTTGCAATAACAATTACATACGGATTATCTGTCATTTCACTTCTTAGAATTTCTTAAAATTCCTTTCAGGGAACGTCATTATATACAAATTTACATGCATTATTATCGATGTATGTATGTGTATGGATGTAATGTATGTTTCATCTCATAGCAGGTATCAGAGAGACGATTGTTTATTTACCAGATCATAAATTTACAGTTGACCAATTTTATATTCAATATATATAAGTTTACGACGTCCCCGTTCCGATTGCTAAGAAGGGCTATGAAATTCCATAACGGTATCGGTTAAGGTGCTCTCCACTGTACAGGGTGTCCCATTTTGGGCACTTTGCCAGGGTATCTCAGTTATTAATAACGATAGAGGGTTGCGGTTTTCGTGATACTGTCCTACTTTTTTGTGAAATGAAAGATGCCGCAAACAGTATGTTGCTATTCCGCTTAGTTTTTGAGATATAGGGTGAAATTGAAAATTTTCAATTCACAAACATCTCTCGTATCTCAGTTGCTATGGAAGTTAGTGAAAAAGTAAAAGTGGAATATTATCCAGTTTTTTATGAAGAATCCAGTGGCGTAGTTAGTCTTTTTCTAAGTGTAATAATTTTCAAGTTATGGACCATACTTATGATTATTTAAATGGAACACCCTGTATATTATTTTTTATTTCGATTAAGCATAATTTGGGGATGTTAAAAATATATATATATTTATTTACACAAACAAGTTAAGAATTTGATATTTTTTAAAATTCTACATATACGTGCGTTTGTGAACAGTAGGCCATTGCGGCGTTACTAAGCAAACAAGGGAATGTTCAAACTTTGACAGATTTCTTGTTGCGAATTACTCTTGTTACGTAGGTATTTTTATCGTGGTACTTTTTGTTTGTTTATCCACAATGACCATTTATGAAAACTATGAAAAATACGATATGCTTAAATGTTTTATACAATGCGACGAAAATCCCCAAGAAGCTTCGGAGTTATACTCCATTAGATAAAGTATTTAAAGTGCTAGCATTAGCGTAATTTCTGATTCTCATATTTAAGGATTGTGTTTGTTTATATTAGATATCCTGAGAGAAGGCAGCCTTTTCTAGACATTTTCGCTCGTCTGAAAAAGATCTAGTTCAACATGGTTGTTTTATACAACCGCGTCCCAAAACATATATCAAACAAGGCAAGGAAAATAAAGCAATAGATGTGTTATCTTACGCAGAAGCCACGAATTCGATTTCTTGTAGAAAAATCTGACGCACAAGGAATTTTTAGAAAATTTAAATATCATCCATATAAATTTCAACATTTGCACCCCGGAGATGCCGAGCGTCGAGTAATGTTCTGTCAATGGTAGCTGCAACAAATCCGAACCAATTAATCTTTTGGAAGGTTCGTCATCTGGTCTGACGAATGTTATTTTTCAAGTGCTGGAATTTTTAATAGTCACAATACGAGGCACTGGTCAATAGAAAATCATCACTTGATATTTGAAAGGGCACAACAAGGACGCTTCGGTGTTGGTGTATCATGTTTTATTTTGGGTGGACGCATAGTGTATAGAATGTATGAAGGGGGACTCACAGCACGTAGGTATCTAGAGATTCTTGAGGAAGTTATACCCAAATTGCTGGAAAATGTTCCATTGGCCCATTATAATTCAATTTATCTCCAACAAGACGGAGCCCCCAGCCACAATGCTGGCTTAATAAGACCATTTCTTGAAAATAACTTTCCCCAAAGATGGATAGGTACAAACGGACCCGTGAGATGGCCTCCACGATCTCCCGATCTTTCCATATTAGATTTCTTTTTGTGGGGTTTCATGAAAAATGAAGTATATAAGGTACGCCATAATTCCGTAGCGAAACTTCGTGATCAAGCTCTACATAGAAAGCCCATTACTATTTTAAATGCAATTAAAAGAATGCGTCAAATTCGTCAAAATGGAGGTCATTTCCAGCACCTAATTTAAACCCTTGTATTTGTAGTTTACGAATTGTTTATACTTGTTATTGTTAGCTATTACAGTTACAAATACAGCAATATAAAAATATCAAATTCTTAACTTATTTGTGTAAATAAATATACACAACTATATATTTTTGACATCCCCAAATTATACTTAATCTAAATAAGAAATAATATACCGGGTGTTCCATTTAAATAATCATAAGTATGGTCCATAACTTGAAAATTATTACACTTAGAAAAAGCCTAACTACGCCACTGGAGTCTTCGTAAAAAACTGGTTGATATTTCGTTTTTACTTTTTCACTAACTTCCATGGCAACTGAGATACGAGAGATGTTTGTGAATTGAAAATTTTCAATTTCACACTATATCTCAAAAACTAAGGGGGATAGCAAAATTCTGTTTGCGGCATCTTTCGTTTCACAAAAAAGTAGGGTAGTATCACGAAAACCGCAATCCTCTATCGTTATTAATAACTGAGATACCCTGGCAAAGTGCCCAAAATGGGACACCCTGTACATAATAATAATAATAATAATAAATTGCCTTTATTAAGACGACAAATACAAAATGAATACCTGGCGAAGTCTAGCTTATGCTACTCCAACTCAACCAGGATCCATCAAAAACAAAAAAAAAAATACAATAACCTCTACACAATTTCTTTACAAAAAAAAACAAAATCAAAGAACAAAAGCAAAGCTATCAATTGACTACACAGTACCACCTATTGCAGTGATAGTAAATGAGACCTGAAAGCGACTCCAAAACTCCGAAGGCCACCGAGACTCTTCACACTGTTTGGTATCGAGTTATACAACTTAACCGCATTGTAACTAAAAGATCGCCTGAATAGAGATGTATGGTGACGAGGGATAGTAAGTTGAAACTTATATCGAGTATTGAGCACATGAATAAAATGTCGCGGTATGAGAAAACCCGTAATTGGAGCAGACACAGAAACAAAAAAAGAAGCTTATGTACAAACCTACCCAAGTGCAACTTACTCCGGTTCTCCATATTTAACCACCCTAAGCTGGTAATTTTTCTCGATACATGATCAAATTTCCGAAGACCACAAACAAACCTACAACAAGAGTTCTGAAGTTTTTGCACCCTGTATTTATCAACTGAAGTTAGACAAGGACTACAGATAAAATCACAATAATCAAAAAGAGAAAAAATTAGGGTTTCACAGAGTCGTTTCCTTAAAGCTGAATTCAAAATATGCCTGTTAGTGTTTATAACATTTTCAAGGTACCATAAGCCTTTCTAAGTAAATGAGATACGTGATCCCCGAAGCGTAAATTAGTGTCTACAATTAGACCAAGATTCCTTGCTGCAGAAAGAAATGACAAAGCAGAGCCAGAAATATGTAACTTAAGATTACTCCTCAAGAACTCGACCCGATTCCTTGAGCCAAATAATAAAGCGTTGGTTTTATTTGAATTGAGCACAAGATTATGTTCAGAGGAAATTTTAGCAATTAGATCGAGATCACCATTAATAGTATCCATCGCTCGTTCATAATCAGTAGAAGAAAACGAGTATATTAATTGGGTGTCATCAGCATATGCCTGTATATTACAGTTTTTAATTGAGTTTAAAATATCAGTAGTATAAATAATAAAGAGAAGAGGACCAAGTATGGACCCTTGAGGTACTCCAGACAAAACGCGTACTTCATCAGAAACCACACCCTGATATGAAATTTTTTGAGTTCTGTCAGACAGATATGAAGTAATTAGTGACAAAGAATTTGAAGTAAATCCATAATATTTAAGTTTTGCTACCAGTAGCTGATGACACACAGTGTCAAAAGCTTTGGAATAATCTAAAAGGATAAGCACACTATTCAAGCCGGAATCCACTGCAGTCATGATATCATTTAATACAGACGAGAGACCAGTCGCAGTATTAAATCCCTTCCTAAAACCAGATTGATTATCAGATATGTACTTATTAGAAGAGAAGTACTCATACACTTGATTATAAAGTATTCTCTCCAGTACCTTGGAGAGAACAGGCAAAATACTGATTATCCTCAGATCAGAAAAATCCCCAGGATCAGCTACTTTTGGCAGCGGCAGTCCTAAAGCTGCCTTCCAGATAATAGGAAAATACGAGTGTTCAATACAGGAATTAATAATATGTGTAACATACTGATCTACAAATGGACTAGCATATTTCAACATGGAAGAAGATAGGCCATCACATCCAAAAGCATTGGTCTTTATTTTATTTAAAATACAATGAACCTCCTCAATAGTGACTAGCTTAAATTCAAAATCGATTACATTATCAAGTCTAGCATTACTATAAACATCAACAAGCCTGTCACTTTTGTCATTTGCTGACTGTATGAATGTAGCAAAGTATTGATTCATCTCAATCAATCTCAATCTCATGTACAAATCTTCAAGTTAGTTCAATATTAATGATTTAAGTACCAATTAAAGAGTTTTTAAAACCTACAAAACCAATTGATATAACGATATTACAGTAGTAATTGTCACGCTGTTGCCAAGTTTCTGACATATTTGTAATTTTAAAAAGTAAAATAAAAAAAAACTTCAATTCAGTTCAGCTTCGATGTAAATATTAACCTTAACATTCTCTTTTACATTTTATAAATTTGAAATATGCCAGTAACTCGGCAACAGCCCAACAGTTGCTACTGTCATATCGTTGTATTTATTGTTTTTGTGATAATTATAAATCTTGCATCAAAATTTCAAAAAATGTTACTATTATCGGATAAGCAGAGAATTTCCCGCCATCCTCCTCCGACCGCGTAATCTTCATATCTGCAAAGTTTGCAATTTCACTGCGAAGATGCAGTTTATACGGCGTTGGCTGTTCAATGTACTTTAATATTATTTATTTATTCTGTATATCATTGGTATAGAACAATTCATACATACAATTAAAATATTATTAAAACAACAATGTTATAAAACAAAATACAATAAAACAAGAACTGAGAAAATACAATAGAATCATATCATGTTTGTATCGTCATATTATACCATAATCACAGTTACATCTACAAACAAACACGACTTTATATTAAAAAATTCGTCCAAACTATAAACACATTTGTCTGGCTAATTTATTTAGATTGGTTTTAAATTTTTGCTGTAGCATATTTTTTCAGGAATCACGTAAATGTTATAAATTTTATTGCTAGTATTTAAATATGAATTATAAAACGTGGTACATTTTTTGTATTGTAACTCTGCGACACTGAATTTTTTCCTGAATTTTTTTAAATTACTATGAATATAGTTCGCCAGTACCTAAATGTACAGACCACAAATGATGTCCTCACAGTAAGAAAAAATGATCTGCATGATTCCATATAGTCTAAGTTGTTTATAATTCGGATCCCACACGTTTGTAAAAGTATCATAGTATAGATTTAAAATTAGTAGTATTATCCCAAAATAAAAGGCCATAGATAATGTGTGAATTAAGGTAACCAAAATATAACATTCTCAACATATCTCGATTACAGCTCTTTTTCATTTTTGACAACACATATAACCCTTTCTTTAACTTTGGTATAGATGCATATACTACTTAAATCTATTGTCAAAAGTAAGACCCAACAACAATGTAGTACCAAAGTCAAACGAAGACCAATGACATTCAACTCCAATGAAGCAGTAAAATTGAAAAAGATTATGTTGGTCGTTTCAAGATCTAGAGCAAGTTCACTAATATCAAACTCCTCTGAAAGTTCATGAAACGTATTGTCGCATTCTCTTTTTAATTCAGTATCAGCACCAGTCACCACAATATTATTTATTATATCGTCGTCAAAGAGTAAGCACACCAGACACATTTTTCGGTAAATCATTTATGTAAATGTCAAACAACAATGCGCGATGGCGAATCACTGAGTACACCCATACCATTAGAGACCACATCAGATTTTGCTTGACCTTTAGTGTTACCAGTTATATTGACGTTGGACTGCAACATCGTTATGCCAGAAATGAAATGATTATTAAATTTGTTGTAAATCGCACATGGGTTAATCACCCAATCTCCTGTATCCATTTTTAAATAAAAGTTCGCATACCTAAAATTATTAGTATATAAGAAGGTGATTCCTATTTTACAATATTCTAGGTGGCTCCAGTTATATTATTGGAATTAGGGTATGAAGTTTTTTATGTCCCCGATTATTATTTATTTTTAATGTTAGCATACTTATTGTAATAATTTTTTATAACAGTGATATTGGGTAACAATTTTGTTAACTTGTTAACAGTTCACGTTTAGTCCGGTAAGGTTCCACGAATTCCTCATGACATCCATGTCTTCGAATTACCTAGAGAGATACGTCTATTATGAAATGCTTCGTGGAAATTACTTAAGAAAAGAGTATAAAACAAAGAAACCTTACATTCAGCATCGGTTTTCGAAAAAAAAATTAGAAAATTTTTCCCTGTTATTCTAACTAAATGATCGTTTAAATTGAAAATACATGTTCGAAGGATTAGAGCAATTAAATGAAATTATTTGTAAGTCGTGATCAGAGAGATCTGACACCTCCTTGAAAGCTGGTTACTTAGAAATAGTCAAAGATACACATTATCGGTTAATGTACCGGGTGGCCAACTAAGAATGTCGCTCGGCCATATCTCAGGAACGGTTTACAGTACAGCTTTGGGAAAAAATATTACTGACTAAAGTGACTCCGAGAAACAACTGGAAATTATTTAGAAAAGCGTAGAATGACCGCTAGAGGGCGTAACTGATCACCAAAAATTTTAATTCTTATTTTACGCAAAATTTCCCAACTAAGGTCTACCATAAATATGAAAATCGGAATCTACTGAAAATTTTGCATATTTTACATAGGACACCTTTTTTGTATTTCGCCAAATAAGAGGTGGGAAGGATGAGAAACATTGTATTGAAGGAACGCTTATAACTTCGGTTCTGTTGAACCGAATTTTGCAAACTTAGTCTCGTTGGAAACAGCATTACTCCTCCAATCTAATGCTTACAAATTAGAACCGATCTAATAAGTTACGTGCATGCTAGAGGGCGCTGTTTAATTTTTTTCGGGAATTTTGTTTTTGCTCGAAAATATTAAATGGAAACATACATTTTTGACAACAAATTAAAAAAGTAGGCTAAATTACGAACAAATCAGTAAAAACCGAGTGTCGCTATCTTTTACCAATCCGAAGATATCTTCAGAAACATGTGAATGATAAAAATTTCTTCTATAAATTTAAATTATCCTGCTTCCCGTGAACGAAATTTAGCAAATTTGGTCTTATTGGAAAGGATTTTCATTGGTCTACGTTTCGTGATTCAAACGGTTTAATATTGGTTTCTCTATTAGCGCTAGAGGGCGTTAAGAAAATTTAAATATGTAAATTTTATGATTTTTGGAAAGAACAGTCCGTGGATTATACATATTTATGCTCATGCTATAAAATAATGAATTGAAAGCTAAAGATTTTAGTGGAAAGCACAACGGTATAATTCAAATAAACAATGCAGTAAAACAACAAAAAATTATACAGCATAATAAAGCTAATATTAGTGGCGCCCTAAAACTTGAAGTTGCCTCCTATTGTTTTCGATGTAAACTTTCATTCTACAACGAGTGGAAAGAACTATAGTCTCTATATCTGTCTTAAAAATACTTTGAACGATATTTCCTATTCCCACAACCAAGTTGTTACGAGCGGTAGATCGCGTTGCAAAAATAAGATATTTTTCGCCCCCACAAATAAAAATCTAAACAAGTCAAATTAGGGGTCCTGGGTGGCCATGGAAATAGACTGGCGTGTTACATCCACCTATCAGGGGCCAGAAAATTAGGAACATTTACGGAGAAATACACAGCACACTCATCATATTGAAAAGTATATTGTGGGAATTGCTAGCGACATATCTTCTTTCCTGTTCTCTTTAACGCTCTCTAGCGGTGACAGAAATAAAGACAATATTAAACAATTTGAATCACTAGCTGTAGGTTTAGGAAAACCCATGATTCCAGGCACTGTTCTTTTCAAAAACCATAAAATTTACGTGTTTAAATTTCTTTATCGCCCTCTAGCGGTGGCGGACAAGATAAAATTAAACAGCTTCAATCATTAAACATAGGACAATAAGAATCCTATCTAATAAGACCAAATTTGCTAAATTTCATTCACGGGAAGCAGAATAACTTAAATTTATAGAAGAAATTTTTACCATCCACACGTTTCTGAAGATATCTTCCGATTGGTAAAAGATAGCGATACCCGGTTTTCGCTGATATGTTGGTAATTTAGCCTATTTGTTTAATTTGTTGGCAAAACTATATGTTTCCGTTTAATATTTTCGAGAAAAAACAAAATCCCAGAAAAAATTTAAACAGCGCAATGTGCATGTTCATGTTCATCAATCATTAAAAACAAAAAGAAATTATAATTTTCTTTTCCTCTTACAGAAATATTAAATCTTCTTTGAAAATTGATTTCAATTCTTCTCGACATTTCAGGAGTTATTGATGTAAAAGCTTATGCTATTCTTTCTCACATATTTTCTTCAATCGTTGGTGGCGTTCGGTGTAGTAACTCTTTCATGTATGCCCATAAAAAGAAATCACATTTCTTTAAGTTCGGTGATCTAGTTGGCCATCCTATTATACCTCCCTTCAAACCCTTCTTTCGTACCTTCTCTGCCTTAACTTCGTGTCTAGATAACTTAATTTTTTTATATGACACTTTATATATTTGGTTAGATGGATGAATTCCTCAGTTTAATACCTTTCGATTCATGTATATTAAGTATTATGTTTTATCTTAAATTTTTCCAAGATATTTACAAGTATTGTTATACCAAATATTCGTTTTAATGTAATTATTACGGAAAATTGCATTAATTTTTTACGTACGCTGTAAATTTACGTTTTTCCTTTTGGTAGTGAATAACTTGAAAACAGTTTCATTTTAGTGGAGAATATAAAAACTTGTTATTAAACTTACCGTATGTTACATCAAAGAATTCGAAAATGTAATAATATACAATATGTTATATATATATATAAAACTATCGTACAGACTAATGCGTAATCATTTTTTTTACTATATAGGACTTCGTTCTAGGTAGTGCTTCTGCATGTAAAAGTATCGCAGTAATTCTATTCACAAAAAATACTATTTATAATAATAAATTAAATGCATTAAAGTATCAAGAGCTTACTTACAATTCTGTAATTGGAAATCTCTCATCTCCTCATTATTGCCATTATCAAGTAACTTACCTGAAACAAAAATAAATAAAAACATTTCAGTTATAAAAAATAAATACAGAGTCTTTTTAAAGTATAAGTTTAGATTTTTACCAGCAAGTGATATAATTTAGATAAAAACAGTTTAAAGAAAACGAATGAAAATCTTGCGATAATAAAAAAGTGATGATTAAGGCTTGCTGTTTGCGAACAATAGCAGTGGTATATACTGCACTCAACGAAATTTCTATAGTACCATTATAAAAAAATAACAAAAAAAATTACATTATATACAGAGAATACATATGGCGCGAAAATGTGTTTCATTTCAATTATCACATGGCGTTTTCATTTGTTGGCGTGGTCTCTGCCGCTGTTTTTAATTTTAATAATTGATTTTAATATGTGACTTGGTTTTTATTGATACTAATTTTAATATGTTGTAATGCCGTTGAAAATGTTTTTGAAGTTACATCGTCAATGTACATACACTCTTATCTTAATTCTCTGATGAAGCAATAAATAAATTGCGAAAGCTCAGAATTTGAAAATTTGAGTCTATTGTTGGAATTTTTGGCTGCCATACCCACATTCCCAACCTAATTAACTTATATAGCACGTCTATGAGATGTATATCATTAATCTGACATGACTCGTTTTCAGTTATTTGTACGTTATCTTTTATTTTGTTTTTTTTTTTTTTAAGTTGTGATGATGCTAACAAGGACCAATATAAGAGAAACAGGATAAAAAGTGTTCGAAATGTCAATCATGACCTTCAATAGAAGCATCAATTCGGCGAAGAAACTTATTATGTCTCACGTATGTACATATGTATAAGTTTGACGCAGGATATGCGAATTCTTTGGGCTGCAACAAAAATGCAATCCCGTAGATTTTTAACATTTTCAGTGTCGGGACTGCGATCATACACTACGCTTTTCATGTATAGGTACCAATGCAAAAATAGTTTATTGAATTTAGATCGGGGCTACGAGTTGGCAGCGGAATATGACTTCTTTGTCCAATTCATTGTGGAAAGTTCGATTTAAAATTTTTTAAACAAGTCTATTATTATGCGCAGTGCTCCACCGTACACAAACCATAATTTTTACCGTATCTCCAATGGACTGTGTCGCGAATGGTCAATAGGAGTAATTGTTTACACAAGGACGATGCAAACGCAAAACATTTGTAATTCAACGATTTTATTTGTTTGGAAATAGTCGTTTTCAAAAAATAGATTCTATAGAACTCTATCAATGTAATTTATTAATCGATAATTAGATCAATAATTTTACTGAAAAACGTATTGTGATGTAGAATATAATCAAAATAGAAACAGAAAATGTATAGTAGTAATAACGGATTTCAATTCTCCGGAGGTGACACTTTTTGAAAATTGGAGCATTGAAATCCGGATCGACTTACCATTCGCTCTTGGGAGCAAAGTGATTAACAGCGCGGCATTATAAAAGACGGTATTATGCTGTCAGTCATTCGAACACACTTATACACATACAGAAACTACACCGCGAGAGTTGCATGATAGCCATAGAAGGGATACAACTTACGGAGTCATTGCATGTAAGTCCCACCACACATAAAAATAAATTAGACTATGAAAATTGAGTGCTAAAGCTAACAAATGTTCAATATAACAATAATTAACGATTGAAAAATAATAAAAATTTGTTGTTTTTTTTTTTTTTACTTCTTCTACTTCATCTTCACCTCGCGGGTGATCGTGACCAACATCTGGATCCTTTATATCTTTCGTTACACCCGTAACATTAAAATGTATACAGATGGTGTGCGACAACAAGGCTTTTACAATAGACCCTATAATTATATTTAAAAAAAAACTTATAGCAGCCTAAGATAACATCGGGAAAATCTTACTTATCGTGGAAATTCTGTAATACTATTGTGAACGCTAACTCATTCGGCGACTTAATATGTTATAAAGTTGCCAAATCTGTGGCATACTATCCTACTAATATTAAAGCAGTGTTTCTAGCGGCTTTAAACCGATTCCCAATTTGTCAGAATGGTTCAAGCTCTCCCATATAACACAAAGTTAAGAATAGCTCATTCCCTCTTTTTTTATAGTTCGAGATTAACTTGCTGCTAATTACGCATTCTAGTATAAATTGATGCCCCATGATACCCCAAAGTGTTCCTGCAGTTGTCTATCATCAAATTTGGGAATAAGAGTTTTCCATAAATAACACTGGTCAAAAAAAACTTATTCTGTATCTGGTTGTAAAGGAGTGAAACTATTTAATTTTAGGCTGCTGAATTCACTCGTAAAATTTGTTTTTCGATATTCTCAGTTTGATATTTTTTAGATAAATAGGAAAACCAGAAACAGTACTGGTGATCATTGACAGAATTAAAACAAACAATAAGTAAATATGTTTATACCTTTAGAACTCAATATTATTTTGTATGTGAATACGCAATAGAAAGTCTATGTAGAAAATGTGACAACGATGTTCTTTCTTTATTTGCCGTTTCATAACTTTCCCTAACGAAACCCCAGCCAGAGTCGCCTATCATCGAAAGATTTCGATGACTTTGGTCACGGTGTTCCATAATACGGATGTCTTTTGCTTTGCAAGAGAATTAATTAAGCAGCTAATTCGATATTTACAGGTTTGGTTTCAAAGGTTAAATTTTTCAACGATTTTATTATTTATGATCCAACAAATATATATTGTTTAAGCTACGTTTCACTTAATTTAGGAACTTTTCTTTCAAATGATGATGGCCTAATCTTCTTTACCCAGAGCTTTCACAGAGTTCTCCAACTACACATGAAGAAATGGAGTGTTTTTACATTTTCTTTTTCAATACATGCGATTTCTTTGTAGGCCATACTTTGACTTCATATAAGTCTAGCTTGTAAACCTATATGGAGTGAAACAAATCAAATCATCGCAATGTTGTTATTCATGAGCTTTTGTACTTGATTACCTCTAGTAGCAAAGCCTTAGTTTCTCCTTACTAGAGTCAATGAATAGTCGCCACTCCTGTTGATGTGATACACAGCTACCTAGCTACACAAATTGAATTCTGCATGTCGCAATATTGAGCGAAGGACGTATCTCCTAATCTAAAATAGGGAATTTTTGTTTGTTACAGTCTCAACCCCATCAAGATTTCAGCTTGCTGTTTCGTTCACTTCCTTTCATTAAATAGGTGAGGCGAGCAGTAATTTTCTACATCTTCAGCACCTTACTGCACACTGCTATTAATTTACTTAATATTGGATCTGATCCCGTTACTTGCAAGTCACAGACAGGAACAGGCGATCTCTTATTATAGGCACGGGAAAATGCACTGAAATTACATTTGGATACTTTATACCTAGTTTTGCTTGAATGCTCTCCAATGTTTGTACGACAGAAGTAATATTCTGAAATACAATCTTTATGATCACACCATACCATAAGAACAGCAAATGCTTTGACTCTGCGTTTTCCTTTTAACCACTCAGTAAAAGTGGTAGTACAGGTGAAATATGATATGCGAAACTTTTATCTTGATCAACAAGAGGACAGTCAAAATAGAATTTATATCTTTTTAATTTAAACAGTGATCGGCTATTTTCGGCTTCTGGGCTGAATTTTCCGCACATATAGCAAAAGTTGTCGGGGTTGTTGATATATAAGTGTTAATTTTCAACACCATAACGTCCTAATAAATTTGAAGAAATAGTTATGGTAAAATCTCTTTCGCATACTGAAAACAAAAATAAAATAAAAATCCCTGAAAAACTCAAAAATCTTACGTGCTAGAACATTTTGAAAAGTATGTTCGGAACACTAAAAGATATATTAATTGATATATTACATCTGAGTTCTCCAGTTTCCAAACTACCATCTGCCGACAAGGCGACTATTGGTTAGCTACTATCTACTAATAAACAAACCATTATATTTTGCATTAGTGCAGAATCTATATAACAATAACAATTTATCTGACTGAGAATACAACCTCATTGAAAATTTTTGAAAACACGTAGCTTCTGTAATTATTTTTCAATTTATAAAACCCAAACGTAAGTTTGGTTCGTCACCGACTAGTTCGATCACCCTGTAGAAAGAAAATATTTTTAAAACGTAGTCCATGCAGCCATCAATCAAATTCCAAAAATGTTTTTCGAAATTCCTCATCGTTTAATTACAATCGTCCACGCCATCTTGATTGCACCACTCTGTATATTTAAGATCAGTGAAGAGACAATTAACTTTGAAAACAAAAATAAATTTAAATGTTAGCATACAAAGTTAAATAATTAGTAAATCTCTTCAAACTACTTAACAATATTTTTTTCGTAGATTGCCCGTGGATGAAAATACCAAGGCATAAACATTTATATACAACTTAGAGTTTATCATAAATAAAATTACATCTTCATTACGTCAGTTTCTTAAATTAGCGAGAAAATTAAATATTCGTATTAATTTTACTTTAAATTGACAATAAAAAAAAAGGTATTTTACAAATTTTCATATATTTAAATAACTTACATTCATTAATGCGATAGCAGTATTTCCACCATCTTTCTGCCATTCCTTTAATTTGTTTTTGTCTTTGATCGTAAATTTCAAGTAGGCGATCCTTCGTCATTTAAGAGACGACTACGATATTGCAGGAAGCGTTCAATCGATAACAAATTAGAAATGCAAAGCGTTTAGAGAAATGCTAAAATTAAATATAAGTATAAAGAATCAGAGATTGTCGTTTCATTTCCCTTAATTAATTGTTTATTTATTGTATGTATTATATCTGGATGTATGTGTTATTAAATGTAATTGCAGTTGAAAATAAATTTTCGAAATTTTCATTAATTCAAGAAATCAATCCAGCCCACGGTTTGAAGCAGCAAATGAATAATGAAAAATCTTCCACGCGATAGCTCCCTCTCGAGAAGTGAGTTGAGCCACTACATAAAAGGAACTATGATGAAGGCGCACACAAGAACATACTTTCACATACGGTGCCCTGGTCTGGTCCACCACCGCAGCTAAGAGGGCTGAATGTCTTCGCTATTCCAATATTAAGCGCACATGCCATAACGTTGGCCAGAAGCTTTCTGGGAAAAGTTGCTCGGTTGGACACACAAGACACATTCTGGAACGGATGCTTGACTCAACTGGAGCCAGATAAAAACCACCTTCTAGAGTTGGGAAGGCTAAAAGGCCCTTGAGTTCCGTCTTAACGGCCACTAAAACCTTTGCCACGCACAACATTCTTAATATAACCGTCCGCGTTGGTGTATGTCAGCCGCCTACTTCGGAAAAAGATTACTAATGAACCCTAAATGAATTAGTAGTGAGTTCGAAAAATTAATGGTTGCGATTTGAAAGCAAGGTTGTTATCGCCTGTCATTTTCTGTTTGCGCTATCGCGCAGTGCAACTCACCGGGTAAGAAATTAGAAGGATTATTAGCATCCCACGAGGAATCAAGCTTGTTCATAAATAAAATAGAGTTAGTTACTAGATATTTTTGTTGATAGGAATGACTATATATTTTATTAGTATTTGACAGAATGATTTCAAGGATTGTGGGCTCGTAATAAACAGATAAAACATCGGTATCACCAAACACCACAACTTTGATTAATTACTCGGAACTTGTGTTTCGAGAACGCATGGATTCTCATCATCAACCGAATACCGAATGAATAAATAATCAAACAATGTTGGTCCATAGGTGCAATACTTTCATTTGGTAATATTGCTCAACTTGTCGGCTATTCCACAGACACAAAAAACATCAATAATTGGTAAACTCTCCTTGTAGTCCAAGTAATAAGGTCACCACAAATTTGTCAAAGAAGATTTGAAAGTTGAATAAGATTTGATATAGTTGACATACAGTCACACGTTTGTTTTGTCTTTGTAGAATGAGCCGATGGAATTGATGGTTTTGAATTACTATTATAAAAAAAAACGGCTTTGAGGCTTGTGTTTAACGAGTCAAGAAACAATTGCCATTCTGCTGGGTAATATTTAATACTCAGTTTAGACAAAAGTCCATTAAATCAGTACAGTAACAGACATTTCTTCCAACTTTTGTAAAAAGAACTGAATTTTTTATGGCGTTTCTTTATTACAAAGATTCAGATTCTATTCTTTTAATCGAGATCCCAAAATTTGTGTTTTTGTTTGGTTAAACCTAAATCCCGTATCATCATTGTGATCTGAATGAGTAATCAGATGTAGTTCGTTGGAAAGAACATACGTCAGATTACTTTATTTAAAATGACACATTCAAAGCATCGTTTATATCTTCCTCGGTCGCGCAATTTGCAAAACAATTTGAATGCATTGGAGTTAGCAGCTCACAATCAGTTCTTTTCGACAGTTTACTTACAGGTAAAATGTCTGGATACGTTACTTTGTGTTTGTTCCTTTTTCAAACCCCTTTAATTTTTACAAAACAGAAGTTTGTTGGTTTACGCACAGTTGCCTTTGTGAAAGGACTTTTTCGTTTTTGTTTCGCTGACAATTCGTGACATGATTTGTTGGTTTACGCACAGTGGCCTTTGTGAAAGGACTTTTTCGTTTTTGTTTCGCTGAATTAATTTAACATATCGCTAAATATAGCATATACAGATTGGCCGGGCAATTATCTAAGAATGGGAAATCATCCAATAAGTACGAGTGAATAGAGCGTACATATGTGTGGATATTAAACAGACGACTGCGGCGATAGAACGATCATTTGCGTTGTTGCTAGTCACGCGCTCCAGGTATCGCCGCACTCGTCTGTTTAATATTAACACATACAGATAGAGAAATTACACATCGACTCATTATTGTTTCCACATAATCCTATATGAATATATGAACAAAGCCAAATCGCTTCTTCGAGAATCGAGCTCTGTTAAGTAGGGGTAGGAGATATATTTTACAACAGCCACAGCTGCACAGCATTCTGCGTTAGGGAGTAAACATTTCGGATACAAAAATTGGGCTATATGTACTAGTTCCGGATATATTATGCTAAATTTTGAAATTTATATGGGGAAGAAAGAACAGCAGGAGAAAGTGTTTGAATTAGGTGGTGATACAGTAATTTCATTATTAGAGAAAACGCAAATACCACCGAGTAAAGGCTTCAAAATATTTTTCGATAACTACTTCACTTCTGTGAAGCTACAAACTGAACTGGTACAATCCGAGATAACAGAACCGAAAAATGTCCACTGACTGACAAAAATATAATGAATAAGAAAGCGAAAGGAACGTATGATTTCAGAACCAGTGCAGATGAAACCATAGCATTGGTGAGATGGAAGGACAATAAAGTAGTGACCGCAGTTACAACATTCGACAGCAGGAGTTAACATGCATGCGTTGGTGTCGTGAGCGTAAAAGAAAGGTCAATGTGCTATAGCCCCAGATCTTCGCCAGTTATAGCAAAGGAATGGAGGGCGTTAATCGAACTGACCAATTTGTGGCCTCGTATCGAACAAGAATGAGACAATGGATATGGTATTGGCCTATTTTTATCTACTTGTTCGACGTATCCGTGGTAAATGGATGGCTGCTTATGAGGAAATTAATTCCAAATGATGAAAGAGCGGCCAATCTGTTAGTATTTCGTAGTTACATTGCGCTAAATTTCTTGACATCATTTGGCATCGCTTCCTAGAGGGGAAAAAGAATTTCTATTCCATTAGACAATATTCGATTTGATGGTATGAACCACTGGCCAGAATTTAGTACAACTGATAATCGCGGTAGATACTGTACGTCTAAAGCAATTTTTATTTGCACAAAGTGTAACGTAGGACTACATCCTAAAGTATGCTTTAAAGCATTTCACACATTGTAGTGTCTTGTCAGTACTGAGTCCCTTAAAAGGGACGAGGTATATCTCGTTACTTTACGTATACATATATATATATAAAGTTTAACAATTTTATCAGTTCTGACACTGACAGAATTTAGACTTTAGAATGTGAAATTACTGCAACTAGTGCAGAATATGGGTTCCTTCTTTTAATTTAAATGAAAAACAGTAGTTTCCTACGTGACGTTTCGGCTTTATTTAATCCTTCTTCAAACCTATATATAAATATATAATAAAACTTAACTATTTTTAAACCAAGAAACAATAACTTACAACAAGGATAATCGTTTTTCTAAATACAAGGCTCTAAAAATAATGTGAAACAATTTTGACAATTTTGAAATTTGAAAACATATGCAAAATATTTGATAACCAATTTTGTAAACAAAACCAGACATGTTAGATTTTAAATTTCGACATTTTAAAGACAATATGTTGAATGCAATGAAAATATATTGTATATATGAGGAAAAAAAATTATAAACACATCAAATGGAAAACGATTTATAACATTCCATACAAAGACATTTAAATGTAAGAGATCACAAAAGACTACCAAAGAGATTAATGTAAATCCTTAAATTTGATAAATTTAATTAAATTATTATAAATATTGGTAAAATTTATTATATATATATATATATAAATGTTCTTCGTGGTATGTAATAAGTACGGTAAATAAAGAACATTTAACAAAAATGACGTTGACTTTTACTTCCCATAAACCTTATCCACTAATGTGTTAATATACATAAATATAAAATTAGATTATTAAAAACTTTAATTAAATAAATATTAAATTAATAAATATATAGATGTATAATTTCAGACAGATTTTTTACATAAAGAATGCTGCTCTTAGTATGGTACACTTTCTATAGTCAATTCCTCTTGTCATATTACTGGTATATTTTGCAAAACTTGAACCGCTGTTCAAGCTCGCCTACTATAAAAACCAATATATTAGTATTAATATTTCAAAAGTTGGTGACGATACTTTTTTCGTCTATATAGATTGTCCGATTTGTCATTTGTTGATTATCACTTTAGCCATTCTTTGCGTTCCTTTTTAATTTTAATTGTTTTGGTTTGAAGAGCAGAGATATTATTAATTGAGATTTGATCGCAAGCGTCACCACAATAGTTTACATCTGCCAATTCATTGTAAGGTTAGTTTATGTCAACAGGTCAATACGAATATTCTTCAATTAAAATCATTCTTATTAATTAAAGAAAGTACATTGTTTTTGTTTAATTTAAGATGACAAGATTTATTATAAATTTAGACAAGAAAATATTTGAAATGACAATATACCATATCGTTTATAATCCATTGATCAATTCTTGTAATTTTAGAATATCGTGGCTAATACTATACGCAAATTTGAGCCGTAGATCGTGCTTCGATATAATAGGCGTTAACGGAGCCACATAGGGACTAAGAAACCCGACCGGTGTCATGCGAATCGAAGTCCGCCTACCTTCTACCGCTCGTTAATTATTTAAAATCAAATTTTCCGTATTATATAGATATAAGGAGGAACAAAAACAGACAACGACGACGAAATAAAATGAATAGACCGACGGGTAGGGTTCATTCTCTTTAATCGATACTCTCCTACCCTTGGGCTTTAAACCTAAACTGAAAGTTTTTCATATACAACTTTTTAAAATTGTGTTTATCTGAGTAAAATCCAGAGAAACATCCATCATGTTCTAAACCCAAAGCGTTGTTATCATTCTGTCTTCTTTTCTTATTCGTGAACGAGCATTTGAAATACAAAACGTTTTTCAACGCTTGCGCTTACTTATGAGTTCCCAAATGATTCACCGGAATTTTGTTACCAAGGTGATGTTTGAAGATAAGAATTGTACTGCTTTGATTCAGACATTATTTGTATTCCTTTAATATAATGCAAAGATATATAGGAAATATTGATTTCTTCACCACCTACTACTACTATATCGTCCTTAGTTTAGAACATCCATCAACTGTTTCATTTGAATGAAGATCAATGAGAATTTCCGTGAATCTTCTTATTTGTGTGTGTAATAATACCTACGACAATGTAGATATTACTTGTAACATACTAGACTGTATGAATTGGGATTTATATATTTAAAACGACTTAATATTATTAAAGAAAGTAAATGAAATTGTCTCCTTTTATTTGTTATTAATTTGTTAGCAAGTCCTATTGATAGTTTCCAAATCGACAGTAGTAGATCATCAGCCAACACTCCATAATTATGCTCAAAAATATCAACGTAAGATTAGCTGTCTTCAAATTTACGTACGCAAAATCGTAAATTACAACAAGTGGCCATGAACAAATAGACAATCTTGCAAAATTAGTTGCTCAGTTGAACAGGATTGTTTCCAGTGAAAAACTAGTAGAAAAATTCACCACCAAGAAAAACTACATAATTACTAAGTATAACATAAGAGATATACTATATCTCGTTTCTTGAGGTTCGTTATTATTAGGTTGAAGTTGGACTACAGCTTATTCCAGCTGATCATTTTGGGCTCCACATAGTCAAATTTCCTGTCTAGTTCTACCCTAATAAGATCGCAACACTTGTATAGCATATAAAAGCTGCAATGTTGTCCATTACTTGTATGGCATTGATAGTTAAATTATAATTATGTCGTGTTCGCGTTTTAGTACGAAAGATACAAAGGTAATTTAATCCAATAAAAAGGTTTGCCCAAGATATTGGTCGTTTTCAATTTTCCTTAATTACAGATGCTATTATTTCAGCCACTGATCTAGGTAACATTACGATTTTAGTGCTGTTGGGCTTCTCTAAGGCTTTTGATAAAATCAATCATCGTCTACTATTATCTATATAATATTGCATTACATCAGTTTATGTGCCTGTGCCGTTCAACTTCTTTCAAGTTATTGGGATATTCGAAATCAGCAAATATACAGAGTGTCTCGGCGAGACCGTTCATTAGAAGTTTATGAGGTTCTGGTCAAATTATAAATTTGAAAATTCAGAATCGTATATAATCGATTGTGTTCTCTATCTATTTTGGTATTTTTAATGGAACACCCTGTATATTTTTACATATTTGGATTTACTTATTTTTAGGCTTTATAAACACATTTAGTTTTTTCACTTTGGTTTGTGCGTTTTGTAGTTATTCAATTTTTTCTAAATATAATGCTATAGCAGATATTTATTCAAAAAATCAGGAAGCAGTCGGTTTTTCAGATAAAAAATTAGAATTCTTAATATGCTTAAACAACATGTTGAAATATGTTCTAGCGCCGAGAGCGGCTGCCTACATTGTATGGTTACTTTACTGTGGCACGTTAACTTTCTGAAATTTTGAAGAACCATAACTTAATTTTTTCAAATGTTATATTTTATTACTTAGCCATATTCGGCATTTCATTTAACATCTTTTACATCCCACCTGTCCTATATCTGAAATTGATAGTTTACGAGATAATTAGGGATTTTTTGAAAAAATGCACCCATAACTCATCGATATTTATTCAGGGTGCCATGGAAAATAAGCGTTCTCAAATTTTTTATTTATTATTTATTGTCAAAGTCTAACGTCAAAGTCACACTTCGTCGTCTCATGCTTGTGAGTTAATAATTATCCATCAAATGCCTTTACATTATTGCGATACGATAGCTACTTATACCTATTTTCTATTGTAGATCGCTTATAATCTATGATGCGCACACAAGGTCTTCTTACTGGATCCCTCGATGAAATGCCCCTATTTATACGGATCTATGTCCGTCTATATCCACAATCCATGTTATTCACGAGAATTTCTTGAATCTTGCTTTTCCAAAGCATATTTATTGTAAATATAATGTAGGTATTCTACCAAACTATCTTCCAAAAAAGGATATGGATTTTATATATCTTCTTACAACACCTTCAAAGCATTAAATGCATGTTTACATAACTAAAGTTTCCATATATATGTTGTAGACGATACCAAAATGCTGTTTAATGATTTTAAATATATTTATATAAACTCAATTTTGATGGCTGTACTCTGTTTCACTTATTTCAGCAACTATATCATATTATCTCCATGGAATTAACCATTTTACTTGCTTGATTAATAAGATAGTATTTAATACATATGTCCATTTAAAAACCAATCATGTATTTTTCTGTTTACATAGTTACCACCATATATAAAAGTCACTGCGCCAGCATAACCGTAAATCCATGGATACTGCATAATTTTCGTTCACTTTGCAAAATTGGACCGTATACAATTTGGAATTTTGTTTAACATTGTAATTTACATCAAAAATGAAATAGGAGAATTTTGAATATACCGTGGTGTTTTCACATTTATCCTTGGCTAATCGTTGACTGGAGATAATATTATTATATAATATATATGAATAATATATGAAAATTTCGCCCCTATTTATAAAAAACAAAAATTGAGAAAAATACGTACAGTTAACAGCGCCATTTATTGAGTAAACGCAGAACCACAATTAAAGATCCCTGTACGTAGCTAATATCATTTACAGTATCTACCTACCTCAGACCTGCTGTTATATATAACTGTCTAGGGTTGTCACATTTCAACTATTGTGATTCGGTGTATGGGACGTGCCTGGATTATACTGACAAGTATAGGATGCCGGTTGTTCAGAATTCTTCTTCGGAGACGGACGCAAATTTCTCATAAATTAGGTGATTTTTCGTGGCTAAACATGCACACGTGTTAAACAGCTAATAAAGAGAGTCACAATATTACCACTCTTCCCTTATTATACTAGCTTATTATGTTAGCTTTATTATTACGTTAGCTTTTCTGCTATGGATGGAGTTTGTTCACATACATCAAAATTTAGCTTTACTAGTGCTTCAATAACTATCCTCTCTTGATAAGTGATGGTAGCTTGGTTTTCTTAAGCACAGTTTTGTAACCCATCTTCTGAACCCCTAAAGGACTTGCGGATTGTTCCTATGGCTCTGCGCGTTCTACCAATTTCCTATGCCTAGACAAAATTACAAATTTCCTTCTTGGTAAGTTTTAAGAAAGGACAGCATTCTACTTCAACCTTGGCAATTTAGTTGTTGCATCTAAACAATTAAGATTAAAAAATAGCAACATTATGATTATTCGTTAACTGTTAATATGGCATAGAACTACATAAAGGCACTATATTTTTTTCTGGTAATGCATAATTACGTTTGGTAAAATATAAAGAAGAAACACGTTATTGTGTTTGTTAATTTTTTTCCGTCATCAATTTTAATTCCTATGCTTTTCTCTGCCCACTTTCTCCCAATTTCCCAATTAATTTGCTGCACATACTGAACCACATTTTTGTTTTGGAAAGCAGTGGAAACTTAGCGAATTATCTCTACCTTTTTTCGTCTAACAATAATCATCTAGAATATACAATGTCACATATAATCGTCAGTGCTTCTTGCTTTAAAAATCATACCAAATAATGTCCATAAGAGGAATTATGTAATACGTTATCAAAAAATCACTAAAGTATCACATTATTTTTCAAAATTTCAGAAAATATTGTGAAAATAACTTGTTTATTTTTTAATTTTGTATCCATGTACCAATTTTCAACTCTGTAAGACATCATTCATTTAATCAACAACAATTGCAATTCCCTCGAAGGTGTCAAATTTATCAAACAAATTTATAAAACAATGACAAGTGCTACGATGACATAACGGAGATGAGTCTATTTCGCATTATGATAAATCTTTATTGGAAGACGGATTTAAGCTTTTTAAGTTGCAGCAAAAATTTTAGAAAAAACTTTTCTCTGAATTTTATCCCGTTGTTAGACTTTCACCACAAATATTTAATAAAAAATACAAGTAAGTGTATTATCATATTACACTAGGTTATCGATTTGCGTTGCTTTGATTTGCGTTGAATCAAAAATATAGGAAGGTAAATCTGGTTTGCTTTGTTCACTATTCCCCTGTACAGCTGAAATAATTCATGGATTGTCTCGCATATACTGTTTCCGTATAAGCATGGTAGCGGTAATATTTCAATAATTCTGAAACTGTCAATACGCATTGACCGGTAGGTAAACATGAAATACATATTATGTCCATCTTCTCAATATTCATGTCTGTTTGCATTTAATAAAAACATAAAGTAATATGTGATTGATAATTTCAAATTCAGAACTACATTGAATAATTATTGTTTTATTCACGTTTGATAAATTAAAGTCACGACCAGAACATGTTCATCATGACGAAATTTTTCGCACAAGTCGAAGTCCGTAGATTTTAAAAATGTTCTGAAGAACATTATTTCACCTTAGGGATGCTCTACTAAGCAAATTTGTAACGTTCATAAAACTGGTCTATGTTGGAAAAGGCTTCCAAAGAAGACTTAGGTTTCGCTACAGGAAATAATCTGCGTCTTTGATTTAAGACTAATAATGAAAGAATGACGCTTCTTTTCAAGAATATTACAGCAGATGATCACCGACTAAAACTCTGCTAAGACGTACTAGTTGAAATCCAAAGGCAATGAAAAACCAACAAACAAATTTCGTACCAGTTCATTGGAGATGGAACCAAAAAGGATGGATGACAACAACTCTTTTCCGAAAGTGGATAGAAGATATTGCTGTTCCCGAATTCATAGACTATAGCTTGAAATAAAATCTAGACTTTAAAATTATATTTTGATTGTACAATGCGTACACTACTCCTCGCAATCTAGATAAAGTCTGCGAAAATATCACATTTGTTTTTCTGCCACCTAATACTACTGCTCTTATACGGGCCACGGAAAAAGATGCTACTTCTAATTGTAAAGTTATTATCTACGTCGGACACTCTCCAAATTTTAATGATGAAATGTCCATCAAAATGAAGTGGAAATAGTAGTATTTTAGAAACAAACGAAAATACCAGAGCGTCTTTGAAAGAAGTAATACTGACATGTTTAAGTGGCGTATGGAAAAAAACATAGCTAGAATTCACTAAAGATATTGAAGCAGTTTGTTGTGTTTTTTATTGATGACACCGAAGAGATTGTAAATAATTTAGTTCACTTACGAAAAATATATTGTATTTAAAAATCCTTAATCGAAGATATAGAATGTATAACACCCTAAGACTTGTTACACAACTTCATTACTCCATAATGTTATTGACCATATAAAAGAAGTTACAGAAATGACTATTCAAAAATTAGCAGAATCTTTTTCGTTGATAGATGTTCAGTGCTATACAGACCTTTATATAATGCGTAAAATGATTGCAAGGCAGCAAACGGAGACATTTTTTAAAACTGAAACGTAAAACTATTGTTAGCATTTATAAGTTTACTTTAATGTTTCACTTTTTTTAATATAATTATGTACTCGAAAAATATTTTTATTGTTGAAAAATTTATTAAAATACTCCCCAACGTTTATATAATATGTATGTATAAGAAATTATTAGCATTTTACAACGTGATCACAACGTTGGAGATACCAATTTCGTAAATTTCTATAGTGTCTTATGTAAAAATGTGATTTGACTTGGATTGTTTCGTCGTACTTCGTATTTCTCGGGAACGGAACTCGGGACGTAAATCAAGACCCTAATGTATTCGTAGAAATTACATCAACTTTGTATCGAGTCTTTATTGATTTTTTTCTATTTTATTGATGTATTTTCTAAAGATATACTGTGTGTTGAAAAATTTATTAAAATACTCCCCAACGTTTATATAATATGTATGTATAAGACATTATTAGCATTTTACAACGTGATCACAACGTTGGAGATACCAATTTCGTAAATTTCTATAGTGTCTTATGTAAAAATGTGATTTGACTTGGATTGTTTCGTCGTACTTCGTATTTCTCGAGAACGGAACTCGGGACGTAAATCAAGACCCTAATGTATTCGTAGAAATTACATCAACTTTGTATCGAGTCTTTATTGATTTTTTTCTATTTTATTGATGTATTTTCTAAAGATATACTGTTTGTGCCATTAGTGCGTCGGTAGAGTGGCTTGAAAACTAACACAGACAGGTAAGTGAAACTTTCTGTGCGTAGAAATTATGCCACAGTATTTATTGTAAAATTATTTAGGTATATATGCACAGGTTGACACAGGGTGTTACAAATTCCCGCAACCTCCATAACATTTTTTTAATTTAAATTGATTGCTATATCTTTTAGTAATTATTTCGATAGCTACCTAAATTACCTTTGCAGTGATATACAGTTATGTGCATTTCCGACAACTAGTATAGCTTATATTGGATTTTTTTTTCAAAACTATTACACTTGCATCTTTTGACATTTGAAGACATAAGCTGAAGATGAGTATCATGTATCGAGTTATTCTTTGGATATCAATTTGGAGACTAACATTTTATATGTTTCTGGATGGTATAATGTAAAAATATACACAGGGTTTTAAATAGGTAGTGCCATATTTATCGAAATTCAAACGTTTCTTTCTCATTTTTTATAGAACATATATTTTTCAATATTGCCACCAAAATTATCTTCAAAATGGTACCAATATAGTAATACTTATTTACGGGATTTTCGAAGATATTACACTTTTATATGAAATATCTTTAATATGATGGACACTCGCTAGATAGCCATGGTTTTAAAACAAAAAGAATATAATGAAAGGTCAAATCTGTGTTAAAAATTTCCACAGTTCTTATAGTTTCTCATTATTATCATCGCGTTGTAATATTTGTTACAATACTGTAACATCTTCGAAAAAAAATTCCAATAGAAGCTAAACTAGTTATCGGAATTGCGCATAACTGTAGGTATATCATTGCAACGGTAATTTAGCTGGCTGTCGAAATAATTACTAAAAGATATAGCAATCCATTTAAATTTTAAAAAGCAAAGGAGGTTGCGCAGTAAACGCTGTGGAATACTATACAGGATGATTGTAAATTTAGGGCAAGTGAAATTGCAAGAATGTTGAAAGCAATAGGCAATATTTTATATATAGAATTCTTGCAGATACATATTTCAACTATTTTAGGAGTACCACCTCGTAAAATCAACGTCCGGTTTAACCGGAAATTTAATCGTATTTGACTTTTCTTATGGAACATTCTGTATTTTATTAAATAAATCAATATATCATTTAGTTGTCTATAAAAAGCTATTGGACATGCATAGAGTTCAAGTTAATGATTGACGAGATATTTACTAAGCACTTGACTAATACATAAAAAGTTAAAATCGTCTGGCTGTAACTAATTTGAAGCTAATCGTAGGATGCCATGAGCGAACTACTACACATGTATAACAATAATCCTAGAGTAATCAACATTTTATTTGACAAGCAAAGTGAGATAAATAATTTATAAAATAGTAAATTAATATTATAACGAAAAGATAACAGATTAATTTTAACGGATTTAACTTTATTACTATTCAAAGTGTCCACCATTTTCCTGTAAGCACAAATTACATCTCCGAATTATACTTGCTTCCGGGTTATCCACCATATCTGGAGTTATTTAATTAACAGCATTTAAAATTTCTATAGTGTAAACCGCCTAAATTTCGTGGTATTGTTTGATATACTTTATCCTTTGTAACCCCTCTCCCTCCCCTTCCTCTCCCCCACACAAATGCGAGGATGCGGCTGTCGATTATTTGGGTAGCGACCTCTATACATTTTAGTAGCCTGTGCTGAATTTCTATGACAAACAAAATATTTGTTAATTTGATAGGCTTTTATGGTCATTATTTGATACGATTTTTGAAGCAAAAACCACTCACGAAACAAAAATTGATATAAAAGAAGAAGGAAAAAATTCCATTTGACGCGGACTGCAGGTATACGAAAGAAAACAAAGTACAAAGTTGAAAGTTAATACGCATACAATAAAATTGTGTTAAACTTTGAATGTGGCAGAACAAATATAATGCTGCAAATAAACACATTCGAATATTTTGCAAAAAGTAAGCAAAACAAAGAAATAGAAGTATGTACATTGGAACCTCGTTTATATCTGCGCTCACTTATGTCCGCCCTCACTTATATCCTCATCATAGCACTCATTTATATCCGCTCGGCATCCACCATCCGATAGTGCACGTATTCACATGAGCCAATCAGCGCATAGCACGGCCTTTCCTCTCCGCTAACGGGATAATAGTGGGGATCCCTCTTGAGAGGATATGAGTGAATGTTTACGTTTCGCAACCGCGGATATAGACAAGGTTTCAGTGTATATCACCCCCAAAAAATAACGGTTGGCGCATGCGTCTCCAAGCGGAATTACTTATTAGAATATTTTTGGTTTGACAAACATTAAAAGCCCAAAATCCTGCAGAGCTGTGATATTTTCATAATCACACCCACACTATGTAATGTCGCTGTGCAATCAATAAATTAAACTATATTAATGATAATTCATTAATAATAATACAGGTTAATACATTTCATGGTCGTACGGTATTTAATTAAATTATTTTGCCTAACATAGAGTGAAGTAAATTTGAACTGTTTAGTACTTCATATATTATAAATTATTACATGTATTATGTGTAAATATGTTCCTGATTAGATGTATTTAAATCAATGTTTACACTATATAATAATTTTAGCTCATTTAATTAATAATAGCTTCAGTTAGAGACTTGATGGACTGCAAACTGCTATAGTCAGGAATTTTGATTAAGTATTGTCCACATATACTAACTTTCGCTGTATTTGACACAACTGTCAGATTGTATGGTCCTCTAATGACTAGTATTTGCATTTATATGTAAATTTTACATACATCAACTTGATCAATTTTATTACAGTGTTCCTTTGGAAAGGATATATAGAGTGTTAGAAAAAAATAGGTCAATCTGTTAATCATATGTTCTTTCAGCTAAAATAATATCTACAATAAGCAGTGTAAATAAATATACAGGGTGCCCACCCAGTACGCCAAAGTTCAATATCTTGGTTGATAAGAGAGATAATTCAAACTTTTTTATTTCACATGTCTAGTTTTCTCAAAATCTACAAACCTAAAATAATGCCGATTATACAGGGTGTTTCATTTCCTCTGCACAGACAGCAACTTTGTTTTTTTAAATACAAATCTATATTTTTTATAATTAATTTTGAATCTACATGAAAAATAAAAGGGACCTTATGTACGGTATTCCTACGAAAAAACTGACGGTCTTTGAGATATTTGGCTTACTATGTTTTCTGGTAAATTTTAGTGAATTACAATATCGCAAATTTTGTGGTTACGCTAATTAACAAAAAAGCTATTTTTAGAGCAAATGTTAGGCAATAATGGTTCTTCAAAAGACCATGTCACAAACTGACCTACAGTATAAGGGATACCCAGAAAATGTCAAATTTGACGAAGCAAAATATGAAATATTTCCGTTAATTCAAATGGAACACCCGGTATATTATTGACCAGTAAAACGTAGAATTAAATATTCTACAACTTTGCTATAACATTTTCTATAACTAAGTTCAACATTTTAGGTAAAAAACGCAGTATTATAGTAAAAAGTGAGTAAATTTATGTATTACTTCAAATTTACTTTAGTTAAAAAAAAAGTTCAAAAATTGAAAATACAATTAAAAAAATTGTTCAAAAAGTGTTCACTGTGCAAAAAATATCCAAAAAGTTTATAATAAGTTTTATTATCATTAGGTTCTTATGTATAATGTCTTTATCTATTTTGCAGTAGTTCTTTTATTGATGTAGGCTTGTTTCTACAAAAACTAGCATCCTTGCATTACTATTTGTTGTGAAATCGCATTGAACGCGAATATTTCTGTAGGCCATTCAGGTAATTATTATAAACTTAATAAAAAACCAAACAAATTAAAGATGTAATTCACTAAAATTTGCCAGAAAAACAGAGTAAGCCAAATATTTGAAAGACCGTCAATTTTTTCATATGAATACTATACATAAAGTCCCTTTTATTTTTATGTAGATTCGAAATTAATTATAAAAAATATAGGTTTGTATTTAAAAAAACGAAGTTGCTGTCTGTGCAGAGAAAATGAAACGCCTTACATAATCGACATTATTTTAGGTTGGGGGTTCCATTTTAGTAAATGCTTTTTAACAGCATAAATGGGTCGTTTGGTATTATGATTGACTATAGTAGTGAATTTTGCCATTATGGAGTTAAACCGCTCCACGTCATTTTTTATATCATGAATTTTATGATTGCTGTGCTAAATAATTATTATAATATAGGAGCTTACTACACTAGGTACTAGTGTGCACTACTACACTAAGTAGTAGCAACTTTTTCAGGTCTTACAAGTGGTTTCTCAATTTAGTTAATAAATTAATAATAATTTTTAATTACTTACATTTTGTTTCATGGGAGAACATCTATCCTTTTTTGTTAAATAAGTGAATTTTCTTACCTTTGCAAGCATTAGTAACTTTTTCTAATACTACAAAGATTAATATAAAAACGCAGCTAGATAAAATGTATTTGTGCCCAAGAGATCAAGAAAAAAGCAGGTTTCTAATAATTTACCATAGGTAAATAGGCATGGACAAAAAAAATCTAATATAAGAATTTTCGATTAATGTAGAAACACCAGTGGATATCAAATTTAGTGTTACGTAAATTGCCAAATACTAGAAATCGATTAATGGATATTTCCTTAAACAGGTTTCATTGCAATCGATTAACACGTTTTGAGCCAAAACCGATTTAAAACTGGTGCTGAGAATCGATTTCAAACTCAATATTTGAAGCCGGCTTTAAAAACAGTTTTTAAAAGAATTTGAAGAAAAGAGGTTTTTCGATTTCAGGAAAAGAAACTTTGATTGTGAATTTAGAACCTTAAATGAATATTGTAGCTCCCTTTGAACATCTTTTTCATAATGTCTGGTATTAAAAATTGATTTTATAAAATCAAATACATACATATATATTAAATTAAAGTAGAATCAGGCGGTACGTATATGGCGTGGCTTGTAAAGTCTAGATGTAATGTATCATATGGCTTTGCGATTTATTTAAATACTATGCGAGTTTTGCACAGTGCAAATTTATCATTAATTTGACTTCTAGATATATTTAAGTTGCTTATAGATATTCTAAACTGCGGCAGATACCTAAAACATAACTCATAAAAAGCATGTCATCAGTGAACCATATAGCAATCATCTATTGATCCATACGTCTTTATCAAATATTGACATTTAAAAGGAAACCGAAGGAGAGTAGTCCATAGAGTAGTCTCAGTTTATGAAATACAATACATATTATATCATAACAATCTCAACGGCGAATAAGTGAACTAAAATCATCAGTGGCGGAGACACTTTAAGCTGAAAGGGTGCAGCCGAAAAATTTAGGTGAATAATTTTACGTTAATAATAGAAACTTAAACAAACTCTGGATAGTAGAAACATTGAATAATTCTTCTATAAATGTAACTGTTGGATACATACACTAAATAATCCTTAAAAAAATTGTAAAAATACATTTTGGTTTACATCTGTAGGTATCTATTTTATGTAAATTTAGTTTTCACTGTTTATAGTATAAATTAACCTTTTACGATAAAAATTAAAACAAATAACAGTCAGTTTTCTATTATATTGAGAATACAAAAGATTTGTTTCGTCGGTCATGGTAAGAAATTCATCGCATTCATGGCATCACAATATAATCTGATTTCGTATTTTTAAGGAAAAACAGAAACAAATCATTTATTCCTCTTTTAACTTGACAACAACATAGTTCCGCATCTAGTGACGATCTGAGAATAAACATAATCGTAATTAAATAATAGAGTCACCGGTTGAAAAAAACAAGTGATCAAAAGTAAATTAATAATACGCTATTGGCTAAGTTTTGCTGAGTTATATTTATTGTTATTTAATAGTACAAAAATTTATTACACACTAACCAGTTCATAAATTACTGAGGACGTGAGGTATAGGAAATCTAGCAAAATTGTAAATCAAAACAAAAGTAATTTATTTTCAGTGAAGCCACTTTATATGTTTATTAATTATGAAAGCTTCGCTTTCATGCCCATTACTCTGATTACTGTTACTAACAAAATATATAAGAAGACATCTAACTAATAATATAAAATGCAATAAAATTGCCAATATCTATGCCAAATTACAATAAAATAAAATAAATAAATAAATTACTATACATACTAATACGTAACAAGTAGTGCGAGTATGATTTCAAGGTATGGGGGCTCATAATATACAGATAAAACATCGGTATCACCAACACCACAACTTTTGATTGATTATTCGGGACACGTGTTTTGGAAATGCATAGGCTCTCATCATCAACCGAACACCGACCTTCGCAAATTCACGCTCTGTACTGATCATTCACCTTTAGTTCAAATCATTTCCTACGAGAGGTTTACCATTTTACAGCGCAATGAGAATTCAACATTACGCACTATCTCTGCAGGGTTTCCACTACTATATTAAATACAAAAATTCTACGCAAAATACAAACGCAGTTTGTTTATCCAGACTTCCAGTTATGACAAACGAAAATACATGTGACATGGTTGATATTTTTAATGATACTAACGAAACTTTACCAGTCCCATACGAAAGATTACGAGAAGAATCCCGAAACGATTCTGAAATACGAAATATCTTTGCGAAATTACAGAAAAGAAAACGTTTAAAGGTTAATGAAAGATTCAACGTAAACCAAAATGAATTCAATTTACACCAAAATACCTTAACACGAGAGCACAGAGCAGTGATTCCAAAAAGGTTACGTAAAGCTATACTACAAAAATTACACACAAGTCATTTTGGAATTGTAAAAACAAAGAATTTGGCGAGAGAGTACTGTTGATGGCCAGGCATACATAATAAAATTGAACAAATAATTAATAATAGTTGCTTAAATTGTAATATTGTCAAAAATAATCCAACAAAAACAGAAGTACCTACATATCTGGAAACCTACATTATCTTTTCAACGCATACATGCAGATTTTGCAGGCCCATTTTTGGACAGATATTTTTTTATCGTTGTTGATTCTTTTTCAAAATTTCCAATAGTAAAGATACTTACGAATATTACTACGGAGAGCACAATTAAGGCGTATAGAGAAATGTTTGTTACTTTTAGAATTCCTAAATTTTTAGTTGCAGGTAACGATAGACAGTTTCTTTCCAGAAATTTTCAAGACTTTTTAAAAGAAAATGGAATTAAACTAAAACTTACAGCACCTTACAATCCAAGCACTAACGGACAAGCAGAACGTTTTATGCAAACTTAGAAAAAGTCTCTGAAAAGTTTGCAAACTACAAAAGAAAACTTGGATTTAAGTTTACAAAAGTTACTTTTACAGTATAGGACTACGTCTCATTATAGTACAGGAAGATCTCCATGTGAGTTAATGTTTAACAGAAGAATTAGATCCAGACTTGATTTACTAATGCCAGCAGAACACGAAAATACCATAGATCAAATATGCATAAAAATTAACGACAACTTGATATAGGCGCAAGAGTTCAATGCCGGATTTACAGCGGAAATTTTAAGTGGAAAGTAGGAAATATTACAAAACGTATTGGTAAACTACATTATTTGGTTAATTTAGATATAGGCGTCGTATGGAAAATGCACATAAATCAAATAAGAAGTATTGGACAGCGGTCGGTATTCGGTTAATGATGAGAGCCCATCCGTTCTCGAAACACATGTCCCGAATATTCAATCAAAAGTTGTGGTGTTGGTGATACCGATCTTTTATCTGTATATTAGCAGTGTAATGATATTAGCTACCGTACAGGGGTCTGTAATTGTAGTTCCGCGTTTACTAAATAGATGGCGCTGTTAACTGTACTAATTTTTCTTAATTTTCGATTGTTATAAATAGGGCGAAATTTTCACTATATATATATGTATATATAATGAGGGTAAAAGTATCGACCGTACTTGTTAGGGCAAAAACACGAAATGTCAGGGTAATCGGTCTGTTGTTGAAATCAAAAACTCATTTATTCATAAGCTCAATATTTCGTTATATTTTATAACTTCCTCAGGAGCATGCTACAAAGGTATACAACAAATTATAAAAAACAATTAATCTATGTGTGTGTGAATTACTTACAATTTGAGTTTTAAAAATGTTGATCTCTGTATGACATGAGTAAAATTAATCGGCACTAGCGAGGACAAACACATTAAAATTGTTGGTATAATTATTAAAAATTATAATTTTATTAAAATTGAAATTTATGTCAATAGATTAAAACTTCGAATGTGCAAGGATAACCAATGTGAGAACGGACGAATTTCTTGTTGTTTTTTTATAAAAGAGGAGTAAGAAATTATAAAGTATTTAATATGTAAAAATGATACGAGGTTCAACTGAAAAGTTAAAGTTGTCGTTGTAGTTGTAAAACGTTCGAATAAATTATATTTAGTTGACTGGTATCAGTTTTGAAATTTATACTATTGTGATTGTTATTGATGTGAACCATTTCTAAAAATAAACGTTTTTTGTAATTATTTTCAGTTTCTAAAATTTTAATTTTACTGTAATCAAAAATATGATCGTGGTTTATACTATGTGACGCAAGTGCGCATGAAACCTTGCCAATCCTACAATCGCTTCTATGTTGGGTTATTCGGTGTTTTAACAGTTGCGATGTTTGACCTATGTAGAAGCTATTGCAACTATTACACGGTATGCTATAAACGGTGTTACAAATTTCTAAGGTTGGGGTTTTATCCTTAGGTTTCGTTAATATATTACGTATAGTGTTAGTGTTGTATTTGGCGATTTTGATATTATTAAATGATTTAAAGTTAGCAATTATTTTATCAGTTAAATCGTGAATATAAGGTATCTTCCTGTAGATGACGACTCCATTCGCAATCGGATCCTCTGTTGGACCATCGAAAACATTGGAATTATAAATTAATTGATTTAAAATCTTTTTTGGATAGCCGTTATTGGTAAAAATGTCAAATAGCTTTTTTAAGTTATCCTGAACAAAAGAATGGTGGCTGATATGTAAAATTCTATTTTTGAGAGCAATGACTGTGTTGTATTTTTGATTAATGGGATGGTTGGAGTGAAAATTAATAAATCTACCAGAAGCTGTGGGTTTCTGGTACCAATCAAGAATGATTTTATTTTCTTGTGTTCGAATAACTCTAGTGTCCAAAAGGGAACACTTCGTGATGATTCTGTTTCAATTGTGAATTGTATATGTGTATTGAAAGCGTTGAAAATGTCAAGTGTCTGCTGGATCATATTGTTAGGGACAGCTGTGATTAAATCATCAACATATTTGAAAATAAAAGGTGGTTGAAATGGTAGTTTAGGTAAAGTGTCATCTAGTAAGAAATCTAGAACTATTAATGCTAATATGGGACTGATAGGAGAACCCATCGGTACACCAAAAGTTTGTTGGTGGAATGTGTCATTAAAAGAAAAATAACAGTTATCAAAAGTGAATTCGATTAAATCCAAAAAGTTGGATTTATCTAACTGGCTATGAGGTTCTATTAGATCCCAATTAGAGTCCAAAATAGAGATAATTAAGTGCTGTGGTATGTTAGTAAAAAGTGAAGTTACATCCAAAGATATTATAACGTAATCAGCCGGCAATGCCATTCCTTCAACCGCATCCACAAACGAGAAGGTGTCTTTGATGTTGTAATTGGTTCTATCTGCAAAACTGAGGGTGAGAATGTTGGACAAATATTTTGATAGGTCATAGGTGACAGAGTTGATGGAACTGACTATAGGACGGACAGGAGTATTGATTTTATGGATCTTTGGCAGTACGTATAATTTGGGTGGAGTGCAGTTGTGTTTAGTTAATTGTCTAGCGACGTTGGTAGAAATTTGTGATTTTTGTTCAAGCTGTTTGATGAGCTTGTTGAGTTTGGTTTGAATCCTTGTAGTAGGATTGTTATTAAGTTTTTTGTAGGTGACATTATCACTTAATAGATGTTCAGTTTTTTCTATATAATCTACCTTATTCATGGCTACTGTGCACCCACCTTTATCAGATTGCAGGATATACAAGTTGGGGTGTTGTTTAAGGAAATATTTAGTTTCATTGTAAATGTTGTCGAAGGGAGACACCGCAACATGATTACGTGAGTTTACTAGAAAATTAGTAATATTGTTTGTGATTTTTGCTCTAGTGATATTTTTGGAACTCTCTGGAATTTCATTAATGACATTTTCAACATCAGCCAATAATTTATTGAATTTATTGAATTTATTGAATAAGCTATTTGACATTTTTACCAATAACGGCTATCCAAAAAAGATTTTAAATCAATTAATTTATAATTCCAATGTTTTCGATGGTCCAACAGAGGATCCGATTGCGAATGGAGTCGTCATCTACAGGAAGATACCTTATATTCACGATTTAACTGATAAAATAATTGCTAACTTTAAATCATTTAATAATATCAAAATCGCCAAATACAACACTAACACTATACGTAATATATTAACGAAACCTAAGGATAAAACCCCAACCTTAGAAATTTGTAACACCGTTTATAGCATACCGTGTAATAGTTGCAATAGCTTCTACATAGGTCAAACATCGCAACTGTTAAAACACCGAATAACCCAACATAGAAGCGATTGTAGGATTGGCAAGGTTTCATGCGCACTTGCGTCACATAGTATAAACCACGATCATATTTTTGATTACAGTAAAATTAAAATTTTAGAAACTGAAAATAATTACAAAAAACGTTTATTTTTAGAAATGGTTCACATCAATAACAATCACAATAGTATAAATTTCAAAACTGATACCAGTCAACTAAATATAATTTATTCGAACGTTTTACAACTACAACGACAACTTTAACTTTTCAGTTGAACCTCGTATCATTTTTACATATTAAATACTTTATAATTTCTTACTCCTCTTTTATAAAAAAACAACAAGAAATTCGTCCGTTCTCACATTGGTTATCCTTGCACATTCGAAGTTTTAATCTATTGACATAAATTTCAATTTTAATAAAATTATAATTTTTAATAATTATACCAACAATTTTAATGTGTTTGTCCTCGCTAGTGCCGATTAATTTTACTCATGTCATACAGAGATCAACATTTTTAAAACTCAAATTGTAAGTAATTCACACACACATAGATTAATTGTTTTTTATAATTTGTTGTATACCTTTGTAGCATGCTCCTGAGGAAGTTATAAAATATAACGAAATATTGAGCTTATGAATAAATGAGTTTTTGATTTCAACAACAGACCGATTACCCTGACATTTCGTGTTTTTGCCCTATATATATATATATATGTGGAAGAAATATCGACCGTACTATGTAAGGTAATAAAAACTATCGGGAAGCGGTCTATATAGCGGTATATATATATAGATTTGTTAGACCGCTTATACAGACCCGAACCGCTATATGTAGTAATCGTTGTCAGACCCGCGACGACGTTGTCAGACCCACTTTCGGGTCTGACAACGTTCTTCGTGTATTTAGGTCTATTTTTCAATGTTATGCTTAAAAATGACTCCTCCCAATTTTTTGTTCGGGACCGACAACGCGGTAGAATATCAACCTATACACAACTCTAGTTCCGGCACTTTCTGCCAGAGGGCCAGCTGTATATCTAAAGAAGCATTTCTACCGACGTTGTCAAGCCTGGTACATTATACCAACGTCGTCAAGCCCGAAAATCGGCAACACTGTAATTGCAATACTATCTATAATATTTATAACCTCTGTTTGCATTCGTAAAACTGAATGTGTTTAAGTTAGCGTGTGTCGGGGTAATATTGGATTCACGATTTGGCTGATGAATTTGGTTTAAATAAAGTTATAAAAAGCAACCTCTTTCCATTATCTTTTTAATCTAAATCATATTAACGCTGCGAATATATGTAGAAAGAATGAATATTCTGTCGGAATGTATTCACTATTTCATGCTAAAACTATAGAAATTTATTATTCAGTTAATTACTTCATTCAGTTACTTTATTGCGTAGTACATTTGCAACAGACAAATATTCTACCTATAATTTAAAGCTTGAGTCAGTAGTAGTTGTAGTTAAAAACAGATACGGCCCACTAAATACGTACAGGATGGGCAAATGTCGATGTTTCAATAGAGGATCTCGGTAACTATAAGAGGTATAAAAAAACGGACCACGCATCCTAGATCTGTTTTTTCGCGAAAAGGATGATGGTGAAAACCAAATTTGGCTATCGCCTTTCGGTTTCAAGTTATCCGTGAAAATTCGATTTTTCCCATTTCCGTTTAATCACGATATCTCGGCTATTTATGAAAATTGACAGAAATGACTTTTACGTTCTTCAGGCACTTTTTTGATTAGAATGCAGTGGCGTTAGAGATTTTTTGAAAAATTTTTCGAAATTGGAGGTAGGACATAAAGTTGCATGTTTTTTATATGGAACATATAGTTGGCTAGGATATCATTAAAAAGAAGATTTTTTTGCCATTTCAATGATATATATCATGTGGAGTCTTTTCGTTCATTTTCATTGTATTATAACAACAAATTAACATTTTCCATTGATTTTCATCATTTCATTGCGTTTTGTTAGTAGGCGTGTGTCATTCGACAAACATGAATCTGTCAGTAGGTTTATAAATAGTATCAATAATTTAAGTAGATTATTTGATTGTTGCTTCACCTTAAAATTATAAATTTGAGATGGCTTACGAAAATTACGAAAGGTATGATATATTTTAATCGTTATCCGGAAAGAAGGCAACCTAATAAATCTATTTTTGAATGAATTAAAGAAAATCTCATTAATTTTGGAACATTTAATAAATCAAGATCGACGAATCACACATATTTTCACTTTCATGTTGAGAATAAATTAAAACATGATTAAAAATTATTTACAATAGAAGTTCGAACTGGCGCCCATTATTTACAATACATAATTCACACCGTCTCGAAACGATCCGAAGTGCATTGTGAATATGAATACAAGAAACAGAATTAAGGCATTATATAAAGTTCTCTCTCAGTTCGTTAATGTTATTATGAGTTTGTTTGTATAACCGGTATTTAAGATGTCCCCAGAAAAAAAATCTAAGGGTGACAAATCCGGCGAACGTGATGGCCACCTTACTGGTCCGCCGGTGCCTATCCAGTTGTCTCCAAAATTTGCAGTCAGCAACCCTGAGACGATTCCAGTGTTATGAGGCGGTGCTGGAAAAATACATTTCTCATCTCATTCAAAGGCAGTTCTTCTAAAAATTCTTCGACTACATGTTGATTTATGATCTTATAATACCGTTGACCATTTAATTTTTCTTGATAAATTCGGTATGCCAGAATACGAGTGTCAAATAGGGCACACCAAACACTAAAGCCGAATCGTTCCTCATTTTGAACATCGACGGCACGGTAGGGGTTAACATCAGACCACCAATGTTCATTGTGTTGGTTAAAACTTCCGGCACTGCTAATGTAGACTTCATCCATCCAAATAATTTTTCTAAAAAATGATCGATCCTGCTGAATTTGTTGAAGTTACCAATTACAGAATTCTAAGCGTTCAGGATCAGTCAATAGGAGCTGCTGTTGTTTCCTCACTTTGTATGGCCCAAACTTATGTTTCTTCAAAACTGATAACGCACGTCGTCGTGATGTACCGAATTCCACTTCAAGTTGACGGCTTGAGATTGAAAGATTTGCTACTGCCATTCCAATAACATTGACCGTAACTTTCTCAGTATCTTCCTTATAATTCTTCGATCTTGATTTGTTGAATGTTTCAAAATTAATGAGATTATCTTTCAGTCTACCAAAAATAAATTTATTAGGTTGCCTTATTTCCGGGTAACGATTAAAATATGTTTCACATGCAGCTTCAGCATTATTATTATTGAGATTAAAGCATTCCAACATATCATACTTCAGAAATTTTCATAAGCCATCGCAACAATTAAATAATCAACTCAAACTATTGATACTATTTATAAACCTACTGACAGATTCATGTTTGTTGAATGATACACACCTACTAACAAAAAGCAATGAAGTGATGATAATCAATGAAAAATGTTAATTTTTTGCTATAATACAGTGAAAATGAACGACAATACCCCACGGGATATATATCATTGAAATGGCAAAAAATCCTCTTTTTATTGATATCATAGTCAACTATATGTTCATAAGTAATATAACAAGTGACCAAGATTTTCCGATAAAATTATCCAAATCAATTTTATCAAAGAAAAATCTTGGTCACGCGTTGTATTTAAAAAGACTATATCACGAACAAAATTTGTTGCAATGTAATTTGCTATTAGTAAGTTCTGCAGTTATCGGATATTTTCGTAATTTACTTAGGTTGGGTTCATTTTGCCATGTATTTGGCTGGTAACTCAGAAGAAGAGGAAACAAAAAAAAATAAACAATAAGATTTGCTTTGTGTAGTAATTGCGAGCATTGTGAGTGAAAATGAGCCGTTATGACAGTACTTCATTTGTATTGATAAAACCACAAGTGATTTTATCACTTATTAAAATTCACACGTGATTTTTTCGCTATAAAATGAATGTCATGTTGCTAAGGAATTCCAACTGTGTGATTGGTTGACAGAAATGCGAGTGATATAGTCCAAATAAAAAAATACAACTTTATGTCCCATCTCGAATTTCGATTTTTTTTTCAAAAAATGTCTAACTCCACTGCATTCTAATTTAAAAAAAGTGCCTGAAGAACGTAAAAGTCATTTTTGTCAATTTTCATATATAACCGAGATATCGTGATAAAACAGAAATGGGAAAAATCGAATTTTCACGGATAACTCGAAACCGAAAGCCGATAGCCAAATTCGGTTTTCACCATCATCCTTTCCTTTTCTCGAAAAAACAGATCGAGGATGCTTGGTCCGTTTTTTGATACCTCTTATAGTTACCGAGATCCCCTATTAAAACTTCGAAATTTGCCCACCTGTACATTTATGTCAATGGTAAGTTGGTAAAATCGCAATGCCTAAAATAAAAACTAAAAAAGAATTAATATTACGTGCTTCATACTAATTGCTTTAAGTGCATCTAAGTTTTTATCCGAATCCATTTCTTTCTGTTTCACCAGTTATATTTGATATTGCCGTCAAGATAAGGGTGTTATTGCTAGAAAAGCCCGGAATTAAATTATATTAAATCATTTTTCCGTACTAATCTTCTATACGGAATTAAGTGACCACAAAATTTTTGATTAAATTTGTCAGTTCTAAGTATGCTTTTCAACAGTTACAATAGTTTCTAATAGTTTTTAGTGTCAAAAGAATTTATTGTCAAAACCATTAATTTTCGCTATTTTGAATATGTGTAGACACATACCATATATTATGTAAAACCACAGTATGAATACTTCACGACTGCATTATTTCAAAATTAAGTGAAATCACATTTAAGTATTTATAAATACTTCATAATTTAAAAAATTACTTCAAGCTTAAATATAGTCCATATAAACATCCATTTGTAAACCCCAAAAATCATGAGGTGTTAAAGGTTTGTGCTTTCTCTCAAAACACTTCGAGCTTACATCCAACCTGTGAAAACATAATAGACTTTTGTCGCATTTACTTGGCAACATTGCAGGGAATGAAAAGGCGGGAAAATATATATATTTTTATACACTGGGTCTGGCAAAGCGGTACAATCAGTGGGCTTAGCAAGGTATGTTAAATGTCCGCTTCTGTGTTATACACTGGGATTGACTTGGTATCATGAACATGCCGGGTCTAGCAACGTCGGTTGGATAAATATATATATATATATATATATATATATATATATATATAATATATTAGGGGCAGTGTTGTATCTAAATCCTAAGTCCAGCCAGTGGCGAACCAAGGGTAGATATGAAAACACTGGTACATAAGGTATTCTTCTATTTAACAATTTTTAATGTAAATTACAATGTAAAACAAAATTTCAACATTTGTATAGTCCGGATTGTGAAAGTGAACTTTAAGGAACCGGTATCTATGGATTTGCGATTTTATTTAGTGTAGTTAATTTTGCGTGCAATGGTACCTAGAACATATGACAGAGTTACTATGTAAACACAAGAAAATATATGATTGGATTTTTAAATGGACATGTATTTAAATGTATTATATTAATCAAGCAAGAAATATGGTTAATTCCATGGAGATAATATAATAAAAAAGATACTAGTTGAAATAATTGGAACGACAATCAAAAGTTGAGTTATAGAAGATAAAAATATATTTAAAAAATCATTTAACAACGTTTTGGCATCGTCTACAAAACCTACATGGAAATTTTAGTTATATCAACATGCATTAAATGCTTTTGAAGGTGTGAAGATATATGTAATGTATATCCTTTTTCTGGAAGATTTTTTGGCAAAATACATTATATTTACAACATTAACATTAATATCCTTTGGAAAAGCGAGATACAAGAAATTCTCGTGAAAAATCCACAACCAGGACTATAACCAGGGGGCATTTCATCGAGGGATCCTTTAGGAAGATAATAGTGTGCGCATCTTAGATTATAAGCGATCTACAAATAAAAATAGGTATTTATAAATAGCTATCGTAGGGAAACAGGTTAGTAAATAAGAAAATTTTGTAAAAATAGTAGAATACAGCAAATTTATTTACAATATCAATTTTCTTTCATTTAAAAGAGTTTAAGTATTTCATTAAGAGTAATCGCATGAAAGTAGAGTTGTTATTTGTATTCATAAGTATATATATTTGAATTTAACCCACGTAACACTACAGTAGCTAATATTGATTGAAACGCTATTTTGACGAATACGACAAATCTACGCCACTGTAATTTATGATTACACCCCTAGGCGCTGTTCGAAATGTTATACTCTTAGACCAAGAATAAAGAAAAATAGATATAAATGTCACATATACGAGAAAGATGCCAGCATATATGTACCTATCGCAAAAGTATAACATTTTCAAATGGATGTCTTACAGAATCTATAAAAAATAAACGTAAATGTGTTACCTTACAATAACTTATATATTTACTTAGTGATATTCGCGTAAGAGCTAAGAAGAGTTCTAAATAAAAGTTCTTCCTATTTAGAAGACACATTGATCGGGAAAATGTTGAAGATATCCAAATTATATATAACTTTGTTACTATAAATAGATCGCATATGTATTGTACTTCTTTTAAGTTCTACGTGATATGTTAAGTCATTTCTTCCAGACCTTCCCCTATGTTATTTTGTTTGTTCGATTTTGTTTGCAGCATTAATACTAATGACCTGTAGCATAAAAACTAAAAGAAGTGATTTACACACATTGATCCGTCTTGAATTACTTTACTATTTCCAGTACTAACACATACGGACCAGTACTAACATATACAGTTACTGGACCCAACATTTGAAAACTTTAAATACTAATAACTTTTTTAATATAACGCCTTATATCTGTCCGCAGTATTAAATGTAGAATCAAATTCTTCTAAAATTGTATAAATCTCTTATCTACAGCTATTACCGTATTGCTCGACAAAGTCGAATAACAAACTACTGTTAAATTGACCATAGCACAGCCAAATCTACAGAGTTACACTTCAACAAATTAATTAGAACGTATTAGAAAACGTATTAAAAATTAAAAAAATACTCCGCAAATTATTATGTTAAAATCCAGTAAAAGTAATAAAACTCTTGTGGTGAACAGACAAGGCTGTCGCAGTGAAATGAGTTACTGAATATCCTAACCGAGTTACGAGTACATAAGTTTACAATCCAATCTTCGCAGTGAAGTTATTAATAATGCAAAAAGATCCTGCGAGTTTTTACTTGACGTTTCGCTGATCATTCTGCTTTTATGAGAATCACCTTCAATAGAAGCTGACAACATTATGAACATGATTTTGAATTGGTGAAGTATTGACATGTATACTGAGCGAGCAAAATTATATGTTCATTCAGAAAAATTTCTATAGTGCCACATGAACTTTTGAATAGAATATTTGGTTTTCTTAATATCTCAGGCAAATCATGCATCGACGTTAATGCTGAAGTACAAAGAAACACAAATGCAAGAAAAAATATCATTAAAAAAATGATTACATTTTATACAGACAATATTTACAATAATGGAAACTCAAAACAGTTAAATATCTATTATAAATCTAAATTAATAAAGTAAATATAGAAAACAAGTATAATTCTTTCTAAATGTGGTAGTGAGATTTAGATCCTATTCAAAATAAATTCAAATATCCTGGCCTTCATACTGTCTATCAATTTGGTCAATGCTGAAACAGTAATATCATTCCAACACCTCGTTATAGCAGATTTTAGTTCTTTGAAGCTATCATATTGTTTATTATTGGCATACACCTCTGTTGTAAATATTCCCTAAAAAATTTCGATCGAGCAGGCGAGCAAGTCGTTGTAATAAATTGATTCTCTTTTGATGAAACCACTCCTTTGTTTGTCTGGGATTATCGATAGTTGTAATATCTAGTCTTACGTCAGCAATTGAGATTTTATTGTTACGGTTAAAAGCCGCCCAAACCGTTATGCTACAGGCACCAGAATTTTAGCTCATCACGACTTTCGTGTTCTTGTACAAATCGTATCAATAATATTCAAAAACCATCAGGCCCGCCCAGGTTAAATTTCTTCTCGTCAGAAAGTATAACGCTGTTCCAGTCATGATACCATCCCATACGATCTTGCGAAAATTTCGGTCTTGCCGATTTATGTGTCTCTTTTAAGAGTAGTTTTGAAACCGTTTTTAGTCACCCAAGACTTTTACTGGCGGGTAATATTTATTGTACACGTCTGTTAGTTATTGGTAAATTTAAATTAAATTTTGTTGTGCGGTTACATTACCAGAAATGGCTAACCGAAACATCAAGGAGCACTGCCTCCGAGTTAGTTTTTGATGACTTCCTTTAGCATGATTTCTGCCGTAGGTATTACCCAACTTTATAAAATTGTTGATGAGACGACTGAACTGGTATCGAAACATCGTCCAGTATTCGATACCATTACTGGTATCGATTCGCCGATACCTCGAATAACATCGGTATCGATACCTTGGAATCGATACATGGGTATCGGCGCCTTGGGATCGATATCTGGATATCGATACCAATACAACGATACCTTGGCATCGATACCAACGAACTACGGTAACAACTACGGTATCGTAATAGTAAATATTAATGAATGAGGGTAGGTGTAATTATTTACGTACAATAACAATAATTGTTATAAAAAAAGCCAAAATATCATAATATTATACATTTGATACCGTAGATTAAATATAATTATTGAAATCAACGTGAAAAAATCTATATCTACAAATCAGTCCTAGGTATCGATACCAAGGTATCGATTCAAGAAATCACATTGAGGTATCGATTCAAGGTATCGGTTCCCAAGTATCGATACCTGCCGATACTTAATCGAATCCAGTACACGGAATCGATACCTTGCACGGAATCGATACATCGGTAAGTATCGATACCTCGATTGGTATCGATACCCGATACCAAAAATGTCGGTATCGTCCAGCCGTAGTGTTGGCTATGGCGCAATTTGAAAACCCTACGTCTTTATAACCATTTATTTTTGGTTTGATCCTTCTCGGATAGCAAGATGAGCCCATAGATTTTTATTAACTGATATGTATACTTCGATAATACATATATTTAACAATAACTACACTTTTGTAGATGTTTAAAGGCTTTTTACACTAGATTTATTTCTAACTCTGTACAATTATAGAAATTTCACCAGTATTGATATGTTTATACGAGAGGTACTTCCACTACAAATACGAGTATAAGAATTTGTGATATTGACAAACTGACGTCTCTGTTATTTCTTTACGTTCAGAAATGTAATTCTTGGTAATTCCTATTTTATTAACTGTTATTGTTATAAATTTCTGTTTTAATATTTCGTATAAAAATTGTGTTGATAATAACTTTTGTTGTTATTAGTCCATTAACAAGTTTATTACTTGTATTCTGCATAAATAATTAATTAATAAAATATAAATAATTAATTAATAATAATAGTAATATATATTTCAGTTCATTTTGTATCAAAACATGAAGTATGTCAAATAATTGTAATAAATTGTTTACATAGGACTACATATTAAAAAGTTTAATATACGCTAAAATCGTTTCTTTAAAATTTGCTATTAAAAAAAATCGTCAACTGTACTGTCTCATTTCCCAAAACTTCTTAAAAATTTAAAAAGTGACATTTGTTTTAGAATATCCGGTAACATACTATAAGAGACTAATTTTTCAATTATCTTGGAAATAACTCCAATTAATCCTGCAGGTCTATAATTTTCGAATTTATCTTTGGCGCCCTCTTTGTGAATGGGTTTTATCACCGAATATTTTAGTCTCTCAGGAAAGCTTCCCGTTTGAAACGATAGATTCGCTATACGAGATAATGGTATCGCGAAGATATCTGAGCGGTACTTTAATAAAGAAGCCGTCTATTTCTACGGTGGTGGTGTTTTTTAAATCATGGATTGCGTTAAATATTTCTACAGGTTTTATAGGATGCAATACAAACGTATTTGGAATCACATTCAGGCCGTTTGTGTTAACTGATAAAGTTCCTGTTGCTATTTGGGTAATATCTGAAAAATATTCGTTCATAGTGTTCAACATCTTTTCGTTGTCTTTGTATTTTTTGTTTAGATCCAAAATGTTATACCTTGTTTGGATATGTGTGCCTTGTATCTCTTTTAGAACGTTCCAAATAGCTTTGTTCTTATTTTTCGAAGGTAAAATATGTTGAGAGTAAACATTTTTCTTGGATAATTTCTAATTTCCACTTTTAAAGTTTTGCAGTACTCGTTGTATACAGTTCTATCTATCGTATTTTGTTGAACAGCTTCATATAATTGTCTCTTTATTTCGGACATCATTTTTATTTCCTCTGTTATCCATTTCTTCTTTCTTTTTCGCGTCGTAAATGTTTTCTTTGTTGTGTTCCCATTAATATTACATACAACTATGTCCAGAAATCTGTTGTAGCACATATTCACGTCGTCCAACAACAAAATCTCTCCCAGTTCACCAAACTCAGCTCATTTCTTATGATTTCCAACGATATTTTTGAAAATATTCTTCTAGGAATTCACCTTTAGGGAGATCCTCTGTGCCAGATGATCAGACAGAGTCGATGTCCAGGAATGACTTTTAAAACTATCACTGTGGGTGAATATATTATCTATTGTGGTTTTGGTAGTGCTGGTGACTCTAGTAAGCTCTGGGATAGATGAATGTAGATTGTACATTTTTAGTAATTCGAGGAAAACATTTCTATGGGCACTCTGCTCAGATCAATACCTATTGAAATCGCCACTCAGCAAAATTTTGTCTTTATCATTTTTTATTGCATTAAATATCATGTCTAATATCCGAAGAAAGCTCTGTACATCTCCGGAAGGAGGGCGGCAATTTGTTATTTAGGCATACTTTCATGGCACTATGATTCCAAGCATCAGTGTAATTCCTAACATGATTATATACAAATGTTCATTTTTTCATTGAATCTTTATTAATTTCTGCTGTCGGTCCTACCTTATAGTTTTTTCGAATTATTTTATATAAATTAGAAATAATTTTGATACAATTTTCTTGTATAGAGTATCCATTAAAAAAGTTACTAGTATTTTAAAGTTTTCAAGTGTTGACGCCGGTACACGAGGAAGAGGAGCAGTAGGTGTTAATAGTGGAAATTGTAAACCAATTTCGGTTGATCTATCATTTGCTGTTAGAACATAATTAGCAGCGTAACATTATTTAAGACAAGGTAATTATGTAATAAATCCATGGAAGCAAATTTATTCAATTTGCGTCGAAGTAATTTTGTTGTTATTTTATATAAATTAGAAATAATACATCGTCGAAGATTTTGTTGTCATCGCGGCCTATTATGAATTATTTTGACGAGTAAAAATACATTTTAGCTTTCGGTAACTTTATTTACCTTCATCAGAAAATCACTAATAAAATATTTTCGCACATGTGTTATTCGTTGCTCTCTTTTGAACTAAAGACAAAGAACGACATTACAAGTGTTTAAAAAATGAATTGTTTTCTACAGACGTACACTCGGTTGATTTAAAACCGACTCACCCGACAAGCGACGTAGACCTAACGTCGCACGCAGAAACTTTCAATATTTAACTGGATGTTTGTAGCAATAAAGCAATTTGCTTATGAACAGGTAAAATATCTACGTAATGCGAAATGAATGGGAAGATCGCTGCAGAAATATATTCATTTTCAGATACTTTTAATATCTGCATTATTACGTAGTATAGCGTTTGCCAACAACCATTACCATTAATGACATATAAACGCAAATAAAATAATTATTGTATTTCTTCTTATCTCTACTTAACTGTAATAACTAATAATATGCTACAATTCAATTTTAGAACCATAAGAAAAATTTTTTATCAAAGCAGATAGACAGGAATCTATGTTCATCTTAAGTTTGCTTTGTTAAAAACACTGATTTTATTCTAGAATTAATAATAAAACACACAGTAAACAAATAATAATTTATTTCAAATAATAAAGAAGGTAAACGAAAAGGTAGTCAAACTGAAGACAAATTAATACTCAGAAAAAACTTTTTAATTATTGGTTGGTTCTGAAGGACATTTTCTGCACCATCATGCGAACATTCATTCTCAAAATATTATATCGAAAAACGCGTTTTTTCTGCAATACAATTCTAATAGCGCGGAAAACTTGCGCATAGGTGTCATTATAAATAAAAAAATTTATTTTTTCAAAATTTGAAATTGTGCAGAAAGCCTAAAGTTACCAAAAAAAGTCAAAATACCAGTAAATTTCAAAAAAATGCAAAAATTACAAAAAAAAAAATTTTTTGTTGTAATAGTGAAAAAAGTGTTTTTAAGAGTGTCCTTGATGCATACAAAAAGTAAAAGGCAGTCAAACTGAAAACAAATTAATACACAGAAAAAACTTTTTAATTTTGGTTGTTCTGAAGGACATTTTCTGCACCATCATGCGAACATTCATTCTCTAAAATATGTATATGTAATAGACTTTTATATCTTACCTATCTTGTTTATTAATTTTTGCGGATAAGTTTTGGACGTAAGGAAGAGCTATAAATTTGGTGGTTGGGGTTATGTTTGTTTTTTTTATTATGTTTATGTTTGTTGTATCTTTTTTGTATTTGCCGTTTGAACACTGAGTATTCAAAGTGTTCAGTGTGGTGACTAGGGTAGTCATTTTGAGTGAGAGTGTTATTAGCATTATTTATTATTTCCGGTCGAAATTCGGGAGAAGTTATAAAAGATATATCAAACTTATCAAAAATCTATAACTGTACATTGTAGTGGTTAATGAATATACGTATACTTCTAGAAATTTTGCACGCAATATTTTATATAAATTTTGTGTTATTACTTCTAGGCTGACAATAATGCTAGATCTGTAAGCTTTAGTTTTATTATCGCCTTGATAATGACAGCGTTGCTGTCGAAACGCGTCGGTGTTTTAGTTAAAACTTGTTTGGTGTTTAGTGGGTTGAAGTGTTTAGTGTTCTACTTCTGCACCAGATCCAGTGAAGAACTGTAAAATTATAAAAATGTTCACTTTTTTGTTTGTGAATATGATTCGGACGAATTTTGGTAAAAATCTACTAGTACGTAGATTGAGATTCCATGAAGTAGTTCTGGATAAGAAGATGTATATTTTGCCACAGTAGCACACTCTACTTAACTTGGGACGATCTTAGTTTTCAAGCATCTTGTGCGCCCTTTAGTAATCCTCTCGATGTGTGTATATCTATTTTGCTGCCATATAACTACATCTGGCTACTGGCCAGTGATTTTGTTTTGACCATGTAAGAGTACCACACAATGTAAAAAGTACGGTAAAAGGTAAAAGTTTCTTTACATGGGATCTTGTCATGTTTGTCTACTGATTTTCTCTTTCGTGACTTACTTGAGTTAATTCGATGCTGCCATGACTACTCGACGTTTAACGTAGTACTGATTGCGACAGGTAGCCTTTGTTGCCATGCATTTCTGTTTCTTTCTATACGTAATTTCGTAATTGGACCCAGATATATATATAACATGCATAATGTAGAACTCTTACAGCTGCAAAGTGGATACAAAAATGCTTTCTCTTAAATCTTGAAAGAACCATTATTTTGTCCACTGGAATGGTGTAGATCGAATAAGTTGCACAAATCGTTTAATTTCATTGATAAATTCGAAATAAATTTCTGGTACTTCTGTACCAAATTCAAATATATTCTTATTTCTAACACGTTTCCAAGTTTCTTGCTTTTCAATATAGCCACTACTTTATCAGGAGATTTATGGAAATATTTTGCATCAATTGTACGACCTAGATATGAAATTCCATATTTGTAGCAGTACTTTTATTTTTACTTGAATGCATCCATGTTCTCCTAACTACTGAAGTACCGCCTTTAATGTTTCACACAGTTCTTCGGGAGGTGATCGACAAATCAAATGATATCATTTAAATCTTGTAAAATTTGGTCCGTTATGCTTTACCAAGCATTAACTAAACAAACATAGATTTTTTTGAGTTGAAACATTAACTGTGCATATCGGAACCATAATTTCATCAGTATATGTATTTAATTTTGTAATATTTTCAAATTGAATTCGTTGACATATTACATTTTAAATTGTGTAACTAACAAAGGAAGTCGCTATACTCCTGTTTAATTCCATATCACAGTTTCGTGATGTGTTAACTTTTACATGTAAAACTATATTGTTCGCATTCATTGAAATGATATTCACTGTGACTAATTTAATGATACGGAACATTTCATTCCCACTATCGCTTATTGAATTTTCTTTGATTTGCTTCTGATCGCGTAAGTTTTCGTTTGTTGTCAAACAAACATTTTACATATGACCTCTTGTGGGAGTTTTTGCATAGTAATTTTTGTATGTAATATTCATTGCCTTTATCATTCATTTTGTTGCATTGAAAAATTTTCACTGCAGCAGTAAAAAAGTTTAGTACTATTACATGCGTAATTGGATATACTACTTTTGGTTAGGTCATAATTTCGATAACTTACTTTCATTTTACCGGAATTATCACGTAATCCGCGTACGAAATAACTTGTACTACCTTGCATTTGCCTCAATTCCTATAATTGAACGATTGAGCGATTCGAAGTATTCTTCAAAAGGTACAGTGGCCTTTTGATATAACAAACGTTTTTGAGTATCGTTCCTGGTAATACCTTTAATGAATTGAGGTCGTATATACGTATTAATTCTGCTTGCTTCGTTCACATTGAGTGCACTTAATTTTATTATTAACTTCGAATAGATTCACCCTCACGCTGTGACCGCAAATTGAATCTGTGCTCTTCCGCGATAACACTAGGCGGAGGGAAATATTGTTTGAGAAACTTAAAAAAATTGTAACAAAGTTTGTCTTTCTCTGTAGTGGATTCATCCGCACGTCGAAATTTTATATGATTGCCTAATAGTTGCAAATAAGTGTCAAAACTTTAATTATATTCATCATACAATTATAACACATCTTTCGTATCTTTAGCTTGTATTTGTATTTTTAGCTTGTAAAATTTGTTACTTTTGTGTAGTAGACAGAACATCTGTAATTTTACTCACAATGTCTTCAATTTGTGCCATTGCAGGGAAGTAATTTTACGGAACAGGAGAGCACCTAGAGGACTGTTAGGCCTCAAAGTTAGGAAGCTCCTGATTTGTAGGTTGAAATATAATAGCATTGAATTAGACATGTAATATTACCCGAATACCGTGGTGATTATCGGTTTTGCTAGAAGATCCTTTCCTTCCGTTTCGTCGCCAGCTTTGTTGTGTATGTAGCGTGGACTAGTGGAAATAAGGTTAAACGATACGAAAAAATCTTAATTTAGTTTACAATAAAGTAGTAGTAATTGTTCCCATAACTATATATACTCACCCTCTGAGAAAACAATCTCTAAATAAAACTACATGCATACTTAGAAATTTGTACTTACATATATAGTGTATATAGTGTAATGCTAATACTTTTAATCACAAAATGTTAAGAAAATTGAATTTTACTTTTTAAATAAAATTGGGGTTTAAATAAAAAAATTAATCTCAGGGTTCGTAAGTTCCTAACTCAACAACACAAACGCAACAAACAAAACAAAATACTAAAGCTTATCTTACGTATAAAGATATCCAGGTGAAAATTTACAAATTACAAAAAAACCAGAACAAGACAGAAAGATGTTTTATATAAATAACATAATTTATTGATTTCAAAAAAGAAGAACCTTTAAAAAATGTATATTTTACAATATTTTATTTTTTCGTGGAAATCGCCACAAGTTAGTTTATTACATTTAAAATTCTCAAATTCATGAGAAAATTTTCAACTTTAAGTGCTATTTGGATTTAGAAAATTTTTACTACAAGTCAACTTTGTTTTAATTTTCAAATTTTATTAAAAAGTAATTACTTTTAAATATTTAAATACTGCGTTTATACTTTGTCCTTTAAAATTCTTTTATAATTTTTTTATTTTTTTTTTAATTTTAAACAATGTTTTCACACTCTAAAAAAAATTATATTTCTTAAATTTGGGACTTAAAAATTAATTTAATTAGTTTACACTATTTTAGTGTGTTTGAATGTGTGTCTGTATTTTTCGAAAGCTTTCTATTTTTCGCGCGATGGGACTGGTGGACGGTGGACGTCTCCTTCGTAGAGGTTATGTATTTAATTGAAATCTAGGTGGTTTAATGAACCTTTCTGCGACGATAAACGGTTATTTTTGCTCAACAGTAGGCCGTTAAATTCTAAACGCTATTAGAAAATTTTACGTGTAGGTAACTGTCTGGACGAATCGTTATCTTAAAAGAGGCCGTTTGCTGCAAGCTCGCGGGCTTATGTTGCCGTCCAGTGCCAATTGTTCTATAATCCTCTAAAAACCATTGGTGATTTGCGATTGTTTATAACCGTCATTTCGGGATTAATTTTCTACAGGTCCGGTCAAAATTCGTGGTATATAGAGTGGCCGTAAAACTGTTGATTTCATTACCACCTACTTTTTGCTCCTTAAAATCCCCCTATCTCGATTGTTTTCTTTGTTTTGTGTATTAATTAGATAGTGTAATTTAGGTATAATTCTTGAATGTAGTTTTGTACAATTTTGATGACATAAATTTAAATAATCATCTTAAAAATATACGATAGAAATTTATATGGTGCATTTAACATCCTTATGTCCTTGTCGCTGACCTACACCCCCCTTCTACGTCAAACGGCTACTGAGCCAAAACCACACATCGACTCGTACATATGCGAATGAATCATTCGCATCAATGATACCAATTCGAAAAGTTTATCAGTCTCAACATCATCATGGTAGTTTAATAAGAAAATTGAATGAATTAAAATCATTATTCTCACGTGTACGATCACATTGATGCTAGACAGTTTAATGTACCTAATTGATTTTTACTTTAGAAAGATACAGATCAGATAGCAAGATATAACTTTGTAAATATTCTATTAATGTAGTGTTTTTATTTTTTCACTTACCTATGGCGTGGATACAGATCTATCAAACAACAATGTCAAATATCATAACAATAGTTATACAACTGATGTTCATATAAAATGCTATCTAGCAAGAAATTTAGACACCATAATTTTTATTTATAAATAAAATATAAATAAATCGGTAATTCCACTAATTGTGTGGTAAAAATAGTTGTAGATGTTTAATACAAATTTAATACAGTTCGCTTAAATATATTGATACGTGATAATGCAAATCGATTCAAAAACGTTTTATTTCTGCAGCTTACTAAATCATTATCACTAGAATGAATGAAATCCATTAGTTAAATGGTTCATGGAACCTACTGTTAATACAATTCTGAAATTTTGAAACTTGCCTTTGTAGTAGCGGTGCTATTATTTCCAAATATTTTCTACCAAATCTGACTTCCGGTTATAATGGGAGTAAATAGCAACCTTGTTGTTTTAAATAGAACGGTATAATTTTTTAATGCAAGCGATTCTATTATTTACAAATATTTTGTATTTGGGTACTCAACTTAAATTCAACTGTTTCTAAGAAAAATTAATATTGTGATGCGTTTTGAACTGTCAGGTGCCAAATTTCTTTAAAAGAATGTAACTGGTCATAGATAATGCAACTGTCATAACTTTCAACAAAATTTATACATGATGCACAAAAATTAGTAACCAATTCAGATATTTTCGAACATTAAAAACATTCACATGGTACATAGCTGTTTTTATTACAGTACTTAATACTCAAATTCTACATCGATTAGTATTAAACCCTGGTATACTTATCTTTATTAGGTTTTGAGTTATTAGCGCTTATTGGTTCCAAACGCAAAATACAACAAAAGTTCTCAAATGGGTCACATTTTTGTTTTACATTTTCGCCAAATCTCACTTAGTGAGTACCAAGCTCAGTCTCTGCAATCTCAGTTAATTTCGGTCTGTCAGGAACTTCCACTTTTTGAATTTTAAAAAGACTCAAAATGCGACCATGCTCGTTTCAATTATTGCAAGAGATACACTGGAAGACCATATTAAAAGAATTGAATTTTGTGAATTTATGGTAATAAAAATTCAGAAAGACGAAAATTTTTTTAAGAAAATTATTTGCACTGATAAAACCAAATTTATACGGGAAAATTTAGGTAACAGACAAAATCTACATCACTGCCCAACAGAAAATGTACATGTTGTTTGGGTCGTAAATCATGAACGTACATTTGGTGCCAATGTTTTGGCAATGATGAAAAATGGTTGATTACCTTATAAATTATATGACAGGACATACTTAGAAATATTAAGAATCACTGTTTCAACAATGGATGAAATACAGTTCATTGAATCGAGATTGCCAGTATCAACTAGATGGTGCCCCGGTGTACTAGTTGCAACTAACCCAGATATTTGAAGATCGATAGGTGGGTCCTAATAGAGTCCCCAAATGGCAGCCTAGGGCTCCTGACGTAACTCTATTGGATTTTTTCATATGGGGTTTAAAGGAAATGCGAAAAATTTTAATTACTACATTATAGAGAAGACGTTAACACAACTACAGAAAAGACTAGTTCTGAGTTAAGTTACCATATCGAGCTATTCTGTTTTTTCTTATTTTATATTTGTTTGCTTTTGAGCTTGTAGTTTCTCTTTTTTTATATATCTAATATCCTTCTGTTTTTTTAATAAATCTCACTATATATGCATATATGACAGGTGATAGATTTTGTGATATTAATATTTTTTATTATATGCATAATAAATAATAAAACATGTGCACAATAAATTATATTAGCAGTTTCTTTGCTTCTTTTTATAACTTCCACATTATTTACAAGTAGCGCTTCAAAATGGTTAAACGCTTTCAAATGGAACGACATTCAAATGATACCAGACATTATTAATACTGATCTCTACATCGATCAGTATTTCATCAGTAATTCATGGTGAATCAGGTGCTACAAGGAAACGTACTAGGTGATAGATTAAAGAAAAATAAGGATTTTTAATGTTTGACGATATCTGAATTGGTTACTAATTTCTGCATACCCTGTATAAGTTTTGTTGAAAGTTATAAAAGTTCTCATTATCTATGATCCTTTACATTCGTTTGAAGAATATTTGGCACCTTACGGTTCAAACCACATCACAATATTAATTTTTCTTTATGATGGTTAAATAACAAAATATTAAAGAAAGTTGTAAATATCTTAGAAACAATTAAATTTAGGAATAGGGTATCCTAATACAAAATCTTTGAAGAAGTCAGATTTGGTTGAAAATATTTTAAAACAGTAGAACTACTACTACAAATGCAAATATCGGCATTGTAGTAATAGCAGATTCTCTAAACCTTCTAACAAGTTTCGTGAAAAAACTCTGTATATTTAAAATTAGTTAAAGTTGATGAATTAAGTTGCACACATTCTGTGTTATCGCTTAAAATAAAGGTATACTTATACATGTTAGGTTATGATACATGAATAACCTGTCCGTGCGCAAATATATAATAATTAACAACAAAATAGCATATCGAGCTAAAATTGACCGATCTATCACCTGCTTGTGATAACCAAATAGATAGATGTTGCCTGTTAAATATCGAATCATATATATATTGCATGCCACAAAATCAGTGTCCTATCTATGTAAGCAAAGAACAACTAAGATAATCACGTTTGAGTTTAGAAAATTGACATTAATCTTCGAAGTGTTATTCACAAGTAATCATAAGTCAAATTAAAGCCCTACAGTAGGCGCGCACCCACCTTTCAGACTTTACTGCATTTGATTGGTTACATGTACGCTTATGTCCGTTTCAGTACCTTCTTTGGACGTGTGTGGCAACCGTGTGGTCTATCACCTTTAAATAAATTAACCTGGAGAACTTTTCACCCGCTTGTGTTGGTAAGATAATATTAATTTTATCCGCTAAAATATAACGCTTTATTACCAAAGTTTGAAGATTTTTCTTCCTAACAACAGCGTTATTGTATACATCCGAAATGTTAAGCACAAGAAAACGTAAATTTGATGAACGTACTTCTGATCCTGAAGTATGGATGAAATGGTATAACGAACTGAGCGGTGAAGAAGTAACTCTTGAAAGTGACCTCGATGAAAGCGATCCCGAGGAAGAAGATGAAACCTGGAAAAGCGAGCATGATACTGACAGTGAACAAGAGGCTGTTAGTAAAGTGTTCGCTTTTACTTTGACCGATACAAGACATCGAAGATAATGCATCGTAATGGTAGAATGTGTTCAAGGGACAAACAGAAATATTACAGGAGATAATTGGTTCTCCAGCATCCCTCTGGCTAAGAAGCAACTGACGGACAAAAACTTGACGTACGTTTTAGAACACTATGCAAAAATAAACGAGAGACTTACTGTACCTAAAAGAATTTTTGCCAAATAAAACAGCAACGGAAAAATCTTCAGTGTTTGGTTTACACATGGAATGTAGATGATGGTGAATAGCTTTAGTGCGTACCTATCTAACCGTCCAATAAGAAAGGAATGTCCATTCAAACAATTCATTCTAAGAGCGTATTAATTTTTGCTTTCAACTTTAACCTGCATTGGAAAGCAGCCGATAATGCGATAGACGAAGCAACTGGAAATCAAATGAAAACCGACATGATCACTTTTTACAACAGACCAAAGTAGGCGTAGATCTCGTGGACCAGCTCTTTAGTGTCCTAAAAAATAACGTGTCACGTAACACGGTGGCCTATGGTTCTTTTTTATAACATGCTAAATATAACAACGCGCTTTCCATTTATAAACAACACCATGATAGACCGAATATAACAAGGATATACTTTGCAAGCGCTAAGTTGGGGCATGATTAAACCGCAAATAGAACGAAGGTCTACAATTCAAAGTATTCCTAGAGCGCTTCGACGACGGGCAGAATTATTATTGGGTATTGAGAATACTACACCCTCAGCTACAGTAATACGAATTGGATCACGTGGTAAATGTTATGAGTGCGGTCGACAACGAGATAAATCCACTAGGAGATGGTGTGCCAAATGTCAACAGTAGGTCTGAAAAGACCATCTTCAAGATGTCTGTGTAAATTGTTTTAATAATTAGTTACTGTATTTTTAATTCTTTTGTATCTACCAAATATGCTGTACTATAAAATATTATTTTCTCATTCGAAGTTTCCTTTTTCTGGATATTTTATATTTATGTGGAAAATTTTCAAAGCCAAGTAGCCACCAAACAAGATATACGATACATATAAAAGCAGGTATAGTATTTTGCACTAAATTTAAAATGGGTGACAGCTGTCACCCGCACGCCTTTTTTTTGTAATTAATACCCGCGCGCCTACTGTAGGGTTTTAACAAGTTGAAAATATCTATGCAATTTATTAGCTATTGTATAAGAGACAGAAATGGTATACGTTAAAATTCATTATAGAAAGGGCAATAAAATTAATGCTCATTATGGTTTTACTCTATCACAGATACATATCAGAATTTCTACAAGAATTTGTAGATATTAGGCATGTAGGTTAAATCGCTGAATCTATCAAAAATATAACTGACTTAATTCATGGCATACTGTGAAAACAAATATTGTGGCTCAGTATTTACCATTATATACATAAGGGTAACCTTTTATGGAATAAAATTATTTTTGATGTTATCATAGAGTTTTACGAAAGATGCTGAAACACGTAATTTTTTTAATTTTAAAGTCGGTTTCTGAATGAAATTTGAAGTATACAAGGTGACTCATATAAGTGCAGCACAAAGTAGATAATTTTTTTTTAATTGAACTCCCTGTATATGTATCTGAAACTATAAATGAACCAGACATTTTATATTGTCAACTGAGAATTCATATCTAATTTACCATTATAAGATTACATGCGCATAAAACTCGATTAGTTATCATTTAAGTACTTTTTATTATTGATCTCCCTTTGCTTTCACTAGTTTGCTTACAAGTTTAAGAAACTCCGGTTCTCTTCAAAACATAGAAAATGCATTTACCAAGCTTTTCGCTAGGTGTAGAGTGTAAAAAGAAACAAATATCTAAATTTATAACACTTACTTATTCTTGTCGGTTTATATTTTTTCCTGAAATAAAAAAACAAAACAAAACAAAACGGAAGTCTTATATAGATAGTCTTATATGAGATGTATATTGAGCACATCTTATCTGGTGTATTGTATAAAAAATGTCTAATGTATTGGAAAGTATGCGATGTTCTTTGTATTTCACAGGGATCATTTTATGTTACCCGGCGAAAAATATAGGACCCAGTTCTGTCGTGCTTTGGGCAAAAAAACGATCTGCTGTTCAACTAAAACAACATATCTGCGGGAATCGCCTCAAATGACAAATACCCTGCTAGACATCTATAAAGAAAATAATAATAAATAATATTTTTTAGTTTATTTATTACTAGTATATACATACATACGAACACAGTTTATAGCCTTCAAGTTTACTTCTAATATAATAATTTTTCGTTAATTATAAAATAATAGTTCTATGAAAATGTGTTAATTCACAAACAACAGCTAACATAAGAGCGAACAAAATGTCTACATACGAAAGCAATTATTTGCTAAATTATGAACCTTTAAAATATTATACATACTTTTAAAAACGTACTACGAAAACAGCGTTTTCCTACCAAATCGATATCATAAAATGTTATGTACGAAAATCATAGACAGCCTTAAGCTACATATATTAAAACTATTTTAATGTATACAGGATGTTTCATATTGCTAGGGTGAACCAAATATATATATTTTTTTAATGATTATGTATTAATATAATTATAATGATTATATATTATTTGAAATTTAGATTACGCGCATCTTCCTCATTCCTTCGATACAACATTTCATTGAGTTAGGTACACACCGTATTTCAGAAGATATGCTCAATTTTGTCTGAAAATCATAGCATGTTCTACATCCTGCGTACTCCACATGAAAACGTTTAAATTCTTTTTTATAGCAAAGTGATATTTTGCTACTACCTCAAAAGCTGTGTACAAGGCGATTCAAAACACAAATGCATTATTTTCTCATCTTTTTTAAACGGATCACCCTGTATTTTATATTAACCCATAACTGCTGACCATGAGTCTCACAGACTCCGCAAAATCGTTTTCGTATTGGCACTCCTCACTACAAATAATTGACAAGCGGCCAGTCTGTGTACCTTCATAGCTATCAGTATTCTTGCAGATGACTTAGTGAGAGTTACGTCCTTTCTCTCATTTTCGAGTTATTTATATCGCCAAGTCTAGTAGACGCAGGGTTACCAGTAGTAAGGCAAAGTCACCATCAGACCAGTCAGTCGACGTGGACACGCTGTATAATAAGCTGTAGTTTTGAGAGCTAAAACCTGTGTAACACCAGCAAATTGTCATAATTATGACAGTTTAACAGGTTTTAGCTGTCAAAACTACAGCTTATACAGCGTGTCCACGTCGACTGACTGGTCTGATGGTGACTTTGCCTTACTACTGTTACCATTAACGTTATTATAATATGGCTGATACACGCCGGACTATAAAGGCATTAGACGACGAATTCGAGAAAGTGTGCACAAAATGGTGTAATGAACTGAGCAGTGATATAAGTGAGGATGAAGTAGAAGAGGAAAACTATATAAACAGTAATCATTCAACGGACAGTGAACAAGAAGCAGACTTTGACTCTGTGTCGATATCTAGTGAAGACGAAGATCAGCGCGTAATTATTACTATGGAAGAAACAGGTATAAGGAGTAAACAAGAACCAACCAGAAACATACCTCCTCCTGCTCATAATATTATACTTCCATCAATTCGTTCACATGTGGAACAGTCAAACAGTCCTACTTATTACTTCAATAAAATGTTTTCGCCAGATACGTATATCTAGTCTTGTTGTCAAGAAAACGAACGAAAAGCTCGCAACTTTTCGGCCTAAATATATAAAATATAACAGAAAAAACTGAATTGGCAGATACTGATGAAATAGAATTTAGAGCTTTTCTGGGAATGCTTCTCCATACGTCTATTTTTAAGTCAAGCCATGAAGATATACGAAGTCTTTTTGCTACGAATGAAAAATGTAGACCTATATTTAGAGCAGTTATGTCACAGAAGCGTTTTCTAACACTAACGGCTGCTCTTAGATTTGACGATGCCTCGGATCGAGGACAGAGAGTAAAAGATAATCCAGCTGCTGCTATTCAAGGATTCTTTGATTTATTTGTTTGTAATTCAAAAAACGCATACAAAGTTGGTGCAAATGTGTACGTTAATGAAATGCTGGTAGCCTTCAAAGGAAAATGTAGGTTTAAAATGTATATGCCTAACAAACCTGCCAAATATGGGCTAAAAATTTTGTGCATAACTGATGCACGAACTGGGTATTTCCACAACGGCTATATTTACGTTGGAAAAGGTTCAAATGGATTCAGCCGGGAACCCGAAGAAAAAAGAATGAGGATACCTTCTCAAGCAGTAATTAGATTAGTCAAACATCTATACAATACTAATAGAAATGTGACTGCCGACAATTGGTTTAGTTCCATTGAATTAATGCACCATTTACAAAAACTAAACTTACCTACGCCGGCACACTTAGGAAGAATAAAAAAGAAATTCACCCACAGTTTCTTCCACAACGAAATCGTAATGAAGGCGATACTTTGTATGGATTCTCAAAAGATATAACACTTCTATCCCGTGTAACTAAGAAAAACAGAACTGTAATAATAATTTCTTCTATGCATCACTCCATAGAAGTCGATTTAGATAATGGATTACCAGAAACAAATTCGTTTTATAACCTGACCAAAGGGGGCGTGGACGCGATGGACGAAAAGTGCACAAAATATTCCTGTAGCCGCAGAACACGCAGGTAGCCAATGGCTATTTTTTATAAAATAGAAGACATATGTGGAGTTAATTCTTACATTATGTTTACTTCTGTATCCACAAATAATTGGACCAGATTCAAGTTTACAGAAACTCTGACAGATGAACTAGTCTCCCCACATTTACATAGAAGATTTGAAATGCCAACGATACAAAGACAACCGAAACAACTTATAGGAAGTATCCTCGATATTCCCGACAATACGGCCGAAAAACAAGAAGAAAAAGTTGAAATAAGAAAGTATTGCCACATCTATCCATCCAAATTAAGAAGAAAGACTGCATAAGTATTTATGCACTAAATGCCAAAAACGTATTTGTTTGCAATGTTCGCGGCAGATTTGTAAAAGTTGTACCAGGGCAGAACGAGAATAGTTATTCTTTGTTTGTCTTTTTTCGAGCTTTGCAGGTTTTGTGTACGATTTATATTTTTTATTTTTTACATTTTTCATGTAGTATGTACTTATTTTTAAATATATATCATGTTAATACCTTAACATTTGAGTTTTTATTTTAAATAGGCCTTATATTCAATTAGAATAACAAGAAATTCATTTTTTTTTAGTTTTATCGTAACACTTCAACTTTGTTTTTTTTCTTTTTCAACAAACTTAAAAATACGATAAGAATATTGTTTTATTAACAAGGGAAAATGCTATTACAATATTTTTTATGACTTTTCAAAATATTCTCTTTTTTAGTCTGTCAGACTCAGGGTCACTATATATGTAATTAAAAGTAGAATCACCAGTTAAGAGTTAAGAAAGAAAAGAACACTTATACATTTTCATTTTTATTAACCATCTCTATACCTAAATTCGCTAATTTCTGAGATATTTAATATTTTCTTAATAAAAGATGAGCTTTTTCAAAATAATTGTAATATGCCAAATTAGCCATGGAAACATGAGAGTAAAAAAAGACTATTAAATCATAAATTGAGATAAACTTGTTAAATACAACACAACTACAAAATATTTAACTTATACCGGTAATTAATATTTAATCATTTAAGCCAAACGTTCACAAAGTAACGGATTTCACAATAATTATTCAAAATATCCACCAAAAAGATCAATAGAGCATTGCGACCGTTCTTCGAGTGATCGATTTACATTTCTTAACATTTCTACATACATTCTTTCAGTTATGAACAATCCACATGTTAGTAAATATACGAGAAATCTTGGGCCAACAAGGAATTAATAAAAAGGCTGAAAGAATACTGTGTAAAAATAAATTACATGCATACCATATGCATGCAATCAAGACTCGACAATTACTTGCCCCATAGAGTTGCTTTTGTGAACAAATCCAACAAATCCATGTGAAAGCACATTAAACCCCCTACCAAAATCTGTAAAGATGTCTATGTCTAAATTTAACGGTTACAATGTTATTAACGATATTCTCTAAAAATCTCATAAAACCGATGCTTTTTCATCAAAATAGAGGGCCATGCTGGTTCAAAATTAACATGTTCATCTAGTTGCGACTGTCACTAATTTCTACGTAGAAATAGTATACTTTAAAGAATTATTATGTCTAGTATATGAAGAAAAATAAGCAATACTCTTACAAAAAAAATTGGCCCATGAGTCCCTGCGACACGTGTCCTGAATTAATCAGTGAATCGTTGTGGTGTTTGGAGTTACCAATTTTTATCTGTATTCTGAGTAATGTTAATGTGTTCATGTATTTCATTTGATTACTTCAGATGTTTTAAGGAAAAAGACCTTTGAACAGCTAATAACATTATGAATAGAAGAAAATGGTCATCAATTTGAATATTTACTGTAATCTTTTTCATTTGATAATTTATTTATATTTATTCAATTCAAACGAACATTTAGTAGAGTACAACTTTTTTGGAGAAGAACTTATTAAATTTATTTTAATTGAATATGTTAAAGCTGAATGTGGGTAACAATTTTTTTTAATTATTTTTTTTTAATTTTATTAATTTGTTTATGATATCGGTTACATACATTATCGACGTTCAATTAATTAATTTGTTTTTGAAAGTTTGAAATATTTAGTCAGTTATTCTTCCGCACCATCAAGTACATTTTTGTTTTATCGAGTGTTCCAGACGGAAATGCCAGACTATATTTTTTTAAATGGAACAATATAATATAATGATTAAAGCAAACTATAATATTGTAGGTCTAAAGAGTTTCTGAGTAAACAATATTTTTATAAATTGATAATTTCAAATATTCTGCATCAAAAGATTCAAACCAACAGAGTAGAATATTTTTTACTAGTATGGACTGTCGTTAATGTGAAATAAATTCTGCAGCTGCTTTTAATGTTCACAATTTTGCAAAATCTAAGAATTCAAATTTTTTGGAACACCCTGTATATTTTTTGCTCATTGGAAAGCCCTTTTACTACGGTTTCTATTGATACTTTTGATGCACCTTATCATTTTCTAATTATTTCTTTTTAAAGTTGAATTAATGAGAAATGTTCGTATTTTTAATTTTGCATTTCAAACCTACTGTAAGATCGGATACTCGACAAATAATCCATAAATGGTCTATAACAAGAATAAACTCCATTTAGTATGAGAAACAATTGCTTTTCACTTAGCGGTGAAAGCAAACATTAAATTAATATAAAGTAATATAGCATTTTCAATAGATTCACTGCTGATCAAGTTATCTGGGGTTTTAAGCTTGTATACTTAATAACCAAGTTATAAAAAATTTCGTTTTGTGTTATACAGTATTTTGTTCAATCTTTAAAAGCAGTTGTTATATTAACTAATTTTAGTAGGTACCTACTCAAGAAATGGTAAATATGATATTTATTCTTGAGGAGTGTACAAGAAATTGTTCCTAGTAGAGTATATGCAGAGAAATTTCTAAACCTTGAAAGCAGACCGGAAGCATTTGAAAGATTATTAGAGAAATTTATAAAAACTGATGGTGTAACCTACAAGAAGGGAGAACACAAATAAACCGGTAATCAATAAACAAAGCGAACTGGAAAAATCCACATACTGAACATTTAGATGTTCATATACGGAATTAACGCATTTAGCGTGCTATTCTGTATATGTTTTACAACCGCTCCATTCTAGATCTATTATTTATGAATTTCTGTATGAAAAATATAAGTATAGATGGTATTTCAAAGGTAACAGTTATTGAAGGTAGGAGTTTGCATTTGTTGAATATCTACTAACATTAGTCATTATAACAATTTCTTTTAAAGATTGAACGAAATACTGTATCACACAAAACGAAATTTTGTACAACTTGGTTATTAAGTATACAAGCTTAAAACACCTGATAACTTGATCAGCAGTGAATCTATTGAAAATGCTATATTACTTTATATTAATTTAATGTTTGCTTTCACCGCTGAGTGAAAAGCAATTGTTTCTCATACTAAATGGAGTTTAGTCTTGTTATAGACCATTTATGGATTATTTGTCGAGTATCCGATCTTACAGTAGGTTTGAAATGCAAATTAGCTTCTAAAAATACGAGCATTTCTCATTAATTCAACTTTAAAAAGAAATAATTAGAAAATAATCTATCCTAGGTGCATCAAATGAGATCAATAGAAAGCGTAGTAAAAGGGCTTTCCAATGAGCAAAAAATATACAGGGTGTTCCATTTAAAAATTTCGAGAATTCTTAGATTTTGCAAATTGTGAACACCCTGTATAAAGCGAGCAGCTGCAGAATTTATTTCACATGGTAACGACAGTCCATACTAGTAAAAAATATTCTACTCTGTTGGTTTCGAATCTTTTGTTTTTCCCTAAAATAGCCTACTGAAATGTATCAATTTATCAAGTAAAATCATTGTTTACTCAGAAACTATCAACTTTAGACCTATACAACATTATATCTTTGTAACCAGCTTTCAAGCGCGGATCATTTTCTCTATTAATATACAGGGTGTTCCATTTAAAAAAATGCAACTTTAGTCTGGCATTTCCGTCTGGAACACTCTGTATAAAACAAAATATTTTTAAAACGTGCACTTGATGGTGCGGAAGAATATCCACTGACTAAATATTTGACAAACTTTTAAATAAGTGTGTAATCTTCCGTCCCCGCTTCGTTGCCGGACCCTGTATATATTACAAACTAAGAGGAGAGTTTTCAATATTTTTATATGCTAATTGTCAAATATTCATTCGATTCAAACAAATAATATTCATTTGAACTTTATTTGGCTCTTTAATAACGCCTTAATCGAATATTCAAATTTGTTCAATATAATTTCCAGCTTTAGTTATCATAATACAATTTACAAGAAATATAATTGATCACACACTAATAATTAGAAAGTATGGCATACTTAGAGGAGAGAAAACATCAGCTTAGAAGGTTTTTGAAGAATTTCGTTAATAGCTTTTTAGTCGTTAAATTTAGATTTTTACATGTTTTTGGAGGGCGTTTAATGCGTTTTCACAGGATAGATGGATACAGGATGTTCCATTTAAGTTATACCATTTATTTATGTTTGAAAAAATATAAAATATAAACTATTTCGCTGAATGTCATATAACCAATATCAAGCTACTCTACCGGTTTATTGAAAGCATTCTTTGTCAAAATATCTGAATTTTTTTTGGACGATATATTCAATATGTCTACAACAAATTGTTGTCAGTTGAGACTCTCAAATCTTTAATAAAATCAGCTCTTTATAAAATTTCATTGGAGATACTGTGCCAGCAAAAAATCAATGAATAGAGACGAGTAACAGAAGTATACAATCTATGTTTAATATATACGTAGGTACATAGATACTATAGACATATAGATTTAAAGTTTTGGTAATTATCTTGTGATATTGGATAATCATATTTCTTGAATTGAATTGAATCATATCGAAATACCATTATTACTACCCATTTTCTAGTTGTTCAACCGGATTTAAATCTGTTGAGTAATTAATATTAGGGGTACTATTATCGCACTATCATGGATTGTATAGTCGTTCCGAAAATAATAAGTGGCTGACCTATTAAATAATTTGCAGTTTTTATATTTCTACAAAATAATAAACACGATTAATATCAAATGAATGTTGTATATGTATATATGGCGATTAATGACTACATGCCACAGAACAACGCCAATGTCAACAACGGGGGCTCTTTAGGAATTTGTTGCGTTTACGATCAATACTTCTACATATGCATGTATATATGTACGTTCATAGTAGGTGCTTATACGTATGTACGTATATACTCGACATGTGTTATCTAGACAAACATTTTTATGTCGAAAGCTAAACATTAAATTTTATACCACTGAGATTCGGGAGTTTCTCTAAATATCTGGCAATGCTTCAGTTTTTTTTCATACCACTAATAACACCAACAACATGTACCTAATACTACACTTATTTATTCCATGAAAAAAACTAGTAAAGCTGCGGAATTAACGCGTGATATCTAGCTGATTGGCTGTTTGCATTTACAGTAAAATCCAGTTCCTACAATTAGGAATATGATTTTCCTGTATTAAAGAAAATAAGACCGACACAAAACAAACTACCACTCTTTCTTTGTAAGTCTATCTTACATACACAATAGGTACACCAAAACTTCTGTTCATATTTTCTACTACTTCCTCCTAAGCATTTTTTTTAATTCCCAAAATATATACTTGTGTTGCTTGAAATGTAGAAATACATATTAAAGCATGTTTGAGCAATGTTTCAAGATACAAGCCATTTAATTAAACAAATTGTTACATCAAATTCAGACAACGTGCAGGCAGATTTGCGACTCATTCATACATCATTGAATGGTGATTTATTTGCAAAAGAACAAGAAAAAATGAAGTTTAATCTGGCAGGACCGCGCAGCACAATCTAATCGGACCCACTTATTTGTTTTATAAATACAATAAATGTAAAGATTTCTCACCGAAGAACTGTATGTACCTGCTAGAAAAGAAGCATTGGGTATTTTGCACAAGTCGATTACAATAATTCTTAAGACAAACAAATACCTATTATACAAACCCGATATATACATATGTAGGTACTCTTTAAGAAATAGATTTAGATGCTATGATTGACTGCTTCCATGACAAATAGATAGGAAGGTTTTAATGGAATCTATGGATTTTTTTTGGTGTTAGCTAAAAAGTCAAGTGTATAAAAATAGGTCAGCATGTTACAATGAAGCAGATAAACCTAATTCAAAGCAACTGGATTGACGATAGCCACACGTTGTAACACACAGTGCATAAAGGAAACGTTTGTAGTTCTATCCTGACACACAGACGCGTGTTTCGAACTTATTTGTTCTCTTGTTGTGGCTATCGTCAATCCAGTTGCTTTGAATTAGGTTTACCTGCTTCATTGTAACATGCTGATGTAGTTTTACCAAATCTCCGGCAGAGGGATGTATGCGTTTCACACTTGTGTGTTCTGTTTGTATAAAAATAGGCTCTTCGGCCATTTAGAAAATGTTATTCGAACTGGCCTGCACGTTCGCCTGACATTACGCTACTCGACTTTTCTTTTGGGGTTACCTTAAATCTCGTCTTTATAAAAATGGTACGCCAGGCGCGCGAGAAGAATTGATAGCAAGAATAGATGAGGCGGTAAATTCTTTGCAGAATGAACTCGCAGATATTAACTGGCAACTAAACATGGCTCAAAGATTGACAACAGGTTTGGAAAGTGCAGGGGAACAATTCGAGCAGTTATTACGATAGTAGTTTTTTATGTTATTATGTAGTTTCTTAATAAAATGTGTATTGGTAAACATTTCTTCTTTTATCGATATCTCGAAAATGAAAGGGAATTGACCTATGGTGTATATGAACTTTTTTGGTCAGCATCATCTCTGGCACACATGATATAATTTTGCCGGTTACCTCAGGGAACACCCTATATATCAAATTTAGCTATATGTGTAACTTCGCCTCACATAGGTCAAGCCGTTCAGCTACTTAAAGTAATACTTTCAATTTTTATTTGCAGAGAAAGGGTACTGGGTATATGTGGAGATGTTATGTGGTATATTTTGATATATTCATTTCCCTCTGTTACCTTTAAGTTAAATTAAGTTAGATTTAAGCGAGGGTTAAATGTAAGAGCAGGTTCTATCAGAAGGTAATTCTTTTGCTTTTGTATGTAAAAGGAGGCTAATATTATTGTTATTAATTTATGAGATAGAAATGTCACAATTGCTCGAGCTTGAATGGCTACACATTGTTTGCACTTCTTCTTAACTCTTCCTGCCAATCTACATGTTCGATTCTTCCTTGTATGTATGTACGTCGTCAAAAGCTTGCTGACTCCAACCACTAATTTTTCTCAAATATCGGAATTGCCTTTGTATAGATCTCTAAATAAAAGTTTATAACGTTAAAGTCAGACAGGCTATTAGAGTTTTGTACTCGTTTTTGATCAAGCAATACAAAATTATCGCACTGATTCGTCCGACTCCCTGCATTGTATATAGAAAATCCCGTAACATAGAAATAACCGTTTCATAAGTACAGAAATACACAATTGAGTGTTTTAATACTATTATACAAAATTTACTCATATTATGTTGTATTTTAAAAGTCTGGGAATTTAAGCGTTTGTATTTGAGTAATAAACAATTGCACCTGCACTAGTTCATACAATGCTTCTGAGGGATTAGGTATTTGTTATCAAATTATATTATATATATATTATACAGCGTTAGTAAAAAGTCCCGGAACGGTCGAATAACTTGAAAATTATTATTTCTGAAATTTGGTATGGTGGTATAGTTAATATAAATGCATTTTATGCAATACAGTTTATATTTTTTTCACTTCCGGTTTAATCGGCAATACGTCCAATTTTTTTTTTTTTAACGGAACGCCCAGATTTTTTTAACACTTTTGAATGCAAAATAAAAAACTACGTTCAGGAAGTATTAAGATTTTTATTCACAATAAGAAAACAGTTAAACAATTAAAAAAAGTGTCCTAATACAGAAAAAACAAGGTACCTTTGAAAAAAGTTGTTGTTTAGTGTTTGCATTCTTTTTGCCGCCACATTTGACAATTTTAATAACGTTTTAACTTTTGCATCGCTATAAATTTACTTATTTTAGACATTGACACAGACCAGCCAGACCGCATTCCCCAATATTTGAACTACCGCTTTTCCCTATCTAGTTTTCGGTCGAAAAACTACCCTCACATATATATGTATATATATATTATATTATCGAAATATAATGTAATACTATCATGATATTAAAATAACTCAGTGGATCCAAAAATATGTTTTTATTATGTTTTTATAAAAAAATTATTTCGTAAAAAATCTCTGGTTTTCTTCGAAAAACGCAAAAAGAAATCTGTGTTTCCTATATGTAAAACAAAAACGGTACTAAAAAATGATAAATGCCAGAAGAGACACTTTCCTTTACTAAACTACGTAAAAATAAATTAGAGATAAATTCCTACGAAAGTGAGTCGGTGAAAAATCATAAACTTCGAATTTTAAAAGTACAAATTATTCTGCAAGAGTGGCAACTAATTCTGCTTACCGCTTCAATCTTCATGCAAAAACGAATTAGAGATAAATTTCAAGGAAAAAAACCGTTAGTATAAAATGTCTAATTTCATATTTTAAAAGTACCTACATAATATGGAAAATAGAGGAGTGCCGATTGATTTTGCTGACCGCAAGAAATATTTTAATTGTGAGCCAGAAGCAAGTTAAAGACAATTTCCATAACAATAAAGGTAGCGGAAATTCAAATCTTTGCATTGTTGTGTTAGTTCTCCACTATTTCATTTTCTTGCTTGTGGTCTTGTTGTCAGTATCGAGATAGTAATACTTTTTCATACATATTCAAGGAAATTAGAACAAATTCAGATCGTCAAACTTTGAAGTGTGTATATCTTTCTTTCTTACCGTTTTTTTTATATGTGGTGGATGCTTAGTTGCAAAAACTCCGTAAGCTGTATTACTTGTCTAGCTATCACTGCAACTCTTGCGGTGTAGTTTGGTGTGTGTAAGTTGTGTTCAAATGGCTTTGTGACAGCATCATATCGCCTTTTATGATGCCGCGCTGTTAATCACTTTGCTCCCAACAGCGAATGGCAAGTCGATCCGGCATTAAAGTCTCTGAAAAAATATCACCGTCCCTCCAGAGAATTAAACCCCGGCACCTACGTCTGAACCAATATTGTTGATTTTATATACACAAATTGAAAGAACGAGTGTTCCCAAATTCCATATAAGACGAATTATTACAATCTCATGTATGTTTTGAAATTATGATAATAGGAAATGACTAAATATCAATTTTTATGAATGAGAAAACATCTCATCGAATTCTATTACACTACCAAACTAATTTTCGACTAATTGCTAGTTAGTTGCACATTTAATTAGTCATAGTTAGACAGTATTTTGCACAGCAAAAGTCTATTTAATGGATGCGATAAATCAACAATTTTGTCGCAAGTCTGGAGTTGGTACTCGCAAATCGAAAATCTGTTTAGTATAATATGAACAATTAAGTTCGAGATTTAAGAACATATACATGGAAAAAGAAAGCATAATAGATAGAATAACATTTACTGTTGTAAAATCTGTTCCTAAAATAATACGCATGTTTTGTGTGTTTAACTTTTATAAAGTGACTTTTGATCAAAGATATCCTCTTAATACACATGAATACATATGCTCTTTAAGTGTTGAGAATAGAATGCATACATGCCACATTGCATGTCCCATTTTCGTGCTCACAACATGAAAATCCTATCTATACTTACTATGGAGATATGCATCATTAAGTTATAATTTCATTTAAAGCGTGATTTGTATAGATAAAACGTACATAAAAGTTAAGTAAATCCGATAATAAAAATTCTAACTTTGAATTCTCATGTCCAAGAAAACTTGGTTTTAAATAATTGTAATTAACTATGTTGATTCCTTGAAAAATACAAATCGCACTCCAGTAAAACGTTCGCAAAGCTTTCAATAGTACGAGAAAAATTACTGATTTTGTATGGAAATTCCTCTACATGTATTGCATTGTTACCGTGATGAATCAATATTGAAAATTACGTGCCACCAATATTAAAAGTTGTTAGAGAAGCAGTGATACTCACAGAAACAAACGGCCCAATTAAACTGCTTTCACACGAGTATCCTGTATACATAGCTGCCAACTTGTAAGTAAACCAATTCTATTCAAAGTTTATATTGACATATAACTTGCCGAGAGCAGAAGTCTTACATAATTTAGGGAATGTTGTCGTCGGCAACTCAAATAAGCTGTTCACGAAGCAACGTATAAAAACAAAATCAGCGCACAAGCAACTGTTCTGTGGTAAAAGAACGAATACCTTATGATATTTAAATGATCTATATTTATTTCAGTTAAAATTGGAGTTTTTCTGCCTTGCTATTCATGTTATCTCCATATTTTCTTTTCACAATTAAAGGAATAAATACACAATTTTGACCAAATAAATTAAAATTTTGAATTTTTTAGTGCAATTGGTGTATTTCATTATATTATTTACTCAATTGCAAAAATTGATAGTGTGTAATTAAAACGATTGATTTTATATCTTGACCATTTTCCTTAAATATACGATAAAAGTGAACAATGCTTACCATGACTTGTAGTACAATAAATTTATAATATTCTAACAATAACATTGTTCATAGAGATGTAAACAGTGAGATCGTAAAGTGTGGTATAAAATTTATAAAATTGAGGATTTAGTTTTTCGTAAAAACGCTGGGGCACATACATATAGTGAACGTCTAGTGCGTATGTATCTGTTGATCTCGCACCGTTCTAACTTTAGGAATCGTTTAGAATCGTGACAAATCGGCTACATTCGTGATGTTAGCAAAGAAACCTCTGTAATAAAAATACCTCCTCTATCGAACCCATTTTGATAACTGAACAGCTAATAACAATGCAATTAGTGTGCAGAGACCAGTCCGCAATTGCCTAATGCGCCTGATTTTGCTCAAGACTGCGATCAGCTAGGGATGGAACGCTCCGCGATGCGGCTGCACCGCGCACGCCTAGTACGTTCTCTCCTTTACTGTGATCCTCATCCCACCTCATATTAGATCATGGGTATATCATATAGGATCTCGGGTTTTTTGATTTGCCAATACAGACTAACTTTAACTTATTATGAGTGCCAACAGCATTTCCACGTACCATTGAAGCTATGCGTTTTGTACTCACTTTATAACCGGGTGCTGATTTTTGCGAATAATCAGTAAGCGTTTTAGATGGTAAAGCTTTCCAAAATAAGCCGGTCTCGTCAGCGTTATAGATTTGCAACTTCTTCAGATTTTGTCATTTTAGTATTCCTAGGAATTCGTCGCAATACAAATTAGCAGCTGTTACATCACTTAACTTTTCACTCTATATATCTAACTGTCTAGTTCCATGTCTTGCTTTAAATTTTTTCAACCATCCTTGAGAAGCATGGAATGATTGTTCTAATTTCATTTGTTTATGAAATCATACTGCGCTCTCACATAGTAGAGATCCCGATACAGGATGTCCTTCAGCCCTTTTTTGTTTAAACCAATTGTAAATAGCGTCATGAAGATCATCTAGTTTTGAATCCTGTAGTGATTTTCTAGAACTTGTGGCATTAAAACTGTCTGAAGACGATACAAACTTTAAAAACTCATTTTTCTTCTTAATTATGTCTCTAACAGTTTGCTTTCTTTCTCTCTTTTCTCTCTTTCCCTCTCTGAAAATCTAGTTCATCTGCACTAACCCTGGCTTTGGTTACAAACATCAAAGCACACAGCTTTTTCAGAGTCTTTACATTTTCTCTCTTAATTAATTATCCCTTTTGCTACTCATAAAACATTTCGAACCTGCAGTTTTAATACACCGTTCTACCCCATCTCTTTAAAAATGACAGATTAAAAGAATCACATATTGTGACTAATTAATTCAGGAAATAATTGTTCATTCAAACTTGTTAACAATAATTTACAATATATAATGTATCCCTCAATATCAAAATATATTACCGCGCTGGCTGCTATGTATGTTTTGCTTTAGAATTAATGCGGTGAACCATAGCGATATACTGTATAAAAGCAGAAAGCATCAATGCCAAACAAAAGGCATACATAAAATTGACTCTATTATTTGATGTGTCGCGTTGGTATACAACGATAATTCGCACTAATTGCAACGAGAAAAACAATAACAAATTATTCCTTTTATGTCGTTTCATAATTGAAATAATGTTATATCAACACTATGACAAAAACATGCCTGGCACAAAAGTATGCATTGACATGATGTTACTAGCATTTGTTAATTAAACATCCATTTGGATGGATCCTTTGGATACGTAATTGCAGAAAATTTTAGTTTATTCTTCAAATTTTCTTGAATGTTACATTACTAGCTACATCAGCGAAACTTTTGTTTGTGCACTATTAACTTTTCGTTATCCAGCAAAAATTATCCTCTTCTCTCTACTCGTAAGTGTGTTAGTTAACACCCGAAACAGACAGATTTAAGTATACACTGTCGGCCCCGAGAGAGCTTGAATCCTACTAGTAATGTAAAATATCGACATAGTTGCCACAGCGTTACACTATATACATATGAACAGCTAGCCAGTGTCTACTGGTGTCGCTTTGATGTTTGACGGAGGTTGCATGTTGTCCAAGAAAAAGCATGGCGCATAAATTGCGTGAAAAATGCGACACATTAAGTAAGGGAATTACTATTGTGTATTTAATTAATCATGGCGCAATGTCTTAATAACCTATTAGGATTGATATTCGCAAGTAAACGAAAGAATTATAAAGCAGATTAGAAAAAAGGACAATACTATATTCAGAGACAGCAATTTATTAGAATACGCTTTTAATAATGCAAAATCAAAGTAAAAAGCTTAATAATAGTAACACACAAAACAAAAAAATGGATATGTTATTATATTGTATTCATGATACTACGAGAATAACAGCTAAAGCCACGCGCATGAGTATGTCTGTCACACTCTTCTATGCCTACGTCACCGCACGACAAAACCGCTTCGCTATTCCGGTCAGCGTTGTCCCAGCCATACCTACGCCACTCTCTAAATTGGAATTTTATGGGTCAGTGCTGCCCTCTAACAATGGGGCGAGTTTAGGATTGAAAATTTGTAGTATATTGGTTTGTAGCTCGACTAAAAGGCGGGAATATTAAATCAACTTTAATATAATATGTTTCCTCTACCGAATTTTGTACATTTTCAAATGAGAAATATTCCATTAAAATATATAAAAAATTTATTGGAAATATGTATACTGTAAATACGGTTACGTATTTTAACAAATTTTTAATATATTGCAACGATATATTTCCTATCATTTGAAATGTATAAAATTCAGTAATGTAAACTCACAAGACAAATCTGCTTATAAAATCACATGTTAGATAATTAAAGCTGTTTTTAATATAATGGCAAAAAGTTAAGAGAGGTTACAATACCATGGTTTCATTTCTGTAAGATTTACTGTATGTACATATATTACACAACTCGTGCATACAAGAATTATTTTATATTAATTATTTTAGTGATTTAACATATTTATTATATGCCATTATTAATATCATGTCCTTTGCTTTTTAGGCAAGTAATACGCCTGTTAAAACTTGCGGTTAAATGTGTTGCACGTTGCACCCCAGAAGATGTTGTTAACCTTATTAAATTTTAAAAATTCTTTGTTTGTTTCACTATGGACAGGACACATCACGTTAAGATTAATTCATTTCTTTACATTCTTATATACCATTTTTGATATTTTAGTCCATGAACACATATCGAATGCTATAATATTCATTTAAATATTTTAAAATGCTACATACCGTTTTATTAGCCACTGTTATAAAACTGTTTGATAACTGCTTTCACACCCTATACACTTATATTAAACTATAACCATTGAATTGTTCGCAATTAAAAATAATCAAAATAGTACGAAAATAATAGGAGTGATAACATAACCTAAATAGCAAACCTATATTCCAATTTTATTCTTCAAGGATTCCATCTACCGTGATAAATATCAACTATTCTGCCTCCCTAAAATATAGAGGGCTGCACTCATTCCATTTTAAATCTTGGCGGTTAGTGCCAATGGTATGGTCCCAGCTACCGATTTTTTTGTAGATCTACCGATTTTTCTACATATCTACCGATGAGGCTATCATATCTACCGAATTTTAAAAGCATCAAATTACGAATAAAGAAAAAAAACTAAATAAAATTACAAACTGGACTCACTGAAACTGTTTATATGCATGTAAATAATACGATTTAATGTATATATTTGTAAAATGTTTAACTAGGCATAAAAATACAATATAATAAATTACTAATATAATTGCATTCATCTTTAATCTATGACTATAAAACGTAAATATAAAATAACGTTAAAACAGACAAGCATTATTTTATTAGTATAGCTTACTGTTTAGTTTGCATTCAAAGCCAGCAAAATTACCAATATTTTATTATTTTATTTTTTCCCACTTATAAAAAAATGCAAGTCAAACGCTCAGCTGCGAGGTTATTCTGTAATAAAATGAACTAGCGTCCATCTGTGTTGAATTAGAAATAAATGGATATATGGTCATCTTAGAAAGTTTTTGATTTTATAATAATAATTGATATAATTAATGAAAATGCTGTTGCTTTTAGATTTATTAGCATCAGAGAATATCGAACTATAGACACATGCATATAGGTAGATGTAATTTATTATTTATATGCAATAGTAACTAGCATTTTTGCATAAATATAGTTGTACATACTATATTACATATTAAATAATTACATAATGAATAGTATTTGTAAATTGTTATACACCATATTTAGATTTAAAATAATAGCAAATTTGTAATGTTAACACAAATATTTTAAAACTGTGTAACTAAAGTCATGATTTGTAAAATCGCATTATTCCGCTTGGTTATTTACTAATGGAATAGAAAAATTACATCAGATAGTAATTTTACTATGATAATCGTGGGTAACAAAGTTTTTAAAAGCATCAAATTACGATTATCAAACTGTTGTAAATTCGCATAGAAATTTTTTTCAGTGTAGGCATAAAAATACAATATAATAAATTACTAATATAATTGCATTCATCTTTAATCTATGACTATAATAAATATAAAATTAAAACAGACAAGCAATTTTATAGTATAGCGTGCATTCAAAGCCAGCAATTACCTCGTATTTATATTGTACGCTTCTCAAACGCTCTTTATTCTGTATAAAGGAACTATTCTGGTTGAGAAATTATTTTAAACAAAAGTAGTTTCTCAAACAAAAATCCTTATTCGCTTAAAAGTAATTATTTAAAGTATTATACCACTGAAATTAATGCTTTTCATTCGATGAATGAAAGAATGAAATAAGTACAACGTACATTCAATAACTGAATAATGAATAAAAGCGCTATGTATTTTGTTATTTGTATTATTTTAAAATAATTTAATATGTAATAGTAATCTTGTGATTGATGGGGTTGTTTATGTATATTCATAATAATTATTATTATATATGTAAAGTATACACTTATGTATTTTAGATATTAAAATTGTTTATGTATATATTTGTTTGATTTTAAACTAAGGCAGAGGCAACCGAGACGCGCAACTCCGTTGTAATTTTTACTCCCGGTCACTGAATTGGTCCACTGTAAAATAAAAGACACTTGATAGGTGGCGCAACGGTACTGTACGCGCGAATTTTCAAATCTGCCCTATACTATTATATTAGCATAACTAAATTTGCTCGAATACCAGATATTGAATAATATCATACAAAAATCAGGTTCTTTAAAATAAAACCTGATGTTTTTATGATATTCAATATCGGGTATTCGAAAAGTAAAAACAATTTCATAGTTTCTTGTTCGTATCTTCTTCATATCTTTAGACACATGAATCTGGGCAGCGTGATTGTTATAATAAAAAACAAAAGCATATTCTTAATACATCTGTTTATTAGAAATATATTTGAAATAAATCTTGCAGTAACAGTGATATATGGTAGCTACTTACATTAAAAAATTGATATAATTACTTACTTGATTGGAAAGATGTATGCATTTTTCATAGCAATGATAAACTCTCACTTAAAATAATTAAAAGTTACACAAAGACCATATACATAGTTTAAAGTAATTTAATTTCTAATGTTATATATCAATACGATACAACACATAAAGAGAATATGAATCAGAGCTGTGCGCATTACATACAAAAAATACTTGTGTTACATTTGAAATTGCATTTTGCACAGCTCTGCTACCAGTACCAGTATAAACTTTTATACAATTCTAATATAGGTAAATGAAAGCACGAAACATTAACAATTTATCATCTTTAAAACCACACACGAGACAAAATGACCATAATGACATTTTTGTTATTGTACGAACACCGTAAACACAGAATCATGCATAGAATACACGGTAAGCCGAATACACTACACTAAAGAAGTAACCTAATTGAAATCTATACAATTCTGAGTATTGAAACTATATACAGTTTAAATGCTAAAACCATAAAACTAACAAACAGTAACTTATGTTAAATAAAAGTTAGAATATACTTAAACGAATGTCCGTAAAATGTAATAGTTCAAATCATCACATCAATCGAAAGAAAAACTAGAACAATAAACTCTGAAATAATAAAAAAAAACACTAGGCAACACCATGAAAACACGAAACTAATAATGGACGGTGGAAACTAGTAAACAAACGGCCATGACAGTTGTCTATTTGATGTAAATTCATACGGATTTTGCGCCTGCGTATTTGTCTAACAAGTGCTGCCTAACAGTGCCTTTGAATCTGTTAGAGAGAAACAGAGCAATACATTTTTGAGGACTTCAGAAAAAGAGAGACTGATTTAAAAAATTCGGATAAAATTTCTTGTTTCACGTCTCGGTTTTCTCTGACTAAGGATAAAAAATCTACCGAATTCTACCGAATTTTCACGACCCACTCTACCGATTATACTCACAGGTGGCGGAACATCACTCATTCCGGTAGTCGTCATGATGCAACAACAGAAAATGTACAAACGTTCTTGTGGCTGAGCGTATGTTCATGTTTTTTGTGTGTAAATTTGCCTTATGTGTATGTAGTTATTGATATATTAGTGTTTCGGAATAAAGTTCATAAATAGAGACAAGTTAGTGTATGCTTTATTGGAAAGATCAGCAGAAGTCCGAACATCTGATAATGTGAAAAAAACTCTTTTTTAGATGTCGGATGTATTTTCGAAGGAGAATTTAGAATCAAAAGTTGAAACAAAAATCAAAAACACAAAAAAGAAAAATTATAAAAATTGTTAAATAAATCGTCAAATGTACCATTTGTTGTTTTTTTATGTACCAAAATATAAAAAATATATCTTTGTATTTATTTGTGCATAATTTGATACCTTTCATATTTTTACAGTGAAAAACTGTATAACTTCTTCACTAAACACATTTTTTTATTAATTTCCATGATTACGACTACGTTCGTTCGTACGTATCGTTAATTCTGTTGAATTTCATACTATGCCATCCAAATAAGAAACTGTTGAGATTATTAGTACCACTAGATAAATCCATTATACCTACTTAATTATTTCTAAAATTTTAATTGTATAATATTTCTGTACCTCAGACAGTACAACACACGAAAGACAACGATAATTTCAATTCTATAGTAAGACAACAATATACAAAAAATAAATATATAAACAACATATACCTATTATCTGTAATACTGTTATCTATTCATATATTTTTGTCCTGCGCTGACGTCATGCGCGAGTCGATTCCAAACTCGTTCTCGAAGTGGCTTTACCTTATATACTCGTAGTATCATGTATTGTATTAATGATACCAAGATAATGAGTCTAATAATAATAGATTTCAAAAATAATAGAAAATAATACTGTAAATTAAATTTTTAAATTCCAACAAAGAAAATTTTTAAAGTAAGATTTGAATAACGCCAACATAAAATATTTTAATACGATATGAACTAGCTCTAACTGCAAACGAACGCTGTTACGAGCATACTAAGCTAGTACCATGGTCATGGGTAACGCAGCGCTGCGTTGCGTTATTGCGCTGATACACAGGTGTGCGTTACAAGTATCGATACAATAGTCACAGCGTCAATAACGCAATTCGGCCAACTGATACAGAAGACTGGAAGACAAGACAAACGCAAGAGCCATCGCGGTTTCAATTTTTAAGCGTAACTTCACTTCAGCTACAGCTGTCCAAAATGGTAGTTTGTTATTGCTTATATTAGTAGTGATTCATCTGTTGAATGTATACGATTTATTTATTTTATAAGTTACCTATTCAGAGGCCCTATTATATATATAATATATTCCAACCTAAATAAAATGGCATATTTCCCTATCGCTGATTGCGAGTTGGCCCTGTATTTGAAAATAATATTTATGGCTAAAAACATACATGTATTATCCACGTATTTTTGATATTTATCTTTCAGATATCTTTTTTTTTCTAATGAAACGTTATACAAGAAAATTCATCCTCTTTGTGCCTGTAAAATGTAAATTACCCTGCGCTTCTAGCTTCTAAAAATCAGCTCATAGTAAGCTTCACTTCAATCGCTACAATACAGCGGGCCATTGAGTTACCGTATCATATTAGGTATGTACCTACGTCATATGGCGCAATTGCGTTAACTCATTGCGTTGGTACACTAAGGTGCGCTTGAGTTATTGTGTCAATGCAGAGAAATTTAGTGCGTTACCCATGACTATAAGTACCAGGGAGTGGAATCTTAATAAGAAAAAATTGGCTCGACTTCTCATTGGTTCTTATAATCACACGGTAAATTTAGTTCCTTGCGCTGAGGTGACAGCGTTGTAAGCATTAAGCAACCTATATTATCGGCAGTGTTCTATTTTGTTGATAAGTGCGCCACCAACTTCAGCACAACGAACTACAGGTGGCGGGACATTCAAAGGGATTACTTTATTAATATTCAAGATTTTTATTAAAGTATATACCAAATATTTCATAACTATAATAGTATATAACTATACCTATATCAGAAAATCTGGGTATAAATACAATGGAATAATATATAAAAATACTTTATAAGAAACTGTTACAAAAGATTCGAGAGATAAGTACCTACATACTACAAATATGTTACACTAATACATAAAGTAATTTTAAAATAAATCTAATCTATTGTACTACTATTCGTTGTTGGATCGAGCTAATCAACCAACTCTCTTAAAAGTCTCAGGGGAATAAAGATTCGACAATTGACCTCAATAAATACAATAAGAAGACTACTACTACAATACTACAAAAGAAAATGCAACAACAAACGCTTGCTGCTAAAAATAGAGAATAAAATAATTCTTACAAGAGGAATCCTAACCTAAACTAGAACTACTTATTAGTAGTATTACTATCGCTAATACTACTAATAAAACTATAAACTACTACTATAATACTATAAAAAAATACTACGTAAAATAAAACTAAAATAAACGAAAAGAAGATAAATAACAGTTACTACAAAAGCCAAACCAAGGATGCCCACGCAAGATAAACCAACAAGTGAAATATCAAATATAGCGTTTTCCATGCCTTCCCGTTACGTCGATAATATAGGTTGCTAAATGCTTACAACACTGTCACCTCAGCACAAGGAACTAAATTTACCATGTGATTACAAGAACCGATGAGAAGTCGAGCCCGTCGAGCCAAATTTTTCTTATTATGATTCTACCCCTTGGCTAGTACTAATAACTCCTACGCCTGCTGTGGTATTCTCTTTACCCCTCCAACGCACTTTTCCCACTTGCATTTGTCGTGCGTGATCCATGATACGGATATGGCATCGCTGCTCGATGAAATGCATTACTTATAGACGCCTTTAAAGTTTCAAATGGACCAGCAGTGTATACGTCTGTGTTTTGGCTATACATATATACAATCTACATTAGTACTATTGTGTGAAAAATTATATTCTAAAGCTGTACCTATATTCTAGTTTTTACTGCGTACATTTTCCTTTTATGTATATTAGTACCATTGCATGCGTATTCTCGTATCCAATAACTAGTACTTTTTGTCTGTGATAAGTACTTGTTGCAGCAACTTCTCAAGCTGTCTCGCTCCTATGACTGCCGTTGCAACTCTTTGTGTGTAGTTTGTGCATGTGTGCAATTGTGTTCAATGGCCTTGTGACAGCACTATATCGCCGTTTATAATACCGTATTGTTAATCACTTTGCTTCCAGCTGAACCCAGATTGACTGGGATACAATTTTCTGAAAAAATGTCACGGTCCTCTAGAAGAATTGAACTCTAGCTCCCAGCGCTATATCACAACACTGGGCAACCGCCTAACGACGGTCCAGCAGCATCCATTCATATATATACCTACTGCAATATTTTATTGGTTTATTTTATATCCAGTATTACCACCAAATAATTCTATTCGAAAGGAAGGGTTCCTTTAAACATTTTCTATAGTACGTGGAACGTGGAACAATTCATAAATCCTGAAATATCAATAGAACACCTTTTCTAGTTTATAAAGTACATACTTGCAAGTCGCACAGGTGAAGAGAAACAACAACTTACCGCCAATTTAGAAGGAATTGAAGTTCCTCCTTGATGTAAATATGCGAACGACCGTACTCACCATAACAAGAATATCAACACTGTATTATGTAATATATGTATTTATCATTAAAATAAAGCTAGCTCTTTATTGTACTAACATCATAAATAAAAACAGTAAAATACCTAATTAATTAAAATACCTAAGTTCGAATTTTTCGAACAACAGCTTGACCACTAGGACAATGATAAATACCGGCCGGTTCTAAACAGAGTAAGTAATAAGTATTTTAAAGTAGGTACTTGACTTAAATATTCTTAAAGTATTATTTTTAGAATGCGTATTATTATACGTGAAATTCCAATTCCACGTTCAATTATATGTTGACCTCACCTAACTAAAAATGTTAAATATAAAATAGTGTTGCAGCCTATTATTGTTCACTGGTACCTACTGCATAATTTGAATTACAAAACTTTACATATAAAGCAATAAGAATCTAACAAATTCATTTTTGTCGTCCTACCACCACAAAGTCAATAATGTTCATCGCTCCGGTCCAATTCCACCAATAAAACAACCAAACCGTTGATATTCCGGTAAAAGTTATGTTCCGTAAAAGGAAACTTTTCATTAAAATGGGATTGCACTCTACATAATTACTTCGTTAATGGAATTAGGAGACTAAGTGGAGCAATTAGCCTCTCATCATCGATGTAAACAGTTCCGTTTATCCAATCTAAATGTCATTAAAAAATCTCTCCACATTCAGTCCACCACGTAGAATAAACAGATACACCAGTATAAGCTCGATTGTTATTAGATTAGTGTGTTGACGGCGAATGGCCGAAATGAAATTTCGAATATATCTCAAAATAAAAATGTACTGTGATGCACAATCAGATTTGTATCAAACAGCTGCTCGTAGGTCGTTCATTTCGTATGTTAATGTGCATAAATTATATTATAAAATGGCTCCAACTAAAAGAAATTATTTATAACAATTACTGTTGTAAATCCTATTTTAAATACAAAATGGAAGAAGCATTAACACAAATAGCTAATGTATTACAACAACTACAATCTATGCAAAGTAAAGTAATTGATAAACAAAATACAAATCAAGCTGATCTTAGGGGCATACATTTACAACAATTTGATGAAGCCAATGAAACATTTGATTCATACGTACAGAGGTTAGAAAATTACTTAGAATTGCGAAATTTAAACCATAATACAGATGAAAATGATAAAAGATGCGTTCAAATCTTGATTAGTTGCCTGGGACCAAAACACTATCAAGTTCTATCTAATCTTACAGCACCTAATCTTCCAAAAGAAAAGAAATACGGTGAACTAATTGACCTATTACGTATACACATATCGCCTAAACCAAGCGAAATTGCGGAACAACATAAATTTTCAGTAAGATTACAGCATGAAGGCGAAAGTATTGCGAATTTCCAAGCAGAATTGAAAAAATTAACAAAAAATTGTAATTTCTTTTGCGAAAACTGTAAAAAGCCTACTTTAAATACACATCTCAGATCGCAATTTATTAAAGGAGTTCGTGACAATGAGATACGAGTACGGTTATTGCAACAAAGTACGAATATTACTTTCGAAGAAGCCGTAAAGTTAGCTTTAGCAATTGAATCGTCGAAACAAGAAAGTAAAGAAATTCAAAATCCGTTACAAGTTAATGCTATTAACAAAAACAAAAATACAGTTCAAAAGCAAGATATTAAGCAGAAAACATCACATACGAAGCCAAGTAGCGCGAAGTTTAAATGTTTTAAGTGCGGAAAGAATAACCACAAAGCTAATGAATGCAAAGCTAAGAATTTACAATGCGAAACCTGTGGGAAATCTGGTCATGTAAAATACGTTTGTTTTAAAACAAAAAGAGGAAAGCAAAATCAGTTGGAAGAAATTTCAGAAGATCATACGGATGAGACAGTTACTTACACCATTAACTCCATAAATCAAATAAACAAAAAAAAAATGCGATAAATACATAGTTGAAGTACAAATTGAAGATAAGAAATGTGAGATGGAGGTAGATACAGGAGCAGCTGTTTCGACAATATCATTGAAGCAATTTAAAGCTAAATATCCTCAAAAGCTTATTCAACCAACTTCGATTTCACTACGGACTTATACGGGTGAAGTTATTAAGCCTGCGGGAAAAAGCAGAGTTAAGATCAAGTATGAAGATCAAACTACTGATGGTGACATTTACATATTACATGGTAATATGGACACTATATTAGGTCGAGACTGGTTAACTAAAATTAAAATAAACTGGAGTCAACTACATAAATTAACCACTGGAAGTGAAGATGATTACAAATTAAAAATGCAAAATTTATTAATTAAATTCGATTTTTTTGTTTACAAATGAATTAGGGAAGATACCTAAAAGAGAATGCAAATTACAAACTACGGAGTGTCCACCGATGTTCATGCGGCCCAGGCCAGTTCCATACTCATTAAAATACAAAATAGAAGCAGAATTAGAAAGATTAGAGAAACTCGACATAATAGAGAAAATTACATATTCAAGTTGGGGAAGCCCAATAGTACCTGTAGTTAAGAAAAACGGTGAAATACGTTTATGTGCCGATTACAAGGCTACAGTAAACAAATTTTTAAAGGATGACAAGTATCCTATACCGAGAGTTGAAGACCTGTTCGCGGAAATGAGCGGTGGAAGATATTTCTGCACGCTTGATATAAACCAAGCATATCTACATATGCCAGTTGATGATGAAAGCGCCATGTTACAAGCTATCAGTACGCATAAAGGTACATACAAGGTGAAGAGATTAATGTTTGGAACAAAAATAGCGCCAAACTTATGGCAACGATTCATGGATCAATTGCTGGTAGACATCAAAGGAGTTGCATGCTTTTTTGATGACATCATGGTTCAAGGGTCCACTTATGAAGAGTTGTTATACAACCTGGAAGCAGTGTTCAACCGGTTAAAGGAAAATAATTTACACTTAAACAAAGAGAAGTGCCAATTTTTCGTCAACTCGATTACATACTTAGGTCACAAGATCGATAAAGATGGACTACATCCACTTCCGGATAAGGTAGAAGCCATAGTGAATTGTTCCAGACCAAAGAATGTCAATGACGTAAGAACATTTTTGGGACTGGTGAACTACTAGCAGAAATTTTTACCAAATTTGGCATCCAAATTAAATCCAATCAACCGATTACTACGGAAAGATATACCATTTATATGGAATTCAGAATGCGAAGAGAGGTTTACAGAACTGAAGAAAGAAATTAGCAGCAACAAGGTACTAATTCCTTATACGCCTGAATTGCCATTAATATTAGCGACAGACGCATCACCAACAGGTTTAGGAGCAGTCATTTCACACGTACTGCCAGACAAGACTGAGCGACCCATAGCATTTGCGTCAAGATCTTTGACCGACTCAGAAAAGAACTACAGTCAAATTGATAAGGAGTCGACAGCTATTGTGTGGGGACTAAAAAAAAATTCTTTCATTACTGCTACGGTAGAGAAATCATCTTAGTGACAGACCATAAACCTCTCACGAGAATACTAAGACCTGAAAAGGATTTACCGGCGACATCAGCAATACGATTACTACATTATGCAAGTTTCATGGCGGGATTTAAATACGAGATCATATACAGAAATACGAAGGATCATGCAAATGCCGATTATTTATCACGATTTGCTTTACAAAACACCAAAACAGAGGCACTAGATGAGGAAGCTACGTATTACCTTAGTCAAATACAAATATTACCGGTGACGAGGAATGAAATTAGAAAAGAAACAAGGAAAGATACAGAACTAACGAAAATTATAAATGAAATTCAAGGAGAATTACAAGCTACAGATCAAACATTAACGCAATTTACTCTACAAGACGGATGTTTATTTAATGGTATACGAGTAGCCATACCAAGAACTTTAAGAGAGCGAATATTAGAAGAATTACATACCGCCCATACTGGAATTGTTAGAATGAAGAACCTAGCGAGATCGTACGTATGGTGGAGAGGAATCGACAACGATATTGAAAAAGTGGTGAAACAGTGCCGACATTGTCAATTTAACAGGAATGATCCGAGAATAGTTACACCTACTCATCCTTGGGAGTATCCGAAGACACCATGGCATAGAATACATGTAGATTACGCTGGACCATTTCAAGAACGTTATTTTCTAATTATTGTTGACGCTTACACCAAATATCTTGAAGTGATACCGACAACCTCAATGTCCAGCAAAATCACGATTGCAAAATTACGAGAAACATTTACCCGATTTGGATTACCAGTATCGTTAGTCAGCGACAACGGACCAGCATTTAGATCACACGAATTTGAAATATTCATGAAGTCTAATGGTATCATACATAAATTCATAGCGCCGTACCATCCAGCAACTAATGGTCAAGCCGAACGCTACGTTCAAACTTTAAAACGAAGTTTGCGAGCTATGACTTCAGAAGGAGGAGATATAGATCTGAAACTATGTAGATTTCTCATGCAAAACAGGAAAGTTCCAAATACAACAACAGGAGAGAGCCCAGCTGAGATGCTTTTAAAAGGACCATATAGAACAGTACTAGACTTGGTTAAAAGGAATTTACATGAAGAGAAAAATGAGCAGTTACCTTTATCTACAAATGAACGTCAGTTAGGGATAGGCGACCGAGTTATGGTTCGATTCTACGATAATAAAGAATGCAAATGGAAAGCAGGAACGGTAATAGACAGATTCGGACGATTACACTACAAGGTACAAGTTGATGGTCAAAGTCATCGAAGACATGTTGATCAAGTAAGAAAAACCGAGTACGCAGGACCTAATCCCAGTACCAGCCTAGCTATACCTGAAGTGGAGACAAACCGGAATGACCCGAATGGCAAAGGAGTACACCCTGCACCAGAACCAGTGGACGGGGCACCAGACGTAGAAACAATTACCCGACCGCAGATTGAGGCTACAACCACTCCAAATACAGTTTATTAGTGATATGAATATGGAACGCCTTTATATTTTAAAAATTCTGAATATCGTGCTTTGATTATCGTACACACATTTAGCGGCAGTTGGAATTAATGCATTGAAAACTTTTTTCCCGTAGAAATATTTGTACTTGCTACAATTGTTCTGCTATTTATTATTCAGCGCTTAGGCGGTAGGATACGATCGAGACTCACCGAACTATCTACGCCGGAAAATGAGACATTAATTTGTTGGGTCACTGTACATATACACAAACGTGGATAGCTACGTTGTCAAACCCGATATAGTATGCCGAGGTTCTCCAGCCCCAAAACCGGCAACCATCTAATTTCATAGGAAAGTTACAAACGTATTGGATTATTTCCAATGCTTTTGAACATTTTAGAATACTATCTATTATAACATCCTGTAATAGAAAAGAAGAATTTGTTGCACCGCCTTACTGTGAATGTTTCGAAATTGTTTGCAAAGTCGACTTCAAAGCGCGATAGCGGTGGTTTTACTGAAGGTTTTATTCCTATATTTTTTTGCCTATAACAATAAATTTCTTTTATTCATAAAAGATTCTTTTGACTTTTTTTTAGTTATTTTTGTATTCATATAAAGGTTCATTTGGTGTCGTTCAGCTTTCGTATTTTGCATGTTTGCACTTGTTGCAGATTTAAGAAGCTCAAAAACCTGACATAAATTTTAAAATTCAATTTTCAATTAAAAAATAAATATTTTTCACTACAATATATACATATAGTATAGGTAATCCACATCATAATCCTTAAGATAGATATTTCTATATATTACACTACTACTAAGTTACATGCTTATTAATTTTCATTGTAATACATATGTTATATATGACCAGCAAGTTGTCACAGAACACTATTTATTCATACTGTAATATACACTAGTAAGTTATGTATGTACGTACAAGATATTTTACTTATTTATAGTACAGTGATAATCACAATTCATTATTAATACCCGTGTCAAAAAGAATCGTACTTAAAATGTCCTATATCCTAGATTAAAAATCGCTAGAAATCGATTAGAATTGAAGCCTTGTTTATAAAGTACCACAGCAAATATTTTATTTTGTTGAAGTGCATCCATGCTTTCTTTCCTTCCTTTGGATATTACCTAATTGTGATTTAATAAACGCTACTCCCGTATCACTTAATAGTTTAAGGGGACGTTTCCGCGCCTAAATTTTCATCATATCGTTCAAACTGTATTTTATGTCGCAACTGAAACATAGATGGCTCGGAGAGTACTATTATATTTCTATATCATCACAAATTTCCGTTTCAATTTAATGACCTTGATTTAATTCCGTACTATAAGTTTATTTGCTTTGTATTTGGATTTACCTGAATAATCAGACTCTCGGTTTATCTTTGTCAGTTGCATTGGATTAGGAAAGGGTAGAGCGAGCAATGAATACATTGGGGTAAAAATTACATATTCGTTTTCTCGAAAGTTTCCTTACTCCACAACTACATCTGATGTAGTTGAGTAGTTGTGCATCAGTATCAATGTGGTATCAATCCGTATTGTACCTAATTGTGTTTCTACAGTGCGCTAGTTGGTTTTTCTAGTCCTACGAGAATTCGCAAGAGATTTATTTGTTAGCATTTTTATCATTTTTTACTATTATTATTATTAGTGTAAATAAAAATACCGTATATACAGTAATAATTCCAGGTTTGTGTATATAGCGGTGTTATATACTTATATAAATATTTTATTCTGGGATAGCTTATCAATTTACTAAAGGTTTTGCTAGCATAAGAATTAGGTACATGCATAGAGCAGTGTAGAGTAATTTTTTCAGGATTTGCAGAATGGATAGAAGAGCAAGAAATACATCATTTCGCCAATGTATTCTTTATAAAAACCCTAGACTTTTGAAAATGCAGGAACGACGGGCAAAGAGTAAAATATGATATTCAGTCCTATATACAAATTTTTTAAAATTTCGGTCTAATATATTTAACATTTTCTAGATCTTATAGCTAATAATGGATTAATTCAAATTAAAAAAGTACCTACCTGTACCAGTTTACATATCAATAAAACGTTTGTAGAACAAACAATTCAATTTATTATTATATCAATAATGAAATAGTTCCTAAATTAGAAACATTTTATCAGACTTTTATATTTCCAGAAATAATTAATAAAAAAGCAAGTTGTGTTATTTCTTACCCATAACTAGCCTTTTATGTAAAAATTAAGGTATTTTTATTTAACATCTTAGGTTTTTAAGTATCCTTATTAACTTATTACTTTCTGTAGTAATCTGTTGCATACTGGTGAAACATATTAAAAATATAATTTAATAACAAAAATACTTTTTTGTTTCCTCTAATTTGTTAAACTGTTTAAATTGCAAGTATAGTATAAAACGATAATTTGGTAAAAATAATTTCAATTTGACATAAAATTAATATATGTATTTTTTGACCTTTATGTACTTATCTTTTAATTCCTGATTTATTTCCACTTAGAGGTCAATAAAACAACAAATAATTAAATACCAATTTATTCCACAATAAAAGGGATTAAAAGATTTGACATAAAACTAAATTTTTTCAAAAAAAATACGTAAATAGGCCTTAGATTAATAGTAAACCTCAATAAGAAATTTAAAATATTTAGAAAATAATTAATAATTTCTCCTAAGGTTTTAAATTTTGTTATGGCAATTGAAAATTTTATTAGCTTTGTTCGATTTGGTCTCCTGCTTTATATAGTAAAAGGCACTATCATGCGCCATAAAAATACCCTATTCCATTTGCATTGTCGTAAGAGCGAGTTTCGAATATCACTGCATGCGTCGTGTTGTAAACGTCTAAAAGGAACAAACCTATTGACATTTAATGAGCGACATCTGTTGCACAATCGCTGAACTTCATGCATGTACATTTGCCTTCGGCATCAAATTATTGAGCTTTTACTAAAAAAATACCATACATTTTTTAATTACACTATATTTCTAGCTACTGTGTCTTTTTTATGGAACTACATGTATATATCTAGGATATGATTAAGAGATATCGTTAAAAAAGCCTTACTTCGTCAAGTAATTTTTACTAATTTTTTTATTACAGGTCTTCCAATTTTCTTTTGTTAATCAGCAACTGCCTAATGCAGTTATAGTTTTATAGAAATTATAATAATTTCGATATTCTTGCACGTTTAGAAATCTACGGTACTCTAAGAATGAGGAAAATTTAAACTTCCCGCACAACTGTGTAACGTCACCTTAAACAATTTTGTAGATATTACTCGTAATGTGCCTAAGGTTTTACTTTAATGATAGTTTTCTTTGATTTAAAAATTGTTGCCTGTTGCTTTCTTGATCGTTTATAAAGTAGCTGGCTCTTTCAAGACAAGCATTTTACATACTTTAGTCCACATTTCTGCAGCACACTCTTTGTTTTTTATGAAACAAACTATTACGTTAATGCTTCTATTGCCAATAGGTGCTCTTGAGTCTTTCTTTGGTAATTTTATTTCTTTATTTCGCTAATTATAAAATTAATATTCAAAGCTGTTTACGTATGTGTTGAATATATTTAGTTCTCCAAATCTTATCAGTCTACATTGCAACATACCTGCTTGTAATTTTTTTTCTGAAAACTGATCTTGGCATATACATATACTGCTTTCCCATTGTGTCAGACAATTCAGGAAAATGCATTCAGCCCAGCTCCTTTCTCTTGAAGTTTTTGTAAGTGATAATGTTGCAAATTATTTTTATTCACTAACCTGCAACGGACACTCGCACAGAGCGGAATACAACAAGATAAACTTAGTTCATTCATAATTTTAGTATAATAAAAATTAAAACAAGTTCATAGATGGTTGACAACAGCTGACAGCGGTAACTGTGATGCGCTACAATCGTGTTTTGAATTGTATAATACAAGGTGAAACACTTCTTTCTTTTCTCTCTGATGATACCTCATTTGAAAGGCAATTAAATTCTCTTTACAATGACAGCATACTTGCTAGCTTGCTTTATTGTATGTATGTATGTACATATGTAATTTTCTTTTTGCAGAAAGATACAGAAATAAACAAATATTTTTGCATTTTGCTTTAGTCGTCGCGGTATGGTCGATTGTTTTGTAATGCAGCCCAATGACGTGTTTTTAGGAATCCTTCTGAATTGCATGTTTTCTGTACCTACCGCAGTTGATCTATCTAAAAAATTAAAAACCATCTTGGTGTAAATGTGATTGTTTCGACCAGGTGCGCGATCTCTAAAGTAACTTAATCCTGTCTTAGTGCGCAGATATAGACAATGCAAACATAGACTTATTCGGCAATTCTTTCACATCAATCGCTGTTGTAATGTAAAATCGTAGTTTTTGGATTTTATTTATAGTTGATGAGCATTATTTTAGCCTTTTTACAGCGAGCTTTCACGGTGTTGCTCATCAACTTATTTTTATTACTAGTGTAGCAATGACTGATTACGAACAGGAAATTTTGAGGGTACAGAAACTCTGGGATGAAATAGAACTTGAGGAGATAATTTGCGGTGAATCAGGTAATAACGAAGAAGATGTTACAATGTAGTGACCACAATTCTGCTTGCGAACAATGATGAATTAGATTCACGACGACACATCCAACTTGCTGATTCAGATGAGTATGGAGGGAAAAATCAAGCAACAATTTGGCGTAAAATACTGCACAAACAGTCGAAAACTAAATCTCATAACATTATAACATTCAACCTTGGACAAAACAACAAAGCCAAAAATAAATTTATTGTTGGCTGCTATTTTTCCCGTTGTATGTAGTTCTTGACGAAATAGTTTTGTGTACTAACATATACATTGAAAAAATCCGTCCACGTTGTCAGAGAGAAAGAGATTCGAGAACTACATGTCAAATTGAAATAAAAGCTCTATTGGGCTGGCTATATCTTGCTAGAGTATTACGATCTTCACATCTTAATTTTACAGACTTGTGGCAAAATTACAGTACTGGCGTTGAGTATGTACTTTAGAGTTGTCATGTCGCAAGCACGATTACAATTCCTACTGCGATGATCGATTTTTAACGGCTTTGTACAGAGATGTCAACAAAACTATACAATTGGAGCCTGTGCAACAATTGCCGAGATGTTGGAAGGACTTCGGCAGTATAGTAGTAATGTAGTTTTCGGCAATATATTCCGAATAAACTCGCATGGTATGAAATTAAAATTTTATCTTTGGTGGACTCAAAGAACTACTATATCCTAAACATGGAGAATATTCTGCCTTCAACGTCGTAAAGAGATTAGCAAATCCTATTTTGCACGATGGTAGAAATGTGATGATGGACAATTATTTTAAACTTATAACACTTGGAAAACGGTTACTAAAATGTAAAACGACGATGGTTGGCACTATACAAAAAAAAAAAACAAGAGAGAGCCGCCCCCCAATTTCGCAATTTAAAACACAGAAATCTATGCAGCAGCAATTTTGGTTTTTAAATTAGATAACTAGTTTCGTATGTACAAAAAAAACTTTGATATCGACATTACATAATAACACTGAAATACATGAAAAGGTAGGTGTAGCGCGAAAACCTGATACGCTTACAGTAAAATTACAGTGTTTCTCGCAAAAACCGAAGACGACTGTTGATAATTTTTTTGTCAATAGTCAAATAGTATGAAAAAAACAATAAAACTAATATAGTGCGAAGACAATATCTAAAAACTTCTGATTACTTGAAAGAACTACTAGAAGTACAGAATTTATCACGAGAAGAAAAGAGGAAAATATGTCAAATAACTGGAAACGTTCCAACACCTCAAAATACAACTGCAACACCAGGTAGATGCCCATATTGCTCAAGAACCAAGAACCGTAGAAGAATCAGTGTAATTCCTGTTAAAAGTGCATCTGCAGAGAACACATGGTCAAAATATGTTACTGCTGTGCTCAAACTGGCGATATCTCTATTGATAGTGATGGTTGATAATTACATAGAAAGTATTTTTAGTTTTCAATTTATATTATCAGAAAATGTTTGTTTTTTAAATTTTTCTAGGTTTTCGTTTTTTTTATTAATGTAGACGGTTTTTGCGATTTTTCTAACAAGATGAAACTCGTCCCTATTAAACTCAACATGTTCGTCAGTATTTAATCAAATGTTGATTAAATTGAAATGTGATTTGTCGCCTTGAAACTTCGTTTTGTGGAACCACCTACAATCTAAGATTCATAAAATCAACCAATTAATCTAAAGGAACTGCGACAACGTATTACTAATGAATACCATCAAAGTGATCCAGAGTGTGCGTCGACGTTTTGAGCAGGATTTGTTCCATTGTGTGGAAGTTAGTGGTGGTCAATTCGAACATTTACTAAGCTGACATGAATTTTTGCTGTGCCTGTAGTTATTCTGTGCATTCCATTGTTTTATTTCAATCTCTTCAAATAGTTGCAATTTCTTTCTCGTTTTCCATTTTTTTAGAATTAACTTTGAGTGTAATATAAAATCAATGTAAAAGGCAAAAAATTTCATTTATTTCTGTACCGGCATTTTTTCAAAAAACTACCGTTTCAGTGTTGTTAAAATTGGTAGTATTTAGTCTACTTTAGCTGTGTAGACACGGTATAGGTACTTAAGTTTACGATTTTTTTAAGTTTATTAAAATTGTAAATAATGTTTAGCAGAACTTTTTATCATTTCATATTACAAAACTCTTATCGTAGTGTAAGTATTTAGCTAAGCCCTTAAGTTGTAGAAAATGGTTTACCTTCTCGTGGAAATTTTATGCTTTTATATATATATCGATTTACATATAAACATTTTAAATATCGTGATAAGAAGTTTAAAGTTGCCCTTAAAATAAATATACAAATAACTAACTCTATACGAAATAGTAGCTTGCTCAGGCAGAATTATGTAACCAGTTCAGTAACCTTCAGGATATACCTGTATTTTGTCACTATTATCTCGAACATTCCAACCCTGGTATAAACAAAGGGGCAGATTCTCACGATTCTCCTAAGTAAACAAGTTATTACAAGTTGTAATATTTCGAATCTACGGTAGAAAGTAAATAACCAAGGTAGTAGGTGATGGATTGCAAATAATACAGCTTTCATTAGATTTAAGTAAAACAGTTGGAATTGTTGTATGTAAGTCAATTTAATACGTTAGAATAACAGTTTCGCTTAAATAAGAGATTCATTTGCTTTTCCTAACATGTCCAACATGCTTATTCTTGCAATTGTTTATTAACATTGAATATGGTTTTCCAGTGTGTATTGTAGTGTATTCAAATGGAGCAACTGTGAAGTAAAGTGAAATTCATCCCCATGTTAATCTCTTAAGGTTTTAAGAATGCTCACTTCACAACTGCCGCAATAGAATTGTGAAACATTGTACATTTGTTATGTTGTTCATAACATAATAACATCACGTTTTATTCTTAGATGAATAAGTTTTGTTACAGGACTGTATTTTCGTTGAATTAAGCGTTTCTTTGCTTATATAGCAGATCGCATACAACTATCTTATTTTGCAATTTTGGGTTTTATTTTCCTAAATAAATAATTAAAACTGTTGATTGATTTTTCTTTATATCATGCCTTGCTACTATTAGATACCAAGACTGGTATCGATTAACCGTTAGCTCAGATATTAAAGGAATCGATTCTAAAGTATCGATACCTGGGTGTTGATATACCAAAAAGCCAATACTAAAGTATCGACACTAAGAAAGCACTACTTGAGGATCAATTACAAAATATCGATACCTGTCGATACTTAACCAGTACCAGTGCTCAGAATAGATACCGTAAAAGTAGTGATATATCCATAGGTATCAAGACCTTGATTGGTATCGATATTCAATACCAAAAATATCGGTACTCCTCAGCGCTATCTTGCTACCTTTTGTGATTCAGTGACATCGAACAGTTACCTCTTTCTTCTATCCTTTCTTTTTCTAATGAGTCAGTAAATGTCACTTAAATAGCAATTTAAGTAAAACGAAACCGATTTAGTAAATTACATCTACAACTTGGACTTTCTTTGTTATAATAGAGAGATGGAGATAAAAATGTATAATTTTCAGCAGTCGCCTATACAAGTTTCTTAATAATGTGACTTTCTAGATTTATCACATTATGAGCAATATCGATGAATTCAACACTTTAAACATTAACTAATGTTAAATCCCATTATTACGAGTATATTGTTAATAAGATTTCTGTATTACCGACTAAACGTGACATTAGACACAGACAGCGAACAGAGTACGTAGACGTTAGACACGATAGGTAGGAAGTTGGGAACACAGTGACCATAAGTGACCACGAGGCCTTATTCTTTTTATCATTGTTCTAATATTTTACAATATAACGTTTAAAGTAGTGTCCATTTATTTAACAATACCCTTAAGCCGACCAGATAACACTAACTTTTAAACATTCAATTGTAATTTACTTTTTGTCGTACACGTGATGACTTTATACCAACTGCAATAATATTCTACACACATTTAAATCAGGTCTGAAATTGCTTTTGCAACCTCTTTTCGATTGATAGTAAAACTGTATAGCATGCGTAGTCATCAAACAATTAGTAACTCTTAATAAGTTATACAAGTAAACTCCCTGAACTTAATGCAAATATATTCAGGGTTTGAGATACAGAACGCGTGAGTGAGCGTACAAAATAAATTGATGATTAAGTCTACAGTAGGTAGGTATACAATTTTGTACGTATGTGTAATATATAATACGAACGAAAGCAAATCATGAATATTGATGAAGGAAAAATATTAACCTCATTTATATAAATTTTCGGAGGTTCATCAGTTAAAAATAAACCATTAAAGTTTTGTTCTACGGACCGGAACTTAAAAATAAATTCTCAAATGCACTCTACTCCAGATAATTATTTAATGGTTTATAATGGACAACGACAAGTATTTTAAATACAGTTAAATTTAAAATATAAGTTTATCCGTAGACTACATTTGAAAACAATTTATAAACCGAATAAATAATTTAAAGTTAGATTAAAGTCAGTTGCTTCCACTTCCTGGAGATGTATGTATTTCAGTTGTTGTATTTCATAATTTATTTATTACTTTAGTTTTAATTGTTTCCTCAGCAATAAGAACAATGCAAGAAATGTCTTTTTTGAGAAATGGCAAAAAATACTATACCTAAATTTATGGTTACATAAAAACAATGCCCAAAAACATGCTACGTTACACTACTGCAACACTTACTATATTTATATTCCCTTTTGACATCCAAAGATGACTCAAACCATTATTTGTAGAAATTTAGTTTCCCAAAATGTCAGGACTTAATTAGGATTTAGTAGTAGATTTTACTGAAGTTATTACAATGCTTGTTTATTTAATATATTTCAATAACTAGAAGATAAGAGATCCGCAATTATTATTATTTTCGATTATGAAATATAAAAAGACAGTATGTATATATTTTTTCAGGTGATTAAATAACGCATTAACCCAATTTGACAATTATGTTACTTTCAAATAGCAGGTACTATAATTCATGAAGTCGGGTTTAATATTGATCGTTAATGTTTCCAACAGACGACTATTAGTTATATGAAAGAAGAGTGATTAATTGTTTTGAAATAATAAAATGTATGTAGGGGCCATTAACGTAAAATATTCGAATGTGAACCGTACACCATACCCTAGTTCATTTATAAGATTTGGCACCAAAAAATACGTATTGGTGGTTGTTTCAAAGACAACTTAACTTGCTACTACAAATGAAATTATCTATACTTACAAGCTTCTAAAAAAAGTTAGCACAAACAAAATTTCTTTATGATTAACATGATTTCTTCATTTGACCAAAGCCTTCTTTCTTAATGGAAATGTTGTGTTTCAGAAACAGAATGGAATGTCATGTTGGCGATGATCGATGTATCAAAAAGTAATTCAAATATTACCTAATTGGCAGACAGTTATTTGTCAAATAATTTTATGAGACACACTTGAGTGGGAACCAATGTTGCTAGTTCTCTATTCTCTGCAATTAGGCTTTTACATAAAGCATTGAACGAATCGGTTGTTTTAGGTCTAGCTCGCCGATAACTTCTCTTCAATTTAACAGCCCTATTCGCCAATGTAAATGCTAATAGAACCTGCAAGCGCAATAATTGGTTCCATTATGCTGTAACTTTTTAAAAAAATTGAAAAAAAAAATTATATAATAATACGTAGTTACATGGGTTTATTTAAATCGCGCAATCGAAAAATACAATACTATACACATTTAAATGTTCTTTTTGTTTCTCCCGCTACACAGTAGAATAATGTTAAAACATACCCCTAATGGACTTATACTGCGATCTACAGCCTTCAATATGCTCTCAAAAATATTTTAGCCTTTTTCATATCTAGAGATTTTTCGTTGCCCACTTTACATCTGCTAAAATATTAGAGATATGCCAAATAGATCAATGAAAGATAACTCACTTCAAAAACTCAATTATGTGGCTTTGGTGAAACACCATAATACTAATCCGAGTTATGTTGCTCTAGTGGATATGCGTAAAACTTGTCAAATAGTCCGTGAAAATAAGAAATTGAGGATACATATTTTTTGCATTTTATTGATATTTCCCTTGTGAAATCTCTTATAATATATCCAGAAAGGGAAGAAATTCTCTTATAGTATATCAAGAAAGGGAAGATTGCAAATCTCTTGACTGAAAATCATTTAGCCAACAATCATTGTCAAGAGCCTAATGGTTATTATCTATACGAAAAAAGAAGAGTAGGCCTAGTCATGTAAATACTCCAACTAGAGCGTATAAACTTTACATTCTATAAGAGTTGAAGAGGAACGGGCTTAAATTGTGCTAATGTAATAAAGAATAACAAATACTTACTTTACAAAACTTTCTTTCTTTACACGTTCCCAGGTGCGTGCGGTAAATGGAGGATTTAGAATATTTTAGCAATAAATAATAACACAAAACATATGCAATCTTACTTGGTTCTGAACAAATAAAAATGCAGCAAATGAACGAATAACAAATATATTAAATAAAATGGGTGAATATGTAGGTTTACATTATTATAACGAGTAAAACGAAATATTAATACTAATTGCACCTTTCTTAGTTTGATATTAACGACTATGCGATTAAATTACTAACAATCCAACAACGAAGCTAAATAGATATGAATTCAAACAACGGCAAATCTTATATATAATAATAATTAATAATTTTATTTGCTACGAGCTCGTGTTAGTGCAAAATAATAACTTTTTTGGCCAAATACCTTTGCGAATGCTTCTCTCTTCGCGTACGCCCTGGTGCTGATTCGTTCCGCCAAGATGTCCGCTTCTCTCTTCGCTTTGTCTATGGGCTTCGGGCGTGTCCTTTCTTGTTTGCTTCTGATCAGTATTTTATTTATTTATATATTAGCGCTGGCTGTCCCAGTAACCGCGGCCTTTTAATACTAATTATTTAAGCAAATATATTAAAACAAGAACACTAACTGGCCCTAAATTGACAAAGATATAACTGCGAAGCGAACTACACTGTCTTACGGTCGAGCGAAAAGTGTCTTGTTTAAGCGGAGGAAGCGATGCGAATTCCTACACACATACAGCCTTCACCATAAGTCGCATATTTTACCGTTGTCCGTTAAAACTATTACAATTTTAAAATGTTACGAACATATGACATTTTAACATAGGAAAATTATATACATATAGTCACGGAATATATTCAAATAGGTGCATTTCATTACTTAAAATATAAATAACATTCTTTACTATATTTAATGAATACCTATTTTCCTTATTATGTTAATGCAATTAAAAAATAAAACAATTAAAAATATCGCGTCCCGTTACAGAGTTGCGGGTAGAATAACAATGATCACACGCCAATTAAAGAAAATTTAAAGAGATGTACCCAGCGTAGTTCAAAATATGAACCACGCCATACTCAATAGCATTATTCTGCATACAAAGTGAGTCAATACTGGAATAAACTGTTTTCTCAAGTTCCATCCATAGTAACATACTTTTTATATCCATATGGTTATACTATTTTACTGCCTGGTGATTTCACTATAGAACCACCATTCTTCCTAAAAAATTGAACAATAATGGAACTGTAGTTTCATTGTTTTTCTAAAATATAGCATCAAAGAGTACGGTATAATTTTCCAAACATTGTATGATATAAAGGTGAGTTGCCTAACAACCATGAGGTGACTACTTACACAATTAAAAGCTAATGCTGCTTATACAACGCCTATTTTTATCTTGCTATTTCTCAGACTCGATTACCTCTATCTCTTGATATTAAACATTTATCCACAATACACTTCTGTAACAACAGTTTTATAAAACTGTAACCTCTCCTGCTCATGATGCTAAAATCGTTGCAACCAAACTTTAGGTATACAGCAATAAATGTGTAAGATGCGACAATTATTTGACGTGTACTAGCAGGTGGAATTGTGAACGCCACCTAAAAAGCATAAAACACTGTTCTGCAATCGATACGGCGAACAATTAATATTTGATATAGGTATTTGTTTTATTCTATGTAAGCTAGTGTTGACTTTATTAAACCAAGAAGTATTTGCTCCTTCTGGAGCAAGTATTCGGTTGATACATTACCAAGTCGGACATGAATAAGAAACGTTATGCCATCTGCTCGTAACTATGTATGTTAAAAGAAGAATTAAAACAGAATTTAAAGATAAAAATTGTGGTTATGTGTTATTTGAAAGTGTTATTGACAAGGATTCAGATTTTCTCATACTAAGACAAACTTATGAAGGTGCGTCGAGAGATCCATTGTTACATTGTCACAAGGATTACTTTAAATTTGCAAATATAACATCACTCGATGTGAAGCGGTGGTTTTCACCATTAAAAAATATTTATTCTGCACGCTGTACTCATTTGACTGAAACAAGTGTGGAAACATATTTCATAATTCAAATATTTAATAGATGCCACCCAGTTTGTGAGTTAATGGAAGCTTCTCAAAACAGTAAGTGTTTCAGCACGTTATATAATATATTTATATTATATAGTTATATTATATATATATATATATATATAATATATTTATATCATCATTTTATGTGTAACCTTTCATGCGTCCGTATCGCCTATGCTCTCTCATAAAATTCGCGAACATAAATGATGCAAGTATGTAAACGTTACTGAACGCTCGCCGTTAGACGACGGCTCGGCTTCTCCACGTTATTCGCCGTACTGCACTGAAACTTGCCGCTCTTTGCCGACTCTAATCATGAGAGTACAAATTAAATAAAAATTCCAATGGTATCGGCAATAATTTCTATACGAAGCTAATATTTTTATATAAGATGAAGATAACAAATGTATATAACGCAAATTCATTATATGTCCATAATGAAGACCATGTTTATTTACAAATTGTATAACGAGGAATACTTCTAAAAAAACGAAAATAATTAACATTTTCTTCTATAGTTAGAGGGGAAGTAACGGCTGTCAAAACGTTAACTGAACGTAAATAAAATAATCCTAAGGTTAGTGGGTTGGCTGCAAACCCCACTAACCTTAGGATCATCTTATTTACGTTTAATTTTCTTCTACAGTCATACAAATGCTTATATTTCAAATTTACTTTGTTACGTTAATGAAGCAAACTTCTTGCCCTCACATTTTCGCTATTGTAAATTGTATTGAATTTGTAAAAGATTCCTTATATTTGTAGACCGCCCCGAGGCGACTCCTAAATGCGTCGAACTGATTTTATATAAAACGAGAAGTTGTTTAAAAAAATAAATTAATAAAAATTAATTTACTTAATTGAATTTTTGTAGTATGTAAAGTCATATAAAAATAAAATAGAAATAAGCTGTAAGTACAAACATACATATCTAAGACTTTTTATTACAAAGGCATTTTTAGTTGTAAACAGCCCTGTTCGTAGAATCAATGTCATAGTTACAAATCATTAGAAACCCATATATTCAATCTTAGAAAAAACTATAGACACGACTGTACAAATTTGAATAAAACATTTACATTGTTTTAGAAAATCTAAGTAATAGAGTTTATAAAGTGGAATCCCGGACAAACCAGAAACATTTTTTTCTAAAACGTGTATGTGATTATTATAATGATATGAACAGTCGTAAAATTTATAACAAGTAATACGACATAATGATAAGTAAGATTGAAAAAAGAAAAGAACTTTTAAAAATATTTATGTATAAAAATAAAAGCAAAATGCTACCGACTTTAGAACAGTTGAATGTATTAGATAGTTTAAGTGCTGTTACAGGTATTCACGTATTAAAAGCTGTTAGGAAGCCTAGAACGACCAGGGGAACGGTTTGAAAGCCCATCGAAGGAAAGCTCTAATACTCTCACGGCTTTTATAGGTCTTAACAGAACGGAGCACGTACAGCAGTTTTCGTCGTACTAAAAGGTGCAAAATCCCTTTAAATTAGTCTTTAAATGTTAGAAGTATTGCAGTAGTCCAAACTGTCAGATATAATAAACATGCTATTCTAAAAACAAACCCTTAAAACAAGAGAGTTGTTAAAACATTTGAAGTTGAATACATAACAACATAATATGATAAAAAATTAATTGTTAATTAATTGTCGATTTTCGAAAATTCTTAATAAAATTGTTAATGCATGGTTACAGTAAGGTTATTGTTTTATTTTAATCTTTAGATATACCTACACATATGTGCATACACTGGAAACCATAAGTTTGGAATCACTTCATATAAATTAATATAATCACGCACCTACTTATACAGAGTGAGGAATTAGTGCGTCAAAGTTCAATAAATTTATTAAAACGGCTCGATAGCTGCAGTGGTAGGCGGCTGACTATCATTGCAGCGAGACGATAGGAGTCGGGTTTCAATTCTCTGGAGACACGGTGGGGGAGGGTTGAAATCCGAATCGATTTACCATTGGAAGCAAAGTTTTTAACAACACGGCATTATAAAAGGCGATATGATGCTGTTACAGAGCATTTAAACAAAATTTACAAACACAAAACTATACCACGAGAGTTGCCGTGATATCCAGACAAGTAATACAGTTTACGGAGTCATTGCAATTAAGCACCCACCACACAAAATGGAAGATATCAAAAACATTATTTACAAAAATCATAGACTTCTTAAGCTACATATTAGTACTAATAATTACATTATTTTCATATATACAGGCTGTTTCATATTGCCAGGGCGAATGAAACATACATTGTCTTAAATCGGACACACTATATACTATTCAAATTTAGATTAAGCGTGTCTGAAGTACAGTACTTTGGCAGTTTCTGCAAAATCATTAATGAAGATAAATGCTTATATTTTAATGAAACAAAAATAAAATTAATAATAAAAATAGTAATAAACAATGAAAATTAGTGTATGCCAGCCATGATTATTTACTGCAGTGTTTAGAGTCAAAGGTGGATATTTTGCCGAAACAAATTTATTGAAAACTGTTTTTAAGTTACGTTATTTTTAATATATTTTCTAAAATTATGACCTGCAGTATGTGTATAATAAAAGAAACACTCTAACCAGCTCGTAAAATAATGACAAACCGAGGACCGAGATAGGAGGAAGGAGTAGTGAAAACTTTATGTGTAATCTGCTGCATGTAGATTAGATGTTTCTTTCCAATTTTATGATCAGAAGCAGGGTGCGGGATTTTAACTGTATAATTGATGTGAAATAAATGTACTTATTTGCTCATTAATTTTCTTTACTTTATTGCTTACAGAATTATTACAAAATAGTGTTTGTCTTAAATTAGGTTAGTTTTTAACAGCAAAGTTAATGTGCATAATAATAGAATCCGAAGTTCATAAACCACTCTTAAATAACCGCCTTTTCAACGGAAACAAATCGTGAAAATTAAATATCATACACATTTTAAATAATGTATAAAAAAACCTCAATAATGTTCAATTATACTTCATAAAGAAAAGTTTTCTAAAGCATACTTTTATGCATTCAAATTCGTAGTTCTAAGTTTGTTCTACATATACTTCTGGCAGCTCGATCCCTTGATAACACTCGCATATACATTATAGGTACACATATATTTTAATAATTCATGTTAATAAAGAACATCACGCGAGTTAAAAATCAGAAATTACACTCTGGCGAGGAAAGTCCTATTTCAAGGGAAATTAACGTAAAATCAATAACCAACTGGAACATGTTTTTAATATACATATACCTGGTAAACATTATACATACGTTCATTCAACAATATCAGCATGTTTGTAGATTTGCCAAACATATAAAACTAATTAGCAATAAGTTAATAGCAACTCGTTGAATAGCACTTCATGAGTTAACTCCTAAATCAACAGTATAAGTTTCTTATTGACGTAACGATTTGACATTTGACCTTATCTTATACTAGTATGAGAATTTACGTTAGCTAGAAGGTTCACTATTTGTATCATTGCGATAAGGCTGTCGCGCATTCAAAGTTTCATAGTAAAATACGTGATCAATTTCCAATATGTTGCGAAATATTTCAGATGAATACTAATGAGCTTTGTAGTATGTCTCCCGAATAGCTAGTAGTAATATTAAATATTGTGTTCATCCGACCTTACTTATGACTCTAGATTCAGTCAAAGAGTTTTAGCGTTCAGGTTTTTTTTTCCTAATGCATAATCTTAAATTAAATTATTTTATAAAAATGTAGACTTTAGAAAATTCCCCTTGTTTACAAAAAATATTTGACTAAAAACGTAGCACTATAGAAGCACAGCTTATTAAGCAAAAAAATAAATCGAAAGTCCTATCTGTAAAAATAAACTCATAACATTACTCCGAAACCATTACTTCAGTAATTTTTAACTTTTTTCCAGGACACCTTGAGCAAACTTACAAACACAACATCGAAGACGTGGTTTAGAAAACTAACGTATTTAAAATATTTTTGCGTAAAAATGAAATCTCTCAATACTCTGACAACACAACTTGACGTGTTGTTTTAAATACAATTACTGCATCTTTGAAATTGTTGGTTGGTTCAAAAGAGTCTAAACTATAAAAAATTATTGTGTAAATATACAATAACTGTCGATGGCTGTTTGCTGCCAGTAACTGACCTTGCAATTTTAGCTTAGGTAACTTTTTACACATGCGTATGTAAATCCTTGAAATTTTGTCAAATAAGGAGACAATAAATTCCGTTCAGGAGAAGCAAAATAATTTAAAATATAAAAAAAAGTCTGACCATTCACACGTTTCTCAAGATATCTTCAAATAGGTAAAAGATAGCGATATCCGGTTTTTGCTGATTTGTTGGTAATTTAAATTTAGCCAACTTTTTTAATCTGCAGTGAAAAATGTATATTTCCAACTAATATTTTCGATAAAAAACAAAATTTCCGAAAAAATCTAATCAGCGCCCTTTAGCATGCACGTCACTTGATTCTAATTTGTAAGCATTACACTGGAGGAGTAAACCTGTTTTCAACGAGACTAAATTTACGAAATTCGGTTCAACAGAACGGAAAGTTATAAGCTCGCCTCCAAAACAAATTTCCTCCTTCCTCTCCCCTTACTAAAATATAAAAAATCTGTCCAAATTAAAATATGCGAAATTTTCAGAAAATTTCAAATTTCGTATTTCTGATAGACCGTAACTTGGAAAATTGTTTGTAAAATAAGAAACTAAATTTTTTGTGTTCAGTTGCGTTAGCGGTCATCTTACACTGCCATTCTTAGTTGGCCATCCGGTACAGCTTCCAGCAAACACTAACCTGATATGAGAGACAACCTCGGAGTTGTCATACTTCATCATATCCAGATGGTTACAAACTCCACGCTCAAAAATGGAGTCTAATGATTTATATTTTATTAAATGTACAGAGTGGGCCACTAAGAGAGGTAAGCGGTTGTATCTCGGAATCTATTTGTCCTAGGTTCTGCGGGAAAAAATATTGATAGTAAAAGTGGCCAAGACAAATTTCTGGAAATTATTCTCAAGTTCCAGATTTTACCGCTGCTAACTGCTATCTTCTAATTCAAAATTCCTATTATCTCAGAAAATCGCAGAATAAGCTGTAACTTTGAAGTAATTAATTGAAAGGTCATTTAATACCAGATAACTTTCTTTAGTGACATTTTTTCGTATCTGTCGTAATAAGGGAGGGGGAAGACCATTTATTATATTTATATTTGCCGATGTTTAAAGTTTAATATTTCCGTTCCTATTCAACCTATCTGAGTCATCTTGAACTCGTTTGAAAGGGCATTGTGTGGATTTTAAATAGCATTTATATGCTAAATATGCATTAGTTTCAAACTGATAAACTAGAGGTCGCTCGCTCCAGCGGTAACTTATTTTTACAATTTTCTTAAAAACATTAAATGGAACGTTACTATTCTGCAAATAGATTCGTAATTAAATCGTCGTTAAATTACACGTACTTGTTACGAATGTTGAGACCGCCGATATGATAGCAGTTCACTTTGAGTGTTGGCAGAAGGCAGCAATAGTTCAAAGAGAGTACGCGTTGCGGTATCCACATCGCCATCATTTCGGAAGAAGAGTTTTTCCGCGCTTGGTTCAACAATTACGTGCAACTGGAAGTTTTCGCCGACCTATGTTTCGTAGGGGTCGTAGGCAATAAAGTAATAACAGTTGAAGCTTATCCGTCAAACCATAAACATGGAGTGGGGTGATAAAGAAAGCCGCGTTGCCGTAATAGTGTTACACAACTGAGGTAAAACTGCTACAGAAATTTTTAAACTATTGCAACCGTTGAAAATCAGTAAAAGATTTGTGTACAGAGCGGTAAATCGTTTTGTAGAAGAGAATAGAATCGCTGATAGGCAACGAAAAGGTCGGCCACGGAATAATAAACGGTAATAAAAGCGGTCCGCGAAAGAAAACGACGAAATCCACTTCGCAAACAAAGAATTATGGCACGAGAAGTGGAAATCTCAAAGCGAAGCATGTCGAGATTAATTAAACAGGATCTACAAATGGGAGCTTATCGTAGAAGGACAGGGAAACGCCTTACTGAGGCTTTGAAAGGAATAGGAAAAACGATAGCAAAACGGTTTCTTCGGAGGTACGCCAAAAGCAATAATCGCAACATCTTGTTTACCGACGAAAAGATCTTTGCGGTAGAAGAAGTATTGAATAAACAAAACGATCGGGTGTATGCCAACAGTTCCCGTGAAGTAGCTGAAGTGGTTGTGAGAGTACAAAGAGGCCATTATCCGGCTTCCGTAATGGTTTGGTGGGGCATTTCGTATGCAGGTACAACACAACTGCATTTTTGTGAGCAGGGTGTGAAAACCTCTGCAAAAACTTATCAACAAGATGTTCTCGAGACAATTGCAAGGCCCCTAAATACATCTATGTATGTTCAATGGAAAAAGATGGGTATTTCAACAGGACTCAGCACCTGCTAAGAAAGCGAGAGCCATGGCAGCCATGGCTAAGTGAACATGTTCCAGAATTCATTGAAGCGACGGATTGGCCTTCTGAGAGCCCGGACTTAAGCCCACTCGACTACCGTTTGCGGGCAGAATTTTAACATAAGACGTGCAGAAAACCGTTTGGTAACAGCAGCTAATGCGTTTCCTATGGAAATGGTGAGTGCAGCGATCGATGACTGGCCAAGACGATTGAAAGCTTGCGTTGCAGCAGATGGTGGACATTTTGAATGAGCTATATATTTTTTGTTTTTACATATTGTGGTTAATATATATGTACATAATATTCTTTTCAATTATTTATTTCCTGTTGACTTATGATGGAAATAGTTTGTGACAGTATTTATGGCACGACTAGGTATATATATAACACGGTAACTATGCCTTTGTATTTATCGATAAACTGATACTTCGCCATCAATAGTATTAGAAGGTATATACCTCCTACACCCCATGCGAAAAAAGAAACTTTATGATTAATGATGGCATATTTGTACCACCACTAGCTCGCCGTACGCATGAAAGGATTGCAAATTAAATAGTATGCAATCATGTCGTGCATAAGTATTCCACGATTGGTAAGCTCGCTTAACCTTTCGACGGTGAATACAGTGCGCAAATTAAAACTTAAAAAATAATTTAAATTAAATGCGAAATTGCATGCGTACACTGCTGTCATGTGCATCAAATTTACCACATCTATTTAGGATTGTAAATCTAGAGCCTTAAGCATTAATCTAATTAGGTTTTATAACGTATGCTTGATATATTTTCATCTTTTGAAAATATCATCTACTTGAAAGATAAGTTTATCCAGAATCTCCAATTATCATATCAAAAATTATGTTGGTAAGATTAAAGATATTTAACAACTAATTCAAAATGAAAACAATCTTTTTTCTTTTTTAATGTGCGAATATTGACAGGTAGCCATTTAATTTTATGCATATACATATGAAGATTATATCCATTAAAACCTAAATAATAATAATATTGTCAGAAATGGCATAATAGTTTTAAATTTATAACATACTTGAAAATGTCATAAATTTTCTAGTTGACTGTTGATGCCTTGAAAATGTTGCAAACTAGTTATCCTAAAAGATCTCGAAGTAACGCACAAGTATAGCTTAACATATTCACATATTAAAAAAAAATACAGAATAATCTCAACATTTCAAACGAGTTTTCACAAACAAAGTGAATATATTCACTTCATACGTGCACGCGATGAAGATGAGAGCGGGTTGAAAATGCGCCTGCATAAGCTCCAGCACGAAATATTTCACATTTTAATGAAAAATGAAAATTCAATTATGGTACAGAATTGGAAATGATGGGTAGGGAAAACAACCGTAGGTAATTTAACCAATAGCATTAATATAACACATTCCACGTAAATTTGAGTTATTGACGTTCCTGCATACAAAGGTTTATTAAAGTAATTCTAATTAGAAGTAATAAGTATCCCTTATAATAATAATTCAAATATATTAAAATCATAAATATCAAGAGCTTACTTACAATATTATAATTGTAAATCTTCGCACTATTGCCATAACAACTGACTTACCTGAAACAAAGAAATTAAAAACATTTTAATTATAAGTAATAAATATACAGAGTCTTTTTAATGTGCAGCTTTGGACTTTTACATGCAAGCGATACAATTTAGGTAACCATAAGTTAAAGGGGAAAAATCTTACAATAATAAGAACGACCTAAACTATCTACTAAACTTATCAACTTTATATTTGTTATAGGTTCAACAACTTTTTTGCAACTTTTCGGTTTCAAATCAGTCACTTAAGCGCTATCTAGTAGCATGGAGGTGAGTAAATCTTGGATGGTGTATATTTGTTCCCATATACTCTAATACTTGTTACTTCCATGTCATTTTCCGCATATTCAAATGTGATAGTTCCAGAAGGAAATGTGATAATGATATATGATATAAGTACAAATCTTCTCCCATCCCTACACGAAAGGGTGTCACCATTGATATATTAAATAGAACATGGCATATACTCAAAATATCACATTTACATTAAAAATCGTTCATCCGAAATCGTAACATGATAAAATTATCTGTGACCCTTTTCAGCTGACATTACATTTTTCCATTAATAAGTCTCTTTCATCATTTTTATGATCGCCATAAGATAACCTCGATTCCAACATTTCTGTATTTAAACACCCTACCCTCTTTAACGGGTAGGCGTGGTAGTTTTAAACCGTAAAGGAGATCATAAACGTGTTTTTATCTTTGCAATTTAAAATTTACTACAGTAGCGTCATTCTGCATGGTACTACATGTTTAATTGCGAACACTATCGGTATACTGTAAAATCGTGGTTCATAGCCTACTAAAAATTTATTGTCAAGCTATTATATCCTGATATTGCAATTTACGAGTTTGCAAACCTATATAATGGTGATATAGCTATGAAGCTGAATATCCTGTAGGAAGTAATTCGATTAATGGCGGCAGATATAGTTTAAATTTTGCTTTAAGGAATAACATAGATTCTATCTACAATAATAAGGATTCATTCATACTTCACTATGATATTACTTAATAGCATATACCAGCTATGAAAAATATCGCTTAATTCATGGGAATTTAGCAACAAAACGATTCCTTCAATCGAAATTGTCACAACTTATTTACAAATATAAATCGTGTGAAATCAAATTACTGAAGATAGTAACAAATATGCACGATCTTAATGAAAATTAAATTTGCTTTAATACAATGCATTTATTTATTGGACAAGGAAAGAAGTAACGGAGTGCTTTGTAACTATAAGACCGATTTGCGCTTGAAAAAACTCCCTCAGACAATATGTAGGCAGAAAAAAGATGGAAAACGCCTTATATATTATTTCTTTATTACAAAATACCAAATTTTCGCCCAAAATATGTAGGCTTCATCAGGGTACACTATCGAACAGAAAAAACGAAATACAAGTCAGTCAAAGAACATTATTAAAACAATAAATAAACTACTTACGTAAAGTAAAATACCATAAGTTTAAATACATATATAAAAAATATTAAAGTCGTCATGATCACGAACGTACGACTGAGATGTTAACAGTTGACCGCTCTAGAGCGTATATAAAGTAAAGACGAGACATCAGTTGAATAAACATTTTTTATCGGTATACGTCAATACAGATACAAAACCAATGCTAATGAAAGGAGAAAAATCGCAATGTAGGAAAAACGCCAACAATTCGATACATGACAAAATTCAAAATTAAATACAATTGCGGTTAAATAAAAATGGTAATCTACATGTAGTATTTATTGAACACAAAATCTTAACTGTGAAAATTAGGATTTGACTATTAACAAACTGTTGCATACGCACACAGTCAGTAACGACTGTATGGCGAAAAGAAGCGTGCTTCCAAAAATCGATTATGCTGACAAGTAAAAAATCAGATACGAACAAATCCACGTATCAAGGAAGTACTCATCACTGTAACGAAACTGCAAATAAGAGTAAAATCAATATAAAGATGTAGCAAAACAATCACTACAGTAATACAACACGTAATAAAAAATTGATATTTAGAAATGGAATGTTACATACGACACAAAGCATTCCGTTGCGCCGCATCCCAAAAAATATTTGCGACAGGTATCTGAAAGATTCATTCATAATTATGAATTAAAAACTCATTTTCAAAAAATCTTCAAAGTGGAACCACTGTATATTGCAGTGAAACACATAGTAACAAATTACTGAACCATTTTAACTCTAGACATATAGTACAACAAAAAAGTATCGACTTTTTTCAAAAAAAAAACCATAAAGCCAAGAGTACGCGGATATATTTTTTTATTTACTGCATGGCAAATGCCTCAACTCGTTAGCTGTTAATATTCAATCAAACAGTAATTCATCCGTTCCTACAAGGGGTGTCCTTATATCCTTATTATGACCTGTAAGGACTTATCTTTTGATCCCAGATATTTTTGCACTTGTAAATCAGTATAATAATTTATGTTCTGGAATAAATTAACTTCTAATTAAATCGTTTTATTTGAGCTACATATGGAAAAATATCTACTCCTGTGCTTTTTCTATATTAGAATGTGTGACGTGTTACTCTTGAGACATTTTCAAATATGGGCTACGCGTTTCCGGTGTAAGAACGCTCAAGATCGACCAAGAATTTCCAGATTATTGCACTTGTAAAGTATTGTAAATATTCATTGCCAACTAAGAATGGCTATGGGCCATATCTCAGAAACGGTTCACAATACACAATAAAATTCAAATTGTTTAATATTATTGTTTCTGTCATCGCTAAAGGGCATTTCCTTTTGAGCAAAAAATTACACAACGCATGTATTATTCGCTTGTTTATTTCAATTAATATTTTTTGTGTTAATTATAAGGTTATAATGCAAAACTAGATACTAATAGAGTATAATGTTGTCTTAACCCTTCGCTTGTCACAATAAACATCACGAATTTTGCCATCTTACTCGATTCACATTATTTTTGTCTATATGCAATTTCTTTGCAGCATATGTCACAATAATCTCGTTAAGCTTACGCGCTTCGAATTCATATATCTATACAGGGCCGTAGTTAGAGGGGGGCTGGCCAGGGCTAAGCCCTGGTTAAAAAAAATTGAGCCCTGTCCAAAATTTACACCCGTTTAATTAATAATAATTACAATTCCTTATAAATGTGTTATAGAAACGGGTCGATGGCCGCAGTGGTTAGGCGGCTGACTATCGTTGTGAGAGGACGATAGGTGCCCGGGTTCAATTCTCTGGAGGGACGGTGACATTTTTTCAGAAAGTTTAATCCCGGATCGACTTGCCATTCTCTGTTGGGAGCAAAGTGATTAACAGCGCGGCATCATAAAAGGCGATATGATGCTGTCACAAAGCCATTTAAACACAACTTACACACACCAAATTACACCGCAAGAGTTGCAGTGATAACCAAACAAGTAATACGGCTTACGGAGTCACTGCAACTAAGCACCCACCACACATTAAAAAAAATAAAAAAATAAAATAAACTCATTTATGTCACTTTGCGGACTTCACACTTAACCGAATGTAATGTTGAAATATGATTTTTGTTTTGTTCTCGTATTCATGAAAAAGTTGTTGGGGCTTTTAGAACCTGCAGATTGTGCGTTGCAAACGTAAACAATCAGTTTGAAAGAAGGCAGTCTTATCATTAAATCAGTAAAAAATGAAATTACTAAACTAAGGTCAGCTGAGGAGTACCAGAGTTTGGAAAATGATGTAAATGAACTTTTGGGTAAAGTCAACATTGCGGAATCACATAAAAGGGATACAAAATTAAGTACTTCCATGAAAGATTACTTAATTACGGAGAAAGTCCCCTCTGAAAGTCAAACAAGCAACATACCATTAATCACCAAAAAAACCAAACAGTATATTATGAGACTTTAGATCTCGTGCTCTCCTTATTAAATGAGAGGTTCTCCGAGAATGATGATCTAATTAATGCAATCACTAATATTAAATTGGCTTGTTATCAATGACGATTTTTCTCGATTTTTTTTACGTTATTATGTAAAACTAATTGATCAAAATAATTAGTAAAATTTTTAGCTCTTAAACTTAACCCACTGTTTAGATATTAAAGGTATTCCGATAAAAGCGCGGGATCCGCCTACGTCATACCACACGTCGTAAAAATTTCAGTAGGAAACCGTTGCATTTCTTATAAAGATTTATTATCTTTAATTTTAAAAGTATTAGTGGTCCTCTATACAACAAGTTTTTTGTGTTAAACGCTAGAGGTTGTAGTTATCACTATTTTTGCAAAGTATACAAATTTTGTTATTCAAACTATTGTTTTTCAATTTAATTTATTTTAGATTCAAAATTTATATAAATTCACGTTTATTTAAATTTATTCCTAACATTACAAAGTTTAGATGATTTCATAAACTAGTTTCTACATTCAAGCTGTAAAAGCTGAAAAAAAAATTTACGTGCATCCTAAATTTTTAGATTAAGTTTTAGAGATATTATTTGTGAAAATAATACAAAAATGTCATACAATGATGTCATTATTTATTTGAAGGGTGCAAAAAATATAAAGCAGACTGTATCGACACATAGAAGAGTAAGCGGGTACTTTGATAAGATTTATAATACGATTGAAAATTTAAGCCAACAAATTCATAGACGAAATAAAAATTAAAAATTAAATAGAAAAGTGTTCAAATAAGTGTCTTGTATTTTTCACAAATACCCCAACATTATCTTCTATATATATAAAAGAGAAAGCCGTTAGTTACCTACCGCATTTAAAGAACGCCTGGACCGATTTGGATGATTCGCAACTGGTTCAAACCAAACAAGAAAATTTCCGAAATATTCCCAAAAAGAAAAATTATCAAGAAAATTCATTTTCGTGAGACGATTTTATGATAGATGACATTTATGTTTACGTTACGTTGACATTTTTTTTACGGGCGGGACAAGGGGTGGTACGGGACAAAGCGGTACCGGGACCGGGTGGTGGTACGGGACGGGCGGGGCTGGTACCCGCAACAATACATTAAACATTAAATGTCTAAATCAATACTTTTCTAGGCAGAACGAAGTCTGCTGGGCCACCATAGTTAATATATAAAATGATCTTCTTAGATAACTTACTTTAAAATGATCTTGGCAGCAATACACAGTGGATTTGTCAGATACTTTACGACGCATTGCTTTCTGCCAAACTTTTCTAAATGAGAGGGTACATTAATAAACAATTTCTCTGGGGCATTTTTGATGTATTAGGACAGTTAGGAACCAAACAATATTTATATTTTTCTTCTGACTCATTATGAAATAAAGCAATCAAGCGTTTTGTCTCTTACACGACAACACGGTAAGTATAATAATGTGTGTGACTCACAAGTAACCACGCCCCGTTTTCGTTCAGTCCAATTTCTTTAATTAATTTGAGGGTTTCAACATCGACGGAAAAATCTAAAATTTTGAGAATCAGTTTAAAATGAGTTTTGGTGTCGATTATTAAAATAAAATTTTTTTGCTGAACAAGCCCATTGTTTGATCTAGTTAAATATTTAGAAAAATTGGGTAAGATTTATTATCATTTAAACAATTTTTTTAAACTGCTATATGTTGCACATTGAATTTTTTTAGGACTTTCTCTGCCATCTGTAGAGGAATTAGCAGTAGCGAAAGATTACATACAAAACAAAGCAGGTGCAGAGACCTTTACCCAACTATTCAAACAAATGGAAGTATTCAAAGAAACTTACACGCATTTTGCATCTGTTTATAGGCTTGGATGTACTACTGCAGTTAATGAATCATCTTTTTCAACATTAATAGCAATCAACCGACCACAACGGTACTCTATGAATCAATCCCGGATGGCCAATTTAATTTATTTGGCTTTTGAGTGGAAAATAACGAAATGTCTTGATTTCGATTTGTTCCTAAGAAAATTTAATAATAGGAAGCAAAGGAAGCTTCAACTATTTTAAGTTCCCGTCATTTATGTTCTAGCCTGCTGTACATATTTTTTTTTGTATTTATATTCTATTAATATCCAAATATATATTTTTTGTACCTGAAGCAGTCAAACTTAATTTAAATATTTTAAGCCCTTTTAGAGTCCTGTTCCAGATAAATGATTAATATTTTTGACTTGGTTGGCAATAATTTCTGTTATCTATAAAAAAATTCGTATTAGTTTTTTACTTTTTTTTAAAGCTCGGCTTACTTTTACGGGTGATAGTTATTTCCAGGGCTCGATTTGAGGAGGAACGCGCCGGAACGGCGTTCCGGAACCTCTCTCACTTAAAAAAAAGGTTGCTTTATTTTTAATGTAGGTACCTAGGTAATCAATAGAGGTCGGACGTGAGACTTTAAAATTACGTATTAGGTGTTTAAATAACGTTTTAAGAAGCTAAAAGCCGGAACCTGTATCCGGCACCTCAATTTATAGAAATCGAGCACTGGTTATTTCAATTCATAATTTGTACCCTGCGTCATTATCGAGCTGTTCATTTATGCTTTAATTTTACCTGAACGCGTATGTGAATGCGATATTATAAAACAAAATTGTATAATGAAATACGGGCCCTGGCGAAAGAAAAATCAGCCCTCTTGAAAATTAGGAGCTGGCTACGGCCCTGTATCTATAATACCTAGACAAGTGAATGTGTCATAAATTTGAAAGCTTGGAATCAAAGTAAATCTCAGGTCAATACATTTTTTTTTAGAGGAGTGCTGTCTAATATATGTATGTTTTTAAAGATTTTGAAATAAGGGCAATTCAGAAAATAATTAATTTAGGCTTATATTTTATACCTTTTTTCATCGTCAAACAAAGAATAAACCAATATACTTGGCTTACTGCTATCGTCCAAATAACTGGTTTTGCATTTGATAAATTACAATAATTACTAAATATTAATTAATCATTCATTGCACATGAGGGCTACTACAATAAATGTATTTTACTTTTCTTTCTTTACACTTGTCTTCGTGAGAATGACATCCTTCGGTCAAATGTCATGACCGATTGCAGTAATAACATTTTTTCATATTGAGGGAGCCATTACTGCTCTTATCCCTACTTTTATTGTTTTTCTTAAAACCTTTTTGCTTTTCTACACTTTGGACACTTCAACACCTTCACTAGTAACAATACCAGTTGTACTTATCATTTAGCGTTTTGTTTACAATTAAGTATTAATGATTATGTTTTTGCAGAGTATAATGAAAACTAACAGAATCTTTGACAGTTTTTTTAGAAATGCACGATAAAAATTAAGCACTATTATTAACTAATTTTTTGTAACATCTGCTTAAAAACTAAAAATGCCGTTTACGTTTTTTATTGTTTTGTGAAGAAACTTGTCTATTAGAGGAATAAATTATGAAAACAATGATTATACGTGTTGAATTCATCGCCAAATTAGTGGCAATTACTTTAGCATTTTCGCTTATAACCACAAACTATAGCGCTGTAAACACCCTAAAAAAGGTAGGAAGCTGCACATAAATCAAAATGAAAAAAGCTCGCTAAACGATACCTCCAGTAAAACGAATTCGTGCACCAAAACGCGGAACTCTAAGAGGAAATAAATCATTTTTATTATAAATTATTTTTCGATAAAATTTTAGTAGATTTTAATACAGCTAAATTTAACACATTCATTACGAACGTTCATCGGAATATAGAATTCTATTTTCTCAACGCGGAGGCTTTTTAGAAGGATTTCGTCGGATGTACAGAAAGGACACGCACTGCGGTGGGAACATGACAAAAAGATACCTATTGTGGAGATTGTTAACTTCACTGATTGTGCTATAAGGAATGTTGTTGGCGAGACGTACAGAGATAGCACGATATTTGAAACAATTGACTGTATTCTGATATAATTGTGGTATAATTATAGAGTATATCACACGGGTATGGTTAAATGCTACACTTCATGAAAGAGATATTTTATGCGTGGTAAAACATCTTTATTGAAAGTGTTGCGTAACATTTAATTCAATTATAAAAAATTATCCGAGAAGAATACTAGTAAAATTACTGTAAATAGCTTTAAAACGAGTAACTTTTCTGCCAGCATGTCGCCGTTTGAAAACATAGAATTGCTATGAACTTGTATTTACCGATAAATGATGGCACTGTGATACGTTCTTAACTGAACACAGCAAACACAATATTCTAGAGTAGAAGAAATATCATCCTTTTTTACTGGTTATCTACAGCTATAAACCTTTTAGACCTATTATCGTGGAGCATTGCCAAAGGCTCATAGATCGTATAATCCTCAAAATGATCAGATTCAACCTTCTTATTCGTAATAGTTTCGACAAAAAAATAAATCGGTTCCTCTAAATTACGTCATAAACTACAAAGGCATTGGTTTATTCTAAAAACTTGCAGTTCTTTTATGTGTGTTGGGTGCTTCGTTGCAGTGACTCCGTAAGCTGTAGTACTTGTCTGGCTATATTGGTTATATTCTATAATAATAGAAAATTGTTAAGTCTATTCAAAAATGCAATAATATATAGGGGTATAAAAAAGTGACTTTCATCGATGTGAACTTAATTGAAATGAACATTATTTTGGATTGCCCTGTATGTATAGACACATAAATCTGAAGGCGTCGATTTGTTGCGCTGCCTTTTAGCTATACATCATTCACTTTAAGAGTGCAGCGTTAGAAAAGATAGGACCTTATTTCGCGACTTGTGATTGGTCAATTATCGAGGCACGTACACACTATGTAAAATACTGTTCTTATACGTATGAAATTTGAGGTTAAAAGCGATACGTCAAATAGTTTTATGCTGTTTTGTTCATACATATTTGCTGTATTGTGTTATTTCCTTACGTTTTTCTTTGTATTTTCAAATTTTGCAAGTACTTTACATTAAAAGCAAAGTTCTTTTCAGTATTACTTGCAAATTCAAGGTATCTATTATTATCCGTATTCATGTAATATTATTGACATATACCTACTGACATTGTAATTTTACTATGGCTGAAGAGGCATGATCCACTTGAAGGATCCTCAAAAAATCCTTCAGGAAAACATATAAGTAGTAGGCAGAGGCAAATGGCATATAATTTATATTTGCAACAGAAGCAGAACAATTCAAAGTCAGCTTCTATTACATTGACTGCGAAACAACTTGGACTTGGAAAGAGAACAGTATAGAATATTGTGAAGGATATAGATATCGCAGGTGTGTCTCATTCTCCTTCAAAGAAATGTATACGTCATACAACCTATGATAATTTGGATGAAGGCCAGCGGTCAGCAGTCCGAAGACAAGTGCATTCCTTTTTCTTGAAAAATGAGTTACCTATGTGTACAAAAATATTGAGCGTAAATATATTTGACTTAACGTTAGCATGATCTAATTAATGTTTGTAGGTTGTTAATGCAGATGAGAATTTGCCAGACTTTAAGCGAACAACATTATGGAAAATTCTCAAAAAATTAGGATTTATGTGGGTGAAACGCAGCCGAGAAAGTGTACTAGTGGAGTGACAAGATATTGTTTTACGGAGACATCTTGGAAAAAGGAAGCATTAGTTGAATGCCTTAATTTAAAAGGAATTGTTGTTGATAATTCTTTATTAAAAGTTAAATTACTGGAACTTACTAAAAAAATATATTACTGACAATCCTATTATATACATTATTGACAAAATAGTAGCAGAAAGTGTTCGCACAATATTACGATTGCCCCCATATCATTGTAATTTGAATCCCATCGAGTTAATATGAGCTCAAGTGAAGCATCATGTTGCTAATAATAGAACTTTTAAGTTAGCGGAAGTAAAAACTTTATTATTGGATGGAGTTAATCATGTCACTGCTGAAGTCTGGACTAATTGCATCAAACATTCTATCGCAGAAGAAAATATGTATGATTTGGATTTTTGCGTATTACATCATATAAATATTTAAAAATATTTGTTCTTATGTACAATAAACTTGAAAAATACACTGTCTATACAATTATTGTGTTTCTATAGTTAAATATTAATAAATATAACATAGTCATACATCTTATATACAATTTCTATACATAGTCTGAATAATATATTTTACGAACATAATTTTACGTTTTAAAAATCAATCTTATCATTAATTGCCTGTAAGAAGCTGTAAAAAAGAATAACAAAACTTAATAAAATAGAAATGTATTGATTCATAATGTTATATAGACATTATTAGCTAAAATATACATACGTTGTAATATATTTGTATATTTACCGCATTTGAAGGTTAACATACATGTCGATTTTGAATTGAGCGGTATATTTAAATTCTCAAGTGTAAAACCAACGCCGATTGTGGCGCCAACTACTGCACTCTTAAGTTGAATGGAGTATAGTAATATGTCATATATCAAGCATTTACCTGCGATGGTTCCAGAAATAAGTAATTTTTAACATAACGTTGCAGTTGGCCGCATATTTGAAAAAGTTGAATGACTCATAAACAGCTGATTTTGGGTATAAGGTACCTTAATAAGTTTTGATGCAGAATTGCATGAGCGATCTAAAAAACTCATAAAAAAATATACCATGCGATTTAAGTTAAGAAAGTTGACATGAACTTCCGGTAAACCGGAAGTGGTAAAAAAGCGTAAATAATTTCGCCAATGAGACCAGACGACACTATCCGTAACTACGTTTTCAGAATTGTTTCAGCAGGAACATCGAAAAATCCAACGAACCAGTTGCATGAATAACCCTGTTGTATAAATAATGAAAATAAATTAAAGCTTTTTTAGAAATAGTTGATTAGATCCCAACGATCCAAAATATAATCAAGCTACGTTAAGGAATCATATCCTTTTTAATCCTTCCTTTATTGATGACAATTTAAATACAAATAAATTTTCTAATTATAATTTAGGAAGCATATTGCACCATAAATACAGAATTTGAGTATTAGACATTGAACATTCTTTTAAATCATTTATTTCAAAATTTTGAGATTTCAATTTCAGTTTATAAATCTGTCCTAAAAGGGATGTCTATCTATCACTAATATATCTATTGGTTTCTGCATACAAATTTGAACCGTGCATTAGTGTAATCAAATTTATAGTTTCGTGATATAACGATACTGCAAATTAGCGGTTGCGGTGTGTGATTAATTTACTAATGTAAGCTCTACTCCACTATTATAATATTGTGTAACTGGCTGTGTTGGACGTTGATTAATTATTTGTTGCCTTACAGACAGCGTACACCAAAGTAACACGACATATACTATGAAAAACATTCTGAAAAACTTATGTAAAATATGCAACTTACAACTCAGATATAAACAGGTTTGTTTACTCTATTCTTTTCTTTATTACCTATAATTCCACTAACAATTGGAAGTCTCGTGATTTTGCTACAATTATAAAACGTAACAAAACCTTTACCTACTGTAAAGCTATTTTGTCACTGCTGTAGTATCTGGTATGTTACTTTTACATTATATCCAGTGTATTATTTATGTAACTTTAATGTACGCGGGCGCTTAGAAGTTACGTAGCGAATTTGATCAGATGCATTTGTATTTGCGAAACGAAATTTTAATACGAATTCACAAACGCCTCTTAATACGTGATAACAGTTATGAATCTCGATTTCATATAGGCATTAGTACTTTTCCAATTGCACTATCGTAGAAACATGAATATGGTCTGGTTCTTTAAAACTTATACTATAACAGAAATTATTACACCTCTACTTTAATTCAACTACCAAAAGATCTTCTCTGCTTAGCTGATTAATTAACAAGGTGCAGCAACAAACTTACCGTGTATAATACAAAGCTTAGTGCGACAGGCTACCATAGTTCACGAATTGTATAACAGATAGTACAAGTTCTCAACTACCTAGAGTGAGAGTGTGGGAAGATGATATTTTTATTTATGTTATTATTTTCCAGACGCCAGAGATTAATTTCACCAACTTACAACTTACTGGACTAATATCTCAACTGCGTCTTAAATTCATATTATATCGAGATATGATACCTGGTGACTTAGCGTTTTGAATTCACTCCTAGTCTTATAATACAAAATGAAAGTACAATACTGCATAAAGAAACTTAAACTTAAAAATTCAGTTTCCGGAAGGGAACATTAATTGTGTTACTGCACCGTCTGGATACCTGACTTATACTTGAATTTAAATTTATTTTTATTAATATATATTATGTATTTTTTGACCTTTATGTACTTATCTTTTAATTCCTGATTTATTTCCACTTAGAGGCCAATAAAACAATAAATAATTAAATACCAATTTATTCCATAACATATAGTAATATGTTTTCGTTAAATAACTTCTTCGGTGGAAGAAATTGACATTTAATATTGTCAAATTACTAATAATATAAATATAAACAATACTTAGTGCTTCCTCCAATCCACCTTCCCCAATCGATGGTCCTTCTTGCTCTCTGCTAAGGCGAAACTATTGTTTATAGGCCCTTTATTCTTCATATGCTAGGCTTCGTTCTAGCCTGGAGATGTGATGAGTGGTTGTTTTTATTTCCGGCGGCTGTGAAAGATATGGAAAGGTTCAAGCTTCCTCGATGTTTAGGCGTCTTCTATTGCTAGGGCTCTTCTAACATAGGTTCTAGGTCGAGGTCTGTCCGGGTCAAGTTCCGCAAGGTGGCCAATGAGAGGATTCCCTGATCTTCTGATCCCATCCAGGGTTCTGTTCGCGAGATGGAGCGCATGGTGCTTGAGTGTGGTAACACCGCGCGTAATTGCGTGTTTCTCACGAAGTGTTTTAGCCATGTTGGACCACGTGAGTGCCCCGTACGTGATGATTGGCCTCAAAAATCATCTCAAGTATATCAGTATCTTGATCTTCAGAGACAGTGTGGATTTAGGACAAAACAACGAATATAGGCAGGTTCTGATCGCATTAAATTTATTGATGGCATTCTCTATGTGCTGTTTGAAAATCATGCCGGAATCAAACCTCATGCCCAAATAGGCTACCGACGGGCTCCATGGCAGTCTAAAGACTACCACCATGATGTTGTCGGGGGAGGGCGCGTTCTTCTGGTGAATCTCACTGCGATGCACTTTGAGTTGTTTATTTTGAGCTACCATCTTAATGCCCACTACAGAATGTCGTCCAGTGAGTGCTGTAACCTCTGTGGTCTTTCTTCTTGCTGCTAAGGCCGAACCATGGTTCCTAAGCCCTTTATTAATCTATGAATGCCCTTTTGTAGGGCAGAGAATGATGTTTTAAAAGATATCTTCGCTGTCTAGTGACTGAATTGTGTTATGTAGGTAGATAAGAGATGAATAATTGGAGTTACTCGTCGATCGCCAGAACCCTCCGTATCCTCACTCTGGGTGGCGGTCGGTCGGGGTCGAGGGCAGCGAGCCGGCTGATGAGCGGGTTGTCAGATCTTTCAGCCCTCTGGAGCGTCTTGGCTGCCAGGCCTATCACGAATCTTTGCAGCGATTGAACTCCCAAGTCGTCGCGGAGTTGTTGATTTCTGACAAACCAAGGCGCCCCAGTGATGAGTCTGGGAACTTTGTTCTGTAACATCTCCAGCTTCTTAAAATGAGACTTGGTCACACTCGACCACGGCAACGCCCCGTAGGTGATGATTGGTCGCAGAAAGGAATAATAAATTAGGAGTTTAATTCTGAGCGAAAGACTGCTCCTCGCACAAAGCAGGGGATACACACAACTTCTTGCCGCGTTAAATTTCCCAATCGTTTGATTGACGTGTAGACTCAATGTAAGACGTGAATCGAGTCTCGATCCCAGGTAGAGAACGGAAGGGCTCCAAGGGAGCCTGAAGTCGTCGACAATAATATTGTCCGGTGGAGGGCGGAGTCTTTTCGTGAAACGAATAGCGACGCATTTTGACTTGTTGATTTTCAGCTTCCAGTTGGAGGCCCAAGAAAGAACATCATCCAGGTGGTGTTCGAGTCTGTACCTGAGAAGATTTTCGTCAGTCGACGCCGTGTAGAGGGCGGTGTCGTCGGCGTAGATTGCCAGATAGACGGCCTCTGCCTTAGGAATGTCTGACATGTAGATAATGAAAAGAAACGGGGCCAGAAGCGAGCCCTGCGGGACAGCAGCAGCGATGGGTCGACTCGAAGAATGGTGGCTACCATGTCGGGTAGAGAAGGTTCTGTCTTCCAGATAAGAGGAGATAATTCTTGTAATGTTTGGACTAACACCATTAGTGATGAGTTTATAAACTAGGCCCTTGTGCCAGACGGTATCAAAAGCCCTCGCTATGTTTAAGAAGACAGCACCGAGGGTCTCCTTTCTTTCCAGTGTGTTGCGGATAGCTTCAGTTAGTCGAAGTAATTGAAACTCGGTGGAGTGGCCCTCCCGAAATCCAAATTGCTCGTCCTGAATTATGTTGTTGACGAACAGCTCCTCCTTCAGTCTAGCAAGAACGATTGCTTGCACCACCTTCGCCAGGCAGGATATGAGCGAGATGGGACGGTAGCTCTGGGAAAATAGTTGGTCTTTGCCCGGTTTGAGGATCGACACCACGATGCTCTTTTCCAGATCAAAGGGAAATGGCCCAGTTCGAGGACAGAGTTGACAATAGAGACGAGATCGAGTAGGATATTAGCGGGTAGCTTCTTCAACGCGGTGTTAGTTATGTGGTCATAGCCAGGAGCTTTACCCGGTTTGAGAGATTTGGTGACTCTCTCAACCTCGTCGATGTTGGTGAGTGGAAGGTCCCCTCCCTGCAGTCCAGAGAGAATCTCGAAGGTTGTTTCTACTTGGTCATCAAGTTCTTCGTCGGAGTCGTCCTCAGTAGTGGATTCGTGTATCGACTGAAGGTGTTCGGCCAGGATTATAGGCAGGTGCTGGCCGCATTAAATTTATTGATGGTATTCTCTATGTGCTGTTTGAAAACCATGCGGAAATCAAGCCTCATACCCAAATAGGCTACCGACGGGCTCCATGGCAGTCTAAAGACTACCACCATGATGTCGGGGGGAGGGCGAGTTCTTCTGGTGAATCTCACTGCGACGCACTTTGAGTTGTTTATTTTGAGCCGCCATCTTAATGCCCACTACAGAATGTCGTCCAGCGAGTGCTGTAACCTGCGCCGCAGTAAGTCTTCATCTCTAGAGGCTGTGAAGATGGCCGTATCATCCGCATGTATAGCAAGATCCATGCCTACGTGTCTAGGAAGCTCGCTCATGAAGATAAGAAATAAACTTGTGCCCAACAGTGATCTTTGCGGTACTCCCGCCTCCATTGGTCTTGTCGATGAAATGTCGGAGCCGTATTGAGTCGCAAAGGTTCTCCCAGAAAGATATGACTCCCAAGTGAGGCTTACGCAAGAGCGCAAGCGTCCCTCGAATTCCTCACGCTGGAAGTCCGCAGTCCCCCCACTCTGGAAGCAGAACAAGGGCACCAACAAACTCCCCCAAATACAAAATCTGTGTTAAAGAATTACAAATTTTCAGTTAATAAACTAAACTAAATTTACAAAAATTACGCTAATGACATCTTATACGGAGCACTTTTCTTAGTCAGGAATTTCTGAATTAATAACTGTAACAATTATGGCAGTACAAACAAAAAATATTATCTTAGCTAGAAAATAAGAAATCATAATAACAAATAAATCGTACTGCTGTTTAATGAAATGCTACAAAGCATAGCTTGACTGTAGCAACACAAAATTACAACTACAAGACAGTGAACACTAGTATATCAATACCTATTTCAAGACAGGAACCAACAGATTAAATAAATGAAATCAAGGTAAGAGCACAAAACAATCACACTCCATACAAGGACAGCAAGGCAATAGATGTAAACAGTCAAATCAAATCGCCGGCCATCAAGCAATCAACCGGAGGATGCAAAATTCGATAGAATCATATCCTTACTGATATCAACATTACCTATACCGACATTTAGATGTTCAGCAAACTATACCACTAACCACAGGCCTGAGGCATTCTCCATATTAGCCACTCACTCACCAACCGCACCAGCCCCTATAACTCTTCTTGTAATAACCATTGAACCATATTCCTCTTTAAAATTCCTACTCGTTTTTCCTCCCTTATCAACGCAGGAAGTTGGTTAAACATTCGCGGCAGAAATACTTTTGGTATTCGTCGCCCATATTTATTCGTGAATCTCGATCATGTCATCCTCTCTCAACCGGGGCTCGTGCTCATGATAGATTCGTGGCATTTCCCGTATTGAAGCCACATTGTTTATTATAGTCCTTATGAAAAACAACTTTTTTATTTTCATAATCCCCAGTACTGATGCAGATCTGTCTGAACATCGCGGAAGTTGTTTTCATAGAGTCGCCAAGCAATGTATCTTATGATACGATCTAGCAATGCACTTATATTCTGTTAAAGTGAACTTCAGAGCACTGTCCCCATATCGTCAGTGCATATGAGCATAATGATTCAAATAGTGCATGATAAATAATTTTCAATGTAGCACTTGGTAAAAAATCCTTTAAATAATAAAATTGCTCACATACATCTCTCAGTTTCTTTACCAAGGCATTAACATGGTCCTACCATAAGAAATGCTGATCAACATGCAATCCCAAGTAGACATAACTATCCACACTCCGTATGCTTTCACAATTACAATCGATTAACCCATGCAGGCAAATAGTTATGAAATCTTATATGTACTTGATTATCTATTCGCAAATGCGGCGATCTTATATGCATGAATCTAGTCTTTTCTTATGCACCACATAAATTAACGTGTCATCTGCATAAAGTAGATAGGTACTTATACTTATCAAAACAGACCCCAATGTCACCCACGTATAGCGCATGCAGGATAGGTCCCAGTATACTGCCGTGTGGCACACCCTACCAACATTTCCAACCTCACTATGAATTTCATCAACCCTAACCAAAAAACGTCTATCTCTAAGGTAGTCAATAAACCAAGCTAGGACACCACCTCTAGCACCAACTCTCTCTAGGATATCAATCAATTTACTGTGATTAACGGTATCGAATGCCTTCGAGAAATCAACATAAGTACACAAAACATGTAGCCCATCATTTAAGACCCCATCAACCACAGCACCAAACCGCTCCAAAAGAGATATTGTACTTCTACCCTCTTGATATCCGTATTGATTCGTGTCCATAATATTGTTCTTTCCAATACAAGAACGCAATGCAATCGTTGGAAGGATGGATATGGGTCTGTAATTTTTTTATTTATGCTTTTACTCCCTTGTTAAAGATAGGCCTAACGACCGCTAGTTTTTGGATTGTCGGTAGTACACCCTTTTCTAGCAATATGTTACACATTCTCAGCAATGGTTACCATAAGATATGAATATGATCGTAAATATGCTTCAATCTTATATTATCTCGGCCTGGGGACTTTTCCAAGTTTAGCTTGCAAATAACCTCAAGTAAGTCATTTTTACTTAACAATGGAAGGAACACAGAATCAATCATATGCCTTTTTCCAGCCATATTCATAAGTGTTATATCACATTCGTGCAACAATGTATAGCATTGCTCACGGAATGCAGATGCAAAGCCATTTGCCACAGTCTGATTTGTTGTCTTCATTGCTTTCAAAATTAATTTGTCAGTTGTTTTCCTTTTACTTCTGCCCAAAGCATAATTTATATGCCACCAGGTTTTTTTCATATCATTCCGCACATCTAAACACTTTTTCATAATAACACCTCTTAGCATCATTTATCATGCTAATTATAGTATTTCTGCTGCTCTTGTAGTTCATTCTGTGTCTCATCTTCATTTCAACATTCTACTCTCTTTTCCACATTCTAAAAGTTCTATCCCTATTTTTCATTTCAACCAGTATTTCATTAGTCATCCAACCTTTTTTTTCTCTTATATTTATTGTTTCCATAGATCTCAACAACTGCAGCCTGATACGCCGCATCGTAGTTCCATTTAAAGTATTCATACAGATTATCTACATTAGTAATCTGATTAATTTCCACTTTACTAAAATTACTATGTAAACACTCCCGGAACTTATTACTATCAAAAACTACTTTTCCCTTCGATTCCGAATTTTCTCGGCATACACCTCCATTGCCCCTGATCGCAATACCTACAAGATAATGATCGGATAACCTGTATGTAATGACCGCTCCTTCTGTATCATCCCTGAGTGTGCGAAGGTATATATGATCCAAGCATCCCACTAATTTATTATCTCTGATGTCTTCTCTAGTAGCAGAATTTATGTAGGTACTTCGTAAATCCATATGTACTCAAAATGTTTTCGTACGCTGTGCATGTTGAGTTATTCATATGCAGGTCTATATTTATGTCACCAACAATAATACTTCTCACAGATGAATCTCGAGACAAAACCTCTTCTAATTCGTTCAAAAACAGATTAACATTCTTATCGAGTGGCTTGTAACTAGCCGTTATCCTGTAATGAAGTTTAGGAGATACCCAAACCGTGAAATGCAACGATTCGTAGATCATTGATTCCATACTCCAACGTAACATAGTTGGCGCAAAGTCACAGTCTACAAACGATAAATATCCAACATTAGTTAAACATCGGCAAAATACGTTGGTTCAACTTATCATTGCAACGTTCCATGTTCGTTGGCTTTTGATCGTTTTGTTGGCTGAATGTCGCATAAAAGTTTTCAGACGACAATCGAAGCGAGGGCGGAGTCAAAGCTGATCCCGTGGCTTAATGGTTAGAGTTCTTACGTAACATTCACGAGGTGCCCCGTTCAAATCTTACCATGTGACGTTTTTTTTTTCCTTTTTAAAAGGCACTATTTGTTTTATATTCATTTTTATCTCAAAAATCATGAACTTACAAAATATTATTATTGGTCATATTACCCATACATTGTGAGCTATATTTCAAATGTAATGCGCATGCGCATCGATCCGCAATCGACATTTTGATCGAAATACAGTGAGTGTAGGTGCACCGCCATATGCAAGCTTGTGTTGTTGATTCGATTTTATTCGTTTTATTGTGGTTTTATTAGCCCAGCTGTTAGTCATGAGAGAGAGTTAAGAGTTACCGTCTACATTGTACAATATTTAAAATAGCCCCTATTGTGAAAGATGTTATAAGAACAATGGACGGGTAAGTACTTTACATAGACATAGGTAATATAATATGTATTGATAATGTATTTTTCATATATGCCGTGATTGAAAGTTGTGAGCTACCACAATCTGGTGACTAAGAAAGCATTGGATATACCAGTAACCTGAAAGATATGTCAGATTCCGATAACGGAACACTTATTTGTATCTTGTATACTAATGCCAGCCATCCTTACTGCTGATTGTAAGTATGTTGATAATTGCCATGGTTTCTTTCTTACAAAATATATTTACAGATGCTTCATCTTCTATTTCCGATGTTAGGCCAGAGTTGCGTATGATATCCTAATTACACATAATCATTTGTGACAACTGATCGTAAGCTATAATTGCCTTTTTTAATTTTTCACAAACTTATACTAGAGCTTTAATAATAAATTCTTCTATAGTTACGCATGAAGTTTAAAAGTTTTTTTTACAGTATATACGTAATGTCTGTTTTTTATTTATGCATTGGTATTTACAGGTATACTCGTGTTAGCTGAGTTGAATAAGTTGAACCGTGCTGGTTGTATTGAAGACTAAAGATAATATTGAGAGACTTAAAAGCTATAAAATTCCAGATAAAAATTATCGAAGCAAGCCTTTGATAAAACAAACATCTTCCAAGCGATTATAGGTAAGATTTAATTTTTGTACGTTATTTTCTATTTAATTAAAATTTTATATTAAACATAATATTTAGATGCCGTCTCAAAATTTGTCTGCGATATTTAAATGAAAAGGGCTAGTTATGAGGCGAAAGTTAAAGAATAACCGTAGTCAAAATTCTTAAATCAAAAATCTGAAAATTTCCAAAAAGTGGTACGTAATCACACTGTAAATAGCCATATATATACATAGCAAACCCCCACAACTTCATTTCAAGATCTGTAATGGAATGAAATATACAAAGTGTCCAAAGTAAAATGTTCACAAGCTATGAAGTTGATTACTTAACAAGTTAGTAATACTTTTTACTCTGAATGATAGAAAAAACAGAAAAAAGCGTTCACATTGTCTTTTTTAATGGAATACTGTATATTTTTAAAGAAACCAATAGTTTGAACAAAATATTTATTACTTACTACTGTGAAATTAAAAATAAGCAAGTAAAAAGTGATAATTGTGCAAATGTCCAAGTGGGCAATGATCAAATATTGTAGAATAAATAGTCACATACAGGTTTTCCTAGTTATGTACTTGCCAAATGAATCATTCTTTGTGATTATTGATTCATCCTTAATAATTATTGCTGTGCGAGTGCCATTTATTTACTCTTCTCGTAAAATGTAATATGCTGCAAGTATATCTGATTTGTAGAAAAAATTAGATATACTTCGCCATTGTTAATTTAACCAACTTCATAGCTTTAATAATAAGTTTGCAATGGTAAACACGTTACCATAACTTTGGACATGGTGTATACTTCTAATACTTTACGTAAACTAAAGATAGATACATACATATGTTAATATTTTTTTATTTGTTCACAGTTCGAGATGAAGGTAAAGCTGAGCGTAATTTGGAAAAGGCTATTGTTGATCGTACATCTTTGACTACTGCTGCTGATAAAAATTAGGAATCAGCTGAGCTATGAACATCTCCGCGATTAGGTCAGTGTTTTATAATGTTTTAATATTTTTAGTTCAATAAGATATTTCAGTTATTATATACCATAACATGTAAAGAGATAATAAATTTTGTTCTGTAATAAGATATATCACATCTTATTTTTTTATTTATCTTGAATTTTAGTTTCACTAATAAATAAAATATCGTAATTACTTTCTTTATTTATTGTATGTGCAGATCATGTATGGTGTTATATGGATATATGATTCGATGTTAACTATTGTTAACAACATAAACATAAAAAAACATAAAATTTGTAGTAAGTTTTCCTTATATATTGTCACATGAAATAAAACATCTACGATATATGTCCTGATTACAGGCAGATCATATCGAGATATACTATGTTACACAATTATGAGCATGTTTGTCTTGAACGCTGAGTATTTCATCATAAGCGTTGATTTTATAACAGTTTTCAAATTATGACTTGTATATGTTCTTAACTATTATCAACATCTTGCATACATAGATATGTAAAATTCAAACAGAAGTTTTCTATTAAATTATCTATGATCTAATTATTGTAATTTGGTAGTTTCTATCTTAAATCACGTTTATTTCATATGAAAATATATTATATACAGATAATTAACTCGAATTTTGAGTTGGTATAATATCGCTGTAATTTATTCAGCAAACTAATTAACATCGGATCAGTGTACCTATGTACCATCATATATGTTTTGCATCTTGTATGTTTTATCGTATAGATATCACATACAAGATTAATACCCAATTTCATACCACTTCCCGTAGTTACTCTGTGCATCCTTGATTAGACAACGTCAGGTCTATATTTTTCACCAACAATAATACTTCTCAAAGATGAATCTCGAGACCAATGTCGCCTAATTCGTTCAAAAACAACGATTAACATTCTTATCAGTTTCTTGTAACTAGCCAACATCCTGTTGAAGTTTAGCCCAATGTAAACTCGTGAAATGCAACGATTCGTTAGATCAACGATTCCATACTATGTACAATATACTCCAAGTAATCTTTAATGAAAACCAATAAACCACCGCCTTTAGCATTACTACTGCGACCCTTATATACAGCCTCTATTTCAAATATGTTACCCCAATTTTCTCTCTCTTTCTCAGTTAAATTTATTTCTGAAAGAATTATAGCATCAATATGATGCAAATTACCTTTAATCAATTCCAGGAATTTCTCAAAATATAGTTTTATACATCTAATATTCAAATGAATTTCAATTAAACGAGTAATAATAATAATAATAATCGAGAGGAAGTACTTCGACCGTACTACGTTAGGAAGAAACAATTTCGTAAGAAACGGGATTATACGATTACATACGAGATTGTTCACTACAACGCAATGATAAATTCATTTATCTTACATTGTTACATCTTTAAATCTTAAGGAACTCAAGTTGTAAGTTTTTCTTTTAAATAATTTTTACTATTTTAATTGACATATTAAATCTTTGTAGTATTTCTCCTGAAGAAGACCACAACTGTTGGTCGAAATGTAGAGATTTTGAACAAAAGAGTTTCTCTTTAGCATTATCATACAGACCGAAGTCCCGTTTCCTACAAAATTGTTTCTTCCTAATAATAATAATAATAATAATTTTTTTTTATGTGTGGTGGGTGCTTAGTTACAGTGACTCCGTAAGCTGTATTACTTGTCTGGCTATCATGCAACTCTTGCGGTGTAGTTTGGTGTGTGTAAGTTGTGTTTAAATGGCTTTGTGACAGCATCATATCGCCTTTTATGATGCCGCGCTGTTAATCACTTTGCTCCCAACAGCGAATGGCAAGTCGATCCTGGATTAAACTCTCTGAAAAAATGTCACCGTCCCTCCAGAGAATTGAACCCCGGCACCTATCGTTCTCTCACAACGATAGTCAGCCACCTAACCACTGCGGCCATCGACCCGTATCATAATAATAATAATAATCTTTATGTCACTCATCTACAACTAGCATTAAGTGCAACAATAGAAAAGAAAAATGAATGAAACACCAAGGTTAACTTAGGTATGGATGCATAGCACCATAATCAACCTTCCACTTAACCTTGTAAAATACAGTAAGTTTACAAATAGATGTCAATGCCTAGTCTATCCTTAAACTAAATTCTGAGAGTCCTACGGATACAAAGAGAAAATAAAACATATTAAGAAACTAATTATAATTATCTATAATAACAAAAGATATACACATTTAAACAAAGCATATACTAACATGTTTGCTCTAACCACAAAATAAAAGGCCCATTTAATTTAAGTTATATTACTGATGAGATTCCTATCTTAGACATTGTTGGTGTCAAAATTATGTTAAACAATGCTTTTACAATCTTTGTATTTGTAGTATATGTATGTGCATCCTACATTTTCTTTAGAAAACTACCAATACCTCTTATCTTTATTTCAATCCGGTAGATGGATGATTAACATAAATATAATCTTTCTGGGAGACTTTAATATACCATTGTACAATTCCGGTCTTTCAGATTACACATATTTGATATAATTTTCAAGAATTCTGTAATTTTAAACAATACAGTACTATAACTAATGTCAATGAACGGTTCTTAGAGCTAGTTTTTAATAATCTAACTAGTGACGTCCTCAGAGAGGAATTTTCTTTAGTGCCTGAGGATCTTCATCATCCTACACTGCATATTAATATTGAAAGTGGTATGACTACCACCCATGGATTTCAGGACGCACATTGTGTGATTGCTTCGTTTAACTTTATAAAAGCTAATTACTCGGTGATGTATGAGTTACTTCTTCGTGTTGACTGGGGTGACATGTATAAGAATGATAATGCGGACAACGCATGCAGTCTCTTCTATGACATACTTTATGAAATCTTTGATACTTGTGTACCTAGAATGACCAATATTAAGCGTAATCGTTCATATCCTTCCTGGTTTGATAGTAATATTATTAAATGTATTAAGGATAAGTTCACAGCTCATAAAAACTTCAAAAAATTTAATTCTATTTTTTATTCTGAGAAATTTAAGAGTCTTAGATCTACATATGTCTAAAAATATTATCAATGTTGCTTATGAAAACATATATTAGATGTCCAAAACACCTTGTCACAGGACCCAAGAAAGCTCTGGTCATTTATAAATAATAAACGTGGTAACACTAGAATACCGGGACAAATGGTGTATATTACTGAATTGAAAAATCCTCAGGAAGTCATGGATGCATTTGCGGATTTTTTCAATAGTGTGTACAACATAGCATGGAGTCCTGTCGGAGTAGGAAATACACAAAAACTTACTTTATTCCGATGATTAACATCACAGTTATTACTGAGGATGAAATTTTGTCGACACTAAAGAAATCGAAGAACTCATTACTGTCTGGCAGTGATTCTGTTCCTAGTTTTCTACTTCCAGACTGCGCTGCAGTCTTTCCTCAGCCATTGCACTACCTGTTTAATTTAATTCTGAAAAAGACTGTTTTTGCCGAAATGTGAAAGACTCCACGTATTTGTCCAGTATTTAAACATGGTGATATAGGTGACATACAGAATTATAGAACCATCTCTATATTGTGCAACTTCTCCAAGATATTCTGTAAGAAATCAAAAATAATCATTTTAAAGTTTGATGTTCCAGTCCAGTTAGACCAAACTGGTAACTAGACAGCAATTCCTCGGCTTCTAAAATTTCTAATTCATATATTAACCACTTTCTCGAATATCTCTGATACAGTGTGCAAAGTCTGTAATCGAATGGAGGGTACGTATCCCACATATGCAGAATTATACAACTATCCACTACCAATTAAAATAACAACACGATGTTCAGTTTGGACATTTTTCACTGATTTATATACCGGTCGTTTTGAGAAATAGGATAAATAACGCCGGGAAGGGGTAAGAGGTACGAAAATTCGCTAAGAAGTGGGGTCGCGTATGAGTATATCACAGCGCTGTAGACTAGACTGTGATAGACTCATACGCGACCCCACTTCTTAGCGAATTTTCGTACCTCTTATCCCTGATTCAAATGATGCTAGTATATGTTTCCATTCTGTTCAATGTATGTATGTACATGCTCAATCATCTAGTATGGCCTGTCTTACAGTTTAAGTCATATTGTTCTCGTTGAAGTGAAAAAAAGGATTTGTTATATGTTGCTTTATGTTTTCTGGGGTTGTGGGGGATTTCATGTAAATAATGTGTTTCATAGTACGGCACAGAAAAAATCACAAGAGATGAGATCTGGTTATCGCGGTGGTCAACATATTGGACTTTCTTTCCCAATCCACCTATTAGTAAATACCCTATCTAATTGCGTTCTTACAGCAGTTTTGTAATGTACGTGTGCATTATCGTGTTGGTACTATTATCCGTGAAATTACCTGATAGGTATTCCACCAGTATTGGTAAATTATTTTGTAGAAAGTCGATAAATTTCACAATTGTGAATTTCATATTGTGAAAGAAGAATGAAGCTACAACGGCATTTCCGCAGATACCTTCCAAAGTATTAACATTCCATTTGTGTTGATACAAAATGGGCTGCACAAAATGAGGATTACTTGTATGGTAGTTGTACAAATTTTTTCTATTAATTATTCCAGAATTAGCAAATGTTGCTCCATCAATGAAATAGTATATAATCTAGAAAATGTTGATCTTGAGGTAATCGCCAAAGCAGCCATTCACAATACATAATTCTCTTTTCAAAATCGTTTGTAGTACGGCTTGGTAATCTACTAATTTTATAAGGGTGAAACTTATGTTTTGTTTATAATTCGTCTCCTGCTAGTGATGGTAATTCCATGTTCTATTGAAATTGCACTTGTCGACACACCTGGATTTTGCATGATAGACTGAATGAGGATCACTTCTTTATCTTCAGTAACGATACTTTTTGTCCTTCCATGTTTGGAACATCGAAGAAATCTTATCAACATATAGTCAAAGCTCTTCTAGCGTTCTACGGTTAGAATATTCCACTGCTTTCGTGATGCTAATAGTGGATTTCGGTAAAGGCAAAAATCATGTCTATTCTGTCATTTCTTTCAAGAAATTCATTTTAGTAAATGAAAGTATATCAAGAATATCAGGAAAACAATATAAAGGATGACTAGATTAAAGTAAGTATCATTTTGAAGGTAATTTTACAGGGAATTTGGTGACAATATTGTAAAATATTGATTCTATTTTGAAAGAGAAAAAAGCGTTTGAATTTCGCTAATTGTGACGCAACTTATTTAGCGCCCTGTATATATTTTTACATTGTATCATTTATAAACATATAAAGTGTTAGTACCCAAATTTATACCCAAAGAATAACTCGACACATGATACCCATCTTTAGCCTACGTCTTGAAATGTCAAATGCTGCAACTGTAACATTTTTATATATATTATGTAACATTATCATAATTACTAAAAAACATTTCAGCAATCTATTTAAAATGAAAAAAATGAAGAAGCTTCGTTAGCTTTCAAGCCAAACTTCGCGGACACACTAATGGCGCACGCGGTATATTTATTTGAAAACTGTATTTTACTAAAGACTTGATTGTCAGTTAATTGATCGATGCTTGTCATAACTACTTTACATTGGCATCCACTAATCTAACCATGGGTTTCGATTAATCTTTTGATTATGGATTCTTAAATGTAAACAGTGCCTAGTCCTGGTAAAATAAAAGAAAGAAATATACAAAAAAACTATAACGATGATGATAGTTAATGTTGTTTTAAGTAGGTACGCGTTCAGTCATAAATAATAATGAAGCAACTATTATTATATGGAAATTTCTTCCTGAAAACAACTATTGTTTCGGGGTATTTAATAAGTTGAAAATCAATAGTTCATTTGAATTTCCACTGGAAAAATTAACAGTATTTACTATCAGATGAATTCAATATTACAGCACAGCTGCGTTGGCGTAACAAGAGTCGCTTTTCCACGTTCCTGATATTAAAGCATAATATTTTCTTGTTTTGCTATTGTCAAAGGAATACCGATAGCATCCTATATTTAATGTAAACACTACTAGGATAGCAAATAGCTTTTCTTAAACGTATTGTTTTTACGCACGTATAGAATCAACAAGTACCTCACTTTTATACATTAATAGAATACCGTAGCGTTTGAAATATACCTACATTTATCGAAATGTTGTATTTGTTCTACCGAATTAGATATGTAGCAATTAATTATTTTCCGCAATGTAAGTAGGTTTTCAGGACCATCGTTGTCTACATTAAAGTCTTTCAGATCTTGTAGATAAGTTTACACTTGACGGTTCACTGATCATACTGTCAGCTTCTTCAAAAAGTTTCTAAAGACTAATGGTGTTACCTTCTGCTCGTCGTTATATACCTTATTTCTTATACTATCCATGGGTAGTAGTGATTGCTTTTGACTAGCATCTTCACGTCATTGTAATCGATTACGTGACTATTTCCGGTGTAGTGGACTTCAGCGACTGCAGATTTTTCAGTATTTCCCTGTTCGACATCTCTGCGATGCTCTTTGACTCTGCACTGTATGTCGCCCAGTTTGTCCAATATACGATTTCCCGCAGTGGCATTGAAGTTCGCAGATGCCTTTAGCTTGTAGTCTCGGTATCGAGTCTTTGTTGGATGTAAGCTTTTATTTTCTTGACTGTGTTAAACCTGACGTTGACGTTCTTCTTCTCTACACGCAGCGACTGGCGCAGACGGAGCAGACTCGATATATAACGAGGAACAGAAGACATCAACTTCAGTCTTTAGAGAACTAGTGAAGAAGCTGACAGTATGATCAGCGAAACGTCAAGCTTGTTACAACGACCGCGGCAACATCCGAAAGATACATCTTTAGAAAGATATATACTAACAAATCTGTACTGGATACTGCCGACAACTTTTCGCAGCGCCATCTTTTTGCAAATAGTCTATCTACGGCAATAGTAAGATACTTATTGACTCAATTATGTAAATTTCCACATTAAAATATTAGGTATTGAAAATTTGTTTTTCTTTCATTTTAGTTTAACGAAATTTATAAAATTACCCACATGTAATATTTTATTTTGGAAATTGCAATGAATAGATAAGTAAAGTTAGTTCATAGATGGAGTTAATGCTTTTATCTTTGTGTAGAACCAATAATCATCGTCTACACAAAAGACACCAAGAACCGATCAAGAAAATTTGTAGGATGTATTACGTATACTACACCCTCAGAAAATAAGATCATCATTTTGTTGAAGCGTCAAGTATATAATATTTCTTTCCAAACGTTTTAATTGTTCAAATGAGATTAAATTTTTTCAATATATGATGTTAAGCAATGTTAAGCATGCCAGATATATAATAATAATAATAATATTTATCGTCCAACAGTAATAAAATGCCAATAATAGGACAATGCAAAATACACAAAATACAAAAATGTTAAAAGTAAAAAAAGAAAACAGAAACCTATACTTATAAACATGCAAGAATACCTTAAAATGTAATACTTCTATAATTCACAGTTAATAGATCGATCAAAGATTTTAAAGCTCTACTACATCATTTTTTAAATCATTCCATGAACAAATTAATATGTCACATGTACTATATCTGTTGTAACATCGACAAATAAATGAAATAGGTGTCTTAAGTAATATATTTGTGCGTACTTGCGGAAGAAGAAAAGTGCGGAAAAAAGTCACTCAATTTGATTAATTAATTTATACTTACAGAAACCTAGCATGAAGGTTAAGCCTAAAGATGATCCCAGATTTATTTTTTCGAACCTATGCTGGTACATTTTTGGTCGCCAGTTATGACACCCTGGAAATATAATAACGAAATGTTAAGCGAGTTTGCTGGAAGAAAATCCACTGTAATAATGGAAATCACGTGTGTAAGTAACTACAAGAAATGTTAAGCGACAGTTTGTTGCTCATGGATACATAGAAAGAACGATTCGTTAAATATGATTGAATCAACCAAAGTAGTGAGCCATCAAAACCTCATAGACGAAGTTTTCGCAGTAATACACCATGGTCAATACGATCGAAAGCCTTTGCCATGTCTGTGTAGATAACGTCTACTTGACCCTGTACATCTAGAGCTTCCGACACATACTGCGTGAAATGAGAAAGGTTCGTTACTGTAGATCTCTTAGCAACAAAACCATGCTGCGCGGTAGTAATATTATTGCTAACGGAAGAGTAATTTTTTTTGTATACTCGTGACTCAAAGATCTTCGTATGTTAGATAGCAGTGAAATAGGTCGGTAATTAGCAATGTTAGATGAATCTCCAGTCTTATAGACAGGGCAAATTCTTGCCGATTTCCATGCAGAGGGGAATGTGGATTCATTTAAGCAAGGTTAAATATACATAATAAAGGTTTCGACAAAACTCGACGGCAGTCCCTTAACAAAAGACTCGGAATCTGATCAGGACCAGCTGTTAATTATACGTAGGTATATATAATATATCGTACTATGTTAGTATTTTCAGAACTATAAAGTGCTGTTGATGGTGATTGATCAAATAATGCTTTAAGTAACTTATTTAAATAATGCGCTACAATTAAGTTTAACTATAGTTTTTTATGCTCTTACAACCAGTCGTAACGACATTTTTAATATTCTCACATACTGAGATAGCTATAATTAAATAGACTTGTATAGACAAACATTATTTTTACCGATGATTAAAATTAATAAATAAAGAAAATATTGTATATATTGTATTCCGATGAATCTACCATATCTAGAGTAATTAACAACGCAGCATAATAAACGGCGAGGTAGCGCTGTAACAAGACCATTGTACACATTTAGACACCCACACAAACAATAGTTGTCAGTACTCAGACAAATAATACAACTTAAGTAACCGTCACAGCTAGCACCTACCACAGATAAAAGAAAATACAATGTTTGATATACGAGTTCCCACGAGTTACCATTATCTGTACAAACAGTTCAAGCCTTAGCAATCAAGAATTAATTACAAATAGATACTATAAACCAATAAGACTACTTGGGATAGTAAGTACATGTGTAATAAACTTACTTCGTAACCAATGCACTAGTAAAATTGATACCTCTTTCGTCATCTATTATCATTGTGTTTTAAGGGTCGTAACCAAAATAAAATAGTTTACTGATCACTGAAAAGTAAGTAGGTATGTTGTTTTATTTAGTTTCTAATAGAAAAACTAGATAGTATCTAAATCTTAACGCATATATGTATGTATAGAGTAATACAATCATATACATATATAGCCTTAACGTAGTACTGATTTTGACAAGCTTGTCTTATTCACGAGGAAATATCAAAAGAATTACATCTGTATCCCTTATAAGGTTAGATACTTACGCGATAGAGAAAATCAATTTCGCGACTTTTAGTGACGTCAATTGTCTTGATACTCAGACATTTTCAACGTGTACTGAAGTTTTTACAGTTCAATATAAACCTGCGCAAACACAGGTTCAGAGATTAAACCTGTACAGTACGTAACTAGTACAGATATGTATATGTAAGTAGGTACATACATACACATACATACCGATAAACACCTATTCTCAGCAACAATATCAAACTCAAGACTCGAGAATATTATGAACAACAAGTTCAGTAAAATATCGATCAATATTGGAAATAAACGTTAATATTAGGTAAAAAAATCTAGAATCCTCTGATATGTATGTATGATAGACAAATATATCACACGACAAGCAAATTACGGCTAAACTTGCGTATTTTATCTTCAACATTATTAATCCCCTTTTAAATAGTTTGCAACTTAGCAATTAACCACGTCTATGCCGCTTCCTCCTTTGCTCTCATTATGGAAAGGTTCTTTCTATTGTTGATCCTGGAAAAAGTACTCGTGAATTTCTAATGGTGAAGGCTAAACTGGTTCCTGATCTTAGTTATCTGTACATCAAAGTAAACGGTTTTAAAAACACTACCTGTTGCAATGCAAATTACCGTTTTGCCACATATAATTCACAATAAACGTGAATCAATTGTTTTTGTTCAAATTGCCCTATATATACATTTTTGGTTTTTATAAAATATAATTTTCAAACGATTCCAATAATGTAAAAACACACATAAAAAATTTAAGAAAACCAATAGTTTTCACAAATATTTGACATAACTGAGAATGAATCACAAGTGTAAGTTGTTATCAAGCATACGCCTACAACGTCAAACTTACTAATTACATATTTATTTGTTGCAACTTTCAGTAATAAAACAAAACATTAATAAGGAGGAAACTCAAGAAATTACTTAGGAACATGAAAAATAAAAAATTAAAACGCTACACTATAAATACTGCAGGAATTGGGCACCATTTTGGCCAATGTACACTCCGAGAAACAAGAACTGGGACGGTTACGATACCTCCGCGTGACAAGAGTAAGATAGTAGATATTGGAACACCCCGCCCCGCGTTACCTATTTCTATTTATCTATCGCATCGACAGTAATATACGATACAACCTCGTAGCTTTATTTACCTGCTTCTCTTTGCAAATACACATTGCGTAAATTAAAATATAAAAATTTACGAATTCCACTTTTAGCGCAAAGCGAGTGAACACGTATCTCCGTGGCATACGTTGGCATACAAACTGATAATACTATCAGTTTGTATATTGCATGGATTAACAATTTTAAGTTCGCGTGCATCTTTTAAGTATATAAGATTAATAAAAAAGGAAGAATTTATTAAAATTATATTGATCGGCCTGTGCAGTTAAGTTTGGACATAAAAGTTGTTTTCCTATTCGTTATTAAGAAATTAAACAATAGAAAGCTAGCACTGTGACACATAAATATTAAGAAATAATTCGCATTTAAAAGTATCACTTAATGTGTGACATAAATTGAATTAAAGGTGCCACCAAACTATATGTCATTAAAAGTAAACAAAATAGATTGTTAAAAGCAATTATATAAACCCAATAATTTCAGAACTAGTCGATATTTATAGAAAGAAAGAAGAATAAAATTGTCAGGAGACTAAATTAAACCATCAAATGATAAGAACAGAACAATTGTTTCGTAATAACTAAAAAAGGTATTATTGCTATTAATATTGTTGACTAATGGTATTTCACTCTTGTAGTAAGAAATTGTAGATAAGAATATTTTGAAAATTAAAAATAGGTGACAATTTTTTTTTATAAATAAATAATGAAATTCCATTTGCCTCATACTTGCTGTGAAAAAAGTAGACGCGCCAATAATAGAATAGGCAGCATTCAACATATCGATAAAAATAGCTTAAATATTTCACTACAGTTAAAAGACACAGCAGAATTCAGGTATAACCATACAATTTCTCAGATAATTATATATACCTATAGCGAAACCATTGTTTATTAACTCTTTATAATGACGATATTGATAATCATTAGAATTATAAAGCGTACATTTATATATTTTGTCAACATTCTTGAAGTATATGAATTCAGCACACATAAATCTGCTTAGTTCACTATGCAGTTCAATATTTATTATTTTATTCTTTAACAGTAGAATTCATCTAAAAAAAATGCTTCATGAATGACATGTAACATTGCGTTGACGCTCCAAACGTTTAATCAAAGTGTAAAAGGCAACATTTCTCTAACACAAAATTTAATTAAGTGGTCAAATGGCAAAAGTAATTTAAACAACAAGGTAATATTGTAAATATACATATATTACGCGTGGTCATCACGAGAAATGAAGGAACGAAAGGAAATGCTTTGATTGATTTTAGATAAATCTACGAAATTTCATTATGTGACCAAAGAAGTGCAAGTAATATTGTAATATATTAATATTAGTAAAAGATTCAAACGACAGTTCTGCTCTCAGTCAGTATAATTAAAAAATAAAGTTTATTTTAGCGATAAATGAGACGGATTAGTAATCTACCTATCAGAATGATTATGTTGCCCCCGCGGATATTGGTGTAATGTTCACAAATTTAACATTTCACCTGAACTAACAATCATTTAAGGAAAGAAAGATCTAATATATTGACTTCATATGCTTCAAACATTATTGGAGTTCCTATTGGTTATCTTCTTTTATCCCGCACATATTCGAATACCTTTTATTACTTAAACCTTACAAACTTCTATTTTCTTGCAATCTTTTATAATTCATTGTATCTTTAAATGTTCTTCAATTCGCTAAAATCGGATACTTAAACTTTTATATTTGTAATTAAATTACCTGATTACACTCTTTATAATATTACCTTAAATATTTCTGTTTAGAGTGGACCAATTCAGAGCGAAAGCAGAGGCGTAACTAACGAATTGGTTCCCGCGCGTCCCATCGCACATACGATTATTTAGTATGTTGTCCACGGTCATCGTGTGTGCACGTATAATAGTAGCAGGAAAGTGTATTCACGCCTCTGCTTTCGCTCCGAATTGGTCTACTCTATTTCTGTTTATTGTGTTAATGAAAACACGCATATGTGTACTTATTTCTTACTTTAAAATTCAAATATCGCTCTAATTGAATCTTCATTTCCCGAAAATGGCCGAAACTAATAGATGCAAATCGTTATTATACAAAATTACTTACGTAACTATTATTATGAAATAATTACTTTTAACATTTTTTCTGTTTATTTTTACGGATTTATCATATTTTTTAAGAAATCCATCATATTTATCTTTTAATATGCTAGCTATAAAATATATTTTATGTTAGTTGTATAATTTATATTAATGGACAAATAAAAAGCTCTTGAATGTAAAATTAAATCTATTTAAGTCTTTTTTTTTTAATCTGTGGTGGGTGCTTAGTTGCAGTGACTCCGTAAGCTGTATTACTTGTCTGGCTATCACTGCAACTCTTGCGGTGTAGTTTTAGTGTGTGTAAGTTGTGTTTAAATGGCTTTGTGACAGCATCATATCGCCTTTTATGATGCCGCGCTGTTAATCACTTTGCTCCCAACAGCGAATGGCAAGTCGATCCGGGATTAAACTCTCTGAAAAAATGTCACCGTCCCTCCAGAGAATTGAACCCCGGCACCTATCGTTCTCACACAACAGTAGTCAGCCGCCTAACCACTGCGGCCATCGACCCGTTAATCAATGTGGTTTTAATAAATTTCCTCTTTTTATTAAATTTATATACTTGAAAGACGTATGACGTATCTATCACTAACTTAAAATTGGTTCCTTGTGGAATATACAAATTACAAATGCATATAACGCATGCAAAGGCGTTATATCAAATTTGTAAATTCCTATATTTTAATTTATGTATTTATCAAGAGAAACAGACAAATGAAATTGCAAGGTTGTATTCTATATTAATGTTGGTGCGACGGATAAACATGTTCGGGTAGCGCGGGCGGTGCGTACCAACATCTACTGTCTTACTGTTGCCATGGGGGGTATCGTAATGTCCCAGTTCTTTTGTCTTTGAGTGCACCATTTCAGTGCCTATCCACGTTGGCTATACGACAAGGCATGGAATCAATCAAGTCGTTGTATGGTAGCGGATAACGTCAAAGTGTCCGACCGCACATATCCTAGACATATTCGATCGGATTCAGATCCGGAGAACGAACCGGCCATGGGAACATTCGTATGTGGTGCTCCTCCACAAAGGTCTGTCGTGCATATATAGCAGATGTGGACGCGGTCGAACGTAGGGAAGCACAAGGGGCTGCTACAGCTCATCTACATATTGGCGACCCATCATCGTCTACTGTATACGCAGCAGACGTGTACGTCCACCATGTATAATCAGCAAAATGTGCTCCACTTAACAATCCACCGGTGTATTGCCTCTGTCACGTACGGCGATGCTTGCTAGTCAGTGGAATCCGCTACAACGCACAGTACCTTCACAGTTCACTCTCCAGTAAACGCCTCCGTACATTTCGCGTAGTAAGAACGCCTTCCCTTCCTACTAGCCGAACAGCTCCAACTTACCTGTGATCACGCGAGGCCGTCCGGCTCACTGCTGAAGACGCGTACTTCCTTTCTCATTCCATTCTCGCCCATGTCCGTTGCATTGTCGCCAAAAATCATTCGAGACTGCGCACGATTTTACGGAAGGATACAGGTGCCATGTGCATACCCACAACCAGCCCTCGCTCAGGTAACGCAACCGACCTTCCATTTCACACAAAGTACGAGTACATGATACCCCTTCGCAGCATAGTAAGAACGGCCTGTTTCTCCCGCCCGCTACGGTTTCCATGGCCACGGAATGTTGCTCCCGCCGGAACCGCTCAGTAAGATTGTAAGTCATAGTCACGAGCAGATGGCATAACACTTCTTATCGATGTCCGACGTGCTAATACATAACTCGAATACCTGCTACAGAAGGAAACAAATGCTTCTTGATCTAGTAAAACAAACGGTAGATTACGTGGAATAAAACAAACACTTATATCAAATGTTAATTTTTATCTGTATAATTTGCTATTGATTGCAAAACAGTGATTTCTACTTTTTAGGTGGCGTTCACACTTCCATCTGCTGGTATACGTCAAATAGTTGTCGCATCTATTACATTTAATTCTATCGCCTTCACATTCTAAATCCGCCATACTCGCTATTGCATTTTCTAGTTTCTTCGAAATACACCGTTTTCGAAACGTACCTACATGCAACATTTTCTACGTAGTATGTGTATACTGATAAGCACTCACTACAACCCGTGGAATAATACTGAACAATTGTGCTTTCATAAGAACGCTCGAATTTCCGTCCCACCCCTCTATATTGCTCACCGCACTGCATTGGAAGTTGCCCTTCTGCGCCGAGTCTACTCATTACTGCACCTACCTTCAAAAAATATGTACCTCTTGTCCTCTTTTGCTGAATAAAATTAGTTTTACGTTGGTTTCTTTATTCTAAATATGGTATTGTTTATCTAAAACGAACAGATTTGGTTTGTAGAAAACAATATTAAACCTGTAAAATGCAGCTTCGATTTGAATTTTCTGTCCAACTCCACAAAAACTGCCTATTATGGAAGTAATTTCAAATATTTAGTATTAATATTTATTTTCACACTGCTACTTTTATATTACTTATATATGAATATGTGTGCAATAGCTCGGATACATAAAGTTTATGTAAAAATAACACTGTATGTCTATATATCTTTTTTTGCTAGGGTGCACCACTGCTGAGATATTCAACCCTAAACATAGAGTTGGGTAGGTGGTTTCTTAAATGCAATTATGTATTGCCTTTTTTTCATCCAATTTTATGGTGTGTTTTACTATTCCTTGCACCTTAAGTGAGAAAAATGTACTCTTAATGGATTTCCATAATATGCTCTGTTTCCGAAAAAAAAATAAGTTTAACGAAAATAGGTAACTTTTATTTCAATATGCATTAAAATCTGATTGAAAGAAATTAACCAATTAATAATTTATGCAATTATTTATAAAAATTAATAATAAGGCAATACATAATCGCATTTAAAACACCACCTAGCCAACACTATGTTTAGGGTTGAATATCTCAGCAGTGGTGCACCCGAGCAAAAAAAGATATATAGACATACAGTGTTATTTTTACATAATCCGTCGTATCCGAGATATTGCCCACATATTCATGGACATCCTGTATATATATATTGCTATAGATTCTGAACAGGTTGAGTCTCTTGATGAATCTAACAGTTTATTACAATTTTCTTAATCTCAGGGTCCTTTCTTTTCGTTTGACGGTTCGCATTCTATCCAATTCACACTATTCAATCCAGTAACATCCCTACCTCGGTTGTACTATATCTCACTCTGCTAATCTTCTTCTATCTATATTGACAGTCAAATGACAATCCAAATATTTTTTATTCCGGCAACTCAATCTAATCTCCTTCTAACGTTTGTACGTTTGTAACACTTGTATGTATATACGAAATCTTAAACACTTTATATATTCTTGGATAACTTTATTTTTATTTTTATTTAAACACAAAAAAAAACCTTCTTTTCAAAATTTTATTCAAAAATCAACAACCTTTTCCTTGACAACCTCGCGTTACCTTTTTCTTATCACCATTTAAAATTACAAATTGACATGACATATTTGACATTAAAAAAAATACATTAATATTAAAGCCCTAAACCATTACAATATATATATATAATATATATGTATATATATATTATAATCTGAGGTTACGTTAGAGCATATCAAGTATGAGATTAAATGCTATTCGGATTTGGCAGTTTTATCAAATATTATTAGAACGAAATATCTTACTGCTTTTTGCAAAAGTGTTGTTGCATTTCAATTGTTTCAAAAACGAAAAGTGTACTACCATTTCCTATGCTTTTATTATTTTTACCAAATGTATTTCTAACAAGTACTATAGGAAATAGCAGTAAGTGATTATTAAAATATTTTTGTTTTGCCGAACAATATTTGTTTGATACACCAAAAAAAAAATTCGAAAAATCGATTATATTAAGCAAGAGCAAAACTTGAATTTAGCGGATATTTATGTATTAGTATAATTATTGATTACAGCAACGAACACTTGACATTCTATACATGAGAATTTCTTTATAAGCCGAAAAGTTTTAAACTCTTGTTAACGTTAAAGAGTTGTGGAACGCAAATAGCTTGAATACTTAACAAAAGAAAATTTCACCATTTTGGAAAACGTTAAAATCTCAACTAATTTACAAACTTGCTTTTATCGGTTTTAACTTTACGCCTAGAAGTCTATCAAAGGATCTGTAATAATAAATTTGTAAAGTTGGTTTGTAAACGTAAGCGAACAACATAAAAACGACAACTTTATTTACAAATTGTATTTTAATTTTAATAATAAATATACATATGTGTATATAATAAAAAACCGAAGAGAACTGTATTGACTACAAGTTAATACCATTCTCTTTTTTGTCATCTTTATTCATATATTATTGCCTTCTAATATCTCCTTGTTTTGGATCTAAAAGATTGTTCTACAACACATTCAATATATAGTTCAAAATACAATCAAAGAGGTTGAAAGTTTCACAATTTAAAGTTTTATAAGGAACCTTATTTCCAGCCAACCTTCCATACCGGCCTCTTCGAACGGTATGTGCTGAAACATTATTTTCCGCATTAAAAGTTACCGAAAGACAAAACTTAATTGTATCAAAATGCACACAGCTATTTAATTAAAGTAACACAAAAAACCTGATTGTAAATCGTGTAAAACAATGGTCAATATACCAAATTCAGTTTTTATTTGAAAATAGCAAACAGGAAACAGGATATACATTATAAGTTGATTAAAATATTATAGTTTAGATGAATGTGAATATTCCTAGTAAAAATATGAACGATATTATACTTTTGCCCACTTATTAAACTGTAATGAATTTCTATTTAGGAGAGGAATATTGACCACTTCAACTGTATTAAGATGTTTTTGGGAGTTTATGTGCATGTTTGAATGAAAGAATGCCGTGGGAGAGGAGCAAATGCGATGTCACTACTGTTGTAATGCGATGCCATTTCAGTAAACATGCACGTTAGAACAACGTATGTTTGTAAACGACACGTTTATTCGAAATGACACTACTACGCAGCTATTATATCGCACTTATTTTAAGATTGGTCAACGGGCAGCCGTTCCATCTCGCAACACCATCGTCAGGTGGGTGAATAATTTGGGAACAACTGGCAACATAATGAAAAAGAGTCACCAGACCCACAAGGTATTGTAAGAATCCCCGAAAACATAGAGATGGTGAGGCAGACGTTCAACGCGAAGTACGATAAAAGTTTCAGCTATATTCATTGTGTACTTTGTCTGCAGCAGCCGCTAAGATTAGAAGTGTTTTTATGATCTCGGCGATTTTCGTTTGCTAAAAGAAATGGATCAAAGACATTTGCATCAAAATTTGCATAAAAAATTAAATAAAGTGTATCAAAGTGTGTGAAACAAACAACCAAACGCCTATGGTGAGCCTGCTATGAGTAAAACAAGCGTTTACGAGTAGTATAAGCGTTTCCAAGATGATCGTGAAAACGTTGAAGATGACGAACGTCTCAGCACATCAACAACTGACGAAAACGTGGAAAAAGTGAGAGAAATGATGATGTTGATTCGCTCATGCCGTGAAATTTTTTCGAATGTTTTGGGTATGAAACGCGTGGCAGCAAAATTTGTTCCAATATTGTTGAATTTTGAACAAAAACAGCGGCGAATGGAAGTTGCTCAGAAGTCACTAAATGAAATCAACGACGATGCAGAATTACTGAAACGTGTTATAACAGGTGACGAAACATGGGTTTACGATACGGTTTAACCGATGATAATCGATATCAATCCTCCCAGTGGAGGCTACCTGACTCGCCAAAATCGAAAAAGGCTCGACAAGTGCAGTCAAATGTGAAGGTTATGCTCACTGTGTTCTTCGATTTTAATGGCATAGTGCATCATAAATTTTTGTCAAACGGTCAATAAGGAGTGCTACCTACAAGTTCAACGCCGTTTGCGCGAAGCAATCCGAAAAAAACGCCCGGATTTGTGGAGAAACAATTCATGGCTTTTGCCATTTTTGATAACGCACCTGCACACACTTCATTGCTTGTTCGTGAATTTTTGGCAAAAAAACAATACTACAACGATGCACCGGCCTCCATATTCGCCAAACATGGCTCCGTCTGACTTTTCTATTTCCAAAAATAAAGAGAACCTTAAAAAGCCGCCGCTTTACAAGCATAGATGACATTAAACGCGCATCGCTTAAAGAGCTAAAGGCTAACCCAAAGATCGATTTTTAGAAGTGTTTCGAGGATTGGAAGAAGCGCAGACACAAGTGCATAATATCTAATGGGGACTATTTTGAAGGCGTTAACATTAACGTAGACGAATAAATAATTTTTTTTTTCAAAAAATAAAATTCCTGGTACTTTCCGAACACACCTCGTATATAATACTTGGTTTTAGAAAAATTGATTGGCAACACTAGCACAAGGAGTTTGAATTAAACAGATATGTTTGTTCAAAATGGCAAGCCAATATTTTTACACTAAGACGATTTAAACAAGCAAATTATTATAAGAAGAATGTATTAGTGTGCAAGAGAAATTGGCAACAACCCATGGTGATTGCAGCGACTCCATTTTAAATATAATGTAGGTGATTGCATCGGTAGGACTGCCATTCTCTTAATAACCCAACACTATTTACTGCGAGGTAATGTTATAACAAAGCCTAGAGAGTACATTTACACACACTAAACACATAACAAGAGCTGCAGTGATAGTCCGATAAGCAGTACAGCTTAATAGCCAAACATGTCAATTTTCTTAAAACTTTTAGAACACACTGAAATAGAAAAAAATTCTATAAAATACAATACATAAATCTATAAGAGTACATCTGTAAAATCTGCTAAAGTTTAGGAGTAGTGTGACAGCATGACCGATATTCTTCATATGAACACCGAAATAATTATAGTTCCCATATGTAACACCATCGGTACCCCGCCATTTCTTGCCGAAGTACCGCCACTGTCTGTTAGCTGTATTTACCAGCTCTAGTTATAACATATATATAAATTTATATTTCATTTTTTTAAAACAGATAAACGTATCATTTACCAAAAGCGGAAGGGGGTAAAAAGTCGAGTAGATCAAAGACATCAAGAGAAGCTTGAACATAAAGATCTATTTGTAAAATTACTAAAAGAATAACAACATCAATGGACAATTAAGAAGAACCAAAACAGATCTAATCATTCAAGAGTTGTGATAAAATTAAGTTTAAATTTATTGCAGTTAACAGAGAGTGGCTTTTAAATCTATGAATTATATTATTCATAATTTTACTTCATTTAACATTGCCTATTGCTAAGTCTACTTAAGAAACTAAGACTAGTCAAAAGAAAAACCCATTGCGACAGATTTTTCTATTTATTTTAGGTTTATCTTGGGTATTAATTAAATAAATTATTCAAATATTAAAATAAAAAATGAATAAAATAAAGGATATTTTAATATTTTCATTATTAAGAATTTTGCAATAGTGCGGTTATCTTTTTTATATCTCTGTATGTATGTATTACCTATTTCTTCATTTTAAATTTTCAGAGTAAAATTAATAGTGTCATGTCCATGATCTCCTTGCAACAACCATATGCGTACTGCGTAGAATAATTCATCGTTAACAATACAATAAAGTCGAGTTTGATAGTCTCCGAAATCGACTTTTTTATAAAGCATAGGCATTTTCAAATACACATCTAGGTTGTGACAATTTTTAATTTCAGATATGGTGTTAATTTATAAACGAGATCTCCAATAAGATGGCTGTAGTTAGAAAATACTATTGTATGTTAATAACTATCTCTAGACAAATTTGACTTCTGAAAAACACACAACTGATGTACAGAACCAGCTTCTCCAGTATAAATATCCAAGAATAGCAAATTTGTTTGTGATTTTCCCAATTTTCATCTACTTTTATACTTCTATTGCTACAAATGTGCGAAGAGACCACCCGCTTTCAAAAATAATTAAAATATTATTTACTCCTCTACTATATTTTATTTACTTGAAGAATAAGAAACCTGCGTATTCGTTATAAGTTTTATATATCAAATTCTACAATATGTTCTCCACCTTCCTAAATAGGTTATTGAAAATAAAGTACGGTATTTGTACACAATTTATTTGACCTAGTATTTTCTTAGAATTAGAAAAAGAGGTCTCGTAAAACTGATGTCACCGACGTTCACATATGGTCTTGCCCCAATACTGGTATATAATGTTGTTCGAAACAGCTGCACATAACGTAATGTTAGATTCTTTCCATATACGCATTAATCTTTATTTATCAATAAATGTAAATTTATAATACTCTTTATTCAACAGCACCAAATACTTTTTGTTGTGTAAATTTTACCCTCGCTTCAAGGAATACGAATACCATCACACTCAAAATAATTGAAATTCTAATCATGAACCATATAAACCGAAAAAAAATCAATATGGAGGCGCTCAAGTATTTCTAATTTTGCGCTCCGCAATTATACCGTTATAACAATCGCTTCTTCCAGACCTTAATAAGTGTTCCTGTGATCTATAATATCGTCTGTTCTCTTTTCATCTTTCCTTCACACTCGATTTTCTACGTTACGTCGTTTCCTATTAAATAAACACATTAGTTCCTGGTTAATGCAGCAATTTCGAGAATTACTCATTTCATATGTAGATATAACAGAGGATTATAACTGAAATGACGGGAAAACGATCGAAATTGGACAACGATGGTGGTTTTCTACCGGAAATTAGTTTTATCCGTATTTAGCTATCGAAAAATGATGTTTTGAAATGTTTGAGTGTGGCTTAGGTTATCGATCAAAAGAGTTAGCGCATACAAAGAAAAACGACAAAACTGTGTCGATCGTTTTTCTAAATTAGCGCCCTATTGTACTTGTTTATCCTCATTCAGAATTAAATCTTTTAAAATTGCTTTCATTCAAATGCAGTTCAAAATTCATACATTATACAACAAAATACGAATGCTAAAACTCATAAATTAAAAATATATATACATACCTATAGTATATAGCATAGATAACCAGCAATTCATATTAACGTAAAAAATTAAACGACTACATATTGTAGATTATATAGCTGACGTTGCTAAATTTACATTAGCTACGTTGCTCTAGAGGTGGGTAATTTACTAGGAGATATCCAATCGCTGTGAAAGGGTAGAGACTGTATATTTTTCATGGGAAAAAATTAATTGCACGAATGAATAAATATAAAGATGTAATTGCAAACTTGATATCTAGGTGCGTGTGTCCCAAATATTCTGCAGAATCATACAAACATTGTTGAACAAACAAACAAAAAACAAGTACCGTACCATACAATTTACCACTCCTTTCAGTAGAACAAGAACCACCTCGGTAACTTTGATACAAATTTAATCATCATTGGAGGTTACTAACATATACGACGTTGTGAAATCACGTACCATGTATGTCAGTCTGGCTCCTAAGAACAGGACCCAGAAGCAAGTAGTGCCAGAAAATTCTATCTCAATGTATCTCCTACTACAAGTTCCTAGAGCAGACCGTTCGAAAGGCTGCTATAAGCGAACGAAGTATGTAAGTTATCCATCGCTGAATTTTGAGTTTCTCTTGAAACTGATATAATCTGTCTTCGGGCCATGAACTGCACGATGCCTAAAAGTCATCCGGAACGCGCAAGCAATACAAAACTAAAAACTCCTTTATTTGCGACACCTGGCTGAAGCCCGAAAAGCAATTCAAAATATCAATCTGCAACGTTTATAGAAGTGATCGCTGCAACTAAAGGAGGTGGGAGTGATATCCTAGTAAGAAGGTGCCTTGAACATTCAAAGTTCTGCCCACCGGATAACAGTCTGGAGGCAGGCATCATTGCTATAAAAAAACCTGAAAAACTAGTGCTGTTTATAGCTACATATAACTACAATCCATCTAACAAGTACTCGTGACACTTCGATGTAAACAACATGAACGGAAACATCTTGCGGGATTGCCTTAGACTCAAGTTCGAAGTTGCCGCCACTAACAAGTCTACGCAATATAGCACCACAGAATCCTTCAACCCGTCATATGCTGGACATCTCTGTTCTCAAGAAACGGACCTTTCCTCTAAGATGTAGATCGTAACAGGAGTTGACCTCAGATGAATATAATTCAGTGATTACCGAAACGATGCTGAACGTACTCGCAACAACGTCTGGTACAGGAACCAGAAAACACAACTTGCACCTTTACAAAAAATTAATACCGGACACAATTGAAACCACTCACGGAATCGCAACCGAGTCAGACCTAGAAGAGTCTATCTGCCACACCGGTGTGGCACAGATGTAGGCGATCTCGAAAAAATCGGAGATAAAACCAACATTTCCCGAAGAAGAGCCTCTGGCAATATAAATCAAGATGTGAAATAATTATCGAAAGAAATGTTGTCGTACGAAAGTGTCTTTCTACGAAGATGAAATGTAACAGTCTAGGCATAGAAATCGAAGGAAGCAGAAGATAGAGCAATTTCGTCCAGAGTGGCTGTAAATAGTGCCATAGAGTGGGTCGGATACAAAAAAATAAACCGACCCCATGTTGGATACACTAACTTCACCGATAAGGAAAATGCGAATGCTCTGGCTAGTACCTTTCTGTGTCTCTTTACTCCGAACGATCAAAATGATTCCGATCAAGAGAGGGAGTTCTTGGCTACTTCCCATAGCATCAACGAGATGGCTCGAGGTGCATTAATGTGTCTCTCAAAGAGATCCTACAAGTCATCAAGGACATCTCTAACAGGAAAGATGGTATTCCTAGCAAAACGTTAAACAGATGGCGGCGATCTTTAATGCAATACTCCAGCTGACATACCGTCCAATCGTGTGGAGATCTATGAGAATCATACGCACACTGAAATCTAAGAGAGAACTACATACCTCTGTGAGGTATCGACCGATTTCATTATTGCGTAAAATGAGCTGAATTCTAGAAACACTGCTGCTGTGCTGGACCAGCGATCATCTGAAAACTAGTCGTTTCGTGAATAACGATTATCTCGGATTTAGCTCTTTAGAATCATGCATCACGTTACCATTGCCTTCAAAAGGAAACAAACGACCGTGATATGGTATACGTAAACCTGGAAAGAGCATTTAAGAAAATCCTCCATGAAGACTTGTTGTCAAAGATGCAGGTACCCGGCTTCCAGTCACGAATCCAGAAGACCATCAAAAACCGGAAATTTCACACCGTCGTGAAGAGAACACATCCTCAGAGAGAATATACACACTCTACTTAGTTACCAACGACTATTCCTCTATGTTATTCAATTCGATAACTATTGTATTTGCAGTTGTTGCAAGGAATATAAAAAATATGTACCTATGCAATTGATAAAGTAATTTTACAAGTACAGCATACAATGATTTGAATATTCAGATAAAATGGAAATTATCTCTCACACACAAAGTATAATATTCCCACAAACCGCATAAATTTTTATTCAAAGAAGCAATACGCTGACCCAATAAAACTTCGTATTATTCCAGCGAATTTTCACATGAAACCAACGAGCTGGTAATATTTAAATGTACGTACAACTTCCAACCGCCGGAACAATAAAGTTTTAACTTCAGTCATAATAATTTAACACTGTCGTATTTCTACAAATAAACGTAACCGAACTATGGAAAGTTATTGAAATGATGCTATTTGAACCATCGTATTTTATATTCGTTTCTTCATTTCTATAATTATTTATTTACTGTAGTAACTATCATTACGTCGCACAGGGTTTCCTTTAAATGAGAATCTAATATTCCAGCGGTATTTGGCTTTCACGATAATCTACATTTGATATTCGCTTATCGTATTATTTCCATATATCACTTATAAAAAATTACCATTAATAAACATATATGACATCAAGAACAATGCATTTATCATTTATCGCTACTACGTTTTTATAAGTTCCCAAAATGGGCATAAAAACAAACTAAAACGAAAGAGCGATAAAAATCGATTTTTTGATGCAATTTACATCGTTGGGAATACTTGTATTAATACCATTTCAGTTAAGTTACTAGTCTGTTGTAAAACTGTCCTTTTCATTCTTTTTCCAATGTTTCTCAATAACTAATGTAAGTACATCATCTTTTCTAAACTTGTTTTAAGTGTGTCTTTAAGATTTGAAACCAATACTAATGATTAAATATGGCATATACTTACCACACGCACAGGCAGGACTTATTTCGAGCGTAATCGGGCTTACGGTCGGACACAGTACGGCTAGCTAGCCGAAGAATAGGAACCTTGAATTGCAAACTAGTATGCAATCGAGTCACACTTAACCCTCCAATGGTGAATAAAATTAATTTACAAATAATTAGCAAAATCCCCATACAATACGAAAACCCTAAATATCGTTTGAAGTTGAAGCCCTTTACATCGTATTAAATAAATTCTTCCCTTTACATCTCTAAGGCAATAACTATTTGGTATGACAAATGCATACTTGCAAACTAGCTTATACTAAGCTTTGTAATTTCAAGGTACCCATATGGAATTTTGAATACCGTGAATTTGTTCCATTACAAAACACGTTGGTTATTAAACAACACTACAAGAACCCAACAGAACGGCTTTAACAGTTTTCTCGTAAAGCGGACAAGTAATCACGTGGCATGATCCAACGATTACAATAATCTAATTATATTTGCAGGAGTTACATTGTTACCGCCGGAACTTGACCACTAGTCTGCCTAAAATAAGAAATATGATGGAAAGAAACTAATAACACACTTGGCTTAGTGCCCTCTTAAAAGATACCGTATAAAAAATACTACTAAAAAAACTATTTCTGTATACTGTGTATATTCCATTAAATAGGACTACACGGCTTTATAATGGTACAGTAAAAGAGGTGGGAAGCGGAATGAGTATGCCTGTCTAACTATTGCTACAACTGTTGCTGGATAGTTTGTTTATGATAATATATTCAAATGGCCTTGTTACAACACTTTATCCCCGTTTACCATGCTGCGCTGTTAATCACTTCGCTCTCAATAGCAAATGATGGATGAATCAGGATTTTCTGAGCAAAATGTGACTGTCCTCTGGGATAATTGAACGCAAGATCCTAGCGATCTGCCACATCACTGGATACCCGCTTAACTTTTGCGAATATCGACCTGAATCCTTATATCGATTACAGCGTCAGAGGTACAGAGCTATTCAAAAATTAAAATATATACTGATACTAAACAAACAGTGCGTTATAAACTTATAAAAACCTCGAAAAGATCGATTTTAATTTGTAGAAATACATATTTTTGCACAATCATCAATTTTCAATCATCATTTGTTTCTTAATATTGTTTGTTTTTTTGTAATGGCCAATTTTTTTTCTTTTTTGAGAGATCTTTAAATTCTCTAACCGGTGGTAAAAAATGTTACGACCTTATATTAAAAAAAATTTGATGAAATGACAATTGAATGATGAACATAAATTTTATTAGTGACAAAAACTCGTTTGTCAAGCAACAATCTGCATAAATCTGCAAAAAGTACATTAACGTTCTGTGTTACCGGTAGGTACTTGAAATCGTATTCCAAATCATTTAAGATAGATATTGTGGTACATTTAATTATCAAACAAATGATTTCAATTTTAATTCTCATCGAATATAGAAATACGACTAGAAGTCAGCAAGAAGTATATGATATATTTAATGTAAAATACCCAAAACACCATCTCACCACAGTTAGTATGATTCAATCTGACTTAGAATTTAGAGAAAGTAGTGATATTAGACATTCCAAAACAGGGGTATCTAATGATAATTAAACAATCAACATGGAAGAGAATTCTTGTAATACGTCTTGGCTACAATGCTACGTATCACAAAGAAGGAAAAATATTGTCGTTATAAATTTCAACTTTTGTAAAAATGCATGAGCCCGACCGAAGATTACAACTTGAGAATATGATAAATTTGTGCCAAACCAATCGACGTTCTCCCCGACAAAACCTAGCTACATTCGATAAGCGAATTTGTCGGGACAAACGTCGATTTGCTTTTATCGAATGAAGCCAGGTTTTGTTTCAATGTCACAGTGGATCGCCGAAATTCGAGATACTGGAATCCAGTCCTCATTGGATAGTTGAGGACACACTCAACGTACGAAGAAATTAAATGTGTGGACTAAAATAGTCGATAATAAAATAGTAGAACCTTTCTTCTTTAAAGGAACAGGAGAAAGATATTTACAGTTTTTGCACCTATGTCCAGCGGTTGCAGCAATTTTTCAAAATAACAATGATGATGTTGGAGAATATTTCCTGAAAAATTTTGATTTCGCTTTCACTGAATTTATTCCATACTTTAGATTCACACTGTATATGTATAGATATCCCGAACACTAAAAGAGAAATAAAAATTTTATCTAACATTAGTGGGGAAAAAATATATGTAGATATGGTAGTACACAAGTGAACAACTGCGTTTGAAACTTCCAATCTTTCTTCCTTATCTTACCACAGACATACTCCTCGAGATATTTAAGATAGATGAATAAAGGACAGTGACAGCAGCTTAGCGAATACGCCAATAATGCATCTGCATGAAGTAGTATGTAGATGTAGCAGTTTACCCAGAGCATACAAGCTACAAATACTGACGGAGTTTATTTTTCATCTACAGTTACAGTATTAAAATGTGATCAAATATCTTCACATGATAGATACATCCGTTTTGTAAAAATAAATTATTCTTCACCGGCAAAAAAATTACAAAACGATAAAATTTTGTTCTAGCAGAAATTTCGTGATAAAAAAGTTTTAACCCCCGATCTACCCCGACCAAAGTGAGTCAATCGCTTACATATCTACATCTCACACTATGTCAGATATCACTAGCCGACAATTTTAAACTTCTTTTGAATAACTGTTGTAACAATGGGTGTATAGTTCTTATACTCTGAACCACCAACTGAAAGCATAATCAAAAACCAATTTTTTTCACCACGTCTAGTTTTAAAGTTATAATCATACTTCATTAGCAGATAAATAGTTGTAGGTATTTACAAATTATTCCATTCAAATTAAAACAGTGTTGAAAATTGGTAGTAATATGTTTTCCTAATCCTCTCTTGTTAGAATTGTGTTGACACTCTAGCGAGTATTATCTTATGCAATTGCCCGAATATTTTAATGATGAATTTTTAGATACAACAAGCTGGTAAAGTATAAAGTATTCCAAGTTAAAATTTTTAAATAGTGGTGAATGAGACTTACATTTTGAAAAAAAGAGGTGGTAGTGGGAGAAACTATGTTCGAAAATAATGCGTTTAGTGGAAAACAGAAATATTTAATAATAGGTTCACCATCAGTTATGCAGAAGAAATCGAGAAAATCTGCAATCAATTTTCTGGAGTTCAATTAGACGGTAATTTTTAGTATACACTCTATTATAGCAGGCTACCTGTTTTTTTTTCAATTCTCAGAAATTTATTATTTATTTTTAAATTATTTTTTATAAATAAATAGTTTTCATTTCATTATTTGTATATAGTACCTTAACATAAAAAAAATATATAAATTTTATTTTCACAGAAATGAACTTTAATTTCATGATACGAACTAATGTATGCAGGATATGTTCCACTTACTTAACGAGTATGCAGCAAATGCAATAATTTACATACCGGTAATAACATTCTACATGACAATTTCATTTAATCAATGATGTTTATTGTGTTTTATTGTCTTTTTGTATAAATACATAAGAATAATTTAACAATTTGGAAGTTTTCGTAATGGCAATGCACTATTATGACATGTTTATTTACTGTTTTCAATTGATTATTTACTTGTATTTAATAATTCAACTTGGCATTCCACTCACAAAACTAAATTGCAGTTTAGTTCTTACTGTAGTAGTAAAATATTATTCAAATGATAGATACCGCACTAATAAGATAGCAAAATAGACTTATAAATAGAAACAATTTTAAAACACTGAGTTTGTACTAACTATTGTGTAAAATTTTAAGATTCTACTGCGACGTGATTATGTGAATAGGTACTGTATGCTTAAACCATACATTTCAGAATTACCTATATTTTTTCTAAATCTACTGATATAAGCTTAGATAGCTAGACTATTCATAAAAAATTACCCTAACAATGATAAAAGCACTGAAAACTCACTTTTGCTGTTTTGGCCTGGGAATGTCAAATTTTACTTGACGACCAAATTTTGCCAATTTAAGTAATCTAAAACAAAAGGCCAATTTAATGATATGTAGTAATTAAAAAATAAATAAACAGTGTAATTCTTTATTATAAACATAATAAATAAAATCTGTCACCGAATTTTAAAAACGATGACAAGCACTTAGATAGCCCGTTATAGATATATGGAGATATAGATTTATGGAGTGATAATAGTTAGGTATACTTTCAAGTACATATTTGGGAATCTGCCCTTATCAGTTCAATAGCCAGTGTTCGGCCAATAACCTTCTGACACCTCCCACCCACCAGAAGGTTTTCGCCTCTAACGTGGTTAACACGTCAAGTTACCGTGACCTTCTTATATGTCCTACCCACTTTTTGCACCTGTAGAAGCCACTTACATTAATTGGCAAAACGTCGAGTGCTTTTAACAAAATATTTTCTGATACAGTACATATTTTGTATTTTATAGTTTAGATTTCAAAATTCTGGTGACAATTGCCATATACAACACAAATTCTTGACAGCTTTATTGGCTGCTTCACATAACTTAGGTGGATTATAAGATATATGTATCTCTTATTCTTTGCAAAATTTGGGCAAAATAAATAGTTGCCTATGAAAGTCGCATTTAAATATACTTTTTATACAACTGACTGTAAAAGTGACACTTTTAACGCAAGCAAACCGGATTAAAAATTGAGTTTTATGCCATAAACTGCCATAAGCGTGTCATAATGGTATATTATTCAACGAGCGTATAATGATGGGTATTATTCTCAAGGTGAAGTTTACGGCCACGGGCCGCAGGCGAGTGGCCTAAATCACCGAGAGAATAATAGCCATTATACGCGAGTAGAATACTATACTTTATCCATGACTCTATTTTCTCTACGACCCCATAATATCATACGTATTTCTTTCATTGTCACTATATTTAAATAGATACAGAAAACTGTCAAGTTTAATTAATTTTTATATCTGTCAGATATGTAGTCACGGCTATATTGAATATTGGAATGTCACATTCCTATTGGATATAAACTTGCAGCAGTGATTAATGATTCATTAATCTATGCCGTGATTAATGGGTATTATTAAGATCGAGCAAACAGACGTACATTATACAATAGTCGTGGATAATAGTTATTTACGAGCCAAGTGCGTGAAATCATATTTCGCGAATGGACACGAATTCGCGAAATGTTTCACGCACGAAGTTTGTACAATATTTTTTGTACGAGAACTATAATAATACATACATATTGTTAAATACAATTATCGTTTATGACCATATTATTAAGCGAGTACAAAATAGTATATTCTTCAACGAGCGTATAATGACGGCTATTATTAATGAGGGTGTAATAGCGACTTAAGAATAGCCAAATTATACCCGAGACTATGCTTTCTCTACGGCTGCAGGATTAACTTAAAAAGCGAATGGATAGGTACACTGCCAACAGCTTGAAAGTTAACGACTGCTGAAAATTTTCGTAGCCTGGTGTAAAGCTGGCTTTATGTACCGTTATTATCTATATAATAGCGCTTTTGACTTATTTTGTACTGTTATGCACAGAATGTATTTCTATTTTATTTTAATACATATTAATAAAGGAGAAAAATACACTCAGCGCATAAAACTGCGATAAGTAAAAAACGCTATTAGTAGACTGTCATAAGTGTCATAAAATCAGTCAAACTGTATTTTCCTTATTACAATATCTGAGACTGCTGTAAATATTGTATGATGCCCCGTCTCAGTGAAGCTCAAAAAATAAGAGCAAGAACTTTGTTAGAAAATGGCTGGAGCATGCAAACGGTGGCAGATGATCTGCATGTTAGTAAAACCTGCATTTTTAAATTAAAGCAGAATATTGATCAAGGGGTTGATCTAGCGTATGTGCATGGTGGTGGAGCGAGAAAAATTTCAACGTTGGAGGATGATGCTTCATTGGTAAATTGGATTCAAAGAAACCCCTTTGGAACGGCAGTGAAAGCAGCATACGAAACCCATTTTCCGGGTTCCATTTCAACAGCAAGGCAACGTATTCGAGATTTTGGGCTGAAAAATTATTCTGCTTCCAAAAAGTTTGCGTTAGAGCCACAGCATAAGCAAGACAGATTAAATTTTGCTAATTTATATGTAAATGAAAACGCCGATTTCTGGGAACGCGTTATTTTTTCAGATGAAAAGATCTTCCAGTCATCCCATGACGGCCCGGTACGTGTGTACAGGCCTACAAATACGCATTATGAAGAACGGTACATAAAGCCAACGCACCGTAGTGGTAGATTTTCGGTGCAGGTGTGGGCTTGGATCACTTATTTGGTACCTGATGTTTACTGGAATGTTGAAGGAAGGTTGACTGGAAACTATTACAGAGATCTCCTGGAAAATATTATGTTACCTTCGGTAACGCAGCTTTTTGGGAACAATTTCATTTTTCAGCACTACAGCTCTCCAATTCACATCTCCAACGTTGTGCGTCAATGGCTTGCTACCAACAATATTAATATTCTTCCATGGGTATCAAGGAGTCCTGATCTTAATCCTATTGAGAACGTTTGGGGACGAATGACAAAACGTTTGTACAGAAATAATTTTAGAGCGGCTAATCGAAATGAACTTTGGGAAAGTATTGTGGAAGCATGGGAAGAACTAACTCCAGACTATACAAGAACACTTATTATGTCAATCGGGAATCGTTTACAGCAAGTAATCGACGCCAATGGAGCATGGATAAAATATTAAAATAATTCAATCAGCATTCGTTCTAAATTCTTGTTGTGTTATTTTATATTTCAGTTATCCAAACAATTTCTTAATTTAAAAACAATTTTATTCAATAAAGATACATGTATGTAAATGATAATTTACATTAAAATTTAATATTAATTATTTGAAGCACTGTCTACTTACTGTCAAAATGTGAAGTTTAGAAATATAGGTATTAAATTTCCTTGAAATGCAGTTTTACACTAGGAAATTTAGAGAAATATGTATGTTAAGAGTCGTTAACTTTCAAGCTGTTGGCAGTGTACATGACATATACCCAGAAATTAATGCTATGAGCCCGCGTTTTTGATATAGATGTCATTACAAATGTCATCACTCGTAAATTGGGACACTCGCTAGCGCTCGTGTCGCAAACTTTTAACTCGTGAAATAAAATCGCACTTTTAGCACTTGTATCGTAAATAACTATTTTTTTTCAATGCCTGTTAAAAAAAACTTTGTCATAATTCCTGCACATAGTGGAGGCTTTTATGAAAACTAATATAATAGCGCTGGCTTTCTATTATCTGAAACTATATACGTCGTTTATTTAAAAAATGGTTCCCTAACTTTTCCATATAACGGGAAAACAAATAATAGTTTGCCTTTGTAGAGATAGAGTTCAGCGCTGCACAAAATTAAATATTAGCAACTAAAAGCAGAGCTTTTAGATATTTGTAGTTTAATTAATAGAATCTTCCTGTGAGAAGGGCGCGCTTGATAAAAACGTGTAATTAGTTTAATTCTAGAAACTTATACATTAATGGAACTAACCATGTTACGGTACACTGCAGTATAAGCTAATAAAAATAACGCTGGAACTACCTATATTACAGCCAACTTATGATTAAATAATTACTAAATTCAATTTAACTTATCCAAACCTAATAATAGTAGTAGAACTGTAGATAACAAATTAATAAGAATTTCCCTGCAGGCAGATACATAGAAATAAATTAGTATATTATAATATGAAATTGAAATTATAAACCACACAACAAATTAAGACTTACTTAATATTATTTAAGTATATTTGGTAATCGTTGCTATGAAAATAACGCGGGACAGCCACGTTTAAGTACATATACAGACTGTTTCAAATATACATACGTCATGAGAATTTCAGAAATTAGAAGAGATTAAATAAATATTCTTTCTCACAAAATAGTTTATTATACAGTTCTCTACAGGTTTCGACCTTCACATACCATCTTCAGGAAACTTCTGCAATATAAATAATGACAGTAAGTTATGAAAGTATAATATTTGAAAATTGTAAATCAAATTTATAAAATGAACATGTAACTTCTAAGAGGTAGCATTTAGTTTATTATGAAATACTATTAACTTAGGAAGGAAAATGAAGAGAGAATTTGGTGAAAAAAGAATCATACTGATTTCAAACTAATTGTCAATTTATAAAGTAGCAGAGTGTATGTGTGACACTCAATAAAATATTTTTTGAGCAGTTTGTGTGATAATGTAAGAAAAGTACTATATGACCAAAAATTATTTGGATAAAAGTTTGCTTTGGAATTCTGAACGTACCGTGTCTCTTTAATTCATAGCTAATAGATGACATTATATTGCTTATGTAAGCTAATCCGCTTGTCAAATAAATAGTTAACAATACTTATGTGGTCGAGTTTAAGACTTATTTTAAAGGTATCTAATATTTTGTACTTAAGGGTTTATTTTCAATTTATTGCAAGGAAATGACCACCATTTTCATGCAAACACAAATTTACACGCTTTTTCATAATTTCAAATGTCTTCCGGAGCATTTCGGGCGTAATATTGACACATATTTCAATTATTCGGTTTCCCAACTCAGAAAGTGTGTGAACTGGTATTTTAAAAATGTTCTTCAAATGTGGAAAAACGAAGTAATCTAGGATAGTCAAATCTGGTGATCTTGGCGGGAATTCAGGTCCACAACGTAAACTAATCAGACAATCGCCAAAAAATTTTCGTAAATAAGCGATAGATTGCGGAGTCGTGTGAGAAGTGGCACCATCTTGTTGGAAATATCCCTGTTGCAGATCGTCTTCGAGGAGTTCGTTTATGAAGGTTTCTAAGATGTTGTATCGATACCTTTAGGCATTGATGGTTCCTTCAAAGATTATGGGTATCAATCGTCTGCGAGAAACACCAATCCACACCCAAACTTCCTGGGGATGCAACGGAGACTCACGAAATATGTGATGGTTTTCAGCACTCCACATTCTCATGGTTTGTTAATTGATATACCCTGACAGATGAAACCAAAAAAATTCAAATCCAAGAGGTCATTGTTGTTCAATAAATATTGGATGAACCACTGGCAATATAACATGGGCCTGTTATGATCAGGCGGTGACAATTCATGATACGCCTTCATCTTATAAGGAAATAAGGCAATGTCCTTCCTTAAAATTATTCTGCATGTACCATATGATACGGAAACTCTCTGTATGACTCTTCGCAAAGATGTTGTTGGTGTTGCGTTAATAATTTCTCAAACATTTTCAATAGTTTACTCTGTACGAACTGTTGGCCTACTACCACCGCTCTTATGTGTTACGCTGTTTCTCTAAACAGTCGCGCACAATTCCGGATCACATTGAAAAAGTCAGTTTCCAAGAATGCAAATTCAGGAAACTGTTGTCGAAATTCAACCAGGCAAGCTACAGTAATGTATCTCCATTCACCATTTTCAAGATTTCCATTACGAAAACAAGATTGAATTATGAATCGTTTATGTGCATGATTGTGAAAATATCATGTTGAGTAAAGTTTTAAATCGAAACTGACATTTAATTCCTGTCAAATAAAATTTCAAATCGAAAGTGACATATAATTAACATTAACAAAAAACTGAACCTATCAAAGACAGTGGTTTTTTTTTAAACATGGCAATCCCTTATCTAAATAATTTTTGCTCATTTGGTACATAGAAATTTTTAACAAGTAAAAAGTGACATTAAAAATCAAACCAGGAGTCACGCCAAAATATTGTAAAGCATGACCACCACTTGCCTTAAAACCAAAAATAGAAAGTGAAATTTCTAGATTAATTTCGAATAAAACCTTAGTTCCGATTGAATTTTCGGAATGGGTAACGCCTATAGTGCCAGTATTGAAACCGGACGGAACTGTATGTACCATCTTTGGCAAATTAAATGCGGATTTTTCAGCGAGGAATTTCCATTTACTAAATAAAAGCTATACTTTGAAGCAAATTTAATTTCTCTAAAAGAGAGTACTGCTTTGAAGAACTTCTTTAGAGTAATTAAATTCATTTTAAAGCAAAGCCTTTATTTATAAAATCAACATTCCCCGATAAAAAAATCGCATTTAAATTGCCAAAGATAGTACATACATACATACCTACATATATGTAGGAACTTGAAAGTAAGAGTTAATCCTCAATTAATCGAGGAAAAATAGCCATTACCCCATATTGAATATTTATTTAGTAAATTACAAGGTGGGGAAATATTTTTTGAAATAGATTTATCTGAAACATATCCGCAAGGTTGTTTAAATGAAGAATCCAGAAAACTTTTAAAGATTTCTACACATAAATGTTTATTTTCTTATACTAGATTACCTTATGGTGAAATAAGCGTGCTCGCGATTTTTCAAAATTTGATATATAGGTGTTCAACGCTTTATCGATGACTTGCTAATTACAAGTAAAAATGATAACGAACATTTAAAACGGTTAGAACAGTTGTGTAAACGTTTAAAAAATTGTGGTTTACGGATACGAAATCGAAATGTTGGTTTTTTTTTTAATTCTATAAAGTATTTCGGTCATACATGTACTAAGTCAAAGGGATTTGCATACTTGCGAGGATAAGATTTAATTATTAAGGATTATGCAGTACCAGTACTTCTAGTTAATTTTGATCTGGAATCTAAGCTTAAATTAAATGTATGGAAGGCAGCATCTAATTATAATAATTAGTCACGTAGTAGAGGATAGGTCCGACAGACCAATAGAGAAAGTTGGTGTTAGTGACAGATCATAAACCATTTTTGTGTATTTTTAGTCCTAACAATAGAATCGCAGTATTTGCGATAAATAGTTAACTACCTAACCACTGCGGCTAAAGATCCGTTAAATTAACTACAAAATTAATTACCTAATTACAAAATTAACTGTAATAACAATATCACCGATAAATACTTTAAAACAAAGTACGCACTCAGATACTATTTCTTATATTAATTACTTGGAAAAATCCAACTTTCCTATTAATTTTAAGCCAATTAAGATGGAAACAGGAAAAGCCCTAACTCTTAGTAAGATTTTATTTTTCATGGCTAATGGATGGTCCAATAAAAATATATAACCTAAATTTAAACCATATTTGAAAGGCGAAATGAAATAAGTGTCGAGCAAAATTGTTTATTGTGCGGTTACAAATTAATTGCTTCGCAAAAATTTAGGTCAGCCGTATTGACGGAATTGCATGCAACACACACAAGCATGGTTAAAATAATATTCTATCATTTACTAGATCATATGTATGGTGGCCATCAATGTATAAACAAGTTTGTAATAATTGTCAAGTTTGTGCTTCTTATTCTGTATTACTGCTAGTTAAGACTAATTTAATTACATAGAATTGGCTATCCGTACCACGGACTAGCCTCCATACTGATTTTTTTGATGAAAATATGCAAAGAGAGATCAAAATGGATTGAATGTTTTAAAGTAGCTAATGTTTTATTATATGAAGGAATTAAGGTTCTTAGAGAGCTTTTTCCAGGTTCGGATTACTTAAGGAAATATGTTCGGATAACGCACTTTAGACGAATTTCAATCCTTTTTAAGGAAAGACGGAATAAATCATTTAATAGGGGCACCAGACTATCCTGCAACAAACGGGTTAGCGTAGAGTGGAATAAAAATTGTGAAACGAGCAACCCTTCAAGCTCATAAAGATAATATACACGATATTAGATTAATATCTCTCCTTTTCTTTTTCAATATAGAAATACTCTCGCACTACAACGGGTGAATGTCCTACAAAATTATTCATCAATAGAAAGTTAAGGACAAAATTTGATTTAATGCTGCCATCGACACAAAATGCAAAAACAAAACGAAAATTTTATCCTGTGACATTAAATAAAGTATTTTGTACAAATGATAAAGTTTCAGCACGGAATTAGAGAAAAATAATTCTAATTGATGTGTGAAGGGTATATTAGGGATGTTTTAGGTAAGATAACATACCTTGTAACTATTGATATGGAAGAGATCAGTTAAAATTAAACAAAAATGCTCAAAATAACGATAAAAAAGTCAAATCCACTTCCATCATTCCACGATAATCATTATTAGATAGTGTTAGTAGTAGTAATAAGATAGATAGGGTGTTAAGAAGTAAAAACCAATTGAAATCGCCAGATAGATTGCAAATGTAATACAGTTGTAAAGGGAGGAGGTGTCACGTATAATGATTTTTGTAATGTAAATTGTACTTGTATACATATGTGTTTCTTTTTATGTAGAAAGTAAGTTTTTCTACATATTTCTTTTATTATAATGTATATATGGATCTATGAATAAATAGTCGGTAGTAAACCACCAGTGTATAAGGTTTAACTTTGTTTTTCTTCGCATCTTCAGGTATAAGTATATAAAGTGTGATAGGAAATTAGGACATATCTAAGTATACAGTGCAGAATCAAAGAGCATCGCAGAGATGTCGAACAGGGAAATACTAGAAAATCTGCAGTAGTTCAACACTACTATACCAGAAGCAGTCACGTAATCGACTACAATGACGTGAAGATACTAGCCAAAAGCAATCGCTACTACCCACGGATAGTGAGAGAATCCCTGGAAATAATGAAGAACCGGAACAACTTCAACCGAGAAGACGGATACAGATTGAGTAAGGTATGGAAGTTGGCGCTGGACAGACCGGAGCAGCAAGGACCATCGAAGACGCATCCGAGACCATCTAACACGAATTGAGGAGAAGCATCGGATACAGATCAGAGGACGATAACGGCCACGATTCAGCGGACTGGAACGGATACGCATCACTGGAGCGGAGCAGAGACTGGGTATATAACGTGGAGCAGAAGACATCAACATCAATCTTTAGAGAACTTCTGAAGAAGCTGACAGTATGATCACTGATACCTTAAGTTTGTTACAACGACCACGGCAACACCCAAAAGATACATGGCCGTGAAATCCTACATTCGATTATCATGACACATTGTTGCTGCATTACGTATGCCAACAGTTTTTACATTTGGATTGACTCGCAGTGATCCCATGAATGAGCCCATAATCGGCAATTAAAATCGCTGTGACAAGAGCGCAATGCTTTTTTCAAACGCAACGATCATAGTATCGCATTATAAAACGAAGGGTATTAAAATATTATATAAGGCTATTAAAATAACGCTTTTAAGTTTTACTTTTTTCGTTTTTGTAATAGAATGGTGCAGGTAATTGGCCAATGTACTCGTAATATTCTTCTTCGATTTCTTATCATATTTACAATCAAAATATGTACATGGTAGGTTATTCCTACCCATATTATTTGTTTTGATGCGATTTAGATTTTGGTTGATTATTTGTTACTACTATTGATATTTTGTAAGACTGAGATATTAGATATTTTATAAATTTCTTGCTGCTAGAAAATAATGATATAATTTGTATTAGACAGACATTGCCTTAAAATTCCATACATTGTTAACCAAGTCATTAATATATTCTGTAACGTTAAACATAATATCATCTTAGATGAATTTCCATTTAAAATAACATTCTTTTATTATCAGCAGTATTTCCGGTAACATTATTGACTATCCTATATGCATATGTACATGTGTGAAAAAATCGATGGGATACTATTTTTATACTAAGGTTAATATCTGTCATGAACTAATATTTGTCAGAAAGTCTTACGCCAAAAGAAGAAGAAAAGTAAAATAAGTGACAAACAAACTAATAGCGATTCATCAAAGTAGGAGACATAATGGCAACCTTTTATGCTTGTATAGAAACTCACGGACTTACCCTTCGCCCTCGTCTTCGCTTTCACTCCCATTTTGTTTTTCGTCTTCGTCAGTTTTCTCTTCTGTTTCTCCGTTATAAATTGAGTTTTCGTCGGGCACCTTCAATGTATCGGTTGTCACGTTGCTCTTAGACATTTTTAGTTAAACCACACGAACGTAAAACACGGAAGTAAATTACTTGCTAACGGCATAAAAAGGAAAACCACATATATTTTTTTACCTTACCGACTTGTCCAGTAACATCACTGGATATGTTAACTAATATAAGGAAGACAACGTGTATGGAATTTTTCGTTTCAGTCCTTGCTTCTAAATGAGATTAAAGCGGGGATTAAGAAGAAATCCTATTACAAAAACCCGATATGCATCACGTTACAGGTTATATATTTGTAAAAATAGATTGATGGCTTAGATCTATTCATTCTCATAAATATAGCGTGATTTTAATATGGAAATATTAGATCAACCTACTTTTTATTAATTAAACGGAATTCAAGATTAATTAATGAATCAATAAGAATTAAATACATAGTTGTAAAAGTTGCAGTGCATTATCTATAGCATACGGACAATTATCAGCTACATACTCATATAGTATGGTATAGATTAGATGCTTTTCAATATTGTCATCATCATCATACTGATCATAAAATTTTGATCTAAATTGTTTGCTTGCCCATTTATTGGACTGGAGTCTACAGTTGATCATATCAAGAGCAAACTATTTATACAGGGTGTGGCATCTTCCTGGGATCGGCTGATTGTGGCTTTGCTATTTATTTTATCGAAAAATGTTACTTAACATACTCTGCCCTGAAACCCAACAGTTTTCGAGATATTCCGTTTCTAAAGGAAAAAAATGCATTTACACAGAGTACTTAAAAAATGAATGTAGCCTTTCCTAATAATCGTTTTGAAACAAATCGTGGGTATTATTATAATGATACTTCAAGCATTATCTTCCATACTAAACATTCATATTATATTATACTGAGTGTTTAATAATCGAAATTAAATACGTTCAAACGACTAAAACTCGTTTATTTCCAATGGAACACCCTGTATATTTTATTCTAACTATTGCAGATTTTTCTCTCTTTCGTTTCCGTATAACATTCCCCATACCTAACGTTTATACATTTGGAGTTCTAAGTAATTTTGTACAAAAATCTAAAATATATATGGTGTTCCATTTAAATAAACAAAGTAACTTGTACAGACAAAACTGAACACCCTGTATGTTATGTCAAATTTTAGATTTTTCGAATAATTGCACATATTTTTCTTTTTAGAGAAATCAGCCTGTGACGTGCCAATACACGCGCCACTGGTACGACTAGAACATCATGTTGTATTGCAAAGTATGTGTCTCCCACAGCTATTGACACGCCTAAAATTTCATTATGATATCTCAACTCGTTTTGGAAAAATCTAATTTTTACTGTTTTTTTAAATTAAATTTCAACACGCTATGGATCGGTAACCAAGCGTTTGCGGACCTATGTTTATAGGAACTTTTTTATATAAAATGATCTGGGCAATCACCCCCTTTAATATTGCCGCATCTTTTTTAAACACCCTGTATAGGATGTTCTATTTAAATAAACAAACTAACCTGTCGTACTAACAAAACTGAACACCCTGTATATAAGAAAATATTTTCTTGCTATAGAGAACTTCATTCTAGACATCTTTTACTAACAACATTTTTCGATAAAATAAATAGCAAAGCCACAATCAGCCGATCCCAGGAAGATGCCACACCCTGTATATTATTTCTCACTAATTCAGAGAACCTTTGAGGGAGCATTGTATCAATCTTTTTCCAAATAAACTATTAATTAGAGTCGGAAAAGAGGAGCATGTTTCAGTGCAGTGCGGAGAACAACGTGGAGGGGCGAAGTGCGTGGCACTCGAGCGTCTGTATCAAAGTACACTTGTTCAGCATTATTTCACTGGTCGTTGTAGGTAAGTGCTTATCAGTACACACATACTTAGAAAATGTGGCAGTTAGGCACGTTTCGGAAACAGCGTATTTGAAAGAAACTAGAACACGTAATAGTGAGTATTCCGGATTTAGAATACGAAGGTAAAATAATTAAATGTGTAAGATGCGATAACTATTCGACGTGTACCTTCTACAATCCGTGGCAAACGGTACAACGAACAATTAATACTTGATGATATAGCTATTTATTTTATTTTTAAGTCTACCGTTCATTTTACTAGACCAAGAAGCATTTATTTGTTTCTGTAGCAAGTATTCGGATTAGACATTACCAAATCGGACGCAATTGATACCTAAATGTAATCCGTTTGTGGTTTCTGTTCAAACTGTGGATGATGTTCACTCACACCTATGTGCGGCGGAAGGCGGAGAAAATTAGTTTATAATACGAAAATTTGAAAGTGTTATTGACAAGGATTCAAATTTTCTCACGCTAAGAGAAATTCGTGAAGATGCGTCGAAAGATCCATTAAGTTGTCACAAAGATTACTTTAAATTTGCAAATATAATATCATTCGATGTGGAACGGTCGTTTTTTCATCATTAAAAAATATTTATTCCGCACGCCGTACTCATTTGACTGAAACAAAGGAGGTCCGAGGTTTCTCAGGTAGCCAATGATGATACGCAGTACGTACGAGACTGCAGAGCTACCTAGCTAAATGCTGAAGCACAGATTGTCCTCTGTTCAGATTTAGATAAAACGACTGTGGAAATCTATTTAATGATTCAAATATTTAATAGGTGGCACCCAGTTTGTGATTTCATGGAAGCTTCTTAAAACGTGTTTCAGCACGTTATAGAATATATTTTTTGTCATTATTTTATGTGTAAACATTCATGCGTCCGTATCACCTATGCTCACTCTTGAAAGTCGCGAACATAAATGATGCGAGTACGTAAACGTTACTAAACGCTCGTCTTTATACGGCTGCTCGGTCCCTCCACGTTGTTTTCCACACTGCACTGAAACTTGCTCCTCTGTGCCGAGTCTACTAATAATGGTTTTACTTTGTGTCTCTATAGTATTTTGTAACTTACCTCTGAACTATCACTTACTTTGTAGTCTTTGAATGCCGTTGTATAAATTAAGTTTACTAACTTTCAATTTCCCCCACATACCAAACTCAAATGATTTTTATACGCAAGCTTCCATTAAGTATAACATTTTTGATATCCGCAGTACTTAATTATATTTAATGGTATAAACCTCCAATAAAATTTAGTTAACGATATATTAGCTTTATTATATATGCCTATTACGCCAATTTTTCTTAGAATATTAAAAAATGTAAATTCATTTGTAAATATATAATTGTAGACGTTGTTCATTAAAGAGAAGGAATAGAACTTATGGCGGCATGTGTGCATTAAATTGAATTTGCTTGTAAATTATCACACCACATTAACATACAAATTTCTAATATGATGTGTAACTTATAATTAGAATGCAAATTTCTGACATGAAGTTTGATGTTTAAATTATAAAGTAATCCAGAAACACGACTGTGTCAAAGTTTACTGTAAATTTGCCATTCTATTACGAAAGTTAGCGAGACTTTACATTTTAAAGAAAATATACACTTAATTTACACCTATGATCTGGTTTAGTTTCTATGTAACCGCTTTTCTACCAGGAATACAAAAATAAATGGCGATATTTTGGGGAGGAAAGTTGGTTCTGAATTAATGACTGCAATTTTATTATGTTATTCCGCTTGTGTAATTCAATATCCGTATTACCAAGTAAAACTTGATCTGAAAATGTTTTCACAAAAGCTTTCAATACACGAAATCCGTACACATCCAGTGGATGAATCATACCAGTTTTTTTCTTGGGCATGGTAAGAATATGTGTAGGTTTATTGACAGGGATGTATGCCTTTTATTTGGCAGGACAGTGGCCACCCCAAGAATCGAGTAGTAAAGTTGTTCGCGTCCCACACGTTATTCGGTGTAAAAACACAACTGTGAACCATTTCGTAAATATTTGCCCAACGTAGAAGGCACAACCTGAACATTTGATGCTAACAAATATAAAATATTATGGTTTCAAAATATGCCCAATATTAATACCAACCTGGAATAAACTTTCACGAATTCGTGGCCCAAACGTTACTCCAGTTTTCTTAAACTCAGGCAATACAGTATAACTATGCGTTGTAGATGTTACGGATTGTGCGGTACATTCAACAGTTTTGACTCCCTTATAGGTCAGAGTACGACCTGCGTGAAGTTTCAAATTAAACCCACTTTCATTCAACTTCACCTTTAAATTAAAATTCTCTCAGAGAACGCTAATACTTGAAGCTTTGAATGAATGGTGTCCAGTCTGTTTAGTTACTGTTCATTTTCTTCGGAGTAGTTAGGGGTGAGAAAGCAGCAAGTGCGCATATAGAAGTAAATGATTTTCTCCGGAGATTACTTATTCTTATATTTGCCTCTCCACCGGTCAATCCCCATTTCGCAAGAGGGTGGAGGGTGATGACAAGAGGATGGAAAGAAATTAAGCAATAAAATTGTACGGGTTTTTCGGTCCTTTAATAATAAAATTTTTATTTTCGATATTTCGTCACAATCCTGTGACTTCTTCAGGAAATTATATTAATTAAAAAGAATTTAGAACAACATTGACAAAATTTTGAATTACTTCAAACTAGTTAATCTAAAATCTTTTTAATTAATATAATTTTCTGAAGAAGTCACAGAATTGTGACGAAATATCGAAAATAAAGATTTTATTATTAAAGGACTGAAAAACCCGTACAAATGTAATTGTTTAACAAAAAAAACCGGTCAAAAAACAGCATCAATGTGGAAAGAAATCTCATCTGCGATATTTTTATTGGCCTATAGAAGAGGAATTCAGTGATCTATAATTTAATTTTTTTGTTCATAATAACGGTGTAAATTGCAAAAACCCGAAAATCATCAAATTTTCGGGGGCATTTTTCAGTCCCTAAAGCCGGAACTCAGCCGAAATGGGTAAGCGGCGTTTTACAACACTCAGTGGGTTCTATAAATCTGCTAAGTTTCAATCCGATCGGGGGAAGGTGCCACTTCGCAATGTTCCCTTCTTAGTGATGGTTCGAATTCGTATGATTCATACAAAATACGGATATTTCGTAAAAGTCTTACCGTACGAATCACTGTGAAGATGAAGATTCGTATCAATCTGGTACAATTTATATGTTACACAAATTTTGTTTTTTTTTAATATTAAAGTTTAAAGTTCTTCACTGGATCTCTTGGTGCAGAAGTAGAACACTAAACACTTTAACCCACTGAACACCAAACAAGTTTTAACTAAAACACCTTTAAGACGCGTTTCAACAGCAATGCTGTCATTATCAAGGCGATAATAAAACTAAATTAAAATAAAATCTACAAATACAGGTAACCTAAATGTTATGCACGGTCAATCCGATACGCATCATTAATTTCCGATTAACGAAAACAATGACGAATGCGGGATAGGTCCGTTTTCACAGTTCATTACACATTTATTTATTTATATATATATTTATTTTTATATATTTCTAAACTTTCGAAAACATTTAGAAACTTACAATTGTTTATTTGTCTAATTAATTTAACATTCGTATGATTGATGTTGTGATCTGTTTCAAAAATGTGTTGGGCAACGCTCGATTTCTCAATTCTATTAAATCTAAGATTAGCCATATGCACTTTGAATGTAGTTGAGACTGCTCTCCTGGTTTGCCCAATATATTTTTGATTACAATCTTTACAATTGATTTCGTAAATACCTGACTTTTCTAGAGGTTGTATTTTATCTTTAGGGTTACCGATGAGACTTCGTAAACTAATCCCAGAACTGTAAACTATTCTGAGATCTAGCTCTTTGAAGATTTTACTCAAACCTTTAGTGATAAAGGGAGCGTAAGGAAGGGTCACAACGGGTGAAGCTTTAACATCCTCTCGAAAAGTCGTAGATTCTTTCACAGTTTTCTTATAATTAAACTTCCTAATTAACTTATAGATATGCTGAGGCTGGAAACCATTACACTTGGCCTTGTTCAAGGGAAAAGTGAGAAGTCTGTGGTGTTTTAGTTAAAACTTGTTTGGTGTTCAGTGTTTAGTGTTCTATTAAAGTTTAAAAGAGTTAAATTTAGAATGCAACATTGCAAAAATTTTGACGTTGACGGACAAGCCGGCTGTAGCCGTCGTACATTACTACTATATGTTATGATGTGATGGCCACAGCCGTCGCTCATGTAATTCGTTGCTATGACGGAACGACTATAGCAGACGACTACCCCATTGAAGAGAATGTATTATAATCAGTGGGCGGAGAAAATAATACATAATAATGGCAATGAATTCACATAAGCGTAGGGCATATAGCACTATCGCCGTTCGCCCGGTTTACATATATTGTCGGAGCGATTGCGAATGATGGGTAGTATCGGCAGTACTGCACTGATGTTGCTCCATTCGCCCGGCGACCGTGTGAATAATCTTGCCGCGTTTACCGACGAGAACTAAGTTGGGCCGCTGCCTAAGCGTTTTTGCGGTATTAAAACCTCCGCTCACTGATTATAATATATTGTACCACATTCCAAATCATTACCAAAATCACGGTGCCATCGTGTGACTAATTATAGACAAGTTACAACTTGTTTATGGAAGTAACGTTTTATTTCAGTCGTACATGAGTTGTAGTACGGAAAAGAACTGTTTGTTGTCGTTGAGTGATACTTTATCATATTTTGTGATAAATAAGTGAAGGTATGAATACAGTTTTTATAAAAAATTGTCATTTATAAAATTTGCAAATTTAGAAAAATATGGAAAAGGAAGAAGAACGTTTAAGGAGGTTGTTTGACGAAGTTAGCACTACTAAAAGTTCTAGTGAAAGCGAGTATGAAGCAAATAGCTCAGAATTAACACCAAGCGATACGAGAACAGGAATAGATAATGAAGGGGATGCAGAGGACTTTCCGGAAAATGAAGAAAATAATTCCGATCAAGACAACAACCAATTCGTTGATGAAAATGATGATTTATGGTACGAAGGTATAAAAGATATTTCAAATTGCAATTTCGACAGCACAATTTCTGGAGTAAAGTTTTCAATTGATGATAAAATGACGCTGCTTGATATATTTTCGAAAATTTTCGATAACGATATAATGGATATCGCCAATTCAACGAATGGGTATGGAAAAAACTTAACAACACAATCACGTCCACACACTTGGCATTATAGAAAAGCAGTATTTAAGCCTATAAATTTTGAAGAAATAAAAAGGTAAAGAAAATTATTTACTCATGATCGACTCTATAATCACCCATTTTTTCTTCAAACAATGGCCGGCAGACGCTTTGCACAACTTTTGCGATGCCTTAGTGTTGAATGTAATGTAGAATTATATGAAAATGATCGTCTAAAGAAAATTAAAAATGTTTTAGTTACGTAAATGGAGAAATGTCGAAATGCTTATTTTCCTAATGAACAACTTTCATTAGGTGAATCGCTACTGCTACATAGAGGACGTTTAAATTTCAAAACTTACATGAAGGGTAAAAAAGCAAAATATGGCATTAAGCTATACGAATTATATACACCTGAATCTTATGTTGTCAACGTAGAAGTGTATAAAGGCAAAACCAACAGAGATGAAAATAATGCCAATAGGTCAATACTGGAAAACCTTGTACTACTTGTTATGGATCCCTATCCAGACCAAGGACACCACTTATATATGGATAACTATTATAATAGCATTTCATTAAGTAAATTATTATTGAGCCGAAAAACTCATACTACTGGTACATTTCGTTCAAATAGAGTTGGTGAAATGTGTGGAAATATCTAGGAAAAAATTGAAGAAATCGGAACACATTTGGAAACGTTCCAACAATGTATATATTAGCAAATGAAAAGATAAAAGGGAGGTGCTTTGCATCACTACAGGGTACCATCCACAAATGGTAACTTCCGTAAACAGACATGGAGTCGAATCACAGAAACATATCGAGGTTGTGGAATATAATAAATTTATGTCCGGTATAGACCGCGCTGATCAAATGATTGCATCTGGCCAATGTTTCATAGGAATGGCAGTCGTTTTAAGCAGTCTTTCTAGTAGCTTTCCAGCCGTGTCCAGCATACATAGCGGTCTGTATGCCGATGCCGTGGTCGGATCGCCCTTGCCTTTGCTTATCAGCACTAGTCGCTGTACCTTCCATCTCTTGCAGAACGCTCCTTCTGTTAAACAGCGGTTGTACATGTTCAGCAGCAGATCTGGGCAGACGCGCGCGACAATCTTGAGAGCTTCCGTCGGAATTCCGTCGGGTCCAGGTGCCTTCCGGTTTTGTAGGGAGTTCGCCGCTCTTGACAGTTCATCTCCGCTAAAAAACGGGATGTCGTTCAATAGCTCGTCCTCCATTTCCGCAGTTCTCTCCGGATGGGTAGGGAACAACGTATCAACGCTGTTCCGCATCCGATCTCGTTCGAGGACTGGATTCGCCGTCTTCGTCGTAAGCTTCTGCATGACGATGTTGTACCCAAGGCCCCATGGGTCGTTGTCAACGTCCTGCCGCAGCTCCTCCCACTTACTTTTCTTGCTCCTGTAGATGGCGTTCTTGAGATCTCTCTTGGCGTTCCTAAAGTCCTCGGACTCTAGTTCTGCCGCGTTCGGATCTCGTCGTCTCACTCTGGTTATTCTCCGCCTAAGCTGTAAGCATCTTTTCCGTAGGGTCGCGATCTCGTCGTTCCACCAATACGCAGATCTTCTGTTGTGTTTCCTTCTCCGCGGCATAGAGGCGTCGCAGGCGCGACGTATGAGGGCGATGGTCGCGTCCGCAATTGTCTCCGCCGAACCGGTACATTCCATGACGGCATTCTTTCCTCGAGCGATTGCATGAGACAGGGCGTCTTCATCCAGCTTCGCTACGTTCCATCGAGGACCGGGCGGAGCAGGATTTCGCCTGATCGGCTGCTGCCTCGTCACGTTGTAGCTTATGTACTGGTGGTCACTTCCGGTGTAATCTTCCATGACTCGCCAGTCCACGATGTCCCGCACAATGTCCTCCGAGGCCAATGTGATGTCCGGTATCGTCTCTCCGTAGCCTGGTCGTCTGAACGTGGTAGTGTCTCCGACATTTACCACGGGGTGCTGATGTTAGCCTTCTCGCCCAGGATCTTCTTCAACGCGCTGCTGAAACCTGCAGTATCCTTGGTGCTGGGACCTAACTCCAGCAGCATATCTCCCGCACGTGTTTTCCGCACCGCTTTAATCTCGGTATAGTGATTTACAATAATAATGTTACTATTTATGTTATTTTATTAGCTTATATTCTTTTGATTTTCCTTCAGTATTGCTTATGAAATATTTTGTATGCTATGTACATATTTGGAAATAAATATAATATTTACATACATACATATATACACCAGTTACATAATGACGGCTTCTACCGTCTGTGTCACCTTCTATAACTCAGAGTGATTAAGTGTGATAAGATGGCTATTCCAACATCTTAATTAAAAGTATTAATTAATCAAATAATTAACTCTAATACCTGTCCTGGCAAATCCACAACAATATCAAAGCATATAAGACAAAATATCACTGTGACACAAGACTAACCCCTTATGAATTTAGACTGTCCGCCAAGGTGTTAACTTTTGCTCTATATCTTCTAATCATCGAGATACCAATGGTGATTATCGAAATGTGAACACTCTGTATATAACATGCAATTAAAGTAGCTAACAAATAAATTTGTTAATATTATTTATTGACAAAGATTTCGAAGTGGTGTAACAATTTAAATAGTAAAAAATATTTCTTACAATTTCTTATGTTGCTTGCAGGGGGGGGGGGGGATTTGTTTATGACCTCTAATACAAATGAGCCTTAAAATTACTAATGAATGATGTCGATCAGTGGGGCTAAACATCAACTCAGTGGAAACTACGATTGTACCTTTCACTAGGAAGAGAAAAATTTCGAACATGAAACACATGCATTTGAATGCAACTGTACACACAAAACTGTTGTGGAACGGACATATCGAATTGGCAGTGAATAAGGCGACAAGATCCTTAACGATATGCGGGAACTTAGCAGGTAAAACGTGAGATTGCAACGCAAATATCCTACGAGGGCTATGCATCAGTAGAGTAAGACGTATGGTAACGTACAGGGTGGTAAGCTGGTTCCAAAGGGTCACAACCAGGAATGCCCTTCACAAGCTGCAACGGTTAGCGTCCGTGCGCATCACCGGAGCTATGAGAGCAAGCCCAACTGTGGTCCGAGAGGTAATTCTAGACCTCACATACTTACATATAGTGGTGGAGGGAGTGGCCCTTGCGGTATTGCACAGACTGACTAGGGCAGCGACTGGAGAGGGTGAGACTCCGTATCAAAGGGCTTGGATATCTCAAGCGGAATTCTCCACATTTCTAAGTCTACTGAACGATGAAATGGTTAGGAAATACAGCTTCGAAAAGAACATTCTTACGAGGCTAAGTAATAAGGTGGGACGACCCTTCACCTACTCCCTAAAACATAACACCATTAACTTGTATGTGGATGGTTCCGACAAAGGAACAGGTGTAGGGGTACTCGGGCCAGGAACCAAATACTCCGAGCCAATGGAAATATACGCTAGTGTCTTTCAAGCGAAGTTCTAACATAATCAACTCGAAATTCTGGGAGTGTCTTAACAGACTAAATAACGTAGGCAAAGAAAACAAAATTGCATTATGCTGAGTACCAGGACATACTGGAATAAGAGGCAACAAAGAAGCTAACCTATTAGCAAGGAAGACCGCCACAACTTTGTGTGGCCGGAACCGTTTTGCGGTATAAAGAGCACCTACAAAAAAGAGCTCAAAATAACGACTGCAGGTTTTGCGGAAAGGAGGATGAAAAGACCTTACATCTAACTGCACCGCTATTACGGAAACCCGAGCCAATTATCTCGGCAAAGACGTCATAGACGAAGAACAAACACCTTTTCTGAAACCAGCACAGTTATTGCAGTTTATTAAAGCTCTTAGACTTGATGGGCTCCGAGAACGGCCAAAGCCTAGCAGGTTACAGCAGTCACAGTTCTGATCTCGCCCTCGTGCAGTTCGCACCTGAACTCTATCGAAAACTTATGTGATGATGTGTGATGTCAAAAGGATACACTATCCCTTGTTCTTAATTAAATGTCCAGCATGACTTGTTCTGTTTCTACATATACATATGTATGTAAATAGGTAAAATGTATATATAAATCTACATGGAATACATTAAATATTTTATTTTGTTGGTGAATGTATTTCTATGTCGATAAAATATTTGAACATATACATATGTATCATCAGTAAATATGAAAAATATCCCAATAATCTAGCGTTCTTATTATATAGCCACCACTATACATATGTATAAATACTAATTATGTGTACTTACAAATTTCAAAATAAGCTTATTTGAACTTTTAAATTAGGATCTTCTAATATAGCAACTTATTTTAAAATAATCTTTTTTCTTTCTCGGGGCTTAATTACACGTAACATTATTTGAAATGTATTATTTGAGATTCAAAAGTGCTGCGGCAATATTGGTAGTGAAATACAATTTATCAACATAATGTTAAATTTATATAACATATGACCTTTATTTGTATCAGTATATTCGTCAATTTTAATATTTGTTGCTTTTCTTTCCTTGTGTATTTCCTGAAAACCACGTCAAACATAATCAACTCACCCTCAGCTGAAGTAAATTTACGTTTTAAACATGTTACCACTAAGTTTGCATACCATTTTAGCATACACACACAAATCTCATCCATATGCAGATTTTGTAAAAGGTTCCCGCTTCAGCGTGTGCCCATGTTGATTGATACATTTTCTGTACATTTGCGTGACAGTTTGCTTATGTAAAAAATTCCTGCAACGTGCGCTCGAACCAATCGCGACAGCAACTCATCTTTATACGAAAAGATGCCGCAAAGGATGAAAACTCGTCTATAGGAAATCAGAATTCAAATACGTCAGCTACGCTAACCCAGATCGATAAGTATTACTACCTTGTTTGCCCCCAGAGCTACCACTTTAGTCGTTTTATAGCAGTAGTTTGACATTTCTGGCTTAATAATTGTCTAAGCTATGCACTTTAATTAAAAGTCAGTGCCGTGAACACGATGCGCCCATATACGTATAATAAAGAAAATTGATTGACAAATTTGTTGGTAAATTACTAGAAACTACGAACTGTAATGGTAGATATTTCAAAACAACGTTCGTTTACTATTTCATAATATTTTATATTAACTGAGTTCATGGACTTCGATATACACCTTTATGGTAATTAATATATATATTTTCTGACCTTTATGTACTTATCTTTTTCGTCCTGATTTATTTCCACTTGTAGGTCAATAAAATATAAATAATTTTGATTTTCAGAACACTAAAATTTTAAAAAAGGAAAATAATTATAAAAAAAGATTAATTTACGAAATGATATACATTAAAAAAGATGAAAACGCGGTAAATTTTAGAACGGATATTGATAATTTAAGCGTTATTTATAATACTTTAATTCACGCCTAAATTTTATTAATTTTAAGCTCTTGACTAGGTTTTTTGCCATGTTTTTTCCCTAGTCCTTGAACAGAATTGTTAGAGCTTGACAAAAAATAAATTGATATACGAATAATTCAAATCATTTCAATTTTTATAGTTGTACTAAATCAATATATCCTTCATTATTACTTGAGAATATAATTAAAATTCGATATATCAATGAATTCTTTGTTTTTTAAATAATTTTGTTGATAGGCATGGCAATTTATATTTATATTTTTAGTAATTTGACACATATTAAATGTCAATTTCTTCCACTGAAGAAGTTATTTAACGAAAACATATTATTATATGTTATGGAATAAATTGGTATTTAATTATTTATTGTTTTATTGACCTACAAGTGGAAATAAATCAGGACGAAAAAGATAAGCTTTATGGTAATGATACTCTATTTCTCTCTCTATTTCAATGACTTGAACTTGATCCAGAAAAATTTTTACCAAATATATTCAAAATTAGATGGCGCAAGACGTAAGAATCTGTTGAAAAGTGAATATTAATTCTTAATGGATAAAATAACCTAGGATAAATGGAAACAAAAATATTTTTTGTACACGCTTATCAAAACCTGTCATTTCACGATTCGATTTGCGTGCGTAAAAAGTCACTTTAAACACGAGTGCGTAAAAGTAAAGTTGGTACTTCTTGGAACTTGATTCATTTAGTGACATTTTAAAATCATAAATCCCTAACCTTAATAATATGGTCATAAACGATAACGTATTTGACAATATGTATTATTATTATAATTCTCGTACAAAAAATATTGTACAAACTTCGTGCGTGAAACATTTCGCGAATTCGTGTCACTCATTCGCGAAATATGATTTCACGCACTTGGTTCGTAAATAACTATTAATGTTTTAAATTAAGCTTAATAAATAATATATTTTAATACAAATATTAGTTCGAAGAGATAAAGAAATATAATAATGATAATATATAGAAGCAACTGGAACGGATTTCTTCCATTTCTTCGGTTTCATGCATTCTTTAGATGAATTATGTTGTATGTATGTATTCTAATATAAACTTTATTCCATGTAATTTTCAATAGCCCGAGGCAAGAGCGCATTGGCGATGCAAAGAAATTTCATGCTTTGCCGTTGGGCTTCTTTTTGTGCATTCATTGTCAATCGCGTTGTTTTAGGGAATAAGAGAAAATATTTCTTTAAATATTGTGTAACAGAAACAGAATATTATGTAACAGAAACATCAAATAATTACTAAATTTTTTAGTTCGAACTTATTCTATAAACCTTTTACACTAAAGTTGTTTAGTTTATTTTTGTCATTTTCGGTTCCATATTTTCTTTCCTTTGCTGCAGTAGTAACCAAAATTTTGTTTTTAACAATATTCCTCGTTTTAGCGATTTTAAAATAAACGTATTCTTCTCCGTTCTCTCAATGAAACACAGTTAATGCAGCAAAACTATGTAAATCGTTGTAAGGACAGAAAAGAGCGGTTAAAAATTACTTTTGTCACACTTTATAGCTGTATAACTTAAAAACTATAATAGAATATTTATGTAAAAAATTTCATGCCTTATCGAAGAAATCCTATAATTTTTTGAAGATGCAGTCCGTTATGTCACAGAAAGCAAACGCTGCTTTAAGGGGCCAGATCTTAATCAACGATTAAATGAAACTATTATAAAAATCGCCTAGCATTAACTTTTACGCCGTTTGGCCAAACAGTTATGCCCTATAAGCGTTATAACAGTTCTTGGTTAAAACATACTAAATAACAAAACAAATAGTTACTTTTCTTCTTCATGACTCATTATAAATGCTTTTAAAACAAACAAAAAAATACTGAAAGCACTCAATGCCAAACCGAAATGTTTTAGCTTGTCAATGATCGTGCCACTTTTAGTTTTTCTATTCTGATATCAAACTTCTTCAAACTTTTTCGTTTGGAACAATAGCGTTCTTTCTTTTCTTATGTCTTTTCGTCTACAGTACATTTGTTATTGCAAAAAAATGCATGAAGGTGAGTGGGTCTTCTTTATTCCGACGAAGTGTCATTTATCAATATATTATACGTACCTATGGTTTTAATTTATTTTTAGTTTTGTTGTCCTTTACATCTACACTGACTTGTAATTCATCAATATACAGCCGCGGACATATAATTAGCGCATCCTCCAGTAAATTCAAAAACAGCCGTAGATTTCGTTTATCGCATAAATTGCGACTCTACCGCTTATATATATGTTAATAAGTTATCTTTCCGGGTTATGGATTCTAAAAATTTTGATTTCTGTGCGGCCATTTTCGATATAACAGAAAAAAACGTAAGTGAAAAAAATGGAAACAAATTCTATTTTAGAAATTAAATTTATTTTTCTACCAAGGATTTATAAATCATGTACACTACTTATCAATATTTAGTGGGATAACCTTTTGCTGCAATCACAGCTTGACATGTTCTTGGCATGGACTCCACTAATGTCCTAAAGGTCTCTTCTGGTATGCTATTCTATATTTTTTCTATTTTTTCGAATATTTCATTAATGTTCTTAATATTTTCTTTAGCTACTGCGGTTTTAACGATTGACCATAAATTTTCAATCGGGTTCAAATCAGGGGAACACGATGGCCACTGAAGAACCGTCACAGCATTCTGCGAAAACCAGTCTTTTACGACCTTTGCAGAATGCTTAGGGTCATTATCGTGTTGAAACTGCCAAATCACTGGTAAATGCTCTTCCGTGAATGGAAGCATTATATTATTAAGGATGTCTATATATTGGTATCTATCCATTATACCGTTAATTCGATGTATGGGGCCCATACCTCGCCATGAAAAGCAACCCCATAGCATGATGCTTCCGCCTCCATGCTTTAAAGTTGTTGTGTGTATTTAGAATTAAATGCTTGCCGTTTTGGACGCCATACTACACTTTTTCCGTCCGGAGAATGTCTATTGATTTTTGTTTCATCAGACCACAAAATATTTTTCCACTGATCGATCGTCCAGTGGATATGAGCCTTTGCAAATTCTAACCGTTTGATTCGATTTGCCTTTGATACAAGTGGCTTCGTTCTGGGTGATCGTCCATGCAGTCCTATCTCGTTTAGTCGTCTCCTGATAGTTCTTACAGATATTTCTGAAGTCCCAGCATCAAATAGAGCACGATGAATTTCAACTGCCGTGGTATAAGGGTCTCGCTTCGCGGTCATTCTGATACGATCGTCTAATTGGGGTGTCGTTTTTCGTTTTCGCGGTAATCTTCGAGTGTTTTCTGTCGTGTTTTTTAGTGTGTAATGTTTGATTGCATTATACACCATCTTTCTTGATATGTCTAAAGAACGAGCAATAGCACGTTGTGATATTTTGTCTTTCAAATACATCTTAAGTATTATTTTGCGCACAGGCGCAGTGCAACTTTTATTTTTTCCCATTTTTTATATTAGTTTATATACAAAAGCACTGTCCACATTTGTTTTACTCAATTACACTCACACTTCAACCAACTCACTGATATACTGTCCTATTTTCGCTCTTCCCTTAAATTATGTATATATGAAACCGCATGTGTGATTCTAAGAATGTATTTATTATACTTTTTCTGAGAATTGTCGTGAGAATTGTGCCGATTAGTAATTCACACAAGCGATAGAGTCAAATATTTGAGATTTATGGTTTTCAATTTACTAATCTAGCAAGTACCACCTATTTTGTGATTTTGCAGTAGGGTGCGCTAATTATATGTCCGTGGCTGTATATTTTCCAAAATTTCTTGCATGACTACTATGAAACAAGTATCAAAAATATTTAAATAAATTTAGAATTCACTTACAAAAAAAAATGGAATTGTATGCTCTGCATATAAAAAAGAAATATTGATTTGTATCCACAACAAAGGTATAGGTCGACCAGAATGACGTGGCAGTGATGACGCGTTCTGCGCATATAGGTGGAGCGTATACGATAATATAACAAGCGTGAATGAGCGCTCTCGGCACCTCTCTGACTTAAGGAGTATCCACACATCACCGTGCCGTGACAGGGACGTGTCAGGTCCGGGACAGGGATGTGCAATATCAATCCGGATGTTATATTCACACTAGTCAGGGAATTTTGCGACAGTGATGTCAGTGGTAGTTGATAAGTATCCGGGAATTGTCTAAAATATCGGCTGCAACGATATCAATATGCACGTTCCTGACCCGGTCCGTTCACTGAAGCTCCGGAGAGGCACTGCCACGGACAAGTGCGAATGTAACCATTTAAATTACACGCAACGATATTTAGCTCCCGTCCCTGACGAGTCACGTCCCTGTCACGGCACGGTGATGTGTGGATACTCCTTTAAGGAGTATCCTTTAAGGAGTATCCTATGCAGGGTATTTCAATATTTTACCGACAAAGTTGAGCAAGTGTTTCTGCAACTGAAAGCAATTTCTGTATACATATTCCAGAGAAATTTTCAGTACAAGAATTAGATACTGAAGTATCAACCAAATAACACTATCATTACAAAATTACCTACAGAGTGGTATTTTTGCTGAGTTATGACCCTATTTAGCTTCTCAATTTATTGCTCGAGCACTGGCCTTCTTTTTGTGACAAAATTAATTTTCTTGGTTGTTTTTTTTTTAATTTGTACCTCTTGTGCTTTTTTAGTTTTGTTCGCTTCATATTTGGTAAAATAGTATGATTAACAGAGCTTAACTTTTAACGAGTCTACGAAAATGTCCCTCTGTAGATATTTTTTTAATAAAGATAGGGTTGTTTTGTTGATATTTCAGTAGGTAATATATGTATGTATGTATGTACCAAATATAAAAAGTAATCTTTAAACACTCCGAAAATAAATGCAATTATAACAAAATGAGAATTTTGACACTCTGTATGTTAGAAAAGAAATGAAACGTTTTGGGACATATGTATATCTAAAAGAATGTTAAAAGCTACAATTTGTTGGTGTAGTATTAAAATGCCCTATATAGAATCAAAGTTATCTTTGTGATTTATTTTGTATCAAGTTTTTTAATTTATATTTTAATTTTATGCATTACCTAAAGTTTTCTTAATATCAGCACAATCCATAATAAATATCGGTACATATCCTAAATCCTCTGGCTCTCTGACATTTATGTATGTATTCGCGAAGTTTATTCTATTAAAAGGTACAATCCAAATTAATATTTTAGTAGCTACATTATTTTGGTAAAAGAAACTTGTATGTAGTATTGCAACATAATATTTCATTCTATGTCACTTACGTAATAAGGGAAAGGATTTTGAGTCTAATATTTCACTTTAACTTCCTTTTTATATCGAAAAACAATACGGAAATATAGTTATTTTTTTGCTTGTGTTGAACTGGTTGTCTAGGCAAGAGGATCAACTACTGATAGTGACATCTAATATAAAACTGGACAGATGTTATGCTGTTGTTGCTATTTAGCCACTAAACTTACTTTCTGAAAAAAGCACTGCATATTTTTAAATAAAGATAACGAGAACATCTTTAAAGGCAGCTCATATCAGTACATTTTTTTACACATTCTAAAGATAATATGATCAAATTTTATATTTTTCTCCTTTTTCTCGAAATTGAAGCACATTTAATTTAAAAACAAATATTTGTACTTACAACAAAGACAATATCTCCAATGTTATAATACATTTTTAATTTCTATTTTTTTCGAATACTTTAATAATTATTGTCGAACAGCAGGCTCTATTTTACTTAAATGTACCCTTAAAAAAAATGAATTTAGCTGCTGATGATATGATAAATGCACAATCATGAACATCATGAGCCACGAGAGCAGTACAAATTATACATATTGGTTCTATAAATAACGAGAGACATCTTCAGCATAATGTCTGACGTATAAGATTTCGAAGATACAAAGCTAAAACGACAACAGCGCTATTTAGTTCAAATATTCGCCATATTTTCTTGAATTCTTCTTATTTATTTAATATTGTTTTTTTATTAATATTGTTATCACAAAAGTTAAAGGCTGAAATATTGATTTCTTTGCTGCAATTGATAGTACAGTCATATATGTCGCCTTTGTATAGCACATAATTTGAAATATATCCATAATATACATAAAAATTGAAATTTTCTGCATGTCGGCAACGTAACTTTTTAGTTTGACATTCAGTTTTACGGCATTAATACGCATATTTTGTATTTTTATTTAGCTTACGGCATACTCCTTTCTTTCGTCAGTCTATTGCACTTCTGTTTAGTTCGGATTTCGAAGTATATTTTTTGAAAGCAATAAAACATTGAAGCTTTCTTAAATTCCTCTTTATTCTTTATTTTACATGGAACATACAAGCAACCAAATATACTGCAGCGGCCTGTAAAGCTTGATTCAGAGTAGTAATAGCGAAACGACGACGGGACGGATTTCGTCTCATCGTTACCGTTCCGTCATCACCGAAGATTTGCTCTGACACTCGCAACTGGAGCATCATTTCAGTCCATGTCATTTACATTTCGAATGGGAACAACTGCTCTCTAATATTATGTTTGAAACAACAGTCGTTATATGAAAGAAACTAATAAATAAATTTATGCCCGTTCCCAGAGACGACCGTTCAAATAGGATAATAGCTGGTTATTATCAGAAGTGGAAGTTTGCAAACTGTTTCGGTGCTATAGAAGGCAAATGTTGCCAAATTAAATGTCCGTCGAATTCACGATCTCATTATTTCAATTACTGGAAGTGCTTTTCTCTTATGTTAAAAGGCGTAGCTAACACAAGGGATTGTTGACAATTGAAGTTGGTGGTAAACGAAAGAAAAGCAATGGAGGTATGTACTTTTGTAGGTTCTAGATTCTATCTAATTCTGATAAGTGTTCTAACTGCCACTGAAAAAATATACGCTGAAACTTGTAAAGTTTGAACTCTACGTATAAAAAAACAACTCGTCATCTTCTGTAAGAAAATACATTGAATGTGCTTTTGGAGTTTTATACGCAAAATGGCGAAAAACAGGAAGTGTACTTTTAAAGATATCCTAAATGATTACTAAAGAAAAAGATAGTTCACAATATCGCGGCAATTTTCCATTTTTTTTTGATTTCCCAAAAATCTGTGCGTAACATTTTAGAATGCTTGCCCAGCTACTGTCACCATTAAAATTTAATAGTCGCTCAAACTTTCCATAATGCATTAGTGATCGTACTTATATAGCCAAAGCTGTAGACCAAGCATACGTGCAATAACCTTCAAGTCATGAGAAATATTCCATTCATACACTGTATATTGTAGCTTTTCCAGCATAAACGTTAAGTTTTCATATGTTTCCTTCGTTGCCGTTGTGCAAAAGCACAGCTTTTAATTTAACATGACAGTCCAACCAAAGTGTGTCAAAAGTTCCTGGGTTTGACGGGAGACGTGAGGTCGGGCGTTTTCGTGAAGCAGCGTTACAGCGGCTGTCAGTCGTCCTCGCCGGCAGTTCTGGATAGCTTGCCTGAATTTTCTTAGCCTTGCACTGTCTGAGTTGATCAGCAGTATCCACTTATGATCCCAAAAAACACTGGTCATGCCAGCAGAAGGAGTTTGTTTGGACTTCTTTGAGACTGGTGTCTCTGAGTGACGCCAGTGTTTGGATTTTTGTTTCGTTTCGAGAGTGAAATGAAACACTCAAGTTTCGTCTTCTCTAGCAATGGAGTCCAACAATCCGTCTCTATCTTCTTCACACCTGAAGAAACTGGCGAGCACAGTCAAGGCATTTTCTCCTTGTGTTCTGAGGTCAATAGCCGCGGTACCCATCGAGCGCAACACTTGTGATATCCCAATATTTCAGTCAAAGCTTCTTCTACTGTACTGTAAAAACTCCCAGGAATCCGAGCAACAAGTTCACGGACGGTGATCCTCCTGTTTTGAAGCACTTCGCGTTGGACCATCTCGATAACCGCCTTCGAAACTGACAGTCTCTCACTCCGTTTTTCATCGTGGACTTCTTTCGGACCGCTACTAAACTCCTTGTATCACTTTCAGACGTGTTGAACGGCCATTCACCTCTGTCAACCGACGATAAATATCCACGAATTGGATCCCTTTGGCATGCAAAAAGCAAATTACGGAAGAAATCTCCCACTTGGCGGGATCAACAATGGGAACCCCCATCTCGAACGGCTGCTGAGTCAAGACTGGGCGGTGAAGCAAAGCGCGGCTGGGAGGAATCGAGAGTGAGGGAACAGCCGCACACAGCGGTATTGCCAGATTTTTCCTCGCACCTTCCCGTGCAGCTGGAGCTCTTGGGAACCTTATTTCTGGATCCCAGTACATGGTTTTACATTTTTTTGAAGAAGATTGCAGGCTTTCAGCCGGGAACCAAGTATTTCAAACTGCTTTTTGGATGACTATAAATATTGTACAATATCATTAAGGTTGCGTGGTCGAGTAAAATGGCGGGAAAGTGCTCCATATACGACAATGGTAAAATTTTGATACAAGATTTTTTAAAAATTACAACTATGATTGATGAAAAAAAATTATAGGAGTAACTAGCATACTGTTATCGAGGTAATGACATATTTTTAATTTAAAAAATGTGGTAACTTCTAGCAGAAAAAAAATCTTAAAGTTTAGGTTTGTGTGTACATGGTAAGAAAATGCATTATATTACGAAAACTACAAATCAGACTCATAAACTGTTCATGTTAAGTACTAGGTAGGTAACAAGGCTATAGATTACGATAATAAAATTACATTAATCTGTTATAAATAAACAAAAATCTTGCATCAAAAATCAGTCTTCTGGCCAATTCACCTAAAAGTGTCGCAGCTCGGGATGTGCCAGAATTACTTAAAATGGGTAGTGTAGCAATTTTTTAATAGATGGCGCAAATAATTAACAAACCATAAACAACAAAAATTATTAATAAATACGGCATAAAAACAAACTATAGGTATATTATAAAAGTAGTTTTAAAACTAAACCACGATTTGTTTCTGTACTCAATTGTTATAAACCCATTTTTTTATTTAACCTAAAACTAATGAAATGCATCAGTGGTCGATGACGTCATACATAATTTTACGTCAACTTTAGATTTTTTTGTAAATACAAACGATGTTGTGTGGATTGGCGTGCATCATTTCCACAACGTTCATAGAAAGAATTAACAGAATCAATTCTTCTTCAACTATTTACAATTAAATATGTATAGATTTTTGTAGAGTGCCATAAAATAACCTTTTGAAAATGTTGCCGACACATTCAGTAATAATAAAACGAATGTTGCAATTCCGAAGAGAAAAAAATGGTAAAAATCGGAGCAAAAACAATAAATAGTGTTCTTTATAATGAATGAATAAGTTTCTCGTTTTAATAGATAAAGAAAACAAAAGTATTTATTATAGTAACAAATCATAGTAAAAATTTATAAAAACCTCCATATTCGAATTATAACAACACATAGTGAAATGTTTGCCTAATGTCATCCCAGAAATATGTTGGCTGCGTATGTGTGTAATATATTATGCTGTTTAGGTTTTCTGACTACTACTAGATATTTATCATATTTAGGAATGTACAACCTATATCTCTGCCTATATCTAAAAAGAAAAATGCTTAGCAGCGCTGAGTTAATTTTCGTTGTTTATAATGATTATACTAATTAATGCGATCTTCCGCTATTGTACTGTTGTCTCTTGTCCCACATTTCATTGGTCGTGTTCAGTTAGCATATCGGTAAATCACCGGTAGATACAGATTAGTAAAGTAGTGAACTGAATGCCTACATGGTAAATATTGTACTATTAGCATACAGATATTCAGTGCGATACTACTATACACTAATCATTACTTACCGCTGACTTATCAATGTGCTAACTGAACACGACCATTGTTAGAGTGGTGTACATATTTTTTGCCGAAGTGTGATTAGAACAAGCTTCAAGTTTTCTTTTATACAAGGTCAGCTGCTAAGAGGTCGTAATCTAATAACACTAATTATTAATTGTTATTGTAATTTTTCTTTGATTTATAGATATTATAACAGTAAACGATGTTTAAAATTATTATAACTAATGTAGGGACGATATTTAAAAAGGAGGTTGTTGTTTAAAAAAAAAACAGAAGAAACAAATTATTATGAATTAGAGATATTATCAGATATGTCAATGTGACAAGTTCGTATTTTTTTGCAATAAAGTTTATTTTCATTATCTGCTTCTTAAATATTAAAACGAATCCTACAATTTGGGGGCTCGTCCGGGATATAGATACAGATATACATATATTTGTGTATTTGAGAAGTAGAAGACGAAGTGAGTTAAGTAAGACGTAAAAGAGAGTTCAAACGACGGAGCAAGAAGCGTAAGCAGAAGACGAACAGAAAGACGAAGAAGAATATAAACTCGGAAGAAGAAAAAGACGACAACGACGAAAAAGAAGAAGAGGACGTAGAAGAAGAAGTAGAAGACGAAGGAGAAGAAGAAGACGAAGAAAAGTTAATATTATACGTAGTGCAAAAACTAAAATGACGAGCTTGAAAGATATCGAATGGGTAGAAAAGAACATAAAGACGGTTCCATATAAAACAATAAAAATATTATATAAAATAATATTTGAAGATGACAGTGACAGAAGAGGACGCAAGAAAATACGAGAATTTACAGGATTTAAATATGACAAGAACGCAGACGAATACAAAAATAAGAGTGCTTTTGTTAAGCAATCTTTCAGTGTTGCAGAGTTGGTAGCAGTATGCAATTTATTACATTTAGATTATGAAGGAAGCTTAGAAGAATTGGCTGAGAAAATTATGGGTGCTTTAATCAATGTAGATTCATTACGAAAGGAGAACAAAAAAGATTACGACGAAGAAGATGAATACGATGATAGCGAAGAAGATGATAACGATGAACAAGAAGACGTGGAAAGAAAAGATGATGAAGAACAAAAGAAGATAAAAGAGAATAAAGACGAGAAAACACCTAGATTTCCTATTAGTTTCAGAGATGTGGAAGATTCGATGCGTACGTTTGACGGCAGCGAAGATTTTTCCGTGGAGAAATGGATAGAAGAATTCGAAGATAATGCAGAACTTATGGAGTGGAACGACCTGCACAAATATATATTCGCCAAAAAATCTTTGAGGGGATTAGCTAAGTTGTATATACAGGGCGAAGCAGGGCTGAACTCTTGGAGGAGTTTAAAGTGGGCATTATTGAAGGAATTTTCAACGAAAATTAATAGCGTGAAACTACATGAAACGCTGAGAACGAGACAAATTAAAAAAGGTGAGTCTGCACAGGAATATTTGTTAGTTATGAAGGAAATTGCTAGTAGAGGTAGCATAGACGATGAATCATTAATTCAGTACGTTATAAACGGAATTGCTGATGATGACCCAAATAAAATAGTTCTTTACGGTTCACGTAATCTAAATGACTTTAAATCCAAACTTAAAGATTATGAACACCTACGAAACACGAGCAAAGCGAGCACAAGTAGTAAAATTAATTCTAATGGCCGACAGAAAAGTACAAATGCTAAAAGTAGTTCAAAATCTGATGGTAATGTACGTTGCTTTTTATGTGGTGCGATGGGCCATCGATCTGCGGATTGTGTGCATAAAAGTAAAGGGTTCAAATGCTTTAAATGTAACAATTTTGGTCATAAAGCACACGACTGCAAATCAAAAACCGCGAATCAAGATTCATCGATTAAGAGCCTTTCAGTCACTACTAATAACATGTATCACAAACAAGTCGGCATCGGCAACATAACTGTAAATGCACTAATAGATACAGGTAGTGCCGTAAATGTTATTAGACAGGATATACATAGAGCTATGGGTTCACCACGGTTACAGAAATCCGTACCACTTATTGGCTTTGGTGGTCATTCGGTGAACATGTTAGGATTTTATGAGGACGATATAGTAGTAGATGACGACACCTTTTTCACTAAGATCTTTGTGGCACCCAATGGCACTATGAATATTGATGCTGTAATTGGGCAGGAATTATTACGTCACGCTGAAATGAAAAGTAGTATTGATAACATCACCATTTGCAAGTTAATGAAAGAACCGGCGATTATGACGATTGAGATGACGAATTTAGACGAACCAATCATAGGAGAAGACTGTACTAAAGATGCAAAGGAGCGAGTACGAAAAATGGTATTAGCGTATGAACCAAAGAAGACGAAAACGACGAATGTAACAATGAAGATAATTACAACTGAGGATATCCCGATATATCATCACCCAACAAGGCTTCCTTTTATAGAACGAGAAATTGTGGATAAACAGGTGCAGGAATGGATTAACGATGGAATCATAGAGTCATGCACTTCAGAATATGCCAGTCAGGTGGTGATAGTGAAAAAAAAGATGGATCCCACAGACTATGCATAGATTACAGGAAATTGAATAAAGTTGTTGTGAAGGATAGATATCCACTACCGTTAATCGAAGATCAGCTTGACCGATTGCAAGAGGCCGGTGTGTTCAGCACATTGGACCTCAAAAATGGATTTTTTCATGTGCCAGTTGAAGAACAAAGCAGAAAATATACTGCCTTTGTAACGCATAATTCACAGTACCAGTTTTTGAAGGTACCATTCGGATTTTGCAATTCGCCTTCAGTGTTCCAGAGGTTTATCAACACTATCTTCTCGGACATGGCAAGGAAAGGAATAGCATTGCCTTATATGGACGATCTGATAATACCCGCAAAGGACGAAGATGAGGCAGTAAAAAGACTGCAAACGGTTTTGGAAAGATCTAGAGATTATGGTTTGGAGATAAATATGAAGAAATGTCGATTTCTACAGAAGCGTGTAGAATTTCTAGGCCATGTAATTGAGAATGGAAGAATGGAACCATCTGACGCCAAAACTAAAGCCGTTTTGCGTTTTCCAGAATTGAAAACTATTAAACAGGTCCAAAGTTTTCTAGGTTTAACCGGATACTTCAGAAAGTTTATACCACAATATTCGGTAATAGCAAGGCCATTAACAGATTTACTACAGAAGAACCAGATGTTCAAGTTTCAAGAAAAAGAGAAAATTGCATTCGAAACATTGAAAAGTTTGTTAGCGGACAAGCCAGTTTTACAGATATATCGACAAGGAGCTGATACAGAGGTGCATACTGATGCAAGCCAGGAGGGCTATGGCGCAGTGCTGATGCAAAAATCGCGTGAAGATAATCGCTTTCATCCAGTCTACTACATGAGCAAAAAGACTACTCCGGCGGAACGAAAATATTGCAGCTACGAATTGGAAGTATTGGCTATAGTGGAAGCGCTCAAGAAGTTTCGCATCTACTTACTGGGTCATAACTTCAAGATAATAACTGATTGCAATGCTTTCCAAAAAACGATGCATAAAAAGGAACTAACAACTAGGGTTGCTAGATGGGCACTATTACTTGAAGAATTCAACTACCAAATTGAGCATCGGTCTGGTTCTCGCATGAGGCATGTGGATGCACTCAGCCGTTACCCTATTATGCAGATAACTGAAGCTTTAATACCTAGAATAAGAAAAGCACAAGATAAAGATGACCAAATCAAAACAATTAAGGAAATATTATGCTACAAAGAGTACGATGATTATTTTATGAAGACAGATTTACTTTACAAGGTTGTAAAGGATCGCGAGCTATTGGTGGTACCAAAAGACATGCAAGTCGAAGTAATAAGATCAGCACACGAAAGGGAACATTTTGCTTGCAGAAAGACGAGGGAGCTCATCGAGCAGGAGTACTTTATACCGGGTTTACAGAGTAAAGTAGAACGATTTATAACCAATTGCGTTCCATGCATTATGGTAAATAGGAAAGCAGGAAAGAAAGAAGGTTACCTACAAGCAATATTTAAGGAAGCCGTGCCGCTGCATACATACCATCTTGATCATTTAGGACCGTTGGAAACAACAGCAAAGAGCTATAAGCACATACTTGCCCTTATAGATGGATTTACAAAATTCGTTTGGCTCTATCCAGTGAAAACAACCAGTACACGGGAGACTCTGAGTAAATTGGAAATTCAAAAACAAGTCTTTGGAAACCCAACCCAGATTGTGACGGATAGAGGATCTGCCTTTACTTCCAACGACTTCGAGCAATACTGCGAAAAAGAGGGCATTAAGCACATTAAAATTACAACAGGATTACCTAGATCGAATGGACAGGTTGAACGCTTAAATAGAATTATCATACAAGTGCTTGCGAAGCTAACAATAGAAGACCCCATAAAATGGTACCGACATGTAAACGAGGTACAGCAAGTAATCAATTCAACCTTTCAACGCAGTATTGGCATAACACCTTTCGAATTATTAACAGGAGTGAGGATGAAGACCAAGAAAGACGAGCATATAAGACAGTTAATAAATGAAGAACAGATAGAAATGTTCATGGAAGATCGAAGTGGAATGAGAGAACAGGCTAAAACTCAAATAGGGAAAATTCAGGAAGAAAATCGGAGGATTTATAATTCCAAAAGAAAAGATCCAGCGAGGTACGAGGTTGGAGACCTCGTTGCCATTAAAAGAACTCAACAAGGTCCAGGGCTTAAATTGCGGGCGCACTATTTGGGTCCGTATCAAGTGACTAAAGTCAAACCATACAATTCCTATGACGTCGTCAAGGAAGGAGATCATTATGGCCCTACCAAAAGTACAACCACAGCCGAGTATATGAAGAGATGGACAGTCTCCAATACCGGCAGCTCGGGCGGAGAAGAAGAGGAACCGAAGGACCGAGATAGTGACGTAGACAAAGTGTCCGGGTCGGTCACCACCAGGACGGCCGAGTGTAGGGACGATATTTAAAAAGGAGGTTGTTGTTTAAAAAAAAAACAGAAGAAACAAATTATTATGAATTAGAGATATTATCAGATATGTCAATGTGACAAGTTCGTATTTTTTTGCAATAAAGTTTATTTTCATTATCTGCTTCTTAAATATTAAAACGAATCCTACACTAATATAGGTAGTATTGTATCAAAACTGTATAGGTATATCTACCTATTATACCAATTATAATCCTAGACCATATAAGGTTTCATTATTTTGCTTATGATTAGATTTATTTGAAATTTTCGTTCCTTCTCGGGAACTTCACGACAAATACACGAACGGATTTGATAGTTTGATCCGAAATTTTATGACATATGACTTTTATATACATCTTTTTCCTGCATTTTTCTGCTTGTTTGATCTTTTTGGTGGACATTTTGAATATTTATTGTGAAATCCGTTATATCACATGACATGTGACATCTGGCAATAATTTTGAAAAAGCTAACTTTTCATTAAGAAAATATTAACTATCTCAGAAATTAACGATAGGGAGTGGTTAATAAAAATGAAAGTGCATACAGTGTCTTTCTGTTTCTTAATATAAAATAAAGGTGTTCCATTTAAGTAAGATGAGAAAATAATGCATTTGTGTTTTGAATCTCCCTATACACAGTTTTCGCAATATTAGCAAAATATCGCTTTGCTATAAAACTGTAACAATATAAAAAGGTCATTCCGATACAAAAAGACTTTCAAGTTGTTTCGTGTGGAATGCACAGGACATAATTGATCACAACTTCTGAAATACTCGGTATAACTCAATGAAACCTTATACATATAAATGAACGAGGAAGATATGCTTAATTTAAATTTGAAATAATATATAATAGTGTATCCCATATAAAAAAAACATCCGTACATACGAAAATAATTTTAAAATTAATATGCCTCACCCTGTATATCTTATTTACAATCCTTACAAATACTACACTAAAAATGTAGGTAACTACAATAATAACTATGCAATAAATAATTATAAGTGAGAGAAGTAAATAATTTAAGGTTATAGTACATAAATGTTTCCTAAACGATAATATTCCAGAAACTTGAATATGAAACACTACACTTTATATAAACTAAAATCATCAAACACAAGATTGATTGAGCGGACAAAGTGCATTCAGAAGCGGTTACTAATAGTTGCCAGCTGTCAAATCCAAACGCTCAATAATTACATACATACATATGTATGAGCAAAAAACTTGTGTGTTGGTTGAATAAACACAGAGGCTTCATTTCTTCTATCGTCTAGCCGACATTTAATATTGTACAATTAGCGAATTTTGTAGCGTTATAAACCATGCGAATCAATTACTTTTATCTCATTCAATGTGAATTTGAACCACTGCAAAATCTATACTTTTTTAATTCATATCTGTATATTTTCTGCCAAATTTTAAACATTTTATATTTTCCGATGAACGCTTCTTAATTACTAATAATTATTGTCAAAAATTTCGTAATAAAAAATAAAAATTCCATAGGAAACTATTATTAAATTTTATATAATTTGCTGGTAAGGTAGCGAGGTAAATAGAGAGAATAGAGAGATAAATAGAAACGAGATGTAAAATAGCATTTACATATATGTACATATGTTACAACATTTGGCAATATACTTGGGTATTTTACGGTGTTTCTATATCTAATATCGTATCTATATACTTACATACCTATATCATCATATCATATATTTGTATGAATATATGATATGACGAATTCCAAGTGAATGTTTTCAATTATAATTTCAACAGTGACATCTATTGATAGAAAGCTCGAAATACTTCCGAGTCTATAAACGCTGATAAAGTGAATACTATGACCCTCTATTGTCTGCTAGATTAATTATAATGACTCCCACTACAAATATCCTATCCCCTCCAATTGCCTCGTACCCTTAAGATCTTCTTCAATCGATAAATGAGGCTCAAATGAACAGTTTGGTTCAAAAGCTTTATCACCAAAATCTGTTTCTTTTTCTTCATTATACCCACCAGAATCATAGCTATCTTCATCGAATGTTGCATGTTTTGAACGCGTTAGTATGTAGTAAGTCTTTACAGTCAGAGAAGTGTAACAAATAGCATGTAGTATGTGGCATGCTTCGATGGCGTGAGAAGCGTAGAAAACAACAGATACATGACTTCGGTGAAACCAGAAAAGTGTGTAACTCCACTTTTTACAGAAAATGAGGTTTTAGCCTTGCAAAATGTGTATCTCTTAGGGTGGGTTTATCAATGTGAGGATAAAAATGTTAGTTAAGTAACTGACAGATATTGCTAACTGGCAGATAAAATTTAGCAACTACAATGCTTTATCTTGCAGATAACTTCTATTTAACACTCAATAAACATTTCTCTGTAATTATCTTACGAATAAAATTTTATTTGCAAGTTAATTTATTTCTCCTCAAATTGATAAACCCACCCTTAATAATTCATATTATGTATTCGTATATAAGATATACCGGGTGTCCAGCCTAAGATGTCCATAGCCGACTTTTTTTGAAAAAGTGTTTCAAATAAATGTTGCCTCAAATCAAATTTTACACATGTTTAAATTAGTATCAGTAATGGCGGACTTTCGGTTCTACTGTAGGTAGGTACTAACTTTATTATTTTAAATGGAACACCCTATATATTATTATACGCATTACGTGACGTTTTTCGCAAAAAAATGACATCTGCAGCGTCTTCGGTGTTTGGAAATATCTCCGTAATTGCGAAAGTTAGAAACATACGGTTTTCAGTTTTCGCTTAATCACGAAAGACGGATATTATTGTGTCTATTTCCAACGGTTTTGGAGATATTTCCGATTTTTCAGTTTTTCACCATCCGTATAAAAACGGAAGAAAATCAAATTTTACATCCATTTATGTAAATATTGCTATACCATTCCATTTAAAAAAATCAAGTTATTCATATACAGGGTGGGCCACTTAAAATGATGCATTGAAATTATGGACAAGCTAAATAAGAAATTTATAATCGGACCAGGTAAAGTTATAGAGTTCTAAGGGAAGCACATTTTAATAGAAACCTGGATTATATACCATCCATCATGACGTCATACCGAAATCAATTTGCATTTATTTAAATGGAATGTGGTATTTTCATTGTAAATTTCTGAAACAGCTAATTTTTTAACGTATAACTGTATAAAATATGATCGATTTTAATAACAAATGAAATTAACAACTTTTTGAAATTGCCGCCAATATTTCAAATTTTGAAGCCCGCAAATATTGTTATTTACCTGATGCATATTTGCGTAAAACGCAAAATTTGAATTGGGCTGTCATTAAATGTCACTTGGCAACTGACAAACATTCAAAATTAATTATTCGTTTTGTATCTTTTCTGTCTAGTGTCTTATTATGTTTAACGGTGTATTCTTTTTTTACTCCTATTAGTAACCTTATTTCAGCTAAAATGTTTGTTAGATTGGCTTAATAATTATATTACAATTGATTGCATTGATAGTTTTACAAACTTACTGCAATACTGACAGCATCGAAATCTTAATGTTTAACTTATGTAGAAACAATAATTTGGTGCTGAGTGTTGGACTTATTGACCAACTTGCATTAAATCTGCATCGGCAAGTGCAAAAACAGTGAACTCGTATACTGCCCGATCCAACTCCCCTGACTTTTATAAACACAATATTTTAGTCATTTTGTTGCGCAAATAGTACTTGCATGGGAATTACCTATATTCAAATAGTTATTATTAAATTTCGTAGTTTACACTTCATATTTTAAATTTAGCAAGTTACACTTTAAGATAAGCAAATGGCAGAATTATGTAGTGATTTAAGTCAAATCTGACAAATGTCACACACATTAACATGCGTTACGTAAAATGTCGGTCAACTAAGCTTGAAACTTCGAAACCGCGAAATTTAAATAATCAAATTTCATTCTTTGTTATTACAAATACAGCTGGATAAAATATTTAATAAGTGATTGTGATGCGTTAGAAATACCATCTTCTTACAATACAGTGACAGAAAACATACATGTGCTATTTAATAAAATGCAAATTGATTTAGGCGTGACGTCAACGTGAAGGTTACAAAATTTACCGAACAAGTTTACCTGGTCGAATTTTTTAATTTTTATTTAGCTTGGCCGTAATTCTAGTGCATCATTTTAAGTGACCCACCCTGTATAAGATCTGCAAACAGATGTTTAACAACACACTTGGATTGAAGCATAATTGTACTCTTATGTGGATCAAATTTGATATTAATAATGACGAAAATGATACCGGGGAAGAATATACTGTCCAGAAAGTAAAAAGAAAAAATCCGAATTAGTTCGAACAGAATTAACCACATTTTTCGAGTTACTGCTTAAAGTGGAATCTCACTATTGCCGTGCCTCAAGTCAGAGACTATTTATTTAGAACCAATATGGCAAACAAAACAGGACCTGTACCGTTTCTACAACAACACCTATTGCAAGGAACAAGGAGTAACAACGCCTGCTTCCAGAACCACATTCAATGATGAATTACTGAAAATGAATTTGTCACTGTTTCAACAAAGGAAAGGTCAGTGTGACACTTGCGTCGCGTATAAATCAAAAAATATTACTGAAGAGACCTATCACCATCACCTTGTACTGAAACACGAGGCACGAGAAGAGAAAAATAAAGATAAAACGGCAGAAACATCCGATTTAGTTTTCACAGTGGATATGCAGTCTGTGTTACAAGCTCCCAAAAACAAAGTGGGAGCTATGTATTACAAGACTAAACTTGCAGTCCATAACTTCACGATATATAACATAAAATTCCACGAGGCTTATTGTTTTCTCTGGAATGAGAAAGAAGGCGTATTAACTGCCAACGAATTCTCCTATGTTATTGTTTCCTTTATTGAACATGAGATACTGCCTAACATGGTAGACAAATCTGAAAAAATAATTTTCTGGAGTGATGGCTGTTGTGGTCAAAATCGCAATGGATGTTTATCCAATGCATTGTTAAACTCATCTGTTACTCATCAAGTAACTATAATTCAAAAATACTTGCATAAGGGACATACGCAAATGGAAGCGGACTCATTGTATTCTGTTATAGAACGTCAACTTCGAAATAAAGACATCAATGTCCCTGCAGATTACATTCCTCATTGCAAAAAGGCAAGGCAGAAACCACTTCCCTACAAAGTTCAATATCATGACCATACATATTTCAAAAACTTTTCTCTAGTTAAAGATATTTCGTCCATAAAACCCCGGCTGTAAACTGGACGATCCAACAGTAAATGATCTTAAACAAATTAAATATACAGCAGATCCAGTTATTAAATACAAGCTGAGGCATACAGATAAAAATTGGGCTAAATTGGACGTAAGACGATCAACGATAAATCGAACTACTCATAACGTGAAAAATTTGTCAGCTCTTTATCAAGAAAGAAGAAAAATTGCAAAAGAAAAGTATGATCATTTACAGTACCTTAAAAACAGTTTGCCATCCGACTATCATGCTTTCTATGATGAAATTCCTTTTGTTAATAAATAATATATTTATATTTCGTGTTACTATTATAATTAAAAACAAAATTTTCAGTGTAGATCAGAAGATGATTTATTAAAATACAGTACTTGTTGCCCTAACGTGTTTTACGAAAACTGTAGAAATCCGCAGTTCTCGTCACATTTATGATAATATGTATCTCCAGCAAAAACTTGAAATCCCATAAGTATTATTTCCAAATTCATTTCACAAGTAATTAATGTCAGAGACATAATGACCTTGTAAAATGTCATCCACATTCTGTCAGCATTTTCGCAATGAAGATGTTTTAACGCTCTCCTATAAAATCTGGTAATATACAGTTTTCTGGTTTTACCGTATGTGAAGTCTACGCTCTTGTTAGATCACCCATTTTACAACCAAAATTAACTCCTTTTGAAATGACAAATGGACGAAAAAACGTATTAATATGTATATTAAAAAAATATTACTTACTATAATTAATATACTAATATAATAAAAAAGCTGTGGGTAATGGAGAAATTCCGAATATGTATTATTATATTATACAGTCGAATTTTTGAATCTTGTCCGTTACGTCATTAACAGCGTAATTGAACACAGATATTACGTAAAATATTCATCACCACCATTTAACATACATTAGAGAGAAATGTCAACATGACATATGAGTCGATTCATACTGACATTACTCATGTCGTAATGGACAAGATCCAAAAACTCGACTGTATATGTATATATTACGTACATACAGAGTCGCTAATATGTATGGAAACGGTCGATTATTGGGTAAAATATACGTGATACCGAAAAAAGTTAAATACAAAAGTTTTAGGGTTTAAAATGCTTATTAGCTAGATATCGATCTTTGAAAATATTACTTAAATAAAATCTAGGTACCTAAGTAGGCTAAGACGCACCTTAAAAATGTCATAGCACCTTATAAAATAGGACTGTAAACCTAAATTTTACAATTACATACTTGTTTTTTTTTTCAAATACAAGCTATACCTAGATTTTATTTAAGTAATATTTTCAAAAATCGATAACTTGGAAACGGTTGGATTTAGGTGCATTATGTGTATTACAATTTTTACTTCATATTGAAGAAAGAATTGAATTATCTAATAATATACAGGTGGTTCCGTTTAAGAAAATGTAACTTTGATGTGCCACGACTTTACCACCGACCCTGTATACTTAAAATTACTCTTAGCTAATAAGCATTTAAAAAACCCTAAAACTTTTGTATTTAACTTTTTCCGGTATCTCGTATATTTTACCCAATAATCGATCGTTTCCATACATATCAGCGACCCTGTATATACAGGCTAACAACTTGAACTACGAAAGCCTATTGATAGGAGAGGGTGGTGGGAGTTAAAATTAAATGTATCCATTCTACTATTGTCAACTTTTTATATGACAGGAATGTCAGTGGTTATGTCAAATATTTTACTGAACCATCAAACTTTATCTAATGGAATACACAATCAATGAAAAAGTGCAAATTATAAAGTGGTTCTATAATTTGTCATAGTATTTGACATAACCACTGACATTCCTGTCATACATACAGTTGACAAGACTAAAATGGACACATTTAATTTTACCCCCACTACCTTCTAGGCTTTCGTAGTTCAAGTTGTTATCCTGTATATGTATGTATTTGGAAACGCGATAAAAAACTGCATTAAGTACAACTATTACCTATTAGGTAGTCGTGAAGCAAAAATGATATTGGCCACTGTAATTAGCACCTATTATTGTTGCATCATAAAATATTAGCCCGATGATTTCCTTTTGCAACATACCATTTTCACAGAATACAATTGTATCTCGTGGAAAAAATAAAGATTTTCTAGTGACCATAACCTGTAATTTTACAAATTCACATAACTAGATAAATAACTATGCATGATTATAGACAAAATTTAGCAAGTGGTCATTCCTTAAATTGTTATTAAATCACTAACAATAATCTATACGCTTAATATATGTAATACAATGCATGTCTTAGTTTTGGCACAACATCTTATACGGACGATATTGTACCGCTACGTGACATGAGCCATGCAATAGGCGTAATGCCTTAACTTAGTTCCAATGCAATTTAATATGTACAAAAAATAATAATGTGAAACAATTATACATAACTCATTAAAACCTGTTTGTTGAGCTAATTGTCTTTAGAGCTTTTATCCAGATAATTTCGAAAATTTTCAACCACTTCCTTATTAACAACCATTCTACAACCAAGATTTTTTCTTTGAAAGCAATGCTTACACATGCAAAATGTATCGTTTTCAGCTGCAGAAAGTATGGCTTATTCATTGTTCATTCTTAACCCAATTAACGCAAGCCTCAAACCCCTCCTCAAAATCATAACAATTGTGTACCGAATAAAAAACGGTTAGAAATTGAATCAGGTCTGTCAGCTAGGTTGCTGCTACATATACATAGATTAATTACTATATGCCAGCTCTGAACTGTATCAGGATACGCAGTTATCATGATGAATTTCTCTTCATTGTTGTACGTATAAAAGCCTGTTTTGTTCCTTACTTAATTTGTTCGAGCGAAAAGAGTATATGAGTCAAAATCTGCCGCTAAATGACAAATAAAATTGATATCAATTAACCTATTGCACAGCGTTTCCATTCTATTCGAGGCAATACATCTTTTGTACCTTTACACAAAAGCTTTCGCATTATTCTTTTCATCGCTATTCTGGTTCTATACTGCCGAATGACGTAAAAAAACGCACATTTGATATAATAACTCCCAATATTAAATTGCGTGATACCTTATGGCTGTAGTACTAATAACTTAAGTAATGGAATTAGAATAAGATTGCTTCGCGAAGACTTGGACAAAAGGATGATTACCCTGATGTTCAAAAAAACTAATACAAAATAAAATTACTTACTAACAAATAAAGACGATAAAGACATCATCAGTGAAAAACCAATATGCACATACATAGGTTAATACATAGGTACAGTGAAGGTAAAAATTAATGTACATTTTAAAAAATCGCTTGTTTTACAAATAGAAGATGAAAAACGATTTCTTTCGCCACAAATCGATCATTAACGACAAGAACAGCTTAAATGTGAAGTATTTCTCTAATAGGTTAATTATTAACAAAGTTACAAGCATTGAAGTACGCATAGAAAAATTCACCTTTGTGGTGAAAGTTGAATTAAATTTATATCTTCACCTTTGGTTTCAAAGGTGAAAGTTGAATTAAACTTTTGGGCCTATATCACCAAAAGAGAGAGTATGATTTGATAATCCAAAATCTAAAATGTCAATTGATCATCTGCAATGGTTTCAAAGCGAAAATTGCCCTCTGTAACGCGAGAGTCACACGCCTGAAAGGCTCATTTATACATGCTAGTTAACTAGGCAGAGTGATTGACTAGCAAGCCACTAGCAAAATAATTCGTGTTAATGCAATTCTGGATTTCTTGCAAATTGCTTATTCAAGGGTATTATGCATCACAGTCACTGATGCTAGTTCAAGAGATGTGCGAGTTCACTCGGCCAACGCTCTACTCTTTCGTGCTAGTAAAGAGTGGGGGACAAAAGCAGATACAATGCTAAAAAAGGGGCCACACACAATTTATTCATGCGTTTTTGTTGGACAGTTTTTTTTATTCAACGAACAATTGTCTGTTCGAACAAACACGACGAAAGTGAGTTGCCCACAGACTACATCTACGTAATTTCAACATCTGTACACCAACTTACTGTATTCAAATAATGTAACGTAAAACACAAATATTTTACAATTTCCTGTTACAATATTCTCTTTTGATTTTATGGCAGATCCGCCGCAACTGCACACACATATATTGTCTTCATATTATTAAACTGCTGAACAAAACTGTAGTCTGTGGGCAACTCACGTTCGTCGTTTTTGTTCAAACAGACTTGTTCGTCGAACAAAACTGTCGAACAAAAACGCAGTGTGTGGACACCTTTACGAGCGGTAACAGTGTTCTAACCTCAATTTTTTTTGGATTTGAATACAAACTGCAGTTAAATCCAACATAAAATGAACGCGTATGTGATTCAGCATGCGAGCAAATTAGTATGTGCAAACACAACATGTCTTGCTAGTGAATGCGCGCAATTTACTTGGCCGAGTTGACTAGCATGTGTAAATGAACCCTACTTCCAGTACATACGATATTTTACTCGCACCCACAAATAAAACTAAATAAGTCAAATCGGGTGGCCTTGTTAGCTAGAGAAAGAGGCTTCTCCTTTCCAACCACCGTCCTGAATATATTTCATCCAAGTGTCACCGAACGTTAATTGAAAAATTTGGTGGTCGTCAAGCTAAAGGAGCATATTTTGTCTGGTTTGAAAGGGCGCATTTTCTCGTAGAACAGATAACTCATTCGGAAGGAACTCCAAAAACAGACTACTATTTTATGGTTGACAAAAGAAATAGGGTCCAATATGTTTGTATTCCCTAATATATAGCAACAAACGCTGACACTCCAGCTTCCCTAATACTGCATTTCTCGCATCTAGTTGTGATTTTCGGCAGATCAGTAATAAAAGTTATGCAATTTTGCCATCGCTGTAAAAAGTAGCCTCATCTGTGGAAAAATTTGTAATAAAAATTCAGGACTTTTGTTGATCATCCCCAAAAATAAATAACCGAAATAACGGCGATGTGGATGCCGCATGGCGTACTCTCTTTCAGCTATTGCTGCATTCTGCTATCATATACAAAGCATTTCAAATGCACAAAATATGAAAATAAAGCAAAACAATAGCATTCTTGTTCAGTTCCTTTATGGTGTTTTGATTCCAGTCGTTTCTGAAACCTAGCCTTGTGGTGAAGTTTTTTTCCGAGGCAGAATTTCTTCGACATCCCATCGCGGGGCATGTCCCATAACGGATCATCTCCTAGTAGAATTTTTGATTTCTGCCTGATGAGACCTTCTCCCATCAGTCTGTATATGGTTTGTCTAGTTACACTCTCCACTAAAATATGAAGAGGTGTGAGATTTAGTACCACTTCTAAAGCTGCCGTTGGGCATGTGTTCATTGCACCAGTAATGCAAACGCATGCCAGTCTTTGTATCTTTGCGAAGTGCATCCTCGTTGTGGTCAGACTGGCACGTTTACTACAATCCACTGCCCCATAGGCGATGATTGGTCTCACTATTGCAGTGTACATCCAGTGCAGAATTTTTGTGTTACATCCCCAATTTTGCTCTGCTTATTGTTAATTGTTTGCTGAAATTTGATTTATAACGGTTTTTATTGAAAATTTGTTAACAAGAGAACGCTTTTCTGACAGGATTAACCTATATGTATATAATATCACTTAGACGTATATTAGAGACATATTCTGGATTTTTACTAGACAGATTATACATTCATAGATATAAACAGCGTGTACAGTCAAAATATTACATTGTCTAAATTTACTGTGACAAGTTTAATTAAAAGGTAATCTAAGAATTACTCTGAGCACGCGTTTTTGTGCAACAAAAATCCTACTGATATTACTGCTACGTCCCCTTAGAAGGAATCCATGTCTCATTCTGCAGAGTAGAAAGGAGCATAGTAAATATTTACAAGAATATCGAAGTACACAACATTTCTTAGCATAGTACATATTTACAAGAATATCGAAGTACACAACATTTCTTAGCATTCTAATACCGTGACAAATTGTATTTAGCTGTTTACATAACATATCAGTGTGAACAGTCCAACTGAGAGTACTAAATAAAGTAGATTAATAGTGGACAAGATTATAAATCTTATCCTCTAAAGTAAGTGTAGTTGTTGCACCAGTAGGGTTGCAGTTTTAGATGTATATGTAAATCCAGCTTATTATTACTAAATCATTTGTTTACATAACCGAAGGAATCTTGATTTTCCTTGGTGAGTCGAATAATAGCGTTTGCTTATAACAAAATATTCGATAATCTGCATAATTAACCAGGAGATGTTCGAAGTGCCTTACAATATAGTAGATGTCATTAATATAGATATTAAACAGAAGCGCTCCTGTGGTATATCTCTAGTTAGTAATGGTATATTAGACGTAGTCTTTTGCATTCGCCCGTATACCTTTGTATCCTTTAATTTGAATAGCAAAACCTCGAACTAATCGACCATATCAAAGCTTTAGTAAGATGAAGAAAAATGCCACATGCTAACTTAAACTCTTCCAATATAGATAGAGTAGGATAGGTGTAGAAGAAAATGGCTGTTTCTATCGATTTCCCTCTGGTGAAAACATGTTGAAAGAATTAAAAGTCTTACACTTTCCAAAGAAATCGATAATTCTGATGAAAACTAGCAACTCAAATATTTTATTGAAAGTATAGTTAACAAACGAATAGTTTATAATTTTTCAACTCATTAGGATTGCCTTTCTTGAACAGTTTAGCGATTTAACCAAAGCAATTTTCAATTTATAGGGATAAATTCCGCTTTCAAAGGAGTTGTTGATAACGTGGCGTAATGGATCGGCAATAACACCTATACAGAATTCCACAACATGAGCTAGAATCTCATGATAGGCGCATGAATGTTTATTTTTCAAAGTGCTCGTACAGTTTACTAATTTAGACTGATTGTGAGTAGCAGGATATAATAACAAACTCATTCAGTTGTGATGTATTTTACATGAGTTATATTTCTTTACTTTCTTCTCTAATTGCCTCAGTTCTCCGAGTCATATTTATCCAGTAATTACTCTTATCTTCTAATTGCTTAACTCCTAATAATAATGTGTCCAAATAATGAACATTTACGAATTCCCAGTAGTTTATTGTATTCCATGTTGTTCCTAATTTTATGGGTAACAATCCGGTGGTCTTCTGAACTTCTTCCAATGTGATGTCCCCGGTTGATCTTCCAATTCCGCTGAGGATTCTGGAACAATTCGATATTTAAAATTTCGGATATGGACTTTCTTCTCCTTTATATTTTTGTCTGTAACTGCTGCTTTGTTGTTTTCGTTTACCTGTTTTACTTCATATGGTCCTGTATATTTTGGAGTTTTTTTTTTGAAATCCTACCGTTCGTTTAACATAGACTTGTTGCTTTGGTTCTAACGGTTTTATCTTTGCGCTCTTGTTTTTTTTTATTTATGACGTTTTCATTTTGCTGTTGCATTTTCTTACCTAGATTTTCATATTATAATAATTTTAAACGATTGGTATATCGTGTCATAGTTATTATAGAATATTTTATCGTAATATACATCAAAAGGATCGTGCATTTTTGTATGACCCAAGGTTAACTCTAAAGGTGTTAGTCCTGTTGTTGAATGGATTATGTTATTATATCCTATCACTGCTAATTTTATTAGTTTCCCTATACTTTCGTCATTATGTTGTTCTTTTAATATGTATATTAATGCTGAATGTAAACGTTCTACACAAGAATTGGAATTTGGATTATACGGTGTGGTTATATGGATTTTCACCCTGTGTGCTACTAGTAGTTCTTTCACCAAATCATTCGTGAATTCGGTTCCTCCATACATCACGATTTGCTCTGGTATTCCGTACATTGAAAAGTATGTTATCATTGCATCTACCAATTCGACTGCGTTCTTACTATTTACAATAATCGCTTGTGCAAATTTAGTACAAATGTCAATACACGTTAAATATATACATACATATTTCCTCCAATTACAAAAGTATCCGTGTGAATTTTCTGGAAAGGTTGATCTATATTTTCAATGATATTTAATGCTGGGCGTGGTGCCTATCGGTCATATTTACTTCGGTTACATCTCTCGCATTTTTTTATAAAAGCGTAAATTGTTTCCTTCATATTTCCTTTGTAATTGTTTTAATGATTCAGTTACTCCCCTGTGATTTGTTTTTCCCTCGTGATAATTTATAATAGTGTTAATTTGTTCATCTACATCCGTACACGCGTTGCTATATGGCTCGTACAGATATTTTACACACACATATATTTCATTCTGCGTGCCATACAAATAAATAAGTATAATATGTAAATATATAGATATACAGAAATTATAATTTTTGCTAGATCATTCACATTAATAAACACTGTTTTGAAAGAAATACAAAATTCCATTTAGCATGCTGCTGATTGATTACTATCAAGGCAGGACAGTCTTTGATTATCCCTAAGACTGCGGCCAACTGGGCCTATTATGTTATTGCTACATTGATTTAATTTTACTCAAACAGGTTAGTTTGCTCGATTAGGTTTAAAAGCCTATTTAGTAAATCTTTCTGTACTGGTAAATCAAATGCGCTTTGCAATGCAACCCTACGTTGACTTAGTGCTACGCATTCGAAGATGATATATATGAGATAAATTTATAGATCCGCATCTTGTGCAGGTGACCTCTGAGAGAGCCGTGTCGTGTTAATAGACATGTTACTGCCCTAACCCGGTCATCCTATCATCCGTTTCCTGTGTCTTTGTCCAGCTACATGGTTCCAATTGAGTTGGTGTTGATTTATCATCCACTCATCAATTGCACCACGTAGTGCACTCTTTGTAATACCTACACCTGGCTCCGGTCCCGTAAATTTCACTTGTGAACCCTTCATCGCTAGCTGGTCTGCAGTTTCATTACCCACTATACTCTTGTGTCCCAGCACCCACACCAAGGTGACCTTGTTGTTTCTGGCCAGAACAGTTAAGTTTTACAGACATTTCCATACTAGTTTGGAGGCCATATAATAAGATGCTAGACTCTTTAAGGCTGCCCATAGTGGGTTCTCCAGTTGTTAGTATTTCTCAGCCTGTACGCTCACATTCTAGCCTCTCCCATGACAAAAATATTGAGGGAAGGCAGGTTTAGCATGGTCTCCGTAGCAGCCGTTGGGGCGATCTTAACAGCCCCAGTTATACATAGGCATGCCAATCTCTAAATTCGAGAGAGGTTAGTTATCGCATGCTTCTGTGTGATTTTTGGCAACCAAACCAGGCAGCCATAAGTTATCATGGGTCTTACTACCACACTATACAACCAGTACATTATACATATGTGGTTTGAGTCCCCATGTTTTTCCAACTGATTTAGGGGTTTTTATTAACACCATTTTACTTTTGTCAGACATTTTTTTCAAATGTGATTTCCACTTTAGTTTAGAGTCCAAAGTCACTGCTAGAAACTTAGCCCCTTAGAAACTTCATTGTATAAAGTTGGTGCTTTCAGGCCAGCCAATCTCCTCATTTTGGTGAAGGGTACAACTGCATTTTTTTCCGGATTTATTCCAAGGTTTTTCTTTTTGCACCACCCGTCTACCATCTTTAGTGCTCTTTGGATAAGTGCTGAGATTATGCTGGTACTCATATAATGGTGAGTATCACTATGTCATCAGCATATCCCTGTGTATGAAAGCCTGTATTGTTTAGCAACGAAAGCATTTCGTCAATAAATTACTATGTCCCACAATAGAGCGACATGGTAGTTAATTGACGAATTCGGTGATGAATGCGCTAATAAATTATGTCTTTTCCGAAAATTTCTATCCAAAATTTCCAAAATGAAAATTGAATAAATTGATATATGTATGTATTCTTAGTAGTATTGAAAGATATTTATTTCTAATTTAGACTTTTTTAAAGTAATTTATATTTAAATATACCAACTGCTTGTAATTTGATAAAAAAAGAACATAAGTTTAAATATGGCAAGTATTGTGATTGCTATGAACCTAAAAGTAGCTTTATTTGGCCTTGCCGAGAAATACTAAAAAATATTCTCAAGGTCATACTAGATCTTCATTTAATAATATACTAAAAATGTGTATGTACAGCAGGAGAAAAAAGTATCCTGCCAGTGCATGTAAGAAAGACGCCCTTCACTCAAAATGCACGGGTACTTTATTGACTTACTATACCTACATGGACTGTCTGTGGCACAGACATTATTTGTATGCACTCTAGGACAATAAAGTTCCCGTAGGGTTTGAGTAAGAAGCCACCTTCTTTCGCACACTGTCCGGATACTTTTTTCTCCTGCTCTACGGTCTGTTTTCTTTTCTATTCATCATTAACTGTCTTATATCTTATGATATCTATTTGGCAGTATAAAATTTTCTAAATATGACTACTTTTTGTATTAGAAATAATACATCTTTAACATAAACAATTCATTGGAAACATTGAGAAATAATAAAGTGTATTAACACGTAATACAAAATGTTTTAGATAAATGTCAGCAATTAGTATAGTGCCAAGAAACAAACAGCTCTTAATTTCAACACTGAATTTAAACTCTATTTTAAAGTGTTATTTCGACAAAGTGTTTATATTAAAACGTAGTAATGTTCAGAAAATTTTATATTGCTAAATATAGAATTACAAATTCTTTAAAATAAAGCATCACGTGCATTCAATTCGAAATCTTAAGAGAATAACTGTCACTGAAAGGGGGTGGCAGAGGCAAGCATAAAAATATACCAGAAAAATATATTACGATTAAAAATTCTACTTCTATGTAGATAAAAAAGTCTAAGCAATTATCTAGTTGATGAAAATCGCAGCTCTAATAATAACCATAAAATTAATATTATTAAATATCATCACTGCCTGTAATTTATAAGATTTTCTGATTAATCCCTCGTGTTCTTGTTTTTAGTAGTAAATATACATGTGAAATAACAAAACAATTCAGATTTAAATAATAAAGATTACCTAAAACATACATTTATTAAAAGTAGTAAACATTACAAAGATTACACCACTTTAGTAAAATGTTGTGTTAAGACCGGTATACTTAACAATCTAAAAATAAACGCAGATACCTTGCATACATACACATATTTATAGGCGAAAGGCGAGTAAACAAATGAAACCTTTCACGGACAATATTCCAAATTGGCTTAACGATCAGCAAGGTCGACATAAAATTGTTCACGTCAGCTTACAAATAATATATATTTATGGTAATCTCGACAAACATTCTACTACGGCTTTAATTTTCGTTACTAATTATACTCTAAATGTAACATACGGTTTTTCCAAATCTCTACAAAAACAAATTAAAACACACGAAAAAATGGAAATAAAAATTATTAAGGAGTTGCAAATTCTTCAACCTTAACATAGGTAAAGTTGCCTAAACAAAAGTTATAAAACAGAAAGATGAATTCAAGACAAATTACGAGAAACTACAAATAAAACATCAAACTATTTCGAGTAATAGATGGATACTAACAATATGAGAAACGACAAAAAAGAAAAAAAACTTTCATTAACCTTTGTCTCTTCTTTTTTTGTGGATTTAGCATTTTACCAACTCCTATGGGCATATAAATATTAAACGACTAGAAAAGAGTACCGCCTGACTAAATATTCTTAGGAAATACAATAATTCGACTGGTTATTAGTTTTATGTTGAATACAGGTTTCTTATGAAACAGACGTAATTCCGTTATTATATGATTCTGATTGTCTGTTCTCCTTAACTGTAATAAACAATGTTATTAACAATGAACACATATGTATCATTTACTAAATTAACCTTGAAAAACCTTCAACCCTTCAAAATAATCTTTTACATGAAAGCTGACAAAGTTTGAATCAAATATATTGGGTTGTTTAAATTTTACATCTACAAACAATAAACGAGATTGGTTATTTTATGAACATGTATAAAAAATTGTTCTCTTATTAAACACTTTCACATTGACGGAGGGACAAACTAAGGCGATCAAAAAGAAATTAGATCGTTTTCATGGCAAATATTCACAATCCTTGTGATGCAAGTACTGGATGCACCTTTTCAAGCGTTATCGCACTGAATTTTTGCATCGCTTTACTACTGTTGATAAAACTTGGATACATTTCAAAACAAAAATGCAATTTATACAATGGCTAAAAGTTGTTCCATCAGCTAACAAGGTTATGGTTAGTATGTTTTGGGATACTCGTGGCGTCATCTTCATAGATTCTCTCCAAAAGCGCAAAATAATCACACGAGAGTACTACGCGTTGTAATTGGACAGCTAAATGAAAAGTTTCAGGAAACATGACTACGTTTAGCTAGAAAAAGTTTTACTTCGGCAATTCCAACAGTAATATTAGTTGAATTACGATTCGAAATTCTTGAATCGTACAGTCGACATTTAATCCCATCCGAGTTTTCTTGTTTCTGAACATGAAAAATTATCTTGGTAGACAAAGATTTTCATAAACTGAAGAAGTGATTGTAGAAACAAACAATTATTTTAATGTGTTTGATATGTCATATTACAGTAATGAGTAAACTTGGCCAATTCCTTAAATTATAAGAAAAACTGTACGCACTGTATTCACATTGCACGGTTAAGTGTGCTCACTGATCGTAACATATTTATATACGACTCGATTGCATACTAATTTACAATTCGAGGTTGCTGTTCTTTGGTCAGCTAGCCGTACTGTGGTCGACCCTAAACCCGATAACGCTCGAAATAAGTCCTATTTATGCGTGTGGTAAGTATATATATGTCATATTTAGTAATGAGTTTCAGTGATTTAAATGTCGTTGGAGCAAGTGTACAGAATTAAAATAAGACTGTATCGAAAGTTAAGAGTTCAGCTTTCTGTGAAAATAACATTAGTATATGTATATGTTAAAAAAATAAAGACATTTAACTCAAGAGAGAACAACTTTAATTTTTTTAGTGTAATACAATCAAACTGGATTGAAAAAATCTAACACTTCTTGACAGATTTAGAAGCAACACAAAATACTTACTTTGTCTTTCAACGCACCTAACTATTCTCTTGAAAAAGTTTGGGAGTAATAGCCTGAACTGTATCTATCTATTATTATCTCCTCCAAATACTCAACGCGTACAAATAGTCTTTGTAGAAATAGTTTCTCTTAATAGGCCCATAAAAATAGTCAAGTGGGCTTAAGCATACCGTGTGAGGTCAACATATCTATCGAAAATTTTCTCTCTTGTAGTACAACATGGTTCCGCATCCCGCAGGTACTACATTTGCTATCTCTGACTCATAAGTAAGTTCATGGACAAACTTGTACAATAAATTATTTAGAAAGTTTGTCGCCATCGTTCCAAATTCTGTCTTCACTTATATTATTTGATGACACCGCTCATATTTTTAGTAATACAATTACAGGAATTATAGTTTCTTCATTTTTAATACGAAATTGTTATACATCATGATAATTATAATACTTTATATTCATATCACAAGCAAAACAGTATACAGTATATGAATCGTCAAAAAGATAATTAAATTCACAGCAGAATCATTTGACAAATGAAATACAATAATAAAGCAGGAATAATGTTATCAGGATCTCTTATTAAAAATGTTTGCTGATTAACAATAAGTTTTCTCATTTTCTCCAACAATTAAAATCGTTCCAATTTCTATTTACTCGCGGTTATTGGCAACAGGCAAACAACGCGATGGCAACTATACAGTCATAAATCTCTAGTAGCTAATTATGATTCTGTACCATAATTCGTACTACAAAGGAAAACATTTCTGTTTTTATTTGCTGTAATAACACAATACTGCTATAATAATAATACAAAGAAGGCGAATGCTTTTTTGAATCACATACGCATTCAATTCAATCTGTAAGTATTCTCAGAAGAACGTGATTCTATTATTCTGTATTTAATAATATGATTGCGTTAAAATAGATATTAAAAATGCTTCACATTTGGCTCAGGTATAATTTTGTAAAATATTTAATAACCCTACATGCTAATTCAAGTTTTAATAAACTCATGTTGTTTTCTCATAAAACGGAAATTTTTATAAAAAGCAAAAATTGTTTCATTTAAAATCTGCATACACATACATGGGTATATACATATGTATGTATGTATGTACCGGGTAGCCAAATAGGAATGGCGCTCGGCCATATCTCAGGAATGATTTATAATACAGTTTCGGGAAAAATACTAGTAATTAAGATGGCTATAAAAATTGTGTGTAGGTTTTTCATAAATATAGAAATCGAAATTTCGCATATTTTATACTGAATAAATCTTTGAATTTTGCCCTTATTTGACAAAATTCAAGACAAGACCATGAATTAAAAAATTAGGTTAAATTACCAACAAATCAAAGAAATCCGGATATCAATCTTTTACCTGTGCGAAGATATTTTGAGAAACGTGTAAATGATAGGAATTTTTTTTATAAATTCAAATTATTCTGCTTTCTCTGAACGGAATTTAAGAAATTCGATCTTATTAGGTAAGATTTTCTTTTGCCTATAGTTAGTGATTCAAACTATTTAATATTATTGTTTCCGGCACCGCTAGAGGGCGTTAAGAAAACTGAAATAAATAAATTTTGATTTTTGAAAAGTGCAGTGCGTGGAAGGTTATATTTATGCTTACACTATAACCTGGCAGTCTAAATCTTCAAATTGTCTCTCAACATTTCATATACATATGTATGTACAAATGTTCACTCTATGACGAGTGGATAAAACTGCAGTCTTTATTTCTGCTCTAGAAATATTTTGTACTGGATTTCCTATTTTCAGAACCATCTTCTCACTTGTGTGTCGTGTTGCAAAAATAAAATGTTTAGTCGCCCAAATAAAAATCTAAACAAGTCACTTTGTTTGCCAAGTTAATAGACAGGCATAGCGACATGCCTTCTATTTAAATTTTCTTAACGCCCTCTAGCGGTTTCGAAAACAAAAATTTTAAATAGCTTGAGTCAATAAGGCCAAGGAAAGCAAGACCAAGGAAAATCCTTTCCAATAATACCAAAGTTGCAAAATTCCTTTCAGGGACAGCAGAATAATTTAAATTTATAAAAAAAAATCCTACCATTTCCATGTTTTTTAAGATATCTTCAGATAGGTAAGAGATACTTGGTCTTCGCTAATTTGTTGGGAACTTAGCCTACTTTTTTAATCCGTGGTCAAAACTGCATGTTTCCATTTCGATTTTCGATAAAAACAAAATTCCCGAAACAAATTTAGCAGCGCCCTATAACATTCATGTCACTTATTAGATTGCTTCGAATTTGTAAGTACTGGTGGAGTAGAGCTGTGAGACCAAGTTTGGAAAATTCAGTTCAATAGAACGTGAGTTATAAGTTTTCCTTCAAAACAAAGTTTCCTCTCCTCTCCGCTCCTTATTTAATAAACTTTAAAAAAATTGTCCGGTGTAAAACACGGAATTTTCATAAAATTCAGATTTTCATAGTTGTGAGAACCTAAAATTGATAAATTTTGTATAAAATCAATTACGCCAGCCCACGGTTACCTAAACAATTTCTAAATATTTTTCGCGGCCATTTTAATTAGTATTATTTTTTTCCCAAAGCTGTACTAAAAATTTCGGTTGTAGGGGGCATTTAAATTAAAATTAATTAAATGCAATAAGTTTATTAGAATTCAAGATTTAAACAACTGAAAAACAAAGTATTTATTTTACAAACCATCATTTCCTTTTCGATTTTCAATTGATATATTAATTGTTCTTCACTTTAGTTATTGCACCCTTGGTATTTGTTTACATTTGTTACCTTTGGATATAAATTTTTATTGTGTATGTTTGTTGTTTCTTCTGTCCCTCTTCATGATTTCTTTGTTCTTTTGTTTGTTTTTTCCCTTGAATCTTTATTTATAATGTCCTTTTACGAACAGGTAGTTTGTAACAGTAGAAAAGTTTCAACATTTCCGAAATAATTTTAATTGAAAAACGTTTACCATTGTATTGCATTAGTCTCTAAGCCAAAATCGTTTGCCTCTGCATGTTGTGAAAATCAATTGAATAGTCTGTTTCTGCAATTTTCACAAATACATTTTGTATTTTTAAATATTCTTACAAAAAACAATGTTTTGAACAGAATATTATTATTACATTACTACTGAAATCCTGAATGAACAAATAAAAAGCAGTTGTACATTCTGACAATTGTCAAATAATGTGCAAGTAGCCAATGACCGAATATTGTGAAACAAATAATCACGTACAGGTTTTCCTAATAGTTGTTGAATAAATAGTGTGCTTTGAAAATACCATTAACTACATTACTAAAAGTATATCTAATTCTTAGAAAAAAAAACACAAAAAGAAACTATTTAGAAAAAAACTTTTCGGGTAGATGGATAGGCAAATAGGGATACATTCAGCAATTATCTAGCTTACTAGATCTGGAATGTGTTTGTATATCCTACCAAACCGAAGACTACAAGATTTTGAAAACAGAATCTTAAATGTAAGGCATATTCAACATTTGCTTTCCGAATTGATAATAAGCCTTCACTATTGAAGTGACCTACAGAAAACAATTCAAATGCTGACATAAATATTTGTTCATATAAATTTTATTTGTTGTTTTAATTAGTAGGTACCTACTCAAAATATTATCGCATGTGCATTCGTTTGATCAAAATCTTCAAAACAGTTGAATTTAGACAGAATGCGATGTATTTAAAAACATACTAAATTAGCTGAGAATTTACAACAGTAATATACAACTTGTTTCATTTAAAACAATGACAAGTGATACGACATTTTGACAGCCAATGATGTCACTTATACATTGAAGATATAACAAAATATGTAATACAATTTTAGTCTATAATGTGTGCGTAGTACTCTACATTGTCTCCCTATTCAAGTGATATATAAATATTTTGAATAAACAATTATTTGCTATACAGCTACAAAATTTCATTTAAATCGGTGAGAGAACACTTGTCTGCATTTCCATGTCGATTTCAGTTGCGATTCCGTGTGATGTAATCAATAATATCCAACTACCTAATCAAAAACGTTTCCCTCCATGCCTAACCAAGCCTACCTATTCCAGAGGATTACTTCGCATTTTACATTTTATCCATCAATCGAAAACAGTATTAAAAACACATAAATGTAATCAACAAACACCCGATTTAGAATAGGATTTCAATCGATATAATTTTGCCATTTATTACATTTCAATTAGTATTTAATAAATGTCTAAGTCTACGTTTAGAGAGTTTTAATCGTATTTTATGATGATTTAACTAAAATCAAGAACCGAATTTCCTAACAATATTACAGAAATAAATTCCAATATTAAATAAAAATCATTTCTGTAACATCAATCTTGTGACTATAATTTTAAAGTGTTTCAATTATTTAGTGCATATCGCACAATTTCGTTATCGGCAAAAAACTAGAGGAGTATACGAAATATACAGAATTCACGATTTGGAAATACAAAATAAAATGTTATCCGACAAAATGGATGCTATCGAACAATATTCACGGCGAAATAACCTGAGAATCACCGGCCTTCAACCTATAAAACAAGCGGAAGTTGAAAAAAAGGTGTTAAAATTGTTTAATGACCATGACCAATCACCTATTACATCTGCCGATATCGATCGTTGCCATGCTGTGGGATCGGTCCGCAAGGGTAAGTAGTCGCTAATTGTAAAATTTACAAACTACAGTGCCAAGAAAACAAGAAAAAGCTTCTTAAAGGTTCTGGTGTTTTTATGTCGGAAGATCTCACTGCGGCAAGATACCGCATTTATCGAAGTATCTGTAAAAACTTGATCCGAAAAATGTATGGACTTATGATGGAAATATTTACTATAGATTAAAAGGTGGTAACAAGCATGTTATTAAAAAATCATCTGAAATTGAATTAATCTTGACCTATAATTTCTGAGGTTTATAATCGCTAATTGACTGCTTATTTTGCTTATTATTATTCTTTGATTTTTTGTGTATATAGTTCTTATTACACTCATATGTTTAGTTGTGTATTGGCTTGTATTAATTGCAATACAATTGCATTCTTACTTTTTCATGTATAACTCTCTCATTATATTATATAAGTATACTGTGACGTTGCGTTTAGAGTATTTTCTATATGATGTTGCTTAATGTGTATATACGTATATGTAACATTTATCTGCCTTTGTATACATTCAGAGTTGTGAATACTAAGACACCTCCTTACCTTTTAAGCAAAATTCGATTTCGCACAGATATACACAACATTAATATACGCCGCAAAAATATATGATATTCCGAAGCATCATCATCAATTATTTAAGAGAGGCTTTAGTTATATCTGTGGGCAACTGTTCAACTCACTCCCCAACAATGTCAAGTGGCTGCCGTATAATTCCTTTAAAAGGGTACTCTTTAAAAAACTAGCAGATGAGCAACTTCTGATGGTAGGTTAGAGACGGAAATGTAATTATTTTATGAGTTTAATGAACACTCGGTTGATTTAAAACCGACTCACCCGCCAAGCGACGTAGACCTAACGTCGCACACAGAAACTTTCAACATTTATCTAGATGTTTGTAGTAATAAAGCAATTTGCTTATGAGCAGGTAAAATAGCTACGTAATGCGAAATGAATGGGAAGATCGCTGCAGAAATATATTCTTTTTCAGATACTTTTAATATCTGCATTGTTTGCCAACACCCATTACCATTAATAACATATAAACGCAAATAAAATAATTGTTGTATTTCTTCTTATCCCTACTTAACTGAATTTAATAATATGCTACAAATCAATTTTAGAACCATAAGAAAAATTATTTATCAAAGCAGATAGACAGGAATCTATATTCATCTTAAGTTTGTTTCGTTAAAAACACTGATTTTATTCTAGAATTAATAACAAAACACACAGTCGACAAATAGTAATTTATTTCAAATAATAAAGAAGGTAAACGAAAAGGTGTCAAAGTGAAAACAAATCAATACACAGAAAAAACTTTTTAATTATTGGTTGGTTCTGAAGGACATTTTCTGCACCATCATGCGAACATTCATTCTCTAAAGTATATGTAGGTAATAGACCTTTATATCTTGTCCCCATACATATTCTTACTCATGTAATTTCTTAATTACATAAATACTTAGAAATATAGTGAAATTGTATGCGATAGCGATTTAACTATACAGCTGCGGCCAATTGTTATAGGCACCCTAATAGAGTAAATATATTTGAAAGCAGCATTTGTTCTTGAAATAACAATGTAAAGAATATACAGGTGGGGCACGACATTCACCTCGGTTAATATACAAAAAACGGTAACACATATTTAAAATCTTTTTGTTGAGCATATCTAAGTCTATTGGGAGCACGTAGTAAAATTATATTGAAATAAGTAAAGTGTCCCAAAAGAAAGTTACACATCAAAGTTACGAAATTTTAGATGGAACACAATGTATATTATTGCATATTTCTATAACGCAGACTAAATAAAGGCGAGTTACTGTTATATTCCCTATACCTAGGTTCAACTGTTTCTAAGATATTTGACAATTTTTGAAAATGTAGATCAATATTTAGAAAGAGTACCTGCTGTACGTATTTAAGTTATATGTTTTAAATTGTTTCTAAAAATTATACAGGCTGGTTAAAATCTTATTTCGAACTGTGGGTAGGTACCATTAATGCTCAATAACTTGCTTATTTTAAATGGAACGCCCTGTATCTATCATCATTAGATTTTAAGTTTATTTCTCTTTTAAATTTTATTAAGGTTATTAAAGATTATTAAGGTTCTTTGTAAAAGTCAATTTAATGTTTTAATTGGCGATTATGTACTAAAAATGTGGTTAAACCAAGGTAGCTTTGACATGCAATGTCAATAATTTCAGATATTAATTTTGTTTAATTTATTCTTGAAAAGTAGACAGTGGTGCATTGGACGTAATTCCATATTTATGTGAAATCAGACAAAAATTAATCAAAAAATATCTTATTCCATATAAATTTACACCATAAACTTAATATAAAAGGAAACAAAAAAACTAATGATTTAAATATCACTCAAATTGATGATTTTAAATATATGTTACGGTTTTTTGTATATTAACCGTAGCGAATGTGGTGCCCCACCCTGAATCTGTGAATCGCAAATTGAAATCTCAATAATTTTTGTCTAAAAATATGAATGCTGAGCAACAAACACCAACTCGTGCTAGTTTCCGCATAGCTCCTTGACTAAGGAAACATGGAAAACCAGTTAATACGCAGAAAACAAAATCAAACAATCATTGGTTATTTTCATCCCATGATTTTCATGGCATATTTACTGAGTAAAAGTATATTTACAAATCAAGATGTAAAAGTACATAGTAAAACAAAACGGATAGAGGAGAATTACATGGTACTTATACTCATAGAATTGTAATATGATTGAACCACTGATGTATATTAGGGGTGATGCAATGAATCAAAACAGTAATAGCAGTTGTATTTGGTTGTTTCGACAAACAATTATTTTATTTCCTAAATTGAAAACTAAATGTTTTACGCATTTTACCCATACCAAACATTCAGTCGGCAAACTGACTCAATTCCCAGTAGATTTGTCAGTGTGCCCTGACACTGCGTTTTTCTCAGTGTAGCTATGGTTTTTTTACCCTTAAATTTTGCTTAAAGAAATTATTATTATCCTATGCGTCGCTCGCTTAAAATTTCGAAATTCTTAATTTGTTTACGATAGACAAAGGTTAAGCACCACTAAACTAAATTATACCTAAACTTCACAAAAACAGTTATAAACTTTCTTAAATCAGTAATATTTTGCATTTTTGTAAAACCGTTTGGATCTCTGTTTAAATCGTAGATTTCCGTACTTGCACCAAGTCTATTCTATAATGAATTAATCGACTCTGTTCTGTTATTATACCTAAATGCATACAGAGTGTATTTGAAATATTTTTTATAAATGTACGTAGACATCAATTTAAGAAAACAATACGTTGAATTAATCTTTCAAGATATACTCAAACTGGCAGACTCGATGAGAATTAAAATATTTGAAGTACCTATCTACGATGTTAATAATATTATAACTGCGCGTATTTTTTATATTAGATATCAAAAATCAAATATGCTTTACCACAATATTAACTCACCTGTATACCGAATCGAATTTTCTGTGCCTAGTTAACCGTACCGGAGGATGAGGGTCCACAGAGAATATAACTTCGCCAGTACCCTTACCGGCATCGCTTTCAGTCATGCTGAAACAACACGCAGCCATTAAACATTAATTTGGTAACTCGAAAATTATAACCCTACATGGAGAAATTTACACATGATCGTATTAACGGTTATAACTTTCGCTTGATAGTGCCTATAACAAGGAAGTTGACAAAAACAGAACGGCAGCAAACACGATATACATATATTAAATAAAAATTAATAAGTTATAAGGATGTTTTCAGTATAGTTAAAGTATAAGTATATCCATTTAGCTGAATATTCGATCTTTGTACTGTTTTCATTCAATTCAGTTGTACTATAACGTGATAATACACGGCAGGATGTCCAACGACTGACTGAATCGATCAACAACGATTTTTTCCTTTTATTCTTACATATGTAAGTATGCCTACATAGACATCAAAAATACGGACAATTTACTATTAAGTTCCTTATACTCAGTTCTAAAGATCTTATTTCAAATAAGAGTGTTTTCTTATATTCAAGAAAATGTGTTAAGTTAATCATGGCCGAGGTAATATAAAGACAATTGCAATAGAACTGTCAATCTCTTTTGCGCAAACAAAAATGCCAGCTCTCTTGAACTACACCTACTACTTAAATTATTACCCAGATAAGCAAAAATTGTCACGAAATACTATCAAATGTATAATACAAAATTTGAAAACTATGGCTTTGTTAGGATTTCACTTCTAAGGTAGAAAGACTTTTTAATCTTCACAATTTAAACTGTTAAAATGAGATGACGATGTTCACGCTACAATTAAAAAACCAATAGGATGGTAGCACTGCATAATTTAAAGAAAGATCATCAGCACCACTAGACACCACATCACTTAATTATTTCGTATTCCACTAACGCGTGCTTAGTTCTCACCCCACTATTCCGGCAATATACTGTTTACTGAAAATTCACAAATCTGAAATTCAGTGAGACCCATAGTATCAGGGATCAGCTCATTAACTTATCATTTGTCCAAATGGTTGCCTAATGAATATAAAAATTTGACCTTACAAATTGAGAATTTAATTGTTGAAAACTCCATTGAATTTGTCAAGTACATTAGCAATATTGACTTGATATAAAAGAGTAGCTAACGCAAAATCGTAGAATTACTTAAATACAACAATGTAAATGAACCTAAAATCACTCAGTATAAAAAATTATCCTCATTATGTCTATCTCAAAATCGTTTCAAGTTAATTGAAAGCTTTACTAACAAAACGAAGGCACCATAACCAAAAACAACGAATATTTTGCTGCAATCTGGCTTAGGTACGTTGATTATATATTCACAGAGCTTCATACAACAAAAACTAGTGTCTGTGAAGTTTTCGAAAAACTAAACTCAAAATTCGACTGCATTAAATTTACAGTAGAACAAAGAGTGAATAACAAACTAGTAAACTTAATTTTATGGATAATAATTTCGTTAGGAATGAACTTCCCATATTACAATTTAACATCTACATAAAAGAAATCAACACAAATAGATTTATTCCAGTCAATTCAAACCATTGTAATCAGCACCAAATATCCGCGATAAGCTTTTTAGTAAACAAATTCGCTAGGGTGTTCACAATTTTGCAAAATCGAAGAAATCTCGAAATTTTTAAATGGAACACCCTGTATATTTTCAGCTCATTGGAAAGCCCTTTTACTACGCTTTCTATTGATACATCATTTGATGTACCTAGGATAGATCATTTTCTAATTATTTCTTCTTAAAGTTGAATTAATGAGAAATGCTTGTATTTTTAGTAGCTAATTTGCACTTCAAACCTACTGTAAGATTGGATATTCAACAAATAATCCATAAATGGTCTATAACAAGAAGAAACTCCATTTACTATGAGAAACAATTGATTTTCACTCAGCGGTGAAAGGTAACATTAATTTAATATAAAGTAGAGGTGTCAGTTTTAAGCTTGTATACTAATAACCAAGTTGTACAAAATTTCGTTTTGTGTTATACAGTATTTCGTTCAATCTTTAAAATAAATTGTTATAATGACTAATTTTAGAAGTTACTCAACAAACGCAAGCTCCTACCTTCAATAAATGTTACCTTTGAAATACAATCTATACTTACATCTCTCCACATACAGAAAATTTCGAGAATTCTTCGATTTTGCAAAATTGTGAACACCCTGTATAAAGCGAGCAGTTGCAGAATTTATTTCACATAGTAACGATAGTCCATACTAGTAAAAAATATTCTACTCTGTTGGTTTCGAATTTTTTGTTTTTCCCTATGCAGAATAGCCTACTGAAATGTATCAATTTATCAAATAAAATCATTGTTTACACAGAAACTATCAACTTTAGACCTATACAACATTATATTGTTGTAACCAGCTTTCAAGCGCGGATCATTTTTCTATTAATATACAGGGTGTTCCATTTAAAAAAATGCAACTTTAGTCTGGCATTTCCATCTGGAACACCCTGTATAAAACAAAATATTTTTAAAACATGCACTTGATGGTGCGGAAGAATATTCGATGACTAAATATTTGACAAACTTTCAAATAAGCGTGTAATCTTCCGTCCCCGCTTCGTTGCCGGACCCTGTATACACCTGTAGCTAGAGCTGTCCCCCTAATTGATACTTGCCCGTCACGAACTTTAGTTTCAATTTTTTAATTGGTACACTATATCGGGAAACGAACTATAGTACTAATGCAGAATGTAATACTAATACACCCTGGGGACATTAGCGGACACCTTAAAATCCTTGACGATCCCAACATTAGCTACATTGTGTACACTTACATTGTAAAGGACAAGATCCCTATGCAATACAACTTCAACCAACCCTAAAAAGTGGTAATCGAAAGTCGTACTAAGTGAGCATCCGGTGAGGCTCAATTCAAAATAGAAACCTCCGGACGACTCTAGAATAGAAGGAGTGGGAACAGGCATTGGGGTCAGTGGGCGTAACCACTATCTCAAAGTGCCTATGGAGCTCCACTCCAACATATTTCAAGCGGAGATTTCTGCTTTAAACTTATGCGCCGTAAAGAACCTCGAGTTAGGGATACGTGGCGCAACAAGTAGTATATTAACGGACAGTCAAGCGGCGTTGAAGACTGTGAGTGCCTATACATACGCATCCGGTCTGTTGCATGAATGTATATGCAATTTAAGGGAACTGGGACACAATAACCACGTAAGTCTTCAATGGGTCCCAAGGGATCGAAGGGAACGACAAGGCAGATAACCTTGAACTGCTGGCAGGGTTTTTGACAAGTCATATGGCAATTAAGTACCACCTACATAAACTCGGAATAGCTAAAGATCCAATCTGCCAAGAAGATCTATAGACGGCAGAACACATTTTGTGTAAATGTGTTGCTGCCAGCCATACTCGACGCCAACACTTCAGTAAGCCGTTTCTAACGCCTACTGACATCCAGGACGAAATTCCCAGACTAATTCTAAAATTCATTAAAAGCCTCCAACTAGTCTAACAAGCAGAAGGGCAATGTTACAATAGACCCATGCAGGTCGCGGTGACTAAAGGCAGCAATACCAATACCACTGCCCTCAGATCTAATCAAATCTAATACTAATACAACATTCTAGCATAAAATAATAAATATGAAGCAATATAAAAGATATCCTCTACATATAACGTGCCCAATGGATACATTGTAATGTTAAATTCCTTGACGAATTTTTCCAAAATTTTGCAAATAAAAATTAATAAAGTCGGGATTCTAAAGATGTATTTCAGTAGCAGTTGTAGATGAATCGTCAAGGGTCTAGAAGGATTTTTATTTTATATAAAACACCGTGTAGCTGTATTACTACATGTTTAAATAGCACCCATATGATCCTTAATGTATTTATATTACATTTCCCTCCAGCTAATTTGGACCAACTTAATTAATAAAGTAAATTTAACTTTGGAATAATTTGAAAGCTTAAATCTTAACACAACAATATCGTTTGTAAGTAATACTATTTCCAACTAAAAATATTCCTATGATTTTTATTGTTATATAACTTACTGCTACGTAACAATCAACAGAAACAATTTCTTGAATATCGTTTTATATATCGAATGTTCATTTAAAAGTATTGCAATATCCGAAGCTGTTTGGAGAATTGCTCTTTTATAACTACACGTAACATTCCATTAAAACAGAACTGGTTTGGCAAGAGAACTGTAAGTTGTAGCATTATAAACACGGTTTTCTAGATTGAAAAATATACATTCAAAATTTTGGTAACCATACAAATAAAATTTAACGAAATCTATGTTTTTGTACCTCAAAAATGTCTTAAAATCCGACAATTCAAAATTATGCAGGGTGTTCTATTTAAATTACCGAATTTGGAATTGTTGCCAAATTGGAAACGTTAGAAAAGTTTATATGGTATGTAAACACCATATCCCAAACTTTATATATAAATATTATAAATAAAAAAATAAAAAAAGTCCACACTTCTGATTTGGGACATCCGGTATATTGCTGCATTTTCTGTTCATTTCAGTAAACTATTAGGAGTATTAAATATTTGTCAGTTTTTATTTGACTTTTATTTACCTAAGCTAATTAAATAGAAAATAATGACTGATGATCCCTGTTCACATCAAAAGCCCAAAGTATAATATACACATATGTATGTATGTACATATAAAGTTAATCTCACTTACCACATAGAATCTGCCAATGATATACGTTAAACTCTAACATACTAACATACAAACTCTAAATAACAATAGATTAGAGTTTGACGTGTATAGAAAGGAAACCAGTACACTTCGCTACATTCCTTCAGATTCCCATCATTATGTTCAACACAAAATGGCAAGCCTGAATTTTTTGGTCCGCAGACTTCTCACTTTTCCCTTGAACAAGGCGAGGTAGGAGAAAGAGCTTAAAATTATAAAAGATGCGGCCAAGTGTAATGGTTTCCAGCCTCAGCATATCTATAAGTTAATTAAGAAGTTTAATTATAAGAAAACTGTGAAAGAATCTACGACTTTTGGAGAGGATGTTAAAGATTCACCCGTTGTGACCCTCCCTTACGCTCCCTTTATCACTAAAGATTTAAGTAAAATCTTCAAAGAGCTAGATCTCAAAATAGTTTACAGTTCTGGGACTAGTTTACGAAGTCTCATCGGTAACCCTAAAGATAAAATACAACCTCTAGAAAAGTCAGGTATTTACGAAATCAATTGTAAAGATTGTAATCAAACATATATTGGGCAAACCAGGAGAGCAGTCTCAACTAGATTCAACGAGCATATGGCTAATCTTAGATTTAATAGAATTGAGAAATCGAGCGTTGCCCAACACATTTTTGAAACAGATCACAACATCGATCATACGAATGTTAAATTAATTAGACAAATAAACAATTGTAAGTTTCTAAATGTTTTCGAAAGTTTAGAAATATATAAAAATAAATATATATATAAATAAATAAATGTGTAATGAACTGTGACAACGGACCTATCCCGCATTCGTCATTGTTTTCGTTAATCGGAAATTAATGATGCGTATCGGATTGACCGTGCATAACATTTAGGTTACCTGTATTTGTAGATTTTATTTTAATTTAGTTTTATTATCGCCTTGATAATGACAGCATTGCTGTTGAAACGCGTCTTAAAGGTGTTTTAGTTAAAACTTGTTTGGTGGTTAGGGGTTAAAGTGTTTAGTGTTCGATTTCTATCAAACTAACAATAAGCGAAATGTTTCATTTATTAGACATGGCAATATTATACCAGAATAGGAAGATGGTTGACTTTTTATTACGTAACGAAGTAAACTCGCACTATATAACGTTTAATTTATTAATTATAGTTAATTACAGTTAACAAATTAAACATTATATAGTATACGGTTTGCTCCGTTTTGTAATAAAAAGTTAACCATCTCGCTATTCTTGTATAGTATTGCCACCTGGTCTAGCGCCGCCAAATCACAAATTAAGAGGCTCGATGTCCTTCAGAACAGGGTGCTATGAACTATCACGCTAGGGCCACTTAAATTACCAAGGTCAAACCACGTTTAGTTTCTTCGAATGCGAGAGGTAGCGCCAAGAGCGGCCGAAGTTTGCGGTCGGTCATTCCCGGACGCCCCAACGCCATATTTCAGTTGCTTGTTTATTTTTCGTTTGAGCGCTTGGCTTGGTTTTTCTACAACTGTTCTTATATCCCAGTTTAACATCTTTTAGTTTATTATAGTTTGGTTTTAGTATTGGAGTAGTAGTTTATAGTTTTATTAGCAGTAGTAGTAGTAAATAGATACTTCTAGTTTAGGTTAGAATTCCTTTTGTAAGTATTTCTATTTTTTGCATCAAGCGTTTGTTGTGGCGTTTTATTTTGTAGTATTGTAGTAGTAATACTAGTCTGTATTGTAGTAGTATTGTAGTAGTAATACTACTACTATTAGCAGTAGTAATAGTATTAATATAATAGTTCTGGTTTTGGTAGGTATCCCTTTATATAATCATCTATTTCATATGATATTGTTTCCCATATCTGGGTTTCTCTTTCTATTGACTCATAAAATTGTAAATTTACAGTTAAACAAATGCACAATACGCTAAAAGTGAAAGAAATGTAGATATATGTACATATGTGTTTGACGATAAATTTACTGTTTTATGAGTGAATTGGAACATTAACAAATATTTTAAAAAATTATATTAATTTGAAATTAGCCACCTTACAAAATTAGTTTCTTCATATCCTCTAGGTGGCGCAAAATACGGTTTCAGCTGTTAGTATTGCAGTGGCCCATCTCTATTATCTCTGCGAACTCTGAAACGGGTCGATGGCCGCAGTGGTTAGGCGGCTGACTATTGTCGTGAGAGGACGATAGGTGCCGGGGTTCAATTCTCTGGAGGGACGGTGACATTTTTTCAGAGAGTTTAATCCCGGATCGACTTGCCATTCGCTGTTGGGAGCAAAGTGATTAACAGCGCGGCATCATAAAAGGCGATATGATGCTGTCACAAAGCCATTTAAACACAACTTACACACACTAAACTACACCGCAAGAGTTGCAGTGATAGCCAGACAAGTAATACAGCTTACGGAGTCACTGCAACTAAGCACCCACCACACATTAAAAAAAAAAAAAAAAAACCATTCTCGCAGCTCCCTGGTTCATGAGCGCAGCAGAAGCTCTCTGTATAGTATTGCCATCTCTAAATATGATTAAATTTTTCAATAGGTGTCGTGTATACATAGACTGATTCATTTTTCACCCTCACCATAGAGATCTCGCTTACTATTGGTGATAGAGCATAGGTTTAAATTTAGTAATGTTCCTAAATTTCGTGTTTTTTATGAAACCGAAGAAAAAATGAATCTAAGAAACCTGACATTCGAGATTTTTTTAAACGAAAAGTTTTTTTTAATTTCATCTAGCAGCCTAACTGGCCTTGAAGGGAAAACTAAAAGCACATTCTCTATACCACTTTTTGTTTTCTAGTTAGTGGCGTTGTTGAGATTTTTCTATGACGTTTCAATTGTTTCTGCAATGACCTTTCTTATTGTTTATAGGAGTCATATTGGGATTTTCACTGTTAGTAAGAATTTTTTCTGAACCCAAATGCACAATATGTTGACAAAAACTTAAAGAAGAAGAATTAAACGAACTATATCATGTGTGATGGCAACAAAACGGCGCATCAATTCAAAATGCGGTAATTATGAGGAATTAATCAGAGTTTCCAAATCGCTAGATAGGAAATAGAGAAGTTATGATGGAATAGCTGGCAGATTCGCCTAAGTTCTCTAGATTTTTTTAAGTCTTGTTAAAAATTATATTTATAGAGATGATGTTCCGCAAAACTTGGAAGAACTTCTAGATCGACTTTAAAATACATTCACTATAATTCTCAGATGCACCATACAAAGAGCAACTCAAAAACGTACGTAGTTATGCATTAATAAAAGTAGCTTTTATTAAATTATTTAGGGTCATATTCATAATTCTTGCTCAAATATGAGGGCTCCCTTATTTGAAAATATGGTACCTTATCGTGTTTCATAGTAAGTTCTCAATAAATAAGAACCCCTATTGGCGCACTTATCTTGAGTATGGTTTGTACATCCCTTAAGTTTGAGAAGTTACGTCTTGTCTAGCGTTAATAGAGTTAGAGGAAACGATCAGAGAGTCGTTCCATCTAATTGGGTAACCTATACATACGACAGTTGAAATATTTTGTTGCATTTGCAACAGAAGTAGATCCATAAACACACTGAACAAAACAGTGGAATTTCCAATGCTATTTTTGTCCATTCATTTCAGGTATGTCAACTAAAGCAATAATTACAATGATCTTTCAATAAATAAGGTTGCACTTTGAAGTGACCGTGACTTGAATTTCTGTTTGCACTCAAGCTAAAGATGCACTATGAAAACGGCCCTTAAACATTTAGTCCAGCTTAATTTATCATTAGCATAAACATTATCCGACTCGGTAAACGATCCATTCTCAACCAAGTCTCCATGATCTAAGTAATATCTTGTGGCTATCGATATCCTCAATAGTGTTGGAAATATTTTGTAATACCAGTTTCGTATTTCGGTTCGATGAATAAGAAAATACTTACGTTTTTCGTTGGGATACCACATTTTCATATGATAATGAACGATAATCGAAATGTTTAACAGTTTAAAATTTCATGGCTACGTTATGCTACCGTAAAATTCATTCTTCGTTAATTAAAGGACCATGATCCATTGAATTCAGAAAAAAAATCTTTCTAACAGTGTGAGAACCCAATATAGTGTCTTTAAGCAATAAGAAAGTTGATGGTAGCCAGAAAGAAATGATACGTCAAGGAAAAAGTTTAAGTTCTCCATTAGCTAGAAGATAAAAATAGCCGTTAGAAAATGTTTTCAGTTTTTCTCCTCAAGGCTAAGTAAAGGTGGTAGGGGTAAAAGTAGAAAATCAACTTTCTTCGTTCTTTTTTTAAAAAAATCTCGAATGTCATTTGTCATAGGTCCATTTTTCCTTCAATTTGAGAGTCGAAAATGGATGTATAGTTTTAATGTTACATTTTGATTTCAATTCATAATTCATTAATTAGATTCTTTTCATCTGATTTAAAACTGATAAGATAGTGTAGCTTGTTTTTTTTTTAGAAACACTCAAGTGCATTGTTTTCATGTCAAATATTTTTCTGCATGTTAACTCTGTAAAAGCCAGAAATATTTTTTAATACGCATAATATCTCGTAACGTGTACCTATCTTATTATTACCAACAACGAGTTTTGTAAAATTAAAGGTTTGTTCGAACCTACAGTTCGAGAATCGTTCTCGAATTTAAAATTCTGGGTCTACTGCGCATGATCATTCAAGTTCAAGTTCTAAAATAGTTCTGAAGATAGACGTACGAACAGAATTATACACTTCTCAATCATAATCTCATATCTGATCATAACATAACACAACAACAGCTAAGAAATTGTAGCTACTTTATATTTTATTTGTTTTTGTACAATGGGAGGAAATGCAAATGAATTAACAGAAGGTAAGTCCTAAGAAGGAATAATAAATACTGAATAAACTGAATTATGTTCATTGTGTATTCGTATCCATCACAAAAGCCGGCAGGAGAAGATATAATAAGGCCATATTTTAATTAAGATACCAGCGGCACCTGTACAGTAGTCTGCTCTATCTAGTGAAAATACTTCGCTTTTCAATTAGGACAAGTGTAATAATTCTAACCTCCTTTACTCAACATAAATTCAAATATCAGAAATTACGATGCCCATGTCTCGAACTATTCCAGAGTTTAATATATTTACTGCCTAGCAAGAACTGAGTGAACGGTTCTAGAATCGTTCTAAATTTGCAGTTCCGACAGTCCAAACAATGAATCTGAAATTCTAAGAATTTCAAGTTCGCGAATTACGGGGTTCGAACATAAAAATTCTATTGCGCAAGCGCATCAGTCAGAGAACAGTTCTGAACTATAGGTTAGAACAAACGTTAAATTACCTTCTACTTTTAAGTTTTTAATATTACTATTTTCTCAGAGATAATTATTTTTCAAATAATTACATTTTATTTGTAACTAGACGAACGTATTAGTATATAAAAATGGATCTTTACCGCCCTTCCGAACAAACAAAACATTGTATTGCACTAATTTTACACCTTGTATATTACTTACTGCAGGAATAATTAAGAAGTATATACATATATTGAATTTATCGTAACTTTTAGCCTGTACTCATTTTAATATGAATGAATTGGAAAATAAGAACCCACATCTATGACGTGCGAGATCTACTAATTTTAATTGTTATCCATTTCTGACTTTACAACGTGCTTGTTATAACGTCTACTTATGCATCTTGTGTAACTCATCATATCGTTCCTGCACATAGAATGTAAAACGGTGTGTTCAAAACCGGATGATAAAACAGAGATGGAAAGCAATGGTAAAGAAGGATAGCTAGTTACGGACCTGTAATCTGATATCCGGTGTACGCCGATGGAGTAACAACAATTCATACTGACACCATCAATGTAAACTCCAAACTTTATCCCGAAAAATTTGAATTGTTAAAAAATTCAAGAACATTGATTCTTACTCACGTTTTTATATATATGCTGTATTAGTTCATTCACCGTAATCAAGGCAATTCTCGTAAAAATAGTTGCACAGAAAAAGAAGTTTAACAATGTTGTTGCGAATTGCGACGAGAAAAAAAGAGACAATTTACATGATGTAAATGCAAGTTAACTTGGCCGGCACGTTTCGATACTGTTCGCGTTGTGTATTATAAAGTCTCGCTTGCGTGGAGGACCCAACAGCATGTATTAAGTTTCGTTTGACACACCGTATGATTTTTATGGTCACCGCGCGTTAAAACAGTAGTCATTTCGATTATTGTTACATTCAGACAAAGCCGACAAATATGTAACTTTTACCTTCCGCTGATAGGAGGAAGATAAATAACAATGTGTATATAATTATAATACTAGAAACAACATAATTATACTATGTACTAGGAAGTTGGTTTGTGTGTTACTACCTAGGATCTGTAGAGCTATGATATAGGTACGATTTCCTTTTCTACTGTCTTAAGCCGAGTTCTCATGTCCGTAAGTTTTGTGATTGGTTGAAATTTTCTGAATATCTACAAAAATGTATCAATTCCAATATTTTTTAGCCAATCACAACATTTAATGTTAATGCCGTATTGTTTTAATCACCATGTTCATCAAAATTTTATATTCATAATAAAGTCGACTACTAATATGTTTAATAATAATAATAATAATAATAATAATATATATTCAATTCCATACAATACATAAAAATGCGTAGAATACGTCAAAATAATACAATGCAATTGAACAATAAAAGCATTAAAAGCACAACCACACAGAACTGTAAAATACAAAAACATAATAAAATCAATAAAATCAATGGAATAAATAAAAGATTGTCTCTTCCTAACTTTCCAACATTGGAGGGTAGGTATGACCACGCGATACACCACTCATTGGTCCAGCCGGCTGATAGCATCCGCAAGAGTGAAGCAGAAACTTACACTGAGAAAGTCTGTCACACTATAAAACACATTTCTCACCAGATACGCTCGTAGAATGCTTTTGAAAGCCCTTAGCGGTCTATTTTTTAGTTCAATTGGCAAGTGATTGTAAATGTTTACCATTTGTGTGCTCACATTTCGGCTAACCAAAGCTTTTGTGGTTTGTGGCGGCAGCAGGTGCCTCGAACAAGCTCCACGCGTAGCATAGTTGTGCGAGAGCTCCTGATCGCCGAACAATTCATAGTTTTCCCGAATAAAGACAGCGCACTCGCATATATATATGCTGGGCAGAGTAAGTATACCGTTCTCAACGAAAACACCTCTACAAGATTCCGTTCTCTTTAGGTTAAACACACAACGGAGGCACATTTTCTGCAACCGGAACACCCGCAAAGCACCGACCGACGTGCCCCAAACTATCACACCATACCGAAGTCGCGCGTGTATATATGCATAGTACGCACAGAGAGCAGCACCAATGTTAACAGAAGAAGTCAACACGCGCAGAGCATATGCGAACGATGATATTTTCGTGGACAAATTGCTAACATGCTCCTTCCAATCCAACCGGGAGTCCAGCGTGACACCCAGGAATTTCACCTGGTCGACTGTGGTAAGTACTTTGTTGTTGTACTGTATTGATTTAGGCTCCTGCCTGAAGTATTTAAAAGACAGAAGGTTGGTTTTTTCAATATTCAACTTCAAATCGTTCTTCCGAAACCAGGATTCGTACGTTTCCAGAGTTGACACCACCTCCTCGTTCAAGTTTTCCTTTGTACTTACAATAACTGAGCTGTCATCAGCAAACAGAACAGGTGGATATATTGAAACATCAGGAAGATCATTAATATATATGAGGAACAGCAGCGGTCCCAATATCGAACCCTGGGGAACTCCGCGCAGAATAGTTTTCCATTCAGAATAAAGGTAATTTCCCGAGGCCTCGTCTATTGCAATTATTCGTTGTTTCCGATTTGTCAAGTAGCATTTAATCAAATTAAGGGCGATGCCCCTCACACCTATCGAAGACAATTTAAGATATAATTTTTCATAATTGATACTGTCGAAGGCTCGGGATAAGTCCATAAAGATACCCATTGTGTCCTCATCGCCATTTACAGCCCTCAATATTCTATTTACCAATTGGTACATAGCTCTCTCAACAGATCTCCCTCTGACATATCCGTTCTGCATCTTGGTGAAAAAATCATTTTTCATCAAGTACGTGTATAGTCTCACATAGATTATCTTTTCAAACACCTTAGATACGGTAGATAACAAAGATATTGGTCTGTAGTTATTAACGTCGCTCTTGTCACCCTTGTTGTGTATTAATTTAATAGTTGCTTTTTTAAGATCATCAGGAAATGTCCCATGTGCAAAAGCAGAGTTTATTAGGTGTGTCAATGGTTGTGTCAGATGGCGAGCACACCTTTTCAGCATGGCAGTAGATATTTCGTCATGGCCGACGGAACCCGTATTTTTCAATGCCATTATTACATTGAAAGTCTCCGATTCAGACGCGGGGAAGAGAAACATGCAGGCCGGCGTCCCAGCAATTGCTCCTATGTTCATCGGCGCCCCATGAACTGCGTCACCACATATATTTATAAGATGCTCATTTATATAATCCAGTTTCCCAGCCTGAGACTCACCTTCATTGCTTATTTCAATATTGCTCACACTGTAGCACTTTTTTTTATCCTTTCCCGTTACTTTTCTAACGAGGTCCCATGTAGCCTTTGTTTTGTTTCCTGAATGCAGTATATAGTTGGAATAATATTTCTGTTTCTGTGCTCGCACCTCTATATTTAAATATTTACAGAATCTACCGTATTCGTCCTTTGTTACGCGATCATTCAACATATCCTCATATAGTTGTCTTTTTGTCCTACATTTGTGCTTTATTTCGTCGGTAATCCATTCGTTTTTTTTGCTTCTGCTAGATATTTTATAGATTTTCTTTGGACACGATTCATCAATTGCGCTGTTAAGTACACCTATAAATTTTTCGTAACATATATTAAGATTAGACTCATTTTGAATAAAGTTCCACTCCACCATACTAAGTTTTTCGGCAAGAGTGTCTAGAGCATTAGTGTTTACGATGCGTCTCTGCTCATAGGTCAGTTTGGGTGCCTCAATTGTCCTTGAAGGTATTAAAATTATTTGCGCAAAGTGATCGGATAAACCCGAAGCAATCACATCACTCATATAGTCTGGATGGTCAGTCAATATATTATCTACAGTTGTTGACGATGTCGATGTAACTCTCGTTGGCTTATGGATTGTCACATTTAGATTAAAGGAATTTAGAAGAGTTTGAAAATTTTTTGTGTTTGTTTGATCCTTGTCTTGAAAATTGATATTAAAGTCTCCCGTTATGACCACATGGTGTTTACATTTTCTGCTTGCAGATTCCATAATTTCCGTGAATGCAGCAAAGAAGGCATCAATATCTCCAGAAGGAGGTCTGTATATATTAACTATTAAAAGTTTCTCGGCAGTTACTTCAATTGCACTGCATTCAATTACAGTCTCAATGCTCTTTCCTTTCAGGTCCACGCACTCAACGAAGGAAATCCCCTCTCTAATCAACAGACACGAACCACCGTGGATCCTGTTCTCACGCGCATAGCAGGATGCCATTCTGAAGCCACCAAGTCGAACGAAGGTTGACTTGGCAGCATTGAGCCAGTGTTCCGTGATCGCGAGTGCATCTACTCGCTTGTCAAGTGTTTCCAGAAATATCTCTATCTGGTCCAGTTTATTTGTCATTGACTGTATATTTTGATGTATTATATTAAACGAAGTTGCGTGTAACGCTTTGTTGTTCGTGATGTCGAACGTTATTTCATTTTCTCCCTCTGTTGATTGTGGAAGAAAAAACGATTTATCTTGGTTCCTTTGGGCCATATATTAGGATTCTTCACAATATCCATATCATCAAGTTCACACGATACCTTGAATGATGAGTAATCATCGGGTCTACGCGCTTGGAGCCTTTCACATGATACGTCGCGGACATTGCAGGACACCAAGTAACTCTTGAGGTCAGTCTCGCTAGTTTCTACCGCCAAACCATATACATGCATATGACACAGCCTTTTAACGGCTCTAATGGTCAGATTATTTTCTGCTGATCCACGTATTACGTTTGTTTTTCTCTTCTTCCTACTGCCCACAAGTTTAAACTCCCGTTCTGCTTCCGTGGTCGTCTTTTCCACTGGTAAATTTCGATTAAATGTATCGATGTTTTCTTTTGGTCCGTTTTCTAGTTTTTTCGCAAAGGTCAATGACTTGTCTATAAGTTCCTTAGTTGTATTGGACTTTTTTATAATTCTATTTTCCTTGCTTTTTTCTTTACCTGTATTTTTAACGTACGGCGATTTGTTTATGTTTTGTTTTAGAACGTCCTCTATCGTTTCCACTTCAGATGATTTTACAGCTATCTGTCTGTGGATAGCCGATTGTAATTCTACTACTTGACTAGAGAGTTTATTATTCTCATTAATTAATTTATTAAATTCAATTTGAAACGCAGTAATTATGGTATTAGTTATATTCTCAACAGCATCATTGATCTTTGAGACTATGAATTGTTGCAGATTTTGACACGAAATCTCACCCATGACCATAGTATCATCCTTAGTAGCTCCAGGATCGCGGTTTGAGGTTAATTGGAAAGAACAGCCAGGACAGCTCCAATCCTTAATAGTACCTTCGGTTTTCATTCTCACAAAGTCCTTCATTAGTAGAGACACACATGCAATGTGATAATTGCCATCGCACTTATTTTTACAGCAGATATACTCGTCGTATCTGCCAATATTACCGGAACAACGTGCACACGTAATCGCCATATCGCGTAACTTATATTATTATTTATTATCAAGAACATTTTCAGAAACCACATTGAGAAAATAGAAAGCGCAAGCGTAATAATAAGTCATAGCCTGCCGCTGCCTTCTCTAATTATCGGATTATTTTACACTAGCCGACACGGTTTTTATAAATTAAAAATCTAGAATTTTAGTATTTTGCATTGTTTGAAACAAAAACTGTATTCTAACATAAGGTATCACATCACATTATCAAAATAATACGTTTATTTGTTTTTCTTGCTAATATTAACGTAAAATTTAAAATTAAAGAAGTATTGTAACCAACTAGAGCTTGTGAAAGCACTAGAAAAAGAAGGAAACTGTTTTAAATACCTAAGGAATAAATTTCTGAAGGTGTCTAATGCAAAAGTTCGCGAAGGAATATTTGTTTATCCGCAAATCAAAACGGTTTTCAAAGACGAAAATTTTGAACGTACCATAAATGACTTAGAGCTGATAGAACTGACTTCTTTTAAAAACGTTTGCAAAAATTTTCTGGAAAATTAGAGCTAATTTGCTAGAAAACTATAAAAATTTAGGGCACCGAATATCGCTCAAGATTCATTTTTTGCTGTAACATTTGGATTTCTTTCCTACTAATGTAGCAAAAGTAAGTAATGAAAGATTTCACCATGATATTGCAAAAATGGAAAAAACGATATCTGGGGAAGTGGGATCCCATCATAATGGGAGATTATTACTGGTTTCTCATTAGAGAAAGCGACATCCAACATAAAAGAAAGAAATAACTCTACTTTTACAAAACTTTGATACCTCAGCAATTTTCCACCATTTTTACAACAATTATTAAAAAAAAGTTTAACATTTCATTATACAGGTAAATCAAATAAGATTGTCCTGATCCTACACCATTTTCCACAGAATGTATATCAATACTTATATCCATTTTCACGCCTAAATTTAGCAATTTTAGCAATTTTTGGGATTTCACCAAACAATATATCATATCATTTGCTCATCATAGACCTACGTTACTTGTATTTTGTTTTGAGCTTTTCTGCTGTTATGTTCGCATGGTGGTTAAAATCAGTATATTAGATATTAATTACTTGCAGGAAACCTGTAAATGATGCAACTTCCGCTAGAGCAGGACCAATTCATTGTGAAAGCGAACTTTAGAAACGATAAAACTAGAAGTAATGGTCAATGGCCGTATTCATCGGGCTGTATCGTGATTTACAAATGGACTATGAAAATTTAATTCAGCATATTCTTCAAATTTTGTCCCGCGTTCGTTCAACAGGAAACGCTTGTCTGGACAAATCAATAGATTGAAAATGTGCGTACTCGCCGACAAACACAGTTCGTCAAATCACGTCAGCTCGCTCAACAAACAGATCAACATATTCTGCAATAAATGTGTGTTATTTTTTCCTTGTTTGTAGATTTACCATATGGAACTACTAAATTTAAGAAATGGTGTCATAACCATTTTCTCGGATACAGCATAGTTAGACTATGGTCGACCGAAAACCCTCATGTGCTCGATGAAACACAATTGCATCCTGCAAAAATAGGAGTATAAATTGCAATGTCCAGGGGTGGAATTCTCCTATTTTCTTCGAGCATATGACATCGTATCATCCTGCAAGATTTTGTCTAAACGAGTTACAGGACGATGAATTACAACGAGAATATTTTCAACATAATCATACCAGTGCTCATGCAGCTCACGAAACAAGGGAGTAAGTTCTTCAATTTTATCATGATCAATTGAAGAAAGTAATAAGGCAACAGTCAATAACATAACTGTTGTGACACTTGCTGTAACAATAATGGAATACATTTTGAACAGCATTCCATATCTGTAACTAGATACACTATATAGATATTCATATACATATTATTACAATTATGTTGTATAAACCACTTTCGTTAGTTACTTACTTTCTCACGGAACTCATTATAACTTTTTGATGGATCCGAAATCTAACGTTAGAAAAACTAATCTAACGTTAAAAAGATGGTGTCATATAATGGCATTCACAATATTATTTATGTTCATGTAGCACTTCCGACTTATATTAATATACTTTATGTCAATTTGTTGTTCAATTTATTTCAAATAGAGGCCAACTGAAACATTTTGTTAAAAATTATATGTTTCTGAACGTATTGTAGCTGAAGACCTTATATTTAAGGTGGTACTAATTGAAATACCAAGTATCAAATTTACGCCAAAGATATGTCCATATACACGTTCAGAAAGAGAACATATAATCGGCACGTAAACCTATGTATAAAAACACGTCGCACTTGCCAGTATTGCATCGTATGTAACAACGAGAAACCACACCCTCCACCCTGCGCTTTTGCACCCAATCTTTCTTCGATATGCTCCTGCCAAACTATAAGTAGGTATTAATAGTTAATAGTGCGGCTGTATTAATCTACATAGCTTGTATTGAGAGTGTCTTCGCTGCTGTCAATTATTTCGTCGATCGGTACGATATGGCAACGTGCTCCTAGGATTCTGCTGTTATACATAGAAAGCCGCACTTAAGATGACCTGTATATGTATTATGATAAAGTAATGCACAAAATTCATAAAACGTACAATGTACATTTTTGAAAAAAATGCAAAAACACGTCAAACAGTTTATTTTATTCCGCGTCTTTTAACATAAGTCAAAAAAATAAAACGTCAAATTTGTCAAAGTTATGACGTCATCAATATTTTTTTTAAATAGGAAGCTGGTTTTTTTTTACATTTTTTGATAAAGCTTGTTTTTCTGCATTATAAAAAAATTATTGAAGTAGGGGTCACAAGAAAAAACTGAGAGAATTAATAAAAAACAAAATGAACTTGATTTTGAATTTATGAAAAAAAAATAAAATAATGAAATATTAATAGAATTAAAGTTACCTAGTAAGAACATCTGTTTTTATCAATTTTTTTAATAAAACAACTGTTTGTCAGTGTCAGTCTTACAATTAGCGTCATACCAATTTTATTATGATGGTTCCTTCAACGGAAAGAGAAAGGATAGAAATTCTAATGATAGTAGTTTACGCCGATAGACTTCGAAGTCATGAAGAAGCATGTGCTTTATTTAACGAAACACATTTTGAAAGACCCCCAATTGCTAGAAGGACAGCAATTGCAGAATTGTTGCAAAATTGTTGCAAAATTTAATGAAACGGGAAGCGTAAAGGATGCTCCAAAATCTGGAAGACCGGGAATAAGCGACGATACAAAGTTAGATATTTTGCTGTCATTAGAAGACAACCCTCACGCAACTACAACAGAAATTGCCTTACAACAAAATGTTAGTCAGCCGTTTGTAGTAAGGTTTTTTAAAAAAGAAAAACCGCGTCCATACAAAGTTCAACTTGTTCACGAACTCTCAGATGATCCAGACAGACGTTCGAAATTTTGTGAAATCTTCATGAGGCATTTTGACGAAAATCCAAATTTGCTTAATAGTGTAATATTTTCAGACGAGGCAACGCTTTATTTACGTGGTACAGTAAATCGACACAATTGTCGCTACTGGGCTCGGGAAAATCCCTACTGGATTCAGGCAAAACACCCAGCGCCCCCAAAAAATTAATGTTTGGGTAGTAATCGTCAGGGGAAGATTTATTGGTCCTTATTTCTTTCGTGGGAATTTAACAGCTGAGTGATATTTGGAACAACTTCGTATGGCAGTGCTTCCGGATCTAATTGCGACATTTCCAGATCCAAATAATAGGGAAAACTTGGATCCCAGTATTTCGTTCCAACCACATGTGGCACCACCACATTATGGTCTGACTGTTCGAAGGTTTCTGGATAACCAGTTTAAAGGAAGGTGGATTGGAAGACGTGGACCAATGGAGTGGCCACCTAGGTCACCTGATCTTACCCCGCTTGATTTTTTTCTGTGGGGACATTTAAAAAGTCGGGTCTACGTTAACCGACCAAACAATTTAGAAGACTTACTGGAACGAATTAGACATGAAATGACTCGTATAACTCCGCAGATGATCGACAACTCTGTAAATCAGGTCTACCATCTGCCTATGTCAGATAGTGAACGGGACACAGTTAGAACTATTCCTGTAAGAAATAGTTTTGGTTTAATGGACCGTTTAGTTAATTTAAAAGTTATTACTGAAATTAAGTTTTTTTCGTTTTTTATTAATTTTCTCGATTTTTTCTTATGTGATCCCTACTTAAATTATTTTTCTATAGTGTAAAAAAATAAGCTTTATCAAAGAATGTAATAAAAACCTAGCTTCCTATTTAAAAAAAATATTGATGACGTCATAACTTTAACAAATTTGACGTTTTATTTTTTTGACTTGTGTTAAAAGACGCGGAATAAAATAATCTGTTTGACGTGTTTTTGCATTTTTTTCAAAAATGAACATTGTACGTTTTATGAATTTTGTGCATTACTTTATCATAACACTGTATATACAGGACCATCTAAAATTAACGGCCATTTCAACCATGGTCACATCAACTTTTTTTATGGAACGCTCAGTTTATTATTGCATTTTTGAATACGGTTAATAATTCTGCATCATTCATAAGTACTCTTTTGATTAAAGCCTGAAAATACATCTTTTTATTGCATTTAAAATCTTAGTAACCCTTCAATGTGAAAATAATTGATGTTGTGTCTATACGATAAATATACAAAGTTTGTATCTATGAAACAGAGTGGTCACTGAAATGAAATATGGAAATATCGATATCTTAGATTGATTTTATATTCACAAGAATTGTGGATAGCACATGTCGTGCATTCAACGATAAGTATCCAAATGTGCTTCCAATGATGGATTAGAATTTAGAAAATTCGAATTAATTTTTTTAATTAATTCGGTATTCGGTTAAGTATTGTAAGCAAAAACATAGAAGGTTTTAGCCTCTAGCGTGGTTAACACGTCGAGTTACCGTGATATTCTGGCGCCCCTCGCCTAGTTTTGCTCCTGAAGAAGTCACTTATATTATATTATATTTCAATTTTTGTACTTTTATTTTATTTTATTTTGTATTGTATATATATACTTTACTATGACGGGGTCAAAACCCGGAAGTCCTCATAACAGAGACTCGGACCGTGAAAGCCTTCGCTATCATTTAAAAAGATAATCATTTATGTTCTGGAATAAATTGGTATTTAATTAATTGCTATTTTATTTGACCAGAAGTGGAAATATATCTAGGATTAGAAGTTATTTTTAGTTAAATTTATAACGAAAAGTTAACCAAAAATTTACCAAAATTTAATGATGGTGCTCCAGGTCATTAATCGCGAAATGTTTGCGAAGAATTTGTAAAGCTCTTCGCGGACTGCTGAATCGCTTGTAATGGACCTTGGAAGCGGCCTTTAACTTTCACCGAATTTAATTCCTATGGATTATTATCTTTGAGGTTAGACGAAAGTATACTTTCGAGCGATTGATACACAAAAGCTCCAGAATAGGATTAAAAGAGCCTTAGAAAGCCTATAAGCATACATAATAAGGAAAGTTATAACAACTGGAGTAGAAAGGCGAATTTTATTATGTTTGTATCAGGACGGCAACTATATAAAACATTTTAGCTTCTTCGTTTCGAATGCCTTTTTTGTTCAGCTTTCTTGTTCAAGTTTTTGTATTGACATATAAATTATCGTTATTTCCATATTTAGTCATTTCATTCACCATTCTGTTTGAGATATATAAAAACGATGTATGTATATAATACGATATAAAATCAATTATTTTGACATTAAATAATTACTAAAGTTTTAAATGCATTAAAAAGCTAATGTGTCTGATAATGAATGATGCAGAACTATTAACTGTATTCAAAAATACAATAATATACAGAGCGTGCCATTGACACAAAATAGCCTTCTTCGACATGAACTTGGTTGAAATAAACGTTAATTTTAGGCGGCACTATACATACAGGTATATACAGACACAATTTCGAAGACGTAAATTTGATACTTGCTACGTTAGCTAGTAACACGCTAAGTGTCAGATTTTCAGCTCTAATACTTTCAGAAATATAGAATGTTTAACTTAACGTTGCAGTTGACTGTATATTTGAAAAAAAAATGAAAAACTCAATACGGCTGAATTTTAACCTAGGCTAGCTTGGTAAGTTTTGATAGAGAATTGCATGTGCGACTTATGTGTCCGAAATTGGCCAAGTTTACTGATAATCCATGAATTGTGTACGCTAGATCGGTATCTACTGTACAAGTCTGGGTTGTTTGACAACCGACAGTGCTACTTCTAACTTTGCCCACTGGCGGGAACGAGGATTGAAATTAATCCATTACCCCAGCCGTTGTACAATAGAGCTTGTATAGCGAATTAAGATGAAATTAGGGCTTGCATTCGGCGAAGCACTTACGAGACTGGACGACACATAGGAGGTCAAAACAGCCTGGTCTGCTTCTAATGCTTAATCGATTTTCATTGCACTCACTTCCAGTATCGATTCCAACAATATACCTAATAGAGGCATTTTTTGGTCAAATAAAATGTCAAATTTACCAGAAACTAAAAAGCGTTTTTGGTGACTAAACCAAGTTTCAAAACCACCCTTAAAAGAGACACATAAACGTCATAGTTTCTGACGAGAAAAAAGTAAATGATTTGCGCAAAAACACTGTTGTGATGAGACGAAGTTTTTGTGGCGGTAGTATAATGGTTTAGACTGTTTTTACTCATAGCAATAAAACCCCTACATATTTTATTTCTACGCGAATGAATTCTAATTCTTATATAGGACTTATGGGAATGGTTCTTTAGACTTTGGTAAACAATTGCAGACGCAAGACTGGTTATTTCAGCAAGACAATGCACTTATCCATAATTCCAAACAAACAAAAGAGTGCCTACATCAAAACGAAATCAATTTATTAGAATGACCTGCTCGTTCGACCGATTTGAACCCCATCGAAAATCTTTGGAGAATATTGGCAAGAAAGGTGGATACCAATAATAAATAATACGATAGCGTCAAAGAACTAAAATCTGTGATAACGAGACTTGGAATGATTTTATTCTGGTAAAAAAAAATTAAACTGATAAACAGAATGAAAACTTAGATGTTTCAAGCTACTTTGAACAGAGGATCTAACACTCACTCCTAAGTTTACAAAGAATTACAATTTTTTATGTATTTATTTATTTATTAATTTTATGTTAATAGAAATTTCGCAATTTTGATTTACCACTATGTATTGTAAATATTCTGTGTATAAAATGTAATAATAAATGTAATAATTCTTTTTAATATTATTTTCTCTTGCATTTATGTTTCTTTGTAGTTCAACAGTAACTTCAGCGAATAAATTGCCGGGGATATTAAGAAAACCAAATATTCTGTTCAAAAATTCATATAGCACTATAGAAATTTCCAAATGTGAGCTCCAAAAAAAAAACTACAACCTTAGAGAGTCACCGTCTAAAACTCAAAATAGATCTGGCAGGTGTACAAATATCTCCACGAGCAATTATTAAAAGGTTGATTAAAGTACACAAATATCGCAAAGAAGTTAAACACTTCATTTTGGAACTAAACATTATTTGCACTGACTTCAAGTCACTGACATATTACTGTATTTCAAAAGCACCGCCTGGTTGATCTTAAAACATCTACATATTTAAAGCTCTGACATATTTATAAAGTTTGTCCTAATTTAGGCCTTCTGAAATTAATCAGTGATAGAAATTGTATAAGTGAAACTATTAGACATTACGTGGGAGAGGAGTTTATCAAACATTGTTTTTAACAAAGTACGCGGTTGTACTGTTAACCGTCTACTATTTCTATAACACTTTCTTATGGTGGTACAATTAATCACATATTAATGCAAACAAAATTAAATCATATTAAAAGAGCAATAAAATTGAATATGAAGACTGATAATAATCAACAGATAAGTAGAATACAAGTAACAAAAATGAAATATCTTAAACAATTGAACAATAGATAGAATTCGAAATATACAATAAAAAAAAGAATTACACATACATACATGCTATTGCACAATACATCTAATAAAAGCAACTTGACTGGCGAAGACAAATCTAGAGAACATCCCCGCAACCATACGAAACAAAAGATCCAATAGAAATAGAAGAGACGACGACTGCAACGAGCCTGGAATAAAACAATTTACTGCAGTGCAGAGACAAGTTCTCTCGTCGAAACTGCGACCTTGGAATATAGAAAAGAACATAAAAAATCTCTTACATTAAAAATGATGAAACCTTGTATTTTGTAAATAATATGCATTACAATGGTTCGAAGAATTGTCCATGCACATTTTAATAAACATGGCAACAATAATATTAGTAGCGTTAAGGTATGGTTAAGGTCAAACTTCACCTTACAGAAGTTACGCTACAATGCATGGCACGATAAAATATTGTGATAGAGGTAACATTTAGCGGCGCGTACTGAACTATAGTATGTATGTGCATATGTACAATGTATCTCGTGGATCGAAAGTGAGTTTCGCAATATAATATAATAAAAATATTTCCTATTGAAGTGCGGCACACTTCGTAAATGAGGTTTAACTTTTAATACAATCCAATCAATATCCAAAATTATCCTGAATGTAGTATTAACTGAAATAAAAAATTAAGTAAAATAAATGCACAAAAAACTAAATCTACTAAAGTCGCCGTTTCGCCATTAATGCAAATGATTTTTTCAATAGCTAAAAGTTAATAGGGGCGCCAAAAAGTCACGACATGTAAACCCATTGAGCTAGTATACTAAGGAGACGCTATAAAGCATATTTCCTGTATGTTCAAAACGGCGCAGTGGGCGGAGCTTAAGTGGTTTACCAATATGGCTGCCTTACCAGGTCCGCTTTCGACCCTGCACACAACCCTGCACATTGCTTTTATGTCAAACACTGACCTATGAAACGTTATTTTCGACGAATTCTTCTTGTTAATGCTGTTTCTACTCTTGCAACTAGGTAGAGCCATTATGTCTTGTAGTAGTTTGCTATATAATATAACTGTAAGAACTGAAATAATCAAATAATACAACCATACATGACTATACACTGGAGTCTACGTATTTGACGTAAAATGGTGTACCAATATGGCCGACCTGCGCCGTTTTAGCCACGTGATAGCGTCTCCCTACTTATTCTATCTCAATATGTAAACCACACTATAGGCGAAAACTGAAGAGAAACTAAAGCGCAGGAGTATACAGGGTAGCCATTCGAAAAGTAAACGGCATTGATTTTGAGCATTTAATGTCATATAAAAATAAAATGCTCAGAGACGTCAACTTTATTTTTGGGGGCGTATTAGGCGTACAAGCAAACCATCATCTGCAATCCCTCACTAGGTTTCACTCACGCTGTTGGCAAGTGATTTATTATTTGACCAACAATCGGAGATTCCTGGAACCTTATTGTAGCACATGAACATAGTGCAGCCAAGAACAATCATTATTTCATACATCTCAGCCTCCTTCATATTGAGCCTTTTATATATTTATTATTTTTGATCAATCTAATTCTTTCATTGGTACATGCAGCTATGTGCATAAATAAACTGCGAGGAAATAATTTTAGAAAGATATCTATTTCACGTGCACTTCTATTAGCATCTAAAGTATCAACGCCTTTTCTTTCATCTGGAGCTGTCAGTCGTGATCTAAACGTAATTCTTTCCATAACACAGAAGAAATTGCAGGAGTAGCATCTGCTTCTACTAATGCTTCTTCTTCTTCATCCGTAGCCATTTCATCGGAATCGTTATATTGTTCATCTTCAATATCACTGGGCTCATATTCGGATTCCGATGGAGAAAGCGGCTCTGATTCAGATTCAGAAATGTTATTGAGAGCTTCTTCTAACTCCTTCTGATTCAGCGGACGTTTTGTCATTACTACAAAACTGTAAAGAAATAATATACTGTTGGGATAACTTTGATTCAAGTAAAAATACTACTGAGACATCGCTATCCCAAGGCAATAAATCTTTTGAAAAATACGAAAAGCTAGTAATATTTTTACTTACTTTTACAGGCAATACTCTTACGAATATCCAAAGCAACAATTCCAGAACAAATAAATCAAAATAACCAATCACAATGTCAAAACACTTCGGCCCCACATGGTACACGCTGACAAAATCGTTATTTTTAACAAATTGTGAGGTTACTAGTTGCTGTATTGTTGGTTACATATCCTCCATATGGTAACAATTAGAATAAAACAAGAAAGCGTATACTTCTGGGACAGGAAGAATCCAACAGAGCTTTTTAAAAATCGCTGGGTTAAATATATCCCGCAGTAACGAAAGGGTTAATAAAAAGGGAAAATATTATTAAAATCACAAAAATACGAGAAATTAAGTTGAAGACATCAGCAAAATTAACATTATAGATTGTTTTTTTTTTATTAATGTGGTGGGTGCTTAGTTGCAGTGACTCCGTAAGCTGTATCGCTCGTCTGGCTATCACTGCAACTCTCGCAGTGTAGTTTTTGTGTGTGTATGTTGTGTTCAATTGGCTTTGTGACAGCATCATATCGCCTTTTATGATACCGCGCTGTTAATCACTTTGCTCCCAACAGCGAATGGCAAGTCGATCCGGGATTAAACTCTCTGAAAAAATGTCACCGTCCCTCCAGAGAATTGAACCCCGGCGCCTATCGTCCTCTCACAACAATAGTCAGCCGCCTAACCACTGCGGCCATCGACCCGTTAAAAGTAATTATTTCATAATAATAGTTACGTAAGTAATAACATGTAATAATACTTTGATAATCAAAATAGAGAAGTACGTAAAATATATAATAGGAAAAAAATCATAATAAATCTAATTAGAAGGAGAAGAATAAATATAAAAAATATGGACATATTGTAATGTTCTATAATCACGACTTGTATCTATTTCTTGCTACCATCTTCGTGAAATGAAGATTCAATTAGAATGATATTTGAATTTTGAAGTAAGATATGTGTTTTCATTAATTTAATTAAAAATATAAAAGTTTAAGTATTTTAGCGAATTGAAAAACATTAAAAATAGAATGAATTACAGAAAAGTATTCTGAGTTCATAAGATTTAAGTAATAAAAGGTATTCGAATATGTGCGGGATAAAACAAGATTTAGATAACCAATAGGATCTCCAATACTTTTTAAAACATATCAAGTCAATTTATTTGATATTTCTATTTTTGGTTTTTTTCTAGTCTAATTAAGGGTCATATTTATAGTTCATGAGACTGTGCCGATGCTTAAGCACACGATTTAAATTGTAAATGTCATTACAAATATGTCAAAATCGCGTGCTCAAGCATCGGCACAACCTCAAGGGTAGCACGCGATTTTGACATATTTCTAATAGCATTTACGTCAAAATCGCGTGCTCAAGCATCGACACAACCTCAAGCGCGAACTGGCGCCAACTATAAATATGACTTAGTCTCCTGTCAATTTTAGGCTTTTTTTCTTTCTATAACTATAGAGTAATTCCGAATATAAATTATTGGGTTTCTTAAGATGCACAATGTTTTTTTCTAGCAAATTTTCTGTCAAATCAATAATAATAAGACCTATTTTTAGTTATCTGTATAAAATTTTATACAACTGTTATCAAATATGTACCGCGAACACCAATAGTTAATAGTCTACTTGTTTATTAACGATCAGGCAATTACTTACTTTCCTATTTGATTATCAGGTTATAATATATTATTTACATAACTATTATTATGAAATAATTACTTTGAACGATCTGGTTTATTTACATTTACTAACATTTATTTTTTCTCTAAATTGCACCTTTAATTCGATTGAATTCATACATTAAGTGATACTTCAAAATGCGAATTGTTTTTTAACGAGATCTATTATATTCGTATGTTAGGATATCTCTAAATAAAATATATTATTTCATTTATTACTTGTTTAATTTCTTATTAATGAATAGGAAAACAGGCTTTACGTTTTTAAACTTCCATAAGCACATCAATATAATTTTAATAAATTCCTCCTTATTTATTAATCTTGTATACTTAAAAGGTGTATGCCGTGAACTTGAAATTGTTCGCCTTTGAAATATACATACAAACTGCAAATACATAAAATGCATATAAGGGAGAGACGAGTTCACTCGCTTTACGCTAAACGTTGAATTCGTAGGTACTTTTTATTTAACACTGATCAGTGAACAAAACCGGTATTGTTGTGTATAAATCGTTCGAACAAAACCGGTTTTTTCGCTGATCAGCGTTAAATAGACAGTACCTCGTATATTCTTATATTTTAATTTACGTATTGCGTATTTACAAAAAGAAACAGGTAAATAAAATTACAAGTTCGTATCGTATATATGTATTAATGCCAGTCCGACGAGTAGACATGTTCGGGTAGCGCGGGACGGGGTGTGCAAGTCTGCTATCTTACTCTTGCCATGGGTATCATAACTGTCCCACTTCTTTTTTCTTTGAGTGTACCTATTTATGACCGCATTTATGTTGCTGGAGCTATAACTATTCTGAAGAAGAGTAGGTATGACATATGTATTTTAGTTCTTTGTTGATATTTTCAGGTTGGAAAAATCACATTGCTCGATATAAAAGGAGCTGACTACTGATTGCTTTTGTGTTGGATAGTGATGTGAGTTTGTATGAAAACAAAGATTCGTATGTATGAGTTTCCTGTATACAGATGATCAAAATGATCATATGGTAGACGAGTAACTGATACGTTAAGAATTGGTAGAAACCCGTTTCTTTGAATTTCCGTGATGAATTTGTTATCGGAGTATTGATTATTCAAAAATGTTGGTAGTGTTTTTATCATCCAGTCAGATAATGAAAGTTTCATCAACATACCTCAACCATTTTTAAGATTTTAAATTTATATGTTCCAAAGTCACGGTTTCAAATGCCTCGACAAAAATATTAGCTACAACCGGAGTATGGGAGAACCTACAGCGGCACCAGAGATTTGTTGATAGTATTTTTTTTCTGCAAGGTAGATTATATAGAAGTGAAGCATTTATCGGTTAACTTGTCTAGGTGTCCGAATTAATTATCTCAGAGTCTCAGATTAATACTTAGTGTATTACATTGACGGAATGGATGATATGCACTTTTGTGAAAAGTGAAATAACATCATAGCTAATAAGATCTCCTCGCTCGATAGATTCAGATAGAGATTCAGAAATAAGTTTAACAAAGTGTGAGCAACTTAAATGTGAGACGGAGTATTTGATATAAAAATTCGACTGTATGTACTACATACATAAGTACAATATACATGCATACATACATACATTGAATTAGGCTCATAAGCATATTGTCTAAATCGAAATATCTTGTAATAATAATCGAAAATTTTTGGTTTTCCACCAAGTTAATTTAATAATTTCATTTCATATTAATATAATGTATAAGTAGTTTGACATAAAAGTGACGGCAACTGTAAAGTGAAAAACAGTAAATTATAAATGTATTAATAAGTGCGTATAAATACTTTGCTGTATGATATGTTCCGATTTTAATTCCTTTTATTAAGGTATTTAAATAGTCTCACTGCTATGATTACATATAAACATAACATAGTTTAAATAATTCAATTCAGTTATTGCAATTATTTCTATGTTAGAAGAGTGTAATTTTTGCGATTTAACGTGACTAAAGTAAGGAAAGTAATACTCTTAGATGTAATCAGATCTTGGGAAATTTTACTTAATATAAAAAAAAATGATATAGAAAGGGGGTGTTGGTTCTTTGCACTCATAAATTGTCTCTAGTAGGCGACAAAAAAAAAGTGCCCGAAATTTACCAAAGTTAGTAGAATGTATCGAAATAGCTGATTTAACTAAATTTATGTAACTATCTCACACTTTATGTACACATCCAGAAAACATTACATAACAATCTAAACCCTAAAGCACAACAATCAACCGTGTTTAGGGATATTTTTTGAATAAATGCATAGGTGTTAATATGGACGAAGTTTTGAACATCACTGCGTATGGATAATTTTGTACAATAAGTAACATATTTTCTGAATTAATAAATATTTGATCATCGACGAATATATAAAGAGAATACAATTCTCCTTTTTCATGCAGACTAATTTCATACAGAGAGCATTGCAACCTATAAAAATTATTTTAGAACTATATTAACAACTTCTACGCCATTGTTAGCGAACAATACGTCTAGTATTGCTTCAATATTTTAATACCAGCGACTCGGGATACTGGTCTAAAATTGTAACTTCGGCTTTTTGCTAGTGAAGAAAGAAAACGCACAGACACGCATGCTTACATACATATATGTATTAAGGTAAAGTTAATTAATTTTAAGTTTCAATCTAAGTTGTCATTTATTTTTTTATTAAAAATGAAGAGATATATCTCTATTTTAATTAAATAAATATGACTTTAAACTTGTAATAAACTTGGATCATTATAATTCGAAAATCAAACGTTATTAGAATTTCAAATAAGTAACTGCAATGCCTGTATTTGATATTGTATTATGTATATTTTTCGTTTATGTAATGAAATTTATATATGTAGATTTGTAAGAACTTATTATATTTTTCACTGCAGTATATTACTATTATTGTATACAAAGATTTATTATCGAATAATTACTGTACACGTATATGTCTTATATCAAGTTACATGTATAAATAACGTAACTATAAAATGAAACATATTACATAACATATAACTTGTATCTAATTTCAAATATACAATACCGATCTTTCTTTCTATAAATATATAGTACTTATAGTTACAAATTCAGACTTGTAAAATAATTCATATACGACTTACTATTTCTACGATACGAATCAATATTTTTGCTTCAGTTACAAGTGACACTATCAATTGCTGTATCCTAGAAGTAAATTTCGCCAAAAATATCAATTAAGGCAATAAAACTAAAAATTTTCAAATGCACTTAATAATTGGACCATAAACTACCAACAATTTAAAATTAATAAAGCTACAATGCAAAGTTAGCTATTCTTGAAAAATAAGTTTAATTATAAACTTTTTTTTTCAAATTTAATTAATAATATTGAAATGTAAACATAAGAAGGAACTATAAAGACATACATACATGTATGTAGGTATGTGTAGGTACTATGGCCAAAATACAACTATTTCCTGATTGCAGTGTATGATGAATAACGATTGATCCTGTCTATATTGACGTTAGTAATGTAATTACTCGATTAGGCCGAATATCAAAATCATCAATGTATTCCAAATATTATAAATTAATTCGAATTATGGCTGTCGATTTTCAAGCGATTATGGATATTGATGGATTGGTTTAATGAACTACTTGACAGCACGAGGTCAAGCTATATTGTGTAAAGTTGCAACTGACCATCTAGCGAAATGATTATTAATTATGTTGCATATAGAGTTTGCATTAGTGGCAGTACTGTAACAATATTTAGACCAAAATTGCTTAACTAAGGCCAACAAACTTAATTATTCTAATAGATCCAATTAACATTTTTTTCTTATTATTCTATCTGGCAAAGCTCCATTTCTATTTTGTATATGAATTATTATAAAAGGCGAGTTTGCAGAGATGAGCCGAGCAGCATATCAGCATACCATGTACAACAACTACATGTTCAACATCCACCTGATAAACAAACGCGTTTGGTTTATTACTGCTACTTTTTATGCAATGATGTTGATAGCAATAATCTTCTTTCCAATATTCTTTTGACTGATTGGAGTGGATTCAGACGAAATGCAGTTTTTAGTTTCCACAGTACGCATATTTAGGCGAAAATTCCCATTCTATTATGGAATCACGACAAATCCGACTACTACGTTTCCCATTGAACAGTTCGATAAGTATTTTTGACGACAGGTTAGAATGCTTGTCGAAACTTTCCGCAGAAAATAAAAGCAGCAATTGTATTTCCAACACAAAACTTTTAAAACTACAAAATCGCTTGATTCAAACCTCATGAATTGAGTATTCGTAATCTCCTACTAATATGGATCAAAAACCTTAATATAATATTTAGTACAACACAATGATTTACTGAACAAACAGGTTACTTGAAAAAACTTTAATATATTCTTATTTTTCACTCAAATGACTCAATGTTATATTAACTTGTCATTGTTAGTCATAGCTCGTTCGGTACGTCCTTTTACAGATAAATTTTGTATTTTCTATGCCACTCACTGCGTGAAAACTGCTTATTTAAAGATTTATAGCAGTCTAGTAGAGAACATGTAAACCATAAAAGTGCTCGAATAAAATCCAAATATCTAAAGCTCTTTGAACTATAAAACGGATTTTAACGTCTAAAAGCACTACTCCGCGTAACTCTACTATATATGTATTTTACACAAACGTACTTACATACATACATATGTACCTACATGTATAATTGAAAGATTCAGTAGCAGATTTAGTAGTGGCCAAAGCCTACATTCAATGAACTAAATAGTTACATTCAATAGGTATATTAATTTTATCTGATACTTGAATAACTAGGCATACTTCTTTTTAAGTTCTTAAAAAATGTAATAATTTACTACTATACATTGGTATATTCAATAATTGTTGACAAAACTTGTGGGCGTGCTGCAGAAGATAAAAATTTGGTATTTGAAATTTTAATGTAGTTGTTTAGATAACTTATAGTAATAAAATAATTACAGAATATTTTATATTTTAACAATATTTTATCTTTTTATGATAGTTAATCAAAATCGCTAAATAAATAGTCACAAAGATAGGGATTGTGTCTACAGTTTCATCAAAAGCGGAAGTTTTAATTTTTTTTTTTTTAATTTTTTCCAAGTATTTAACGTAATTGTCACCGATAAATAATGTGTGTGGAGATGTCGTCTAGACAAACAAACTGAAAAATTGAGAAAAAGCTTCATTATTTTCGTAAATTTTAAGTTTAAGTGAGAGTAATTAGTGAACTTTGAAAAAAAAAAAAAATACAATATGTCGAAAACGGGCTTTTGGGTAAAGCAAATTGGGCTATATCTATTGCAAATGATCTTTACTAACACGCTGTAAAGTATAACTTTCATTACCAGTCACCGTGTATACTTATTTGCAGTATACCTTTACCGTTTATTGCTATTCTAGGTTTAACTACAACATTCAAAACACAATAGATAGAAAATATGTTTTTGAATTATTAAGAGGTCCGACTACCGTTTGACAGTTGGCGATGTTGCCACAGTTAAATTTTTTCATAATATAATGTTTTTATAATTTATTTAAAACCTATTTTAAAATTGGGGTTCATACACACTTGCGTAGATGTATCTTGCATGCTCATAGCAAATTTCAATAATTAAATCAAAAAATTAATTGAGTAATCTCTATTCCCCTATCAAGGTAAACGGGAATAGAGATTGTGAAGTTAATATCGAATATTAATGGACAAAATTGTATATAATAATATAAAATATATATAAAATAATATAAAATATTTGTAGAAATATGTGTATGAAGCCCAATTTCCAAATTATATTGAAATAAAATCAAGCAAACGATTTATAGAATTATGTTGATATGGCACCGCTGTAAAATAATCATCTGGTAGACGACCCTCTTAAGTATTGCAAACTACATGATCATGTATTTTGTCGTCATAGATAAATAATAATTTTTCAGATTAAATTGCTTCTATTGTTTTTTCAAAGTATTTTATTTGACTTCGTCCCTTTTCACGCACTATAGCGAATTACTTTATATGATATAGTGATGCTACATACGTATTGTATGTATATTAGGAAATATTGATTGATTTATTTAATAAAAATTTGATTATTAATAATAATTAATTTTAAATATGTAGGTATACTAATTGTTGTGAAAATGCAAGAGGGTTGTAAGTGATACGTTAAGGCTTAAAAGTATATACATATATTTCAATATATAGATATATATGCAGATATCAACTGTAGCGTATTTTATACATATGTAAAGCCGTATACCTGATACATACAGTTGACCAAACAAATAGTAAATCAGAGATTAAATCGCTATCGGCACCCCGCAAAATAGGTGATTCAGTTCTTTTGTCTGCTATAGTACATCTGTTTATGAATGGCTCCGTGCTGAGTGCAGCTTTTTACAAAAGTATTTTTCAATCTCAATAGTTTGGATCGAATTGGGGTCTCCCGTAAAAATCAAATTACATGAGCTAGTGCAAGTGCGAACGAAAATTGCATGAGCCATCAACTTTTAGATTATGGTGTTGAAATTGCTAAAAACTTCCGTTCATTAAATATTGGGTGTTGCAATGTAAAGAAAAGATGATGGGTGATACAGCTCTGTAGTATCATAGGCGAATTCAGCACACTAAATGCCACAAAAATAAGACAAATTCAATAAGAAGTTCCTTTGCCAACAATTCGTTATTAATTATTAAATGTACATAAATACAAACCTGTACTCGCACTTGTAATACCCACATTATTTCTGTAATGAGAATATTTTGCTAGATATTGGCTTTCTATATAATTAGCATTTGCGTCATTTTTTAGTAGTAATTAGTTTCTTTTACTGCGACATGAGTGCATAATTAAATGTGGAGGTAATATTGATTAACACAATTTATTTATTAATTTACATATTTACGTTTGTTTCTAATTTTGCATTAATACAACAAAAATTTAGTTATAAGTTGCAACTGGGGACCTATTCCTTAAAAGAATTAAATAAATGAAACACATAGTATAAAGCTTTTTCTTTTCCACAATTTTTCAGCCCACACAAAACTATTATCACAGGCTAAATTGCATTTAGGAGTAACTACAAAACTAGCAAATTTTATCCGGCAATAAACGTTTTCGATTGGAAAAATGTTTCAAACCGACACTACTGAACTAACACAAACAAGAAAGATTACACATTAACACAAGAATAGCCGGTTCAAAAGCAAGTTTACTCAGGAAGAAAAGAAAAATTGAAATGAAAGTGAAGTTTAATTTTATTTTCCCAGTTTGCAAAAATATTTTTTGTTTAATTGATTTTGATATTTTACTACATATTTAAATTAAAAAAAAAATTAAAATACTTATTAAGTTCTATTAATAAGTAAATAAAATAAAAAACAAATAAAGAAAATAAGATAAAATGCTTGGTAAATTAAAAATACTGATCAAAGATCTCTGAACATAATAATCTCTGAATCCCTAGAATTCCTTCCAGGTTGGCAAGTCTGCAATTGTATTTCCACTACCAGTAACTTGCCAGTAAAATATGCTTTACTTTAAACAGTATCTCAGGCTACAATGTGAATAAAAATACACAAAAAGGAATAAATATTTTTGGAAGAAATAAAGTATAATATAATCTTAATTTAATGTAAAAACAAAGAATTTTTTCTCGTGATACTATTCAACTCTTTTATACTTACAGCCAGTATAAAATTGCACAATTTTGACAATGTTGTAGTTGTGATATGATACTTAATTTTAATAATCTGGTAGCTAAGAATGGTCCATAAATTAATATTAAGATGTATTTAAGAAGACAAATGTAGAAAAGATTTCGATATTTGACAGGCAGTCTATCACCCTATTATAGCAAAAAAGCAACGAAAAAGGCGGAATGCCAATTATTATTAGAACAATCTTTATGTTCTTCAGAGGGAAAAAAACAAAGCAGAGATATTCGGTAATTATAAACACAATGCACATGCAATAGCGATTAAATTTATACCTTTCATTACTAAAGAGTCAAAACAAACTAAACATAGAACGATTTGAAATTGCTTAGAGGAAAATAAAACACGAGTACAAGGAACAAATAAATATTGTTTTATGTATAGACAATTACCGAATTTTATTTCACATATTATTGAAGCGAATTAGTCGTAGTTTGCATCTTTAGAGTTCTCTTGTGTAATCCGTATATCTACTTTTGACCAGCATGTTCAACGTGAGCCGCTGATATTTTGTTAATGTAAAATTTCGACGTTCTAAAATTTTAATGTCAATATTTCTATAAAAAGATTTTCTAATATTTTTTTCAATAAATCTGTTTTTCTTTTCAATTAATGTTTAACATTCCAACTGATCGCATACAGAGGTGACTAAAGTATGTAACCCTCGAGATATTTGTGAGGTGAATAAAGATCCTGGAATAAAACTTTAAAAAGGAAAATTAACGACAGTAGTGTACTAAATTTATATATTTTTAAGATGCACATCCTGCATATTTTCCATTTTCTTAAAAATTATCATCTTAATACAATTTCAACAAACTAAACGCTTGGGATTTGAACTCTTTAAAAATTATGATTTTAATAAAATTATGTCTATAGGGATAGTAGTAAATAGGGCATCCGACAGCCATATTTTTGCGTCTACTGATAACCGATTTAGGTGATTCTATTAAATTTTATTAAGAAGTTTGTGACTTATTTAACGAATTACATCCACAACAAATCCAATAACTTACTAAAACATTGAAACTCTTCACTTAACCAGTGTTTGTTACAATGTTTCACTTTATTTAGCAAGACAAATACATCAGTCGATTCTTTAATCCACATAAAAAACTTCTAACAATTTGGATCAACAAATATAGATATGTATTTCTTCTTAAGAGTAGGTTGATTTTCTTTATCGACCAAAATAAATTACAAATATTATATATATAATAATATACCTAACAAGGGAAGACGTTTCATTAAAATGCCACTGTAATATTGTAATACCGAGTGTCTCATTTAAAAAAAAAACATGTTTGGTTCGTCGCCGACTGCTTCGACCAGTCTGTATAAAGCAAATATTTTTAAAACGTAGCCCATGTAGCCTACAATTAAATTCCAAACAGGTTTTTCGAAATTCTTCACCATTATAATAGTTCACACCATCATGGTTGTACCAGCTGTATAAATACTAGTTCTTGTTTTACGTCAAATAGCAGGTGTATAAGTGCTTTGCCCCTAGAGCGCCTTGCAAGGCATGTTTTATTGATTTTTCTTTTTTGTCCAAGTTTCCCCAAACATACAATACCTTACTTTTGTATATACCTCTAAGTTTTACCTAGATAGAAACAAAATAGATGATAATTATGCTGAAACTTGGACAGGATCAGTCAATATATTGCAATGTTCTAAATATTTAGAGCACAGCTATGCATATGTTTTAATTAAATTTTAATGTTAATTAATATTGCTTGCTCTAATCATAATCAACTTAATTCAAAGAAATAAAAATAATTGTCTCATATTAAAAGCAAATTTTACTATCTACTTCATAGATATCAAAGTGTAGACTGAAATAGTTAAAAATGTTTAGTTAACCTTTAATACTAATTACATACGCCTATAGAATTTATTTTATACTTTAAGCAATTTTAATGTATTCTAAGTAAAGTAAAAAACGGCAATTAAATACAAAAAGTACTACTTACTATAACAATTTATAACTTTTAATCTACATTTACAACTAAATACAAGGAAGATGCACGCACGCATATTAAATGTATCCATATCCTAGTCTCGGCTACTCAGAATGCATTATTTTCAGCTACTATTAGATTATCTAAAATTATAGTAACGGAGGTACCGCAGATATGAGTTACTCCAAGATGTTATTGTTAGTTGCACGCATTAATTAAGAATTCAAACAAACAATCACTCCATTAAAAACCCAACTTACTCGAGGGTGTCATTGATTTTATAAGATTTACTATTCATGTTTGCAATTCGTAGATATGTCATAACAATTTCGTCATGTTAATCTCACACACATAAACAAGATCGTTTTACTTTCTTTTTATGAGAAGTATGATGGTGATGATGTACATATACACCGATCATTCACAAATATGATGTTTATTATGCTATTTTCATATATTAATCATCGATCGTAGTGATTGGAGAAATATTATTGTACACGACTATAAACGCCTAACATCACGACCAAACTGAGACGACCTAGAGACGTAGACAGCGTCCAAAAATAAACAAACTTGGAGTACTCACTTGTATTTACGCTTTCGCCTCATGATTTTAACGAATTTCATTGTTTATGTTTACGTTTTGTTTTTCACTTCTTTCACGCGAACCCGTAGGTATACAATAGATGAAAGTTCCGTTCACGCCAAAGAATGAAATATTTATTGTTCCGTTTCCCGCCGCATACAATTCAAACTGACGTGACGGTAGATTAATATGTCAGACGTTCTGGTTTTTCTTCTGTATCATTGTATCATTTTGTATCATTGACGTACACCTGTTGTATACGTATTACGTGTTAGAGCGATAATGGCCTTGACTGTCATGTGCAGCATTAACAGTAATGCAAACCAGTAATCGAAGGATTTTATAAATAAAAATTGAGACCATATGTATAATTTATAAACAAATACTCCCAGATCCTTCAAATTGATCTGACTGTCATTCACGAAATTTCAAACCTTTTTCCCTGATAAATTAAGAAGTATAAATATATTGCAACAATATTATGCACTGGCGCTGTGAAAAGAATGTACAGTATCCGGACATTTATAAAAAGAAAAATACCTGGCACTCAATATTTTCTTCTAAATATCAAATACGTAATCATCAGTGGAAGAAATTGTCGCACGACTAAATCCAATGAAAGGCTCTAGATTCAATCAAAGCATTTTAGCATTTTCGGAGGATTCATAGTAAATAAGCAACAAAGTAAGTATTCCACATATGTGAATGCAGTTTCCGCCAATTTTTTTCTAACGCATAATACTATACTTCCATAGAGCGACTTTCTTAAAATTAAATTCTTTTATAAAAATATAGACTTTAGAAAATTCCTTATTTTTGAGGACCTAGGCTTGTTTAGAAATAATATTTGACCTATTCAAAATATAGCATTATTGAAGCATAGATTAACATTTTAAGTAAACTATTAATCGAAAATAATAGTCCTATCTGTAAAAATAAACTCATTATTTTATTACTCCGAAAGCCTTATATAGGTATTTTGTTAACTTCTCTCTATAAGCCGGCGACATCTTGAGCAAATTTACAAAGTTAACGTAGAAGGCGTGGTTTGGAAAATGAACGTATTTAAATATTTTTGATCAAGAATAATGATTGTTAAATGAATGATGTTTAAAATTTATCTTTGAATTTTCTGATCATTATAAAAAGAAACTATCTATAAATGTAGGATAAAATTGAATAAATAGAGACAGCCCGTAACCGGTGATAGATAGAAAACATAATGTTGTAGGATTATATTGGCGCTATACGTTTAAAATATTGGTAGTCATACAGGGTGTTGCGTAACAGCAGTACAAAGTCAAATTATGTAGTCTTAAACACAATTACTGCATCTTTGAAATTCTTGATTGGTTTAAAACACTAAACCATAAAAAATTATTGTGTAAATATGCAATGATTGACGAAGGTCGGACTGTAACTTTTTACACGAGATGTGTCATAATAATGTGTGTATGTACACTCGGTTGATTTAGAATCGGCTCAAACTGCCATAAAACCCGTTAAAAGTATGCTTTATTACGGCCCCCGAATGCAAAGCAGTAATAGTATGGTCAACTGTATGTAAATTACTATGTATGTAAATTACTATCTATGTATATACAATATATTTTTCTATTAAATCCAGTTTCATATGCAAGGGCTCATTTATAAATTCCTAAACCGATAATTTCTTAATGCGAGCTTAACATATGTATAGTTAAATCGCTATCGCATACAATTTCACTATAATTCTAAGTATTTATGTAATTAAGAAATTATAAGAATATGTATAAAAGTCTATTACATATTAGAGTGGATCGAAAAACGCGTTTTTTTCTGCATAACGCGAATAAATGAAAAAATATTTAAAATATTTTTTTTCAAAATTTGAAATCGCGCAGAAGGCCTAAAGTTACCAAAAAAGTAAAAATACCGGTAAATTTTAAGAGTGTCCTTAACGCATACAAAAAGTAATTAGACCCATACTTGTTTTACTGAATTCGCGCAAAAGGTCTAAAGTTGCAAAGTGCAGATTCCATTCAAACAGACACTTTGATTATAAGTAACATTCTCTTTCAAATGAGCCTAAAAACATTAAAATCTGTTTAAAATAAATCCAAGTTATGACTGAATATTTATCTTGACTTCTCGAATTTTTAATCCGCCCTGAGAGTTACCTCCACGGTCATTTTAGAAACTTGACAATATTTTTGCTAAAATTCGCTCTCACTTTTCTTATTAAGACCAAAAAATAATGGTACTTTGTCGCGGTAGCGGAACAGCATTTCCCATCTCTACTTAAAACTGTATGAATTTGATCCTGTTAGTGGCATACTGGGCAGCGAGACGAAGGAGAAGCAACTGTTAAAAGAAAATCCAGGGTAAAACAATTTCTTTTCATAATGAATTTCACTGTTTTCTTTTCATTAGATCTCGCAACCGCGCTAACCGTATTAATCACTTTTACACAAATTACGATCAACTTTTTATATCACAACTTAGCTTTACATAAGCTTACCTTTATTTAAGTTCTGGGTGAATAGGTAACATTTTTTAGAATATCAGTAACACTATATTGGATAATTTAAATGTGAACTTTTCTTTCGACCCATATTCACGAAAATATTCTAGCGTAGTTGTTGACTTACGTATTTCATTTACATTAATAAAGTGTAGTGAGTCAGAGCCTATACGTTGTATAATAACTATATTACCTACATATATCTACATACAGGAGGTTCTCTCAAGTTGCTTGTTCCTTTAAACACTATGTATGTACGTACAGTTACCTGAGTTATCCTTTGAAAATCCAAACTTTTAATTTTTATTATTTTTTAATGTTTTCATGAGAGTAGTACTACAAATGCTTGCAAATTTACTCGAAATTGCCATCGTTAGAGCTCTTTCACACTGGCGATTTAGCAGTGCGAGTTAGCATCGCGATTTAGTCGCTTTCTATGCGGTTCTATGCACAGTCAGCCGCGCTGCTGAATCGCTAGTGTGTATAGGAATAGGGAATACATCGGTAAAATCCGTGAGCGATTGTCGCGCTGTTAACTCGCGCTGCTATAAATCGCCAGTGTGAAAGAGCTCTTAAGGTCCACAGACGCGCACGATATAAAGAATTGAGTTACGCACAGCTAGAAGGAAATTATGTTGACGGATAGGATTTGTTTGAGCGATTATAAGTTCCCGGAATTGTTCATTATCGCTTATTTCAGTGCAATACACACGCTGTTTTAAATCATCCCACAAAAAGAAATCAACTGGATTTAAATCAGGGGCAACACGGAGGCCACTGGTCGTCCACGACCGTTCCAGTGATCTTGAAATACATTTATTAATTCTTCACGTACCATACCTACAAAATGCACCAAATGAACCGTCATGCTGCACATCGCAGCTCTTATAATCAGACGGACGTCTTGCAGTAATTCAGGCGGAGTATTATTAAAAAAATTAAAATAATCTTGTCCATTTAAGCGAGGTGGTAAAGACGTAGAGCCAATAATAAAACTGATAATTATACCTACCCATACACTCGAAAATCGCCGTTGATGGTGTGCCGGTTGAATTAGATAGGGGTTTTCTATTTGCCATTCATGTGCATTGTGTTAATTGAATAGATCATTCAAAGTAACACTTGCTTCGTCGGTAAATAAGACGCTACTCACAAAATTGGCATTTTGAATATGTTGCTTTAGTAATCACTGACAAAACGCTACTCGCGTGGGATAAACTACAGGTACAAGACTATACGATCGGCGATAATAATATGAATATAGCTTATTTTCTCGAAGCGTTCTACAGATAGGAGAATTTGCAAAGTTGAATTGTCGTGCAAGTTGCCGTGTGCTCGGTGTTGGATCATTTTCAATGGCTTCGAGGATTTTTACCTCTCCACCCAATGTCCGTTCACTCCCTTTTGGTGTAAGAGATTGCAGTCGTCCTGTATCTCGTAGACCACACGAACAAACGTTACACTTGCAGTCAAATGTCGGTTAGGGAAACGTTCTGCATACATTCTACCAGTTTTCGCACTGTTCTGGTCACATTCGTCGTAAATTAACACTAATTCATTGTTATTATACGCCATAATGATAAAACAAGTAAAAAATGCAAAAAAATGACTTAAACACTTTCGAAAATTTGAAAGGAGGGAGGCCTAAGTGTATGCCCTACAAACGAGACAACCACTGACAGAATCTTAACCGACACAGCAATGTAGTATCTTTTTTACAAAGGTCAAGGTCCTTCGCAAGCACGCGGAATGGGCCGGAATGATAATGTAAATACTGATTTGACTGTATACTTAGTTTATTTCTTCGGCATTCAAACACCGAGATCGTATAGTATTAGAATGTACTATACAACAACTTCAACCTTTTCTTTTTCTCACGTAAGTAGGTATACTATGGGGCTATCACCGCAACCAGTCCTCGTGGACACCGTGTATAAGCTGTATTTTGACAGCTAAAACCTGTCAAACTGTCATAATTATGACAATTTGGTGGTTTTACACAGGTTTTAGCTGTCAAAATACAGCTTATACAGGCTGTCCACGAAGGCTGGTTGCGGTGATACCACCGCAGTATACCTACTCACGTATTTGACAACTTTGAATTACACAATTTTTTTGTCAAAACATTTTAAATATTATGCATTATCTTCCCTCAAAATTACTAACCAACTTATGGGAACACACTTTTATGCACTCGTATCAATGCAACCGTTGTATTGAAATAAATACAGACGAGACGTTTATGTGTTCAAGTTTTCTAAACTCAATTTCATGTTGTTGTATTTGTATATTTAATACATATATTATCTTCTATTTTTTTATTACTTTAAATAGCTATTTTTGCATAATAAAAATCGGAGAAGAAAATATACGAAACAATATTAGAAGAAACTAAATAACGAACATTGGATAGGATTGAATTTAAATTATAGATGAAACGACAATATATATAACACTGTTTATATTTCGAGCGTTGTCGGGCTTGCGATCGGCCAGCAAGCCGTATGTATGATAGCAACCTTAAATTGCAAATGAGTAGGTATGCAGTCGTATGGCGTATAAATATTCCACGGTCAGTGACCTTGCTTAATCGTCCTTTTCTCAATATTTAAATTAAATACAAAACTGCATGTGTACGCTGCTGCCATGTTTGCCGAATTTGTTTAAAAATTAGTATTAATCTCCATATTATATTATATACAGGGTGGTTCACCGGGAACTGCCACGATCGATTGCCGGAAAACTATAGCTAGGAATGACCTGAAATTTTGGCACTATACTAAAGTCGATGGGGGCCACTCGCCTAAAATATTTTCAAGATGGCGGCGCTTCGGGATATACCGGAAGTAAGCATCAACTTCAAACACACCATTCATTAGACGCTTGTGTAAGACAACTTTATTTGTGCCAAGAAATGAACGGGCAGCATTTTGAACATTTATTATGAGTTTGTTTATTTATCTATATTTCTATTTCATTATTAATTTTTCACGATTTTTTAAAATTATTTCTCAATAAACATCTTTATAATTTATGTCTTTGTATTTTTGGAGTAAGTAGCTCTCAATTGCTCTAAAGTTAAACCCTTGTTCCTATTTTAAAAAAGCAAGATGGCGTCGTCCTGCCCACATCAATTGCGCAAAACAAGTGAAATTTATGTTAAAATCTTGGCTATAATATACAGTTTAACGCTACCAAATATCAAATCTAAATTTCTAAGCCTTTGCCTGTTATTTCACTTAGTGCAATACTTTAGCCACACCCTGTATATAATATATAAATTTTATGGATAGCATGTTCAACAATTCTTGCTTTTGATAGCCACGTATTTGACCTTTGCTAAAAAAGTTTCTATTATTATACAAGATGCGAGCTCTATCGTTGGGTCTTCCATTGTGGCCATATAAGTACACAATATGTAGTTAGTCTTAATATATAGATGGTCCATAAGAGCAAAAATTTAAAGTTATAGAAAACTGTACATACATAGTCTTTCGATAGCAGGTAACGAATTCTTGACTTTTTAGATTGCTTTCGCGCTTTTCTTAAAAAAAAAAGTATTACCAATTAGTTGCCGAGATATTCAGAATTTATTTTACAAAATGCTACTTTTTTGTAAAACTTCAATTACTCAATTTTTATAGTTGTTGATATAGATAAAGATAAACTTTCAAATCCACTATGTGCGCAATAAATTGTAATCCCATACATAAAATAAAATTTAAAAAACAATTAAAAAGTCACAATATATAAATCATATAAACAGATCAAGAAGAAAAACTATTTTCAAATATGCTGCCTTCTCTTTCAATGCAAAAATTCAGTACTTAAAGCAATGAATAATGCTGTTCCCTCATGTTGGAGGTGGGAATCATTTTTGGGAATGAAATTCGGAGTTTGACAGAAAATATCAATTTAAATACAAGGCGTACATATAGTTTCAACATGATAGCGCACCACCACAATATTTTCATCAAGTTCGTGATTACTTGAATGTATAGCTGTCAAACAAATGGATAGAAAGAAGAGGAGCAATATCTTGGCCAGCGACACATCCGGATATTACACCTCTTAACTACGTTTTATGGAGATATGTGAAGAAAACAGTAAATAAAATCGCTTCTGCAACCTGGACGATATAAAAGTTCGCATAATAAGAAATACTTTGCAATATAAGGGAAGAGCAACACTCATATGGCCAAATATTAAATTTTTGCTTTACAAAAGAAAGTAGTATATTTAAAAATATTTTTTCCTAATTGATTTGTTTATTTAATTTATTCTTCATACTTTGTGACTTTACTTTTTTATTGTTTTTTTCCCATTATAATTTATAGATGTCGTTTTTCTTATTAAAATAGTGACTTGCAAATTTTGCCTTTGTTTATCTCAGCCATTAGTAATTATGATTTCTATGCAAAAAAGTGTTATCATATACAAGGTGTTCTATTTAAAATAATCCAGATATTCTTCATTGCGAGGAAGTACACTCACGGTAAATAGTCTTCGAAAATTTTAACGCCGCGCGCATCGTGTCTCTCATTCGTATCCCTCTTAGAGAGCAGCAGGATAAAACTGTCGAAGAGACAGCACGATGCGCGTAGCCCCACTCCCTTCTTAAGACTATTTTCCGTGAGTGTACATTACTCCGTATAATAATCCAGTTAAGATAAAATGTAGTGACACAAAATTGAAATACTACTTATAATATAAGAATTTTGTTGTGGAATTGTTTGCATTTGTCAACAAATTAAACGTAACAAAACACGTTTAAGCACCATTTTCCAAGAATAATTGTGAATACCTCGAAAACTATTAATTCATGACTGAGACGTCTAGTATCATTTACAATTTGCCTGAGTTTTAGAGTGGAATTGCGGTAAAGATTTTCTCATTTTATGTTTCAATGACAGAATGTATGTACATATGTACCATCTTTGGCAATTTAAATGCGAATTTTTGATCGGGAAATGTTGATTTTGCAAATAAAGGGTTTGCTTTAAAGTAAATTTAATTACTCTAAAGATGTTCATCAAAGCAGTACTCTCTTTTAGAAGCATTAAATTTGCTTCCAAGTATAGCCTTTATTTAGTAAATGGAAATTCCTCACTGAAAAATTCGCATTTAATTTGCCGAAGATGGTACCTACTTACGGAATTGCAAAACATTATAACTAGACATCCAGCAAAAGCAATAATTTTCATTTAAAAGAGTTTTTTCGGCATAAAAGGAGAAGTACACATAAATCTTATAATGAATCGAAAGCGATTATGATTCCTAGAATTCTTATTCATTGCTGATTCATCATATAGTACTCAATGGAAGAGCCTCACACTGTTATATCCGATAAGGATGAGAAAAACTTCCGACCCTTTCATAAACCAGCTATTAATAAGACGGGTATAATTTGACGATTTCTGATATCGCTCAACGCTTTCCGTTTAATAATTATCCTTCTCAATGATTTATGAGACGTCTATTAGGCTGCTATAAATCATTATACATACATAATGTATGTATTTTCTTGACTATTCAGAAATTTATAGGATCAAATTGTTTTAACTTTGAAATATGTAAGTAGACTCTTTTGAACAACTCACATCGTTTTTACATCGTTTTTTTCTCTAATACATACATTACTGATGTTATATCGTATTTTATTTTGTAGTAGGTTTTCAAAGACTGCATTCAACAAATAGGGAAAAATACGCAAAATTAAATGTTCGTATTTAAATATTGTATAGGTACCTAAAACCATTTTCAATTACATAAGATATTCGAATCATATAGGCATACTTATGGCCACTCGACAAGCATAAAATTGAACTATGACTGCATAACTTATTTGTAAGAATTTTCTTTTCAGACATAGTTAGCTGATGTTTCTGAAAATTTCAACAAATTTTACCATTGTCATATATGAGTAGGTAAACTAAGCGACTCCGACGCCACTTTAAACCCGCGGGGCATGCACCGCTAATTACTTTCATTTTCTAATTAGGCTTTGTAATTGACGGAATTCCGCTAGGAATGTTGATATTTTGGCCCTGAAATGGTTTCACTCGCATTATGTAGGTAATTATTTTAAAAATTTTGGGAAATTTTACATAATATTTTACTCTAAGTAATTAATGTTCTTAAAGAATGCTGATTAGGCGTGACTTTAAAGCAAATATTCGGAATTTTTGGCACTCACATACATGCTAATAGAATGTGATCTAATGTCTGGAAATTTTTAAATTTCGTTCTTCTAAGAACTTAAGTTTTACGTCACAGCTTTAGCAATGAAAAATCGCATATAAGCAAATGTAAAATAATGTTCGATATTAGTCTCTCCTGCACTTAGGTAAGTATTTTTACTTTGCTTAATATTTATTATATTTTAATATTTGATGTGTCTTATTTTAGTACCTATTTGTTAATTCCTTGCCACTTAGATCATTTTTATATTTTGGTGAGTATTTTTATTTAGTGTTATATGTTTTATTATTTAATATTTTATATGTTTTAGTTGAAAATGGTGTCCGAACTATATGGTGTATATGACTTTGTATTTGGGCATCTGAATATTCCCGAGTACATAACACAAAAAATATATTCATCGAAGTTACACAGAAGAGATTTGGAATTTCTGGCCGCCTTTGCGTGCCAGAACGAGAAATACTTTACGTTCGAAGATTTAATTGAAGTACTGGAGGAGTGTAATCCCTATTTTAATGAAGAAACGCGTCATGTAATTCGCAATGAGTTTGACTGGCTGCGTGAACCATGCAGCGACGTACATGTACGATATAGCCACTAGAAGCGTTTTATCGTTAGATGGTAATATTCCGAAACAAAACGGCAATATAGTTTGGGAACCACCACATGAAAACCCAATACTTAGCAACGAAGAGGTGTGTGATTGTATGGAATGTGACAGAGGTTACGTATATTTCGGCCAAGAGAGGTGTTTATATATTATGGATAATTTGCAGTAAATTATATGTATTGTTGTATAATAAAACATTTTGCTACTTTACAATGTTTATTTATTACTAATGTTACAAGTTATCACCTATTAAATAATTCAATAAAACGTCAACATTATGCTGCGTACACATACTTAATTTATTATTATGGAAAAAGCAAGCAGAGTTAGTTTTGTTTAAATTTGGTACATTTTGTAGATACTCTAAATTAATAATATCTAAATCTACATATTTACTTAAATAATCGGCCTTTTGATGACCCTTTACGTATATTGTATCGTAAGATTTACAAATATCAGTTAAGATATGTACAATATTGTTTAAGTCTACGTATCCGTCACTATAATTAATATTTAAATAATTCCTCTCCAACCATCGTATTTCCTTTTTCTGTTGTCGTTCTAACCGATGGAAAGGTGTTGCTGGTTTAAACAAAAGGTGTATTGAACGTTTCCCATCTGATATAGTCATCTCTTTAGGTATAAAGTCTCGATTAACAAAACCTTGTATGTCTACGACAATAAACGACTCGAAATGTTTCCTATACACTTTTTGACGATGTGTTTCGGAGAGAACTGGTTCCAATATTTTTGCACAGTTTCTTATACGACGCTGGAACTTTATTCGATCAGCAGCGTAAAACATCCATTCGGAATGTCTATCTTCCTCATCTGACCACATGTGTATTGTTGGAGTATTCGTGAATGAAACATTCATGTTTACATAATTTTCTTAACAGTGCCCTGGATAGGTTCGTACTCAAACACACAATCATGTAAAATGAGACAGTATGCCACTGTGTCTGCGCTAAATGCTACCTTTGATATCATTTCCAGTTTTATATCTACAGTACTGGATTTTACGGCTTCATTTTGTGCTGAACAATCAATTATAAAGACTGAACATTTGTTAAATTTTGAGTAACTCATCAAAGGTTCGCTAGGTTTCCCGTAATAACTTGGTTTGAAAGATGTATACATTCGGTATGCTCTAGCATAACGTTTTTCCGACATATCTACTATATTCATATCACTGTATGGATAATTTTCCGAATTCAGGTATAATTTCATATTTGTAATGCTACAGTGGTCGAACATGGAAGCATCCGCTTTATAGTTATCTTTTTTACCCTTTTGAAACGCAACAAGAACATAGCGGGGCTTTTCCAGGTTATTACTTGATTTTATCGGCCATATGTCTGTTGTTGTAGCACGTAAGGATGGTAGCTCATACAAATCCCATTTACGGAACGGAATTGATATTGTTTTGCTGTTTTGAACAACGTCCAACAGCTTGAAGCGGATTTCATCATTAACGCTTACATGTGGAACATGCCATTCGATTTTAGTAATTTCAATCGATGCTTTTTTCGTACCCGTAACCTCTTCAGAATTCTTATAACAATTCTCATTCGTTCTGCTCCTGACAAGTATTAATTCTTGACTAACGTTAATTAGGATACGATTATAATCTTCGAAAAAACCCATTAAAAACTTCATTGGAATACATGCGTTGAACTTAGTCTTAGATAATGTAGGCTGTGCATTTACAAATGAGGAAAGATGCTATTACCTGCGAAAAACAACTCATCAGTCAATCTTCATACTTCCTCAACAAAAGCGGTTCCAAGTGGCTTACCGTAGGACGAAGTCCAGCTGCCGGATTCATTCCAATTGTACAAATCAAATCTGTGAACGCAAGCATTTTCTTCACACAAGAAGAATGGGAAGAATTCTGCAAAACCGAAGGCTGCAGTTCTTATCGAGACATTCAAGTTATCAGTCTCAAAAGTAGAGGGCAGCAAATCGTTTTATCAACGGAGACATACAATAACATATATCATCTTCAAGAATTAATCAATCAGAAAATTAGTGTATTGACCAGTTCTGACTTTGTATCATTTTAAAATCTTGTACGAAAATGGATGGTGATTTATATTCTAATATTATAACGTTATTAGCTACTCACATAAATTCACAGAACACCATGTATATGTTAGAAGTTTTGTATATAACTTATAATACTGTATTTCTTGATTTTGAAATTATGAACTGTTGTTAAACCCCTGACTAGGTTTTTTTACAAAGTTTTTCCCGTCCTCGAACAGAATTGTTGGGGTTAATATGTTTGTTTTTTAATAAAATTATTTTTATTAAATCTCATGTTTTTTTTAATTTACATACAAATGAGAATAGTATAGTAATATAAACGTAACATAAGCCATTTACACTCAGTATGAATGAGAAGAACAGATTGAAGATATGCAGAAGTTGAAAACGCATACCTACTTATACTAACGGGATAAGTAAATATAAAAGAGTTGCAATGGACGACAATCAGTAAACATTTCGAAAAAAGTTTCTGTTTTTATAAGAAAATATACTTAAATATTAAAACCAAGCATTCTGATTCATGTTAATTATATGCTATTTAGATTTCAAAGATGCTATTGTGACTATAGTATATAATATTCTGTAGGATCAAATATATCATGATACATATTGTTGCCGATCGTGTTCGATTTCGTCATCGAATTCAAAACAATACAATAAATTTTAGAACCGATACTATGCAAACAACATAGAAAAATATCTAGGCCGCTAGGACTATCATTTAATATAATCGTTAAACAAATATGTAAAATATTTAGTTTAATTTTGAAATTATGAACTGTTGTAATACCTCTGATTAGGTTTTACAAAGTTTTTCCCTAGTCCTCGAACAGAATTGTTGAGGTTTATGTATATATTTTTTAAATATATTTCTTTGTAAGAGCATATGTTTTCGTTAAGCTTTACTATTCGTCATCAGAAGCGGCACATAAAAAACCTATAGAATCAGTATGGATCGAGAAGAGCTATGAATAAGATTAGAACAGCATATTGAAGAATTGCAAGAATTTAAAGGATACATCAAAGTATGTACTTATACTAACAAAAAAAGTTAAAGAAAGTAAAAATGAATAAAGAGAATAAGTCATCATGGAGATTACGGATGAAAAGATTGAAGCAGTTTTAACAAAGATTGATGCAGATTGTAGGAGATTGGATGGTATAAGCGAGTATATTATTCCTTCTTTACCCACATACATTTTAAAAACAAAAGTGAATAAGATTTCCCTATAGCAGAAATGGCATTTATTATCGCATAAAAAAGGGTTGCACTTGAAGATTATCTTCCCTGCCACAAGCATTATAATACTTTGGTGATGAAAGATCACGTCGATGCTCCACCACCATCCCGAAGAAATTGTTACGGTTGCAAGAAGCTTTGTCCTGATATTTAATGCATATATTTATTATATCTAAATAAAATGCAAGTTATATAATATTTTTTGTTTTATTAAAAAAATCGTTTACAAAACTCATACATTTACAATATTTCATTTTTATTAATCCAACTGTTCTGAGTATTATCAAAACCGAGCCATTTAACGTATACTTACTAATACTAACATTATCACCAACTTTAAACGTATGTTTTCCCATAACTTTAATGCTACTGTATACGGTACACAAAAGATGTTCTGCTAACATCAAAATTACAACTTGGCACCCATTAAAGAATCCAACACATTAATATACAAAAACGTTCATAATTGAAGTATATTTTTATTAGAAGATATACATGATTTTTATAATAGGTAGTCTAACAAATTTCTACATTACGTGGTACACTTACTTAATTTATTTTTACTATTAACAAAGTAAAGAAAATTGGTTTTGACTAAATTAGGTGCATTGGTAAGGTGCTCTAAATTAACAATAGGTCAATCTTCATATTTGCTTAAAAAATCGGCATTTTGGTGACCCTTTACACATATTTTATCGTAAGATTTACAGATATCATTCTAGATTTTTCCAATATTTTTTAAGCCTACGTATCCATCATTATAATTAATATTCAAATAATTCCTCTCCAACCATCGTATACCTAGGTTAGTGATACCTGGTAAATATCCTGCATTTTAATCATATATACATGCGATTAAAATTATTATAAATAAAACATGTTTCATTCATAATGTAGTAAATAGACGAGAATCTGAAAGATTGATTAGTTGTAACACCGACACTGCCACCACAGACACAGTTGTAACGATGGCGCTTTTAGAATTGATAAGGGAAGCATATTACGGGTCTTTGCCTGAGCTTATTGCTGGTTTTTTGACCTATAAAATAAACCCTACAATGCATTTGTATGTCAAAATATGTTTCTTATGTTAAAAGCTGTAGAGAAATATAGTGGGCGAGCGAAGAATCGTTTGTATTCGAACGATAGATATAGATCAGCTGTTGAAGCTATAAAGCTATATAGCTATATAAGCTATATAAGCTTCTCGTAATCCCTGACCGACCTATAATTTTTTATTCTTATCTTTTTAAATTTATGGTAATTGCGTCTGTCTTTATTTGACAAGAGAATAAATTATACCTGTACAATTTCTAAACAACTTCTAATTGTTCTGAAATTGTGCGAAAAAGTCAACACGATACCTAATCGATACGATCGAACACCTTCTAAACAACTTCTGGTCCACTTCTAAACAACTTATGAGAAACTTCTAATTAACTTCTCCTCTACTTCTAAACAACTTCTGATCAACTTCTCGTCCACTTCCGGTTTACTTCTGACCTATTTAAGCATAGATTCAGCTGTAATAGATCAGTTGCTAGCGTTATTCTATGTAGTACAAACACAGCTTAGACCTCGAATCTCGCGTATTATATGAGGATGGAGCAAGTTGAATATGATACGGCATATGGACCGAAATATATTGATGGAAAATGTATGATGGGTGATAAAGAACTGGTTTTAAGCAAAGATGAAATATTTATAGGCGGGAAGACGTTTCCGAGGTCAGAGGGCCTACACGAATTAATATTTACTAGAAATCCCCAAAATTTTACATTATTGGACCAGCAAATCTATAAACATGTACTTGAATTATGTGACGTTCACAGAAATAAACGAGGCTATCTGAATCACCAGGCTGATAAAGTTAAGTTTTCACGGATAATTAAACCACTGTTTAAAAATAAGACCAACCCGAAAATAAAACTACCTAAGCCGCAAGTCAAGGAGGAGGATACGCCAGTCAAATACACCGGTCAAATGGACAGATGTAGATATGTTGAGATTAGAGAACAGTGTGAATAAAAGAAACGTTATAATAGATGAATTACGGGTCGTCGCGTCGATATTATATACTAGAATACATTCATTTATGATATATAATTTATAATACAGGTACAATAAATAATACATACTACCTTTAACATATTTTATTTGTTTTTGATTACTCCGTTGATGTATAGAGTCGGACATAAAACTCTGACGGCTTTGATCAGGTATGGAACGGCTTTGATCAGGTATTGAACGGCTTTGATCAGGTATTGAACGGCTTCTATCAGGTACCAATCGGGTATTTATTAGCTTTTTTATCAGGTACCGATTTATCGGGTTCTGATCTATCAGGTACTAATTTATCAGGTACCGATTTATTAGGTACTGATTTATCAACTTAAACTCCTACCATATGACAATTTCTAACAAGACACAGCTGCTTGTATGGTAATTGCGTCTGCCTTTATTTGACAAGAGAATAAATTATACCTGTACAATTTCTAAACAACTTCTAATTGTTCTGAAATTGTGCGAAAAAGTCAACACGATACCTAATCGATACGATCGAACACCTTCTAAACAACTTCTGGTCCACTTCTAAACAACTTATGAGAAACTTCTAATTAACTTCTCCTTTACTTCTAAACAACTTCTGATCAACTTCTCGTCCACTTCCGGTTTACTTCTGACCTATTTAAGCATAGATTCAGCAGTAATAGATCAGTTGCTAGCGTTATTCTATGTAGTACAAACACAACTTAGGCCTCGAATCTCGCGTATTATATGAGGATGGAGCAAGTTGAATATGATACGGCATATGGACCGAAATATATTGATGGAAAATGTATGATGGGTGATAAAGAACTGGTTTTAAGCAAAGATGAAATATTTATAGGCGGGAAGACGTTTCCGAGGTCAGAGGGCCTACACGAATTAATATTTACTAGAAATCCCCAAAATTTTACATTATTGGACCAGCAAATCTATAAACATGTACTTGAATTATGTGGCGTTCACAGAAATAAACGAGGCTATCTGAATCACCAGGCTGATAAAGTTAAGTTTTCACGGATAATTAAACCACTGTTTAAAAATAAGACCAACCCGAAAATAAAACTACCTAAGCCGCAAGTCAAGGAGGAGGATACGCCAGTCAAATACACCGGTCAAATGGACAGATGTAGATATGTTGAGATTAGAGAACAGTGTGAATAAAAGAAACGTTATAATAGATGAATTACGGGTCGTCGCGTCGATGTTATATACTAGAATACATTCATTTATGATATATAATTTATAATACAGGTACAATAAATAATACATACTACCTTTAACATATTTTATTTGTTTTTGATTACTCCGTTGATGTATAGAGTCGGACATAAAACTCTGACGGCTTTGATCAGGTATGGAACGGCTTTGATCAGGTATTGAACGGCTTTGATCAGGTATTGAACGGCTTCTATCAGGTACCAATCGGATATTTATTAGCTTTTTTATCAGGTACCGATTTATCGGGTTCTGATCTATCAGGTACTAATTTATCAGGTACCGATTTATTAGGTACTGATTTATCAACTTAAACTCCTACCATATGACAATTTCTAACAAGACACAGCTGCTTCCGCGCATACATGCACAAGCAGCTGTGTCTTGTTAGAAATTGTCATATGGTAGGAGTTTAAGTTGATAAATCAGTACCTAATAAATCGGTACCTGATAAATTAGTACCTGATAGATCAGAACCCGATAAATCGGTACCTGATAAAAAAGCTAATAAATATCCGATTGGTACCTGATAGAAGCCGTTCAATACCTGATCAAAGCCGTTCCATACCTGATCAAAGCCGTCAGAGTTTTATGTCCGACTCTATACATCAACGGAGTAATCAAAAACAAATAAAATATGTTAAAGGTAGTATGTATTATTTATTGTACCTGTATTATAAATTATATATCATAAATGAATGTATTCTAGTATATAACATCGACGCGACGACCCGTAATTCATCTATTATAACGTTTCTTTTATTCACACTGTTCTCTAATCTCAACATATCTACATCTGTCCATTTGACCGGTGTATTTGACTGGCGTATCCTCCTCCTTGACTTGCGGCTTAGGTAGTTTTATTTTCGGGTTGGTCTTATTTTTAAACAGTGGTTTAATTATCCGTGAAAACTTAACTTTATCAGCCTGGTGATTCAGATAGCCTCGTTTATTTCTGTGAACGCCACATAATTCAAGTACATGTTTATAGATTTGCTGGTCCAATAATGTAAAATTTTGGGGATTTCTAGTAAATATTAATTCGTGTAGGCCCTCTGACCTCGGAAACGTCTTCCCGCCTATAAATATTTCATCTTTGCTTAAAACCAGTTCTTTATCACCCATCATACATTTTCCATCAATATATTTCGGTCCATATGCCGTATCATATTCAACTTGCTCCATCCTCATATAATACGCGAGATTCGAGGTCTAAGCTGTGTTTGTACTACATAGAATAACGCTAGCAACTGATCTATTACTGCTGAATCTATGCTTAAATAGGTCAGAAGTAAACCGGAAGTGGACGAGAAGTTGATCAGAAGTTGTTTAGAAGTAGAGGAGAAGTTAATTAGAAGTTTCTCATAAGTTGTTTAGAAGTGGACCAGAAGTTGTTTAGAAGGTGTTCGATCGTATCGATTAGGTATCGTGTTGACTTTTTCGCACAATTTCAGAACAATTAGAAGTTGTTTAGAAATTGTACAGGTATAATTTATTCTCTTGTCAAATAAAGACAGACGCAATTACCATAAATTTAAAAAGATAAGAATAAAAAATTATAGGTCGGTCAGGGATTACGAGAAGCTTATATAGCTTATATAGCTATATAGCTTTATAGCTTCAACAGCTGATCTATATCTATCGTTCGAATACAAACGATTCTTCGCTCGCCCACTATATTTCTCTACAGCTTTTAACATAAGAAACATATTTTGACATACAAATGCATTGTAGGGTTTATTTTATAGGTCAAAAAACCAGCAATAAGCTCAGGCAAAGACCCGTAATATGCTTCCCTTATCAATTCTAAAAGCGCCATCGTTACAACTGTGTCTGTGGTGGCAGTGTCGGTGTTACAACTAATCAATCTTTCAGATTCTCGTCTATTTACTACATTATGAATGAAACATGTTTTATTTATAATAATTTTAATCGCATGTATATATGATTAAAATGCAGGATATTTACCAGGTATCACTAACCTAGGTATACGATGGTTGGAGAGGAATTATTTGAATATTAATTATAATGATGGATACGTAGGCTTAAAAAATATTGGAAAAATCTAGAATGATATCTGTAAATCTTACGATAAAATATGTGTAAAGGGTCACCAAAATGCCGATTTTTTAAGCAAATATGAAGATTGACCTATTGTTAATTTAGAGCACCTTACCAATGCACCTAATTTAGTCAAAACCAATTTTCTTTACTTTGTTAATAGTAAAAATAAATTAAGTAAGTGTACCACGTAATGTAGAAATTTGTTAGACTACCTATTATAAAAATCATGTATATCTTCTAATAAAAATATACTTCAATTATGAACGTTTTTGTATATTAATGTGTTGGATTCTTTAATGGGTGCCAAGTTGTAATTTTGATGTTAGCAGAACATCTTTTGTGTACCGTATACAGTAGCATTAAAGTTATGGGAAAACATACGTTTAAAGTTGGTGATAATGTTAGTATTAGTAAGTATACGTTAAATGGCTCGGTTTTGATAATACTCAGAACAGTTGGATTAATAAAAATGAAATATTGTAAATGTATGAGTTTTGTAAACGATTTTTTTAATAAAACAAAAAATATTATATAACTTGCATTTTATTTAGATATAATAAATATATGCATTAAATATCAGGACAAAGCTTCTTGCAACCGTAACAATTTCTTCGGGATGGTGGTGGAGCATCGACGTGATCTTTCATCACCAAAGTATTATAATGCTTGTGGCAGGGAAGATAATCTTCAAGTGCAACCCTTTTTTATGCGATAATAAATGCCATTTCTGCTATAGGGAAATCTTATTCACTTTTGTTTTTAAAATGTATGTGGGTAAAGAAGGAATAATATACTCGCTTATACCATCCAATCTCCTACAATCTGCATCAATCTTTGTTAAAACTGCTTCAATCTTTTCATCCGTAATCTCCATGATGACTTATTCTCTTTATTCATTTTTACTTTCTTTAACTTTTTTTGTTAGTATAAGTACATACTTTGATGTATCCTTTAAATTCTTGCAATTCTTCAATATGCTGTTCTAATCTTATTCATAGCTCTTCTCGATCCATACTGATTCTATAGGTTTTTTATGTGCCGCTTCTGATGACGAATAGTAAAGCTTAACGAAAACATATGCTCTTACAAAGAAATATATTTAAAAAATATATACATAAACCTCAACAATTCTGTTCGAGGACTAGGGAAAAACTTTGTAAAACCTAATCAGAGGTATTACAACAGTTCATAATTTCAAAATTAAACTAAATATTTTACATATTTGTTTAACGATTATATTAAATGATAGTCCTAGCGGCCTAGATATTTTTCTATGTTGTTTGCATAGTATCGGTTCTAAAATTTATTGTATTGTTTTGAATTCGATGACGAAATCGAACACGATCGGCAACAATATGTATCATGATATATTTGATCCTACAGAATATTATATACTATAGTCACAATAGCATCTTTGAAATCTAAATAGCATATAATTAACATGAATCAGAATGCTTGGTTTTAATATTTAAGTATATTTTCTTATAAAAACAGAAACTTTTTTTCGAAATGTTTACTGATTGTCGTCCATTGCAACTCTTTTATATTTACTTATCCCGTTAGTATAAGTAGGTATGCGTTTTCAACTTCTGCATATCTTCAATCTGTTCTTCTCATTCATACTGAGTGTAAATGGCTTATGTTACGTTTATATTACTATACTATTCTCATTTGTATGTAAATTAAAAAAAACATGAGATTTAATAAAAATAATTTTATTAAAAAACAAACATATTAACCCCAACAATTCTGTTCGAGGACGGGAAAAACTTTGTAAAAAAACCTAGTCAGGGGTTTAACAACAGTTCATAATTTCAAAATCAAGAAATACAGTATTATAAGTTATATACAAAACTTCTAACATATACATGGTGTTCTGTGAATTTATGTGAGTAGCTAATAACGTTATAATATTAGAATATAAATCACCATCCATTTTCGTACAAGATTTTAAAATGATACAAAGTCAGAACTGGTCAATACACTAATTTTCTGATTGATTAATTCTTGAAGATGATATATGTTATTGTATGTCTCCGTTGATAAAACGATTTGCTGCCTCTACTTTTGAGACTGATAACTTGAATGTCTCGATAAGAACTGCAGCCTTCGGTTTTGCAGAATTCTTCCCATTCTTCTTGTGTGAAGAAAATGCTTGCGTTCACAGATTTGATTTGTACAATTGGAATGAATCCGGCAGCTGGACTTCGTCCTACGGTAAGCCACTTGGAACCGCTTTTGTTGAGGAAGTATGAAGATTGACTGATGAGTTGTTTTTCGCAGGTAATAGCATCTTTCCTCATTTGTAAATGCACAGCCTACATTATCTAAGACTAAGTTCAACGCATGTATTCCAATGAAGTTTTTAATGGGTTTTTTTCGAAGATTATAATCGTATCCTAATTAACGTTAGTCAAGAATTAATACTTGTCAGGAGCAGAACGAATGAGAATTGTTATAAGAATTCTGAAGAGGTTACGGGTACGAAAAAAGCATCGATTGAAATTACTAAAATCGAATGGCATGTTCCACATGTAAGCGTTAATGATGAAATCCGCTTCAAGCTGTTGGACGTTGTTCAAAACAGCAAAACAATATCAATTCCGTTCCGTAAATGGGATTTGTATGAGCTACCATCCTTACGTGCTACAACAACAGACATATGGCCGATAAAATCAAGTAATAACCTGGAAAAGCCCCGCTATGTTCTTGTTGCGTTTCAAAAGGGTAAAAAAGATAACTATAAAGCGGATGCTTCCATGTTCGACCACTGTAGCATTACAAATATGAAATTATACCTGAATTCGGAAAATTATCCATACAGTGATATGAATATAGTAGATATGTCGGAAAAACGTTATGCTAGAGCATACCGAATGTATACATCTTTCAAACCAAGTTATTACGGGAAACCTAGCGAACCTTTGATGAGTTACTCAAAATTTAACAAATGTTCAGTCTTTATAATTGATTGTTCAGCACAAAATGAAGCCGTAAAATCCAGTACTGTAGATATAAAACTGGAAATGATATCAAAGGTAGCATTTAGCGCAGACACAGTGGCATACTGTCTCATTTTACATGATTGTGTGTTTGAGTACGAACCTATCCAGGGCACTGTTAAGAAAATTATGTAAACATGAATGTTTCATTCACGAATACTCAACAATACACATGTGGTCAGATGAGGAAGATAGACATTCCGAATGGATGTTTTACGCTGCTGATCGAATAAAGTTCCAGCGTCGTATAAGAAACTGTGCAAAAATATTGGAACCAGTTCTCTCCGAAACACATCGTCAAAAAGTGTATAGGAAACATTTCGAGTCGTTTATTGTCGTAGACATACAAGGTTTTGTTAATCGAGACTTTATACCTAAAGAGATGACTATATCAGATGGGAAACGTTCAATACACCTTTTGTTTAAACCAGCAACACCTTTCCATCGGTTAGAACGACAACAGAAAAAGGAAATACGATGGTTGGAGAGGAATTATTTAAATATTAATTATATTTCTCGTTCTGGCACGCAAAGGCGGCCAGAAATTCCAAATCTCTTCTGTGTAACTTCGATGAATATATTTTTTGTGTTATGTACTCGGGAATATTCAGATGCCCAAATACAAAGTCATATACACCATATAGTTCGGACACCATTTTCAACTAAAACATATAAAATATTAAATAATAAAACATATAACACTAAATAAAAATACTCACCAAAATATAAAAATGATCTAAGTGGCAAGGAATTAACAAATAGGTACTAAAATAAGACACATCAAATATTAAAATATAATAAATATTAAGCAAAGTAAAAATACTTACCTAAGTGCAGGAGAGACTAATATCGAACATTATTTTACATTTGCTTATATGCGATTTTCATTGCTAAAGCTGTGACGTAAAACTTAAGTTCTTAGAAGAACGAAATTTAAAAATTTCCAGACATTAGATCACATTCTATTAGCATGTATGTGAGTGCCAAAAATTCCGAATATTTGCTTTAAAGTCACGCCTAATCAGCATTCTTTAAGAACATTAATTACTTAGAGTAAAATATTATGTAAAATTTCCCAAAATTTTTAAAATAATTACCTACATAATGCGAGTGAAACCATTTCAGGGCCAAAATATCAACATGCCTAGCGGAATTCCGTCAATTACAAAGCCTAATTAGAAAATGAAAGTAATTAGCGGTGCATGCCCCGCGGGTTTAAAAGTGGCGTCGGAGTCGCTTAGTTTACCTACTTATATGGATAAAATTTCTCGCCATCCCCCGCCCACCGCCCAATTGTTATGGAAGTTTTGACGCATGTCACTACTGACCATTATTAAAATAATAAAATCGTTAGAAGTATCTAGTACCTTATTGTGCAACATATGTGAAAATGTTTAGTGATTATATGTATTTATTTTACTTTGATTTTATGTAAATTTTGATTGTTAATGTTAAAAAAAAATCATATTTGGAAAAATCGGGTGATTTTGGTAGCCAATACACTATTTAAATAATTTCATACATTCCCAGAGATATGACTCGTTACTCCATCTTGCTGTACAAATGCCTTATCATATTAAGAAAACGCGTGTATAGAAAATTTTCTAATTCACTCTCTAGAAAAGCCAGATAATTTATCCCGTTAAGTATACCGCATAGGTTAAAACCAATCCGAAAAAGGCACTCCTCAATTCTTGAACTTATCTTGCGTTATCCGATACTAGATGACGGTCAGAATAGATAAAGCCCTCTGTTTCTCAGAATTTGAAGTTTTTATTCCCAGTGGGGATCAGTGGAGCAGTGGAGGCCGCGAGACAAAGATGTAGAGCCCCGTAATATATACAGGCGGTTCTTAATTTGCAAATAAATCTGATTTTCGAATATAGTTCAAATCCGGCGTAGACTCACGGAATCATCTAATCTGGAGCAGTACAAATAGAAATATACATTATAGGGCCCATTAGGTGGCCCATTTACTATTGGATAGGAATCACACTGGTACAAGAAACTTCATAGTAACAGGCTACAAACTAAATCTCGCTGCGCTGAGATCTCACGACTTTACTTCGAGACTCATTCTTCGGTATCCCAAGCTAGTAGTGGCACAAATGAAAAACTTTGAATTTCAGTTACGCAACGATGTAATTTTTTTATCTGCTTTCCATTTGATATTTCAGAATAAAACGACAAATTGCAAAGCCCAATCAAAAATTATCTTCTTTCCATAAACCACTTGAAAAAAAATGGGTAGATAAAAGAGGTCTTAGTCTATCCTTACATCTGAAACCGAAACGCCGGTACAATTTAGTCCCTTGTGAAGGAATGGCTCCACGTTGGGCGCCATATTGTGAAGGAATGGTGCCACGTTGGGCGCCATATTGTGAAGGAACGGTCTTAATTTGTGCTAATATGTGTTTATAATCTTGGGCGCCACGGTATATTAACAAATTCCCTGAACCCACAACGACGGACGGTACTGATACCGAAATAAATAAATTAATTCCCCTGACTAGCAAAATGTCGGTCGCAATCGCTCTAACGTAATAAAGAAAACAAATACTTACTTTACAAGCTTTCTTTCTGATCTTTCCTTGATACGTTCTCAGGTGCGTGCGGTAAATGGAGGATTTAAAATATTTTAACAACAATTAATAACACAAAATATGCAAACTTATGTGTTACTGAATAAATGAAAATGCAACAAATGAACCAATATCAAATATATTAAATAAAATGAATGAATATGGATGTTTACATTATTATAACAAGTGAAACGAAATATTAATCATAAATGCACCTTCCTTAATTTAATCTAACAACTCCGCGATTAAATTACTAACATATCAACAACAAAGCTAAATGGACATGAATTCAAACAACGGCAAATCTTACATATAATAATAGTTAATAATTATATTTGCTACGAGCTTCTCTCTTCGCGTACGCTCGCTGACGCTGTTCGGTCCGCCAAAATATCCGCTTCTCTCTTCGCTTTGTCTAGGGGCTACGGGCGTGTCCTTTCTGGTTTGTTCTTTTCCCAGTATTTTATTTATTGGCTACGCGCTGGCTATCCCAGTAATCACGGCTTTGTTTAATACTGATTATTCGAACAATTATAATAAAACAAAGAACACTAACTGGCCCTAAATTGACAAAGATATATGTATAACTGCGAAGCGAACTACACTGTCTGGCTGTCGAGCGAAAAGTTGTCTATCTCGAAATCTCTAGGAAGCGACTCGAGTTCCTACGCCGAAATTAGTACAGTTTTCACCATAAGTCATGTTTTTACCGTTGTCGGTTAAAACTATTACAATTTCAAACTATTACGAATATATGAACGTTTAACCTAGGAAAATTATATACAGTCACGGAATATATACAAATAGGTGCATTGCATTACTTAAAATATAAATATCGTTCTTTAATACATATTTAATAAATACCTGTTTTCCTTATCGTGTTAATGCGATTAAAAAATAAAATAATTTGAAATATCGCGTCCCGTTACACCCTGTAAAAAAAAATTCGAAGTACGGTCTAACTGCGAAGAAAAACCGTTATAACAGCGAAACCGCTAAAGTTAGGGGTATGACATTATAAGAAATAATAAGTACTCTTCGAGAGCTTTCCGAATCTGCCACAAAATATGGTATATATTGTTTATCCATTAAAAAAAAAACATGAGTTTGGTACGCCACTGGAATACGGCACGCCACTGTTGACCAAAAATATTTTATGGACATGGATTGATGGATAGATTGTCATTATGGGCAATTTTGCTCTTAGACTTTTCGATATAATGTATGATAAAGGAGGCAGATTACCGGGGGAATAAACTTACATTTTCACTTGAAGAAGCACTTGTACAACTTGGACTTAGTATCTGATCTCATTTGCCGCGATTGTCAGGGCAATGATAAAGTACTTCTTCACGTACTTTGCCATTGCACGACATTTAATGGCAAAGTACAGAAGGAGGTACATATTAATAAACAAACCCTCAGCGTTGTTAAGTTAAGATTTGCGGAGATAAGGAGACTATCGTAATTCTTGCCTAAAAACACACAAACACAGCGCGGATACCATCTGCAAGCCACCGCATGAAACAATACTAATCTTATTTCATCAGTACCTATAGAAAGATACATTACATTTTTAAAATAGTCGAATGTAATGTGATAATTTTTTTTTCTAACCAACACATAAATTGTATTAATTCAAAAGTTATACATAGTTTAAAAGTAACTATAGGCAAACTGCCAAAATTGGTCAAAACTATATACAAAAACAGATGCAATATCATCAGGGATACAAATTGAAACCAGTTTATTTTTCCTATAATCTAAAATTTACTAGGTCATTGTGCGAACGGATCAAAGTAAATCTGAGATACGGGAATAACTCTCCATAGTGTCCAAAAATTGCACCCCTACATATAACCAATATAACCCACCATAATTGTCTCACTGCTGTAGAACTATATATACTAAGAACTAAAACTGATCTCTGTAAATACCTCTAAATCTATTTAATCTGGAAACATCAATGGCAAGTTTATTTAAATAATCTACATTGCATTAGGTTCATATATTTCACGAAAATAGGAACATCACAATAAAAAAAGTTTTTATATAAAATATATTTATGTTAAACAATATATTTTACGCGGTTATCCTTTACATTTAATAATCATTTGTTGAATCAAATATTTAAATGAAGAATTAATTAATACACATGTATATGAACGTTTTTCCTTTGACGTGTTAAAACGTAGAAGGTCATAATAACTGCGTTGTGTTCACATTTTCATTCAGAACTTTTTTATAAAGTCAAGTGTTGGTACTTCTATTTATTTATTTTATTTCTCTGTAGGTATAAAAAGGTATATGTTCTTAACATGCAAAACTCAATTATTTTTAAAACCAATAAAGAGCGTCTACCGCCACGTACTTAGCTTTTTGATTTTCATTTAATAAAAGTAAAAATAAAATAGCAAAAAGAAAAACAAGACAGAAAGAAAAAGGAAGAGAACGGATGGGCTCTTTCCCTTTCCTTCTTAGTCCTTTTTCTTTTCACACATTCTCTTTTATACTTCTTTTCCTTTGTTACATACACCGTGATTGATTGAAACTGTTGGTTAGACATACTACGTAGTCCTTTCTAAAAATATTGGAAAAAATACAGTGTAGATAGTCATAGTTGGCCAGAAGAAAAGCTTATAGATAATAAACTGTGAACTATTAATGAATGCTAAACATACAGACAAAAAATATTAGATTTTCGATATTTCGAAATAATAAACAATCGTTAAAAATATCTTGTAATATAAAAACCAAAATATTACCAATCAATGGTAAATGACCAGCGGGAACTAGTATTTGACCGCATTTACCTGTAGCTGATCACTCAAAAATGTAAAGCAAAATAAATGTTTAACTAAAAATTTTTTCCCTTTAAAAAAGGGAGGCAATTTATAAATGCAAGCCCAGAGAAACACTCTATTACCAAAAATAGATAGTAACGTAAACGTCCTCACACAAGAATTACAATTCTTTATTGATACAATTTTAGTAACATGAAACAGGAAAAATATTTAATTCTACATGCTATGAGACATGCTATCTATACAAGCCATGATACAGGTTTTTATTTCTTCTGCGCCAAGCCAAATTTCTACGATGTTTGTTTGTCTGAGCTGCTTCTTTCGTATACCAACTTTTTCAACACATTCCACACGTATTCCATAGGATTCAAATCTGGTGCATTGCCCGGCCATGGTAGTAGAAGGATATCTTCTTTATCGCGGATGGTTTAACAGACCGTGCTGTGTGACATAGTGCATTGTCCTGGATAAAGCAATAAAATGATTCATCTTCTACTTTTTCATTAAAATATTGCAGGAAAACATTGTTTAAAATATTTATATATTGATCTTGCCTCATTATACTCTGAACAAAGTAGAGGGGTACTGGACCACCACTGCTTACAACACTCCAAATCATGGTTTGACGGTAGACACCACATATCGAGGGTCTAACTGTTCGTGTTTCTGTCTACGAATATACATCTAGGAGTTTCTATTAGACACTATAGAAAATCTCCGTAAATCGTAATATATTTAAAATTAATTTTTTGGGTATTTTTTTTAATGTGTGGTGGGTGCTTAGTTGCAGTGACTCCGTAAGCTGTATTACTTGTCTGGCCATCACTGCAACTCTTGCGGTGTAGTTTGGTGTGTGTAAGTTGTGTTTAAATGGCTTTGTGACAGCATCATATCGCCTTTTATGATGCCGCGTTGTTAATCACTTTGCTCCCAACAGCGAATGGCAAGTTGATCCGGGATTAAACTCTCTGAAAAAATGTCACCGTTCCTTCAGATAATCGAACCCCGACACCTATCGTCCTCTCACAACGATAGTCAGCCGCCTAACCACTGCGGCCATCGACCCGACAATTTAATTACTGTAAGGTCAACTAGGCAAGGTGCGTAAGTCGGGTAACTACGTAAGTGTGATGTTGTCTCCTTCTATTTGTCTGTATCTATCTGCAAAATCGGTAATAAATGTAACGACGACTTTCAAATATTCGCACTGTCACTGACTCTCATCATACTGTCACATTATTTTTGGTATTCTACGTTCTTCCGCCTCTTTTCTAATTGTCTGTTTTTATTTTCTTTTCAATTTGTCTTATTTGGTTCGTATATTTTATTAAGTAAGCCCGCTTTTAGTATTTTTGTCTACAGATTTCCAAATCAGTTCTTTTAAGAACTCTGAGTGACTAACGCTTTATAAGCGTTCACATTTTTGGTAATTTATATAATTTTTAACATGATTTCATTTTTCACAAAAAAGGCGTTTTTAGGTAGAAGCAAACCGAGGTATTTAGCTATATCGTATAAAAAGAAGTGTTCTGTTCGTGGTTGTACAGATATTGCTTCGCCATGGTAATTTGCAAATATTGCTTTAGAGTTTAATAAATAAAGTGCATATATCAATCATAGACACCGACTCCCAGTGAAGGAAGAAAAGATATTGAAGATATGGTTGCAGTGGATTGGTGATCAGACATTGTTTAATTATGATATTCAAACATTATACAATTCATGTTTTATCTGTTCGGCACATTTCATCAAGGAATGTTTAAATGGTTCCAGATTAGCATTAAAGTCAATACCTCATCGAACAGCAACAAATTAGTGAAGCGAAGAAGAAATAAGATATATAAATATATCAACATCAATCTTTGGAAACCTGAAAAACCTGATAGCGTGATCAGCGAAACGTCAAATGCAAACCTATCTACGCCACAACATCCGGAAAACTTCAACGAAGAAAAAATATGTGTATTGTATGTTGATTAATCAACGTGAAGTTAAGATTTAATTGCGATTTAATAGTTTAGTCAGTTACATTTAAACATGGCATATGCTTACCACATCCAATGCAGAAGATATTTCGAGCGTTATCGGGTTTGCGTACGGCCGAAGCGAATAACAACCTTGAATCGCAAATTAGTATGTAATCATATCGTAACTATATAAATATGTCACGATCAGTGAGCTTACTTAACCGTCTGATCGTGAATACACTGCGTTTTCTTTTTCTTATAATTTAAATTAAATGCAAAATTACATACGTAAGCCGCTGGGATGTGCAGCGAATTTTCTAAGTTTAGTTATATTGCATTGTGCTAAGCAGTTTAAATATTGTATTTACTATAATTCATACATTCTTACTTTGTATATAATTTCGTTGTAATTCGTATGTAAAACGTGAAATAGTTTTTTTTTTGTGTTAATTAAAGTATTAACAGCATTTTATTACTTCTTTTCTTATTTTCTTACCTTATCCATACTAAAATGCCATTCTATCAAATTATTGCGTATGTTAAACATTCTATTTATGTCTCAAATCGCGATGTGACTAAAATTTGAATTTTTGTCTTGACATACGCAATTATTTAATATAGAAACAAAATTTCAAATAACCCGCGCGCAAAATTGTGCCTTAAATAGTACCGGTATGACTGCAAGAGGCGCTGCAACTCCCAGTGCCGTACTTGCCATTCTATTGTGTTATTCTATGCTATACCTGCAAATAGATCACGCTGTTTGGCGACAGTTAAATTCAAATAAGGTATCCGTTAAATTTAGTTACAAAATAAATAGGTGATACGAGTTTGTAGCGTGTTGTTGTATCTATGTCCACCTATAGTTATTTATGTGCTAAGGTGAGTTTGAATTTTTGGCCTTAGTTCAACTTTATTAGTGAAAGAAAATATGACCTAGGCACTTACCTAACCTACAAAAATTCAAAGTCGAGAGTAGGTACGTATCCATTTTTGTTAATATGCACTTCCCCGACAATCAAAATTAATAACACTATTTTTCTTACAGAGCAAAATGCCGTCGAATTATGGTGAAAAATACGCGAAGGAGACGTGCAATAGGCCATAGAACAAGTGAAGTCCGAAGTTTATAACGCATATAAAGCTACCAATGACTACAATAATTGATCACGTTAAATGGCGAAGTGGAAAGAAATCTACGTCATTTGGCAGGCCAACAGATCTGCAGTTAGAAGATAAAGAAAGACTTGTGACTGGACTCTCTTATATGGAAAAATACAAATACGGTTTATCAAGAAAAGAAGTGTTAGAATTAGTAGATACATACGTGAAAGCAAAAGGGCTGAAAACACCTTTTAAAAATGGTGTTCCCTCGAAAGATTGGTTTATTACGTTTAAATGAAAGCATACCCTGTCTCTGAAAAAACCGCAAAATGTTGAGTATGCATGTAAAAGAGCTTGTGACCCTTTCATAATCGCCAACTGTTTTGATATCTTAAAGGCTGCAATCGATGATTTGAATTTGACGAAAAAGCCACACCTCATCTGGAACTTAGATGAGACAGCTTTTGTAGAGATCCATCAAAAACAAAGGTTTCAGTTAAAAAAAGGAATTTCTGCACCTGGTACAACAAGTTCTTCTGGAAAAAACAATATCACTGTGCTTCTAGCATGTAATGCTGCTGGAGGTAAAGTCCCATCACTTATCTTTTAAGGGAAAAAATGGGATCAGTTTATGGCTCCAGAAAACACAGCGTTCGCTGGAACAACATACGCAGCTATAAACAATGGTTGGACGGAGACATCTATCTTTGAAAAGTATTTTAAGAGCACCTTTCTAACAGTTGGATCAGAAAGATCAGTGTTGCTGATATATGATGATCACGCAACACTTGTGAGTCTCACTCTAATAGAAATGCCAAGGAGATCAAACATTGTAATTTTAAAACTTCCTCCGCATTCTAGCCACCTACTGCAACCGCTTGATATGAATTCTTTAAAGATGCGCTGGCATGCTAAGTTGACGACATGGCAAAGATCATATAGGCGTCAGATTACCAAAGAAAGAATTTTCAAAAATAATTGGAGATATATGGACTAAAACAAATGAAGATGTTATACGAAATGGGTTTAAAAAAAAAGTGGAATAGTTCCGTTTAACGACGAAGTGGTTGCTGACGAGAGGTATGAACCCACGGTCCTGCAGCAATGGAAACAGCACAATTCTGTTCGCAGCAATGTTAAAAATAATTTGCCAGATTGTTCTTCAGTTAGATGCATAATGAAATATCGAAGATATTAGTTTTGAAAAAATGCTTCTTGAGACTATGAAAACTCACAATTCCTATAAGAAAGTAAAGAAAAGGCGGATATGTGCAGGTGCTGATGTTATTACTACAGATGACGCCTTACAAAGACTTAAAGAAAATGAAATTAAGAAAATGAAACCACATACAGTCAAAGAGAAGGAAAAGGTTAACCCCGCCCGTAAGATGGACAGTTCGGAGGATGAAGAATCTGCAGAAAATGTAGAAGACCAGGAAGAGGCGGAAGAAGAATTTAGGCCCTCAAGACGACATTGTCGATGTTATTGATGAGGACATAATCTCCAACTTACCGAAACCAATTATTGGACGTACCGGAGAAGTGATTTTTCAATAGGATTTTCATTTTATAACATACAGTAGTGATTTGCTTTTTATTTGTTATGTTTTTGTTCGGTTTTTGAAGGGTTCAAATTTTGTTTATCCTATAACGTTTTATGAAATGAAAATATGAATTGATTTCTATAAATACCAATAATCAGTGCTTTATTTTAATTTAACGCACTTACATTACCGATTCTATTGCACGTACACTCGGTACGACTTAGTCTTCGAACGATTTTAGTAAGGTAACTCACTAAAATCGTTCGAAGATTAATCGTACCGAGTGTACATACCTATACAAAGTTACATACATGTAATATGACGCACGTATACCCTCTATCAGAGAGGAAGTGCGTACCTACTACTTAATTCTAAAAAAGTATTTACAACAAAAATAGGATCAGTTCAAACAAGAAATCGATTGGTACACTATAACGAGGATGGTGTTAAAATTAAAGTATAAAATGCCCAATTAATTATTTCAGAATTTGTAGACAAATATCAACTTATTAAAAATAGTACGCACCCCTAGTTCATCTTACTCCATTTCACAATAATAGGCGTAATCAATCCACTGCAATTTGTCGTCGTTGTATAGTGATTTTTTCGATTTAGTAATGGTTTCTTTAGCTAATCTTCTTTCAATGGTACATACATCACGATATATCAATAGCCAATCTATATACTCGTATTGCTGTACAGAGCTGACGGGTTCTCTTTTGTCTGTTTTCTTTAGCAATAGTGATAATTTTTCTGTCCGCAGGATGTGTGGTTTTGCGTTTATCCCTACAATTTACACAACTTGATGACGGAATAACATTTTCTTGCGATAAACTTTTCGCTAAGCGGTGACTAACGCCTTGTATCCTTGCAATTTCTCTTGCCGAATACTGTCCAACACGTAAATAAGTCGTTGAATTTTTATCATTAGAAATGTCTTGGAGCTTTACCATTTTGCACATTAAGAAAAACATAAAAAATTTAAACAAATGTGCACAATCTCGTACGTTTCAATACTAACGGCTTTAATATTACTTTTACCCGATGCAATTCTCTTATTTTCACCGGTCATAATTCGGTGGCGGATTATTGTAGTTATCTACATAAGCTTTTCCCTACAAAAGCAATTAAGTAAAACATCACCGATTGAAATGTAGATATTTCTAGAGCCTTATACAGGGTGAGGCACCATATTCGCCTCGGTTAATATACAAAAAACGGTAACACATATTTAAAATCTTTCTGTTGGAGCATGTGCCATCCATTGGGAGCACGCTCTAAAATTATTTTGAAATATACAGGGTGTCCTAAAAGAAAGTTACACATCAAAGTTATCATTAAATACGTACGCCAGGTACTCATTCTAAATATTAATCTACATTTTCAAAAATTGTTAAATATCTCAGAAACTGTTGAACCTAGGTATAGGGAATATCACAATAACTTGCCTTTATTTAATATTTAATTATTTAATTAACATTTTGATAACTTTGATGTGTAACTTTCTTTTGGGACATCCTGTATATTTCAAAATAATTTTAGAGCGTGCTTCCAATGGATGGCACATGCTCCAACAGAAAGATTTTAAATATGTGTTACCGTTTTTTGTATATCAACCGAGGCGAATGTGGTGCCCCATCCTGTATATAATGTTTCCTCTCGTCTTTTTTTTCTCAAAACACAGAACAGAGATAGAATGGACCTGAACGAATTTAATAAACCTAGTTTCTATTTATTCGAATCATGAACGATAAAAACTATATTTTCAGGGCTTATGAACCGATTTCTATATATCTTTATACAGGGTTAGTTAAAAGTATGGAGACGGCGATTTATTGTCGTTAATATTCATTTTAGAGAATTATGTTCAATATAAAAGTTTGTTAGGATATTTTGATCTACATTTGAGAATATTTGAATTATTTTTTTCAATTGTTTTTTAGTTACGCCTGTCCGCGCAGTTTTTTTTAATGGGAACTAGTAAATTTTACTCTACCATTCGATAGAGAATTTTTTTCTCTTTACAATATTTTTGTTTTTTTTTCAAATTCATCTTAATAACCTTTTATAAGAAAAATTAAACAAATTAATAACAAAGTAAATTAAAGTAAGTGTTCAAATTGTCGTCCATTAGTAATTTGACCCAATCGATTTACACAACCCCGAACAGAGTGCTGTAAAAAATCTCGGGGAATTTCTTGTATCGTTCTGGTAATTTGGATTTGTAAATCTTCGACGTTTCGAATGTGATAATACAAGAGGAATTGACTGAACTAAGTACAAACGAAGAACTTAAGGTTCAGTTTAAAAACGGATATCAGCAATTCTAGCTGCAAAACAACATACCCGTTATTTATCCCGTATTATGGAATATAGCGAGGAAATTTTTAATTTCCTTTCCATCGTCATACCTAGTGGAAAGGGAGTTCAGCGCTGTTACCAATCTCCTAACAAAAAAAAGAAACAAACTGGACATCATTAGCCGAGGAGATTTAAGATTAAACCTTACAAAATTGACGCCAAATGTTGATAATTTATTATTAAAGCATCAGGTTCATCCTTCTCACCAAAAGCATTTACTTATTGCTTAGTGTATTTTATGTTACGTATATTTTATATAACAGATACAAAATTTGATTGTGAGTAGTTTTAATTTAAATTCAATTAATAAATGTATAAAACTTAGCATGTGTTTTTACTTTAAGTTTTTAACATTAAACTTCACTACAGTTAGAAATTTACAAAAAATCAATATCAGGTAAGTAGGGTGTCTACCCAAAACCGAAAAATATGGCAAGGCGTCAACGACACAAAAAAGTTTCAATTCAGTTCTATCATGCATACTTTGAAATATTTGGAAAAAACAAAATTTTACCTGCATCAAATTAAGTCCCTCCCCACCATTTTTTGAAAAATTAGAAATTCGAAAATTGATCCAGGTTGTTCTAGATTCGTTCTACATTGTTCAGAGCTTTGCAAAATTATATTAAAAATTGTTGAAGATAAATAACAATAAAAAAACACATTCGTTTGGTTTTTCAAAATGGATCACTTTCAAAATGGTTCCAGTTGTTCGGAACGTTATTCTAAAACATCTACTAAAATGTCGGTTTTCTTAATTAATTATTTCGCGAATGATAAAAGACTTTGGAACAATATAGAACAAACCTAGAACAGCTTGAAATGACTATCACAATTTCGAGTTTCGGATAAGTAAAAGACCAACTTTATACAGGGTGAGTTTTTTTAATGTTTAGCATTGGGATCTCAGAAACTACTGGAGATAGAAAAACGCTTAAATGGGGAAAAATGTGCAGTTTTACGAGTTTGATTTAAAATTGCTTTTGTTTCTCCGATAACTTTGATGGCTTATTAGATATTTAAAGAAAACTAAATTTTACGATTTTCTTTATACCATCGTTAATAGTAATTTTAGAGAAAAAGTGTTCAGACAAAAGTTTTAGATAATTTTACGCCAAATAAAACTATCTAGCTCATATTTTTTTCGTTCACCATTATCGAGTTATGACAGAAACTTGTGTTTTTTTTTAATGGAAACCATAGTTGGTTTTGACATCATTAAAAAGCTTATTTTTTGCTGATTACAATGATAACCATATCAAACCTTATATCATTCAGTTTCTATATTAAAATGTTACCTTTTATTACTAAGTTTTCCAGCAAAAAATATACAGGGTGTTCCATTTAAAAATTTCGAGATTTCTTCGATTTTGCAAAATTGTGAACACCCTGTATAAAGGAAGCAGCTGCAGAATTTATTTCACATAGTAACGACAGTCCATACTAGTAAAAAATATTCTACTCTGTTGGTTTCGAATCTTTTGTTTTTCCCTATGCAGAATAGCTTACTGAAATGTATCAATTTATCAAGTAAAATCATTGTTTACACAGAAACTATCAACTTTAGACCTATACAAAATTATATCGTTGTAACCAGCTTTCAAGCGCGGATCATTTTCTCTATTAATATATACGGTGTTCCATTAAAAAAAATGCAACTTTAGTCTGGCATTTCCATCTGGAACACCCTGTATAAAACAAAATATTTTTAAAACGTGCACTTGATGGCGCAGAAGAATATCTGATGACTAAATATTTGACAAACTTTCAAATAAGCGTGTAATCTTCCGTCCCCGCTTCGTTGCCGGACCCTGTATATGTATTTTTCTTTTGCGAAAATGTTAATTTTACATTCAACTTGAAATTATTTTCTGTAATCATTTGGGCGCAATAGTAAAATAAGCCTCGATCAACAATTACACGAATCGTAGATACTTAGATTTAACCAAAAAATAGTAATACTGTTCAACATGATGTTTGTCTTAGGATTAGTATTAATCATATTTAATGCAGTTTTTTTCTTGTGATTTGGGTGTTTTGGAAATTTCTCCATCCCACACAGTCTATTTGTTACTTTAATTTTTCGAAATACTCTGAAACGTTTATTCGTCAATTTGTCCATTGTCAAATAAAAGGTTCTACAACATAGTAAATGTGTTAAAACCAAATAAGTTAACTCCAATGGTTACCGTTACTACTGTTCTGTAAGTCCAGACATATGTATACAGGGTTATTCACGGAACTGGTTCTTTAGAACTTTTCAATATCCCTGATCCAATTCTGAAAACTTGTAGTTACGCATAGTATCATCTGGTCTTATTGGCGAAATTATTTACGCTTTTGTATCACTTCCAGTTTACCGGAAATTCATGTCAACTTTCTTAATTTAAATAGCAAGATATATTTTTTATGAGTTTTTTAGATCGGTCATGCAATTCTGTTGTTAAATACTCTACATGTACCGGGTGATTCAGTAAGCGTGGCGATCGGCTGTACATCGGAAAGTATTTGTCCTAGGTTCTGCGGGAAAAAACTTTGATGGTAAAAGTGGCCAAGAGAAATTTCTGGAAATTATTTTCAAGTTCCAGATTTTACCGTTAGGAGGCGTAACTACTATGTTCAAATCTAAAATTCCTATTATCTCAGAAAATCACAGAATAAGCTATAATTTTGATATTATCAATTAAAAGCCCATTTAAACCAGATAATTTTCTTTAGAAACATTTTTTCGTATCTGTCATGATGAAAGAGAGAGAAAACCATCTATTTGTCAATGTTTAAAGTTTCATATTTCCGTTACTATTCAACCTACCCGAATAATTTTGGACTCGTTTGAAAGGGAATTGTGTGGACTTTAAACAACGTTTATACGCTATATCCATTACTTTCAAACTGATAATCTAGAGGTCACTTTCTGGTGCGGTAACTTAGTTTTACGATTTTCTTAAAAAAATTAAATGGAACGATACTATTGCGTTAATAGGTTCTTATGCGGATTTAAATTACACATATTTTACTCAAAACCGCAGTTCGATATCTCTATTTTTTCCCAAGTTATCGCAAAAAAGGAAACTAGCAAGTATAAAGATACAAACGAGTCAGGCAATAATAACTTAAAAATTAAGTTGGGTTTGGAAAACATTACATATCTCTAATAACAGTATTCTAACGTCAAATTACTTATTATTTCTTCCGTTGATGTTGATTTTGACTATTCAAAATGCTTGTTACGAATGTTGAGGCCGTGGACATAAAAGCAGTATACTTTGAGTGTTTGCAGAATGCAGCAGTAAAATCTGGAACTTGAAAATAATTTCCAGAAATTTCTCTTGGCCACTTTTACTATCAAAATTTTTTCCCGCAGAACTTAGGACAAATACTTTCCGAGATACAGCCGACCGCCACCCTTACTGAATCGCCCGATACATAAATGGAAAATAAATCTAAAATGTCGTTTCTTTCCTGTAATGTATTTCAGTTGTTATTTTCTTTGACAGATGTGAGCTATAGTATATTTATAGCACAAATACAATATCAATTATTTAGACATTAAAGGAGTACTAAGATTTTAAATGCATGAAACAGGCATATTTTTCGAACTTTCACCAGAAAAGCACTTATAACTCGCAAACCGAGTAATATGTCTATAATAAGGAATGATAGAGAATTATTAAGTGTAGGTACTCAAAAATGTAATAATATACAGAATATTCCATTTAAAAAAATGACTTTCATCGATGTGAACTTAATTAAAATGAACGTTACCTTAATGAATTTTGATGCAGAATTGCATGAGCGATCTAAAAAACTAATAAAAAGTCTACCATGCTATTTAAATGAAGAAAGTTGACGTGAACTTCCGCTAAACCGCAAGTGATGCAAAAGCGTAAATAATTTCGCCACTGGGACCAGATAGTACCGTCCGTAATTACAAGTTTTCAGAATTGTAGGATTTCGGGAACATCGAAAACTTCTAACGAACCAATTCCGTGAATAGCCCTGTATATAGATGTATATAAACACGATTTACTAGTACAACACACATGTGAAAAGTATAATAGTAACAGAAAAAACCACTACCATTGCCACTACATTAGGAATGAATACCTCAAACACGAATCTCTCACACGCCTACGCCGCCTTTGCGTGTGAGACATATGTATGTATGTGTTCACGAACTTTCAAATAAAATCCAATAAAAAATTACTTTGATACTAAAAATGAAGAAATAGCGTCTATTTGATGTGTTCATCTCATTAAAATACGCTTCATCACTAGTAAGTGTGTTATAATTAGTTATAAATTCACCAATTATAAGTGTTTATTTTAAGATGTGAAAACAGTAGTGGGAACATTATCTATACATGTGACATCACCACTGTTTATTTATGAAATCTTGTCACCGTGTGTGTCAAGGCAAACCGGCATGTATCATCAGATCAGGTGTCATATAGAAGCAACTTATTTAAACTTAAACGAGGTATAAATAGTGCTGTATACCTTATTGTGTGAGATTTCCGTGAAATTGAAAATGGTATTAGCTTAAAACACATTATCACTATAATTTTCACAAACTAAAGTTAAAGGAAACTAACTTATCACAGAATTATTCGCGCAACATTTATATATAAATAACTACCTAATACATTTAATGATCCAATAAATGTAACAGTTTAAAATCACAAAAAAAATATCTTATCTGCGATACTGTATAAAGTAGAAATTGTATACCTAATTGTAACATGTGGGTAAAGTAATAACGAAGTCATAATTATGATTATAACTGCGACGTTTCTGCAAATGAGAATAATATTTTAATTAGATTTTATTTTTATATGTATGTACTAACATCAAGTAAGGGAATAAAAATAAATGATTTTTGTATACACTGTGTTCCGAAACTAAATGGAGATAATGTAAATTATAAATCTCATAAGAACAATTACAAAGCGTAGTCCGCTACACTACGCACTAGCTTAGTTAGCCGGGTTCTTGTGCATACGAATCTCACTCTTATTAAACGAAAATTTCTTCATGATTGATTGAGAATATTTTAATGTATCCGATACGCACGTGTTTACATTTACCATTACATTTTCGCTCAATCATTTTAACGAAATACTCGTACATGAGAACCCAGTTTATGTTGGTTACGTTATAAAACTAAAATATTATAAAGCCGATCCCTCGCATAAATTTTCTAAGAACATAACGTCAGGACCGGCCTAAGATAAAATTTATACCCATGCGAGTGTAAGTTTTAGCGCCGTATCCTTTGCCATTAAGGTTGTATTTCCATCCCTCTATGCCCATAAAGGAAAATAAAAATATTTCTAACGGGAAATTGATGGGCAAATGGCACTATAAGTCTTGTTTTATCCCGTAAATACATGAATGAGTAAATATACAGCAAGACAAGGCGAAAGGAGTAATGGGGCAAGTAGTTATGTGGCTATATTGCCGTATTTGTTTGCGTTTATGAGTTGTCGAGAGGTAAAAGCTATTTATCCATTGTATCTATTTAGGGTTACAACTGCAACAATAAACAAATATACCGGGTGCGCCACTAGTGTGCCGGCGGAGTTTGGCTTGAAAACTAACACAGATAGGAGAGTGAAACTTTATGTGCGTATACATATACAATAGTATGCCACATCGCTTATTGTAAAATTATTTACAAATACATATACAGCAACCTCCTTCAATTTTTTAAAATTAAAATGGATTGCTATATTCTATAGGAATTATTTCGATATCCACCTAAATTACCTTTACAATGAAATATAGCTATGTGCCCTTCTGACAACTACTTCAGCTTATACTGGAATTTGTAATGTAAAAATATATGCAGGATGTTAAATAAGTCATGTCACAATTAGCGAAATCCAAATGCTTCTTTCTCATTTTTTTTAAATAAAACCAATATTTTTCAGTATTGTCTCCAAATTCCCTGTAAAATTACCTTCAAAATAGTATCAACATCGTAATACTTTTTTTTTCTTGAGCATAGGAAAGTCACAACCTCCAACAAGTGGCCGAATTGAACCGTCCTTTCGTTAGCACCCTCGGTACCGTCGTTCTGGACTTATCTTCAAGCGGAGCTGTCATTTCTTTGTGCATCGCCTTACCTCTCCCATCCCTCATGCGTGAGGATTAGAAGTTTGAGTGTCCTTCGTTAGATCTAATATATCTTAGTTCTCGTCCTTTTATGCTGGATGTACACTACTCCTATTCCTTTGATCTATCTCCCTTGAGAAGAGTATTCTGGTTATAAGCGACTCTATTCTGTTCCAGTTATTCTCCGTTTCTGTCATGGTTCGGATAATGTTTTCTTTGTCCATTCTTTTAACGATCCCGTTTTCTAGAGTCACCCTCTCGTTATTCCACTTGGGACAGGCCTTCGTCCTTCTGAATTTGCAGTGGACCCACGGTACAAGGTCTGGAATCAGGGTCTGCCTTTGCCATTTTTTAAATATAACTTCCCTCTGTTGTGTCTTTGTTAACGATGATCTTTGCCCTCTGGAACAGAAGATTCTTTGCTGCTCTTCCGAAAGAAGAGAGATCAGTGGCATCCCAGGAATGCCGCACACACCACGCGCTAAGTCTCTGGAGTTTGTCCATGGGGTCTAAAAGTCAAGTTTTTATCCAAGACTACGCACAGATATTTTACTTCTGTCTTAGGATGGATGTTCGTGCCAAGCACTTGGAAACAGATGTTGTCTATATTACGGGGCCCCTTCAATATAGCTGCCTCCGATTTTTGAGGAGCTATTTCCATCTCGTTAAATCTCATCCAGGTGGATATCCTTTCCAGCGTCTCGTCTACCTTGAACATCAGCTCCCTTTGGTCTTCTGTCTCTACTATATCCACAAGATCGTCCGCATAGGTGATTGTCGTGACTCCCACCATCCATTCTAGATTCAAAACGCCATCGTACATGATATTCCACACGGTTGGACCTACCTAGTACAGAACCCTACGGTACTCCAGCGCCAACGTGCAAACCTGATTTTGAGCTCAAAATAATCTTCCTAGCACAGAGATAATCGCTAGTGATATTCATAAGGTACTGGAGGACATTTCTTCTTGCCAACTCACTCAGGATCCTTTGCTATGAGGCCGTATTAAACGCGTTTCTAATATCCAGCGCAACTATAGCGACCCATCTTCTATTAGATGTCCTAATTTTCTCCACCACGACTTTAATAGCATGGACGGCGGAACGCCCTTTGACAAAGCCAAATTGTCTATTCGATAGTCCTCCACTTCTATTTATCTCTTCTTCCAATACTTATCAATACTGTTTGAAGGCCTACCTGATAACTTAACCAACACGATAATGCACCCGGACATTACAAAGCTGCTGCAAGAATGCGCCTAGATAGGATATTTCATATAAAAGTGTAATATATTCGAAAATACGGTAAATAAGTATTACGATATTGGTACCATTTCGAAGGTAATTTTACAGGGAATTTGGTGACAATATTGAAAAATATTGGTTCCATTAAAAAAAATGAGGAAGAAGCGTTTGAATTTCGCTCATTGCGACACGACTTATTTAACACCCTGTATATATTTTTACAATACACCATTTAGAAACATAGAAAGTGTTTATCTCCAAATTGATATCCAAAGAATAACTCGATACATGATGCCCAGCTTCAGCCTACATCTTAAAATGTCAAATGCTGCAACTGTAACATTTTTGGAAAAAATCCAATATAAGCTATAAAGTAGTTATCACAAATGCACATAACTTTATATCATGGTAAAGGTAATTTCGGTGCCTATCGAAATAATTACGAAAAAATATAGCAATCCCCAAATACCCTGCATATTTGTAAATAATTATTGTAATAATTTTACAATAAGCGCTGAGGCATGCTATCTACCCACAGAAAGTTTCACTTTCCTATATTTGTTAGTTTTCAAGCCAAACTACGCCGACCCGCTCATGGCGCACCTGGTATGTATAATTTCTTTTGTAAATAGTCATTTGTATGTTTTAATAGTAGTCTCTTCACTATTTAAAAATCATGTCTTTAATGTTCGTCAATATATTATTCATGTTAAAAACGCCATCCCTTCCCTTGTGAGAACCATCAAGTACAGTCTGACTCTTGTCCTCTAAAATTTCAAATTCAGTAATGTTGGTATCACGCCACTTTGACCTATGACCCCGCGAAGGAATTTACTTTCGCTAATTACTTTCATTATCTCGTTATAATGAAGGTTGTTCTTGGAAAAAACAAGTTTCGATTCCCAACGTTAATTTTGTGTAGGAATGTATAACATAAATTTGTAATTTTGAAAATATTGATTGCACATTCCACATCACAATACCTTGGTTTTCATATGAAAAACATAATATTACGTGTATGGAAATATTTCGTTTCACCATTAATGACTTAAAACAAATGTTAAATTTAATTATTTTTTCGAAGAACTCAATACATGGAATCTTTTAATTAATGTATTATATTAGTTGTACGTCATAGCTTTTCCAGATGAAAAGATCATATATAATCGAATGCAAATAATGTTTGGTATTAGTGTCTCTTACACTTCGGTAAGTATTTTTACTTTGCTAAATATTATCGTTGATTGATAATAGAACAAGATTTGCAACCTTAAGGTGGCGTTACGGTAAAGTAGGGGGCGCTGTTCGACAATAATTATTAGAAACGTAGTATTCGGAAAAACTAGACATTAAAAATGTATTTTCGCGTTGTTACATTGAAGATATTATCTTTGTTGTAAATCTAAATATCTTTTTTTAAATTAAATATTCTTTGATTGCGAGAAAAATGAGAAAAAATATAAAATTTTGATAATATTACCTTTAGAATATGTAGAAAAATATACTGATACGATGTGTATTGAAATAATTTCAAAATATGCAGTATTTTTTTCAGGAAGTAAGTTTAGGGGCTGAGTATCAACAACAGCCCCATATCTGTCCAAACAGTTTGCCAGTTTTATATTAGATGTCACTAGCATTAGATAACTATTATATAACTATGTATAGGCAATCAGTTTAACACCAAAATTGTCTGCTTTGATATTCAGAAAAACATTAAATTAAATGTTTTATTAAAAAATGTAAATGAAGAAGAAAAAATTTAGAGTCGTACATACGACTCGTTTCTTTTTCCGTAACTGTGAAAGATAGTCATCATACATATCATACTTCTTTATAACATCATACTTCTTTATGACATAACTTGAACAGTATACAGGATTATTGTTATATATTGCTTTCAAAATAGTGCGCATCACGATTATTGGATTTAGTCAGTTTAGTATCACAAGAATTGCAAAACTTGATTGTATGCACAAATATACTTTTTTATAGAAACGTCTTACTAAATTATTTTTATTCAAGTAATAAATTGATTTCAATACTTTCGAGACATATTCTTACTACTACACATGCATAAGTAAATACATATTGATGAATCATTACTTGGCGTGTGGGTGTAGAGAAAGAAAGACAAATAAAACCCAAATATCTCTCTTGCCTTTTTGATAAATAATACAGATAACAATTCATTCCATAATAAAATTTACTGTCCTTTATTATATTTTCGTTTAGTATTTCACATACATACACTGTGATTGTTATAACGGAAATTTTAATAATAATTATCTATATAACAATATGTAGTCATATCCATTATAGAATATACTTCATAAGCGTAACTTGTGTGGAGAAATGTTTCCTGTCCAATTTCACTACATAAGCTGCTGAATCCTCTCAGGTAAAAAACACCCAAGCAAAAATTGCCTTAATTTTGAAACCATTAAGTTTCTACAAAGTTGTTCATCCCTATATATTTCTTCTATAAAAAGTGGTTGGGTTTCATCAATGAAAACCACGAAGTAGTACAGCTTTCTTTTCCTGATATTTAGTTGGCCTTGAATCTATAATATTTTTCAATATGTGATTATTATTACATGCAATTTGCGACTGTTGAGACGTGATATTGCGATCTTCCAAATGAGTATTTACCTGAAAATAATAATTATGGTTCTTCTTCAAGGACAGTTTACCACTATGTTCAATTATATACAGAAACAAATATACAAAAATATTCTTCCTTATTCACTAAAATAACTATATACAACGAAAAAATAATCCAAAACTAACGAAGACGATGAAAAACAGTACCCATTACTTTATCACATCAAGTTAGTCGCTAGACAATTAGTGCAGAACTAAGATTCTACCTGTAACAAACAACGTATGTACGCACAAATATGTTTTGTAAATAGAATATTAGGGTGTTATTGCCTTAGGCTATCGCATTTATACCGAAAAGATTATATTGGAATGTATCTGCTCAATACATTCAGTTCTAAACTACATAATATGCAACCAGTAAAACTCGTTTCAAGAATCTCTGGATACCTTTCTTCTATATAATGTTATATTTTATTTTTCCGAGAAGTTTATATTTATATTACAATATATTTTGTATTACAACCAATATTCTAATCTTCACTTTTCCTATGTTATTTCAGCCAAAATGTTACGCATGTTTAAGTATTTCATTACTTTTTACTTTTCTAGAGATTCGTAAGCCTTGCGCCATCTAATTTTGAATATATTCGATAAAAAAAGCAACATTTGCTCATCAAGTTCAAGTTATTGAAATAGAGGGCCAAGTACGCCACCTTAACGGACTGAAATGGTTACGAAAATCCGTCTACTAGTGGGATGGCGCTACGGACAACAGACCGTCCTGAAACGATCGGCTTAGTTATGAGAACGTATGTAGTAAATCGGTCACAAATCATTAAGAATAGATGTTCAATACTAACGATTTTGCTTATAGGAGGGAGGTGCCAGAAGACGGAACGGGGTGTTTGTTTAGTGGGTTGCAAGTCAAAACAACGGCGATAGCGATAAGAAATTATTTTTATATCCAATTTCCTGTAAACATTCCAATGCACATGCGCGATTTTATTCGTTCATCCATTTTTGTCTAAGTCTCACGTGTTTACGTCGTTGTATGGAAATATATAAATGGGTTTTTTCTTTCGACGAACGGTTAGTGATCGGTTTCGCACAATTTTATACCTATGCTTTTATTTTTTAATAAACCTATAAAACGTACTGGCATAGAATTGTTCGTTAATCGATCATAAACTGTCAGTAGCTGATTCAATAGAGTTGTCCAGGTTGTCTCTCTACTGCGTCCAAGTACCATATCTCCCCATATTTTTTCAGAAAAGCAATTGTACGGAGGTTACTTGAATTGATGGCACATGTTCTAAAATTACTTTCACTTATAGAGCGAGTTTTTGAGTTATTAGAGATTATTGGTTCCAACTACAGAAAGTATACTAATATCTATTATTTTTTATCATAGTTAGCTATGAAAATAAAATATATCGGTAAGAGTTGTCAAATGAGTGACAGTTTATCGAGTAGACTCGTTGGTCCGCGCTATACTATTGATCACCAAAATTACACTAATAGTGATATATTAAATTTCATTTATATCCATCGTAGGTAAATGATATAGGATAGCAGCAAGAATATGTCGTACATTTAGTGAGAACTATCCACAACCTATGACCGTAGCGAAATTTAAAAGAATTGAAATCAAGTTTTTTAATCATGAAACTATTAAAGTCATCAAAAGACCATTTTTCGAATTTTGAAACGGCACAAAATGCGACCATACTAACTAAACATGTGGCTAACTGAGAACAAGTGAGATTTGATGTAAATGAAAAGCAACAAAACTATCACTCATTTGGCAACTCTTACCGAAATATTTTATTTTCATAGCTAACTATGAGAAAAATAACAGATATGAGTATACTTTTCTTAAACAATAGAATTACTACGGATTTTTTAGAATTTAGATTAAAACTCGACGTTAATCTAAATTCTTTTTAAATAGAATTAGGCACTAGAAAAAAAAGTATGTACTATGTGCCATTTCAAAAAAAAAGAATTTGTATTGTTTAAAGACATCTGAATTGGTTACTAATTTCTGCACACCCTGTATAAATTTTGTTGAAAGTTACGATAGTTCTCAGTATCTATGACACTTTACTTTCATTTGCAGAACTTTGGTACCTTACGCTTCAAAGGACTTTACAATATGAATTTTTCTTTAAGATGGTGCAATAACAAATTATTAAGGAAAATCGTTAATATCTTCGAAACAATTGAATTTAGGGATAGGAAACCCTAATGCAAGACATTTGCAAATAATGCGTAGAATCGATTGCATTGAAAAAATTATACCATTGTATTTAAAATAACAAAGTTTTTTTAAATACAATAACATTTTTTTCAGTGAAAATAGAACACCCTGTATAAGTGAAAGGAATTTTGGAACATGTGCCAAGTAACCTCCGTGTAATTGTTTTTCAGAAAAAATATTTACAAGGGGAGATATGGTACTTGGACGCACTAGAGAGACACCCTGTACCTACATCTTTTTTAGGTGGTTTGTGATAATCAGTTATCAGTCATGTTATACCGCTCATCTAGAAAGCATCATGCCGCGCTATCACTACAAGTGCTCTTATGTCGCATGCGATAACGTTTTCACTGAAAACTGTAGAACATCGTTTTTTAAATTCCCGGTACGTAATGATAAAATACTTTCATGCCCGGTTTCTGATGCGTTAAACAGCAGTTATCTGTTTGGTATCTGACGATTTAACAAAGACAGTCCTTGTTAAAGCGTCAGATACCAAACAGATAACTGCTGTTTAACGTATCAGAAACCGGGCATCAGAGTGCCTAAAAAACAGCGGTAACTTATTGACAAAGACATTCACGAATTAAGATACAAAAAAATATGCGAAAACCATTTTCGCAACATCTCTTAATTTCTAGCAGAAAAAAATTTAAAAAGGATGCACTCTCAAAAAAATCAATAAATCAGATGAGAAGTATTATCGACAAAAATTTACAGCACGCATACAGGCTGCCAACACTAGGATTTAATATAATTTTCCTAATAACTATTAAAAGATATATATTTTAGTTGTTAATGTTTACCTTTTTGAAAATCATTGATTTACCATTTATATTTTCTCTATATTTGTTTTGGAGCTGATGTAAATACTACCGATTACAATTAAATGAACTGATTTAGTTGATTCTTAATTCGTGATATACTCGCACAGATACTGATTTTGATTTTTTGTTTTGCACTAGATGACATATCTCTACGGATAGAGAAAGTTTGTGTAGAACAATTACCCGAAACAAATAAAATCTAAGCAGAACCACTATTGATGCCATCCATCTCAAAAATATGTAAAATTTATGAAAAGAAAAATAAGTTTCCTGTTACAGATATACAATCAAATTTGTCAAGTAGCGATTTGTCACAAATTAGCAATAGACTTTTGTTCATGCCTCCTTTAACTTTTTCGCCAAAATGCCGTAAACTTCGCTATAGATAATTCATGACTTAAAGAAAGAGAAATAGTAAAACGAGAAATAACGAACTAAAAAAAAACAGACCTTTGAAAGTTGATTTAAGGAAATCTTTTCAAATTATATCATTATTAGTATTGAAAAGTACAGCAATAAAAACTTTTGTTACAATGCAATGCTTTCATAAATATAAAACACCATGGACAAAAAACAAAAACCAATTAGCTCTTAGTATATGTTACAAATCTCCGTCCGCTCAGACATTTTTAAGAAAAAATTTAAAATGTATATTACCGTTTGAAAAGGTTATTTATAATTGGTTTTGAATTAGAAATTTAAAAACGGTGCTAGATACAAGGTTAATAGAAAATTTAGCTGGGAAGGTTAAAACAATGTCTGAGAACGAAAAAGAAGTTGTTCTTTTAATGGACGAAATATCGTTAAAGAAATATTTGAAAATTAATTGGAGTTTAGACGATTGAAGGATATGAACTCTTAGGTAATATGGGAAAACTTAATGAAATAGCTAATCCCCCACTTGTGGTCCACCTCCGGAGACTTTATTGTAAATAAAAATAAGTTTTTGGACACACAAAGAACGTCTATATTTTTTTGTCAACAGCTGTAAAATTTATGCTCTTTACGATGGGGACACCTCTTGAAAGGAAATAAGTGAATGGCTATATTCAGCCGAACTCATCGCTGGCAGCGTTGACCTAAGCAATTGCATTCAATACAACGCTAAAGTCAGCGCTGAAGCTAGCGGACGCTATTTTTTGCAGCGGAAACAAAATGCGCTGCGAAAGTAAGCGACAGGGGTGGAGAGCCTCAAAATTTGAAATTTAAAAATATGTATTACAGAACATGAGTTTAGCAATGGAAAATTAACATGGATTAAAATAACAAATGTTTAAAATGTTCAAGCTATAAGTTGTAACTATAATACCTTAATAATTTGCACTTTGCTCATAGATACATACGTACACTTTGACAATGTAGAATTTCTTTAGCTTAAATAGAGAAATTACACTAACTTATACCAAATTTAATGATTTAAATTGCAATTTAATATCACTAGATAAGTTCTTGTTTGGGTGAGTGAGTGAAGTACCGCACTAAATACATATCTACATGCTAAGAACAATACCTACAGTGTGTAGGTATTCAGTTCACTACTTCACTAATCTGTATTTACCGGTGACTCACCGATGTGTTGGCTGAACACGACCTATGATTATTTGGTCACCTAAATATTCCAGAGTATATAACACAAAATATACATTCATCAAAGTTAAACAGAAGAGATTTGGAATTTCTAGCCGCCTTTGCATGTCAGAACAAGAAATACTTCACCCTCGAAGATTTAATTGAAGTATTGAAGGACTGTAATCCATAATCACACGCTATTATCGCCTCTATTTGGTAGAATAAAAAATTCATAACTTTGAAACCAACGCAGATAATCAATTGAAATTTTGTTTTTTAAATTATCAAATCATTATGTAGTGATATAGATTTAGTTCAACTTTCACCACAAATGAGAGGTGCGTAGTTGGATGCGTACTTCAAGCCTGTAACTTTGTTCATAATTAACTTATTAGAGAAATACTCCACATTTAAGCTGTTCTTGTCGTTAATGATCGATTTGTGGCGAAAGAAATCGTTTTTCATCTTCTATTCACTATTCACTAGAAACATTTTATCGTTGGATGGTAATGTTCCAAAACAAAACAGTAACATAGTTTGGGAACCGCTACTTAATAGCTATTGTGGCGATGCTTATTTCGGCCAAGAGAGGTGTTTATATATTATGGATAATTGGCAGCAAATTATTGTATGTATTGGTTGTACATTTAATAAAACATATTTTATCATCTTTATTTTTTTTTTTTTTTTTTTGGACTACACGGGCGGAAGGACCGTAAGGCAAGCTCGGCCATAAGGAAGGCCTATTGTGCCCCCGTGCTGTTTTACTCGTCTTAGCCAGGTTGTACTCGGACAAAGAAGTTCACAACCTGGTCGAGAGTTAGGTTTCTTAGTCCGGGATCGTCCAGGCGCTCGACCCCGAAGTAACTCCGCCTCTCCATATCCACCGTCGAGCAGTCGGCAAGAAGATCAATTGGAGTTTCTTCCGCATTCCCACAGTTCCTACACAGGGGAGAGTTTACTATGCCCATGCGATGCAGGTGTTTATTTAGTGCGCAGTGACCGGTTAAGATACCTGTGAGTAAGAGTAACCTCAGCCTAACCCTGCTCATAGAAACTGCCATGCGCAGTTTTTTCTCATACGGGCGGATTCAAAGAGTTTTACAGTGTCTCATGCCGGCAAATGCATTCCAATGGGAGCAATGTCTAGCAGCGAGTTCGGATCTGACAAAGCCTTTGATGCTACCATAAGAGTTCCCACATGTAGGTTCTGGACCCACGAGTGGTGCCTCACTGGCACCTCTAGCTAATTTGTCAGCCATTTCATTACCTCTGATTCTAGAGTGACCTGGCACTCATCTCAACGTATGGTTGTGACGTTCCGCCAGTTTAACGAGAGTCCTATGACAGTGTAGCACTACCTAGGAATCAAACCTGACAGCCTGTAGTGCTCTAAGGGCAGTCTGACTGCCAGAGAGAATTTCAACGGCTCCATCAGCCTGCGTTTGTTTATTTATTTATTACTGATATAAAAATTACAAGTTAGCACATATTAACCCTTTGCAGCACGAATTATTAAAAGTGTGGAAAAAAATTCTTTGGCTCAATAGTACTTCATAATATACTCTAAAAATATTGTGTGTTGTGTTTTATTTTTGGAGGGGTAAAGGTGGTTATACATCAAAACCAGTATGCCATACAAAGAAAACACATTTTTTGCAATAAAATTTTATAAAACAATTGTTCTTCTCATTCAGGCATAATGCTACGTTACATGGAACATGCCCATTTGCATCTGTGGACCTCGGCCCTGGCAGAGCAGACATGACATCTTCTTAAGCATGTGTTCCGCTTTGGATTACCTTATTTCTTGAGGTACATTTATCTTAAAAGCATTAACGTTTGGGGTGAATTTTCGCCCTCGTTGTTCCCTAATAGGAATGTCGATGAGACCTCTAGCAACAGCTAGCCGAAATTCCTTTTTTACCTTCTGTAAGGTGAGAGTAGATTACAAATACGTTTCGTTGACTTTCGATCAATGGCATAAATGGTCTCCAGCATGTCAGCTTTGTCGACAAATGGAAGGAAATTGATACCTTTGCGGTCCTTCCATTTTATGGCTATGATGCATGTTCGACTAGATTGCCACTCTGAAGTTCCTCGACTCACATCCTTGTCAATAGAAAAATCTTTTGGAAAATTAATTCTGTTTGCTGTTTGCCCTAGTAGTTCTACAGGCTTTAATTTTGTTTAGTTGCAAATAGATCATTAAATCTACAGAGCTAAAGTAATTGTCAAAATAGACAGTATAATTTTTTCCAGTCAATTCTGATGTCAACTCTTTAATAACTCTTGAACTCAGGTTCTTCTCTATGATATTGTTTCTTTTGCCTTCATAAATTTGGAACTGCATGATATATCCGAAAAGGCATGTATTGCTTTAGGCAACTTCTACCTTTGAACGGTATCATTGATTCACCTACCGCTTGAAATTCAGCAGGTGCATAGCAATTTTCATGTTTCTGATAATTTTTTAAGAAGCGGTCTAACTTTGTATAACTTATCAAACTCGACAGAATCACGTCGTGGCATGACGTCATTTTCATTGACATGCAAGTTGGAAAGAAACCAGCTGAATATCGGTTTACCGACATCGCTGATGATACATATTGACCTCTCATATCTAATGATGAAGACCAGTAGTCTCGATAATATGGAAGTTTTTTTATTCCCATCAGGAGATTTATTCCGAGAAAAGTCCTCATTTCCTCACTATTAGTCGGATTACCAAGTACTGCACCACCCATATTTTGTGTTCAGTATAAGTTAGTTTCAAATACAAGTCTATCAATCAAGTCTGTTGGAAATAGTGACATAAATATATCCAAAGGTTTGTCAACATCTTTTATTTTTGAACCAAAGAATTGATCAAAATTGTCATTTTTCAAAACATGTGGATATTGTTCATTCCAATGAACTCCTTGTCTATAAAGTCGCACGGCAAGTGGAGTATCATCATCGCTGTCAATTCTTGGGGACGCAAGTCTATTATTATAGTTAGCTGGCATGTCTGCTGCTCTTCCTTTATCTGAAGATGGCGTATCTTCAATATCATCATTGTCACTGAGTTGACCCAAATTGTTATTAAGTTCTTCAGTATCAGCAGTTGTTGGCACTAAGTAGTTATTTGCATCATTTGCAAGGACATATGTTCCCTGGATATCGTTTTTGCTCTCATTATCATCTTCCTCGTCGCCCTCGGATTCAGGATCGGTGGGTATTTCCGCCATCATTTCATGTAATTTCAACAGTTTACTCTGCTCCTGTTCGTATACTGGCATTTTCTGTAAGATTGTTTTATTTTAGCAGTTTTCATTATCAAAAATATACAGATTGTTACGCGCACACGACACACGCAGGGCGCGCGCGACGCGGCTATCGGTTTCCAAAAACAGACGAAAATAAAAATAAATAAAATAAGAAAACACACGGAAAGGTATTCGGAATGGTGTTAGGCACCGACACTTTCGACCTACCTGATGGTGGGGATTGAATCCTCGAGGGCGGCTTAACTCAGTGAAGACGGTCGTGGGAACAGATGTTACCTTAAAACTTCGTAACCGTGAAGTTACATTAAACTTTGTAACCGTGAAGTTACATTAAAAGCTCCTAAAATATGAAGACAAAGGGAAAATTAGAAAAAGCAAAAATGGCGAAACATCTGACTAAGAACTCACCTCTTGGAGCACACACTAAGAAAATCTCGGTTGAAATTATCCATCCGTATTCAACTGAAGCGTTACAACGAAGGAACGATAGTTCTTAAGAGAATCTAAGAGGTATTTTGTTCCCTTGGGCCAATTAAATCCACTAAACTAGTGACAGTCCTTCATAGACCAAAAAAAATACAAGCCACAAGGTCAACCGTAGATAAGATTCTATACGTGTTGTTCACATCAACGCCGAGAGGGAAGTCACTTCAAGAACGGAAATAGACGATACCACAAAAAAATCGTCGAACAGCAGGGAATTATAAAATGAATTAGGGAATTTTTCAAACTAACGGTTGGCTATGCTGAGTAACGAACGCGTAAGACAGAACCTACATTCAGATAATAACAAATATTTTGACATTTAACCTTCACAAACGTATTGAAAATGAATTCGAAGAGAATTACTTATGAAACAGATAAATATACTTTCAAAACTAAAGGAGTGCCATGAAATACGACCGGAAGAATCCGAGTTAAACTGAATTTACAGGTTATTATGAAGATAATCAAGAAGAAATAATTATATTGACAACTTGCAACTCCTTATTAAAACGAACAAGGGGAAATAATAAGCAAACCACTAACTTAGCATAGGGGAAAATTAGAGAAACACATGAAATACATATTTAATGAACTGTCGAAAGAATTAGAAGTCAGATCGAGGCATATCGGAACCTAAAAACTATATATCGTAAGGTAAATGAACATTTACTCGTAACAAGATAGTATTTCTTCAATACACAAACTATTGATAATTGTTAGGGCATACTGGTATCATGCTATAACCACCATGACTTGACTGTTTTTCTAAGTTCACAAAAAAAGTATTTATTGAAATTATGTATGAAAGCAATCAATCATGCATTTTATTTAGATTAGAGATGTGCTTAGTAGTTATTTTCAGTGAACTAGTGCTCGCGAACTATTTCACTTCTGCGAACTAGTCCAGTGAACTAGTTCGTGAAGGAACTATTAAGCAAAATCATTCCTTTCCATTCACGCATTCACTCGGTTGCCGCGTTCACCAGAAGCAGAATTGACTCGCAGCGCCCGTATCCGCACGTATCCTTAAGCATTCTCATAGGCCGCTTTAATAGTTCTCTCGTTCGACGTCGTATTTATTAGTCGGCTAACGTCGTCCATCACTCGTTCTCGCGAAACTTACCTCGATTTTTCAGTTTATGTTACAAAGATTTACGATCTAAAAATTGTACGTCGAAGCGCGCATCAAGTACTGAAAACGTTAGAAAAAGTAACGGCAAGCAGGTATCTGCGATTAACCATTTGCATAAGTTTGATAGAACGTTGCTAGAGGGCTCCTCCGATCCACATTTAAGCGTGGCATTCGGTAAGAACCGGCATGCTAGATGGGTCAAAATTATTTATATAGTGGGGTTACACTATATAACCACTACCTATGCTGCAAAGGGTTAAATAATCCAATAGAACTTCAACATTACGCTGTATACACATACTTAATTTATTTTTACTACGAAAAAAACAACGAAAATAGTTTTGACTAAATTAGGTACATTGGTAAGGTATTCTAAATTAACAATAGGTAAATCTAATTACTAATTACTAATTTACTTAAAAAATCGGCCTATATATAAAGGGCCATCAACCTTTACATATATTTTATCGTAAGATTTACAAATATCATTCAAGATTTTTATTTTTAATAATTGTGCATATTCATCACTATAATTAGTATTTAAATAATTCCTCTCCAACCATCGTATTTTCTTTGGTTCGTCTTATTCCAACCGACTGAAAGGTTCTGCTGGTTTAAACAAAAGGTGTGTGGAACTTTTCTCATCGGAAATAGATATCTCCTTAGGTATGAAGCCTTAACATAACCTTGTATGTCTAGGACAGTAAATGATTCGGAATGTTTCCTAAACACGTTATCCCGATGTGTTTCGGAGAGGACTGGGGCCCGATTCTCGAATCGCGAATGATGAATGTCGCATGCGACACAAGTCAAATGTCGAATGAAATGTGCGCAGTCGTATTCTTGAATGTCGTGTGCTACAATTTTTAGTCGAGATTTCAGCGAGTGGGTAACAACCCTTCGACATACAAAATCTTATGCGACAATTAATAGTGCTACTTGTTTACACTTGGTGGCGTAAATATAGTATATTATAAAATAGCGAAAATATTGCTGTAATATAGGGTAATGTCGGGTAATATGAGCACGTTAAGTGAATGTCAGATATTTTTCGTAATTATCTGTAGTAATACCATAAGAGCTTTGAATTTATCGATAATTTCACGAATGCTTGTTGCATAGCGACGAAGACGAGTGTCAATTTGACAAGCATTTAAATTTTAATTTAATTGTCAAATTGACACGAGTCGAAGTCGTTATGCAGGAAGTATGAGTGAAATTATCGATTTTAATTCAAAGCTCGTATGGTATTTGATTAGATTATTTTACGTAATACAAAATGAAATTTATCTAAACTCTTTATTTATTAATTCATGTATAAATTACCAGTTTTTTGACAGAACTTTAGAAATGTCTATCCTTATTAACCGCATTTCCATAACAACGCCTAATTATTCTACTATGAAAATTATCGAAAAATTACCACTGTAATTTCGAGCTGCTTCAGTAATACGCGAATCTGATTGGTTTATATTTGTATGTGTAAAATAATCAAAGTTCAATCAACATAAATATTTTTTATCATGCAAAATAACATTCTTTATCAAGTACTGTACAATAATTTGTGTTTTTAACATGATCATGTTTGTAGAGGCTATACCTATTTTGAAACATTTTATACCTAGTCTTTTCCCATGCTCATATTACCTACTATGCTCATATTACCTCACATTACCCTATACATAAGTGATTTCGGTAATTTTTTTTATGCATTTTATTCTATTTAACTGTATTAATATGTGTATGTATTGTAGTGTCTCGTTTCTATATATCTGACATAAAGTAAAAATGGCAAACATGGAAGAAGGAATCATGCTTGCTGCAATAGAAAACCCTACCAATACATTCTTTTGCTCATTACTACAATACGATTTTATTTATCCATTGTAAGTACTCACAATAATTACAAAAAAAAGATGTAATTTTGACGTTACGTTGATGACAGGAACTCGCACAAGTATGACTGAGCATGACTGAGTGTGAGTGAGTATGAGCAATATTTCATCAATCGATATAGTAGATGCACATTTATATCCATTAAAGAGCTGTTGACGCTACTTACCAATCGACAATTATTTCGAGCGATCGTCTTAGTGTAGATGAGTATTCGAGAATAGATCATCTCAACGTCACTCGACAAATTCGTGCGACATTTGTCGTACGCGACAAATTTCATTCGAGATTCGAGAATCGGGCCCCTGGTTCTAAATTTTTTTCCAAGTACTTTATATGACGCTGGAACCTTATTCGATCAGAAGCGTAAAACATCCATTTATCCAGTTATCTTTTTTACTCTTTTAAGGACATAACGTGGTCTCTCCATAGTATTACTTGATTTTATTGGTCATATATCTGTTGTCGTAGCACGTAGAGAAGGCAATTCATACAGATCCCATTTATTTCGAAAAGAAATGTATATTGATTTGCTGTTTGGAACAACGTCCAACAGCTTGAAGTGGATTTCATTGTTAGCGTTTACATGTGCAACATGCCATTCAATTTTGGTAATTTCAATAGATGCTTGCCTGCTGCGTCACTATTCTTATAACAATTGTCATCAGTTCTTCTTCTAACAAGTATTAATTCTTGACTAACGTTAATTAGAATGCGTTTGTAGTCCTCAAAAACGCCCACTAAGAACTTCAACGGAATACAAGTTCAAGTTATTATTATTTAATGTAGATTGGTTGTCTTGAATTGGATTCCATCCAGCCATTTGCAACATTTTACTCCCACTATCATTATAAAAGAAGCCCATGATTGTAATGTCGTTGTAATACCAGGTTTATTGCGACCATCCACCATTAATTTCATAACGGATTTGAAAATATGTTCAAATATACAAGGTGTCCCAATTATAGAAAAAGCGTATCTAACTTTATTATTTCAAATGGATCACCTTATATATTATATATTTTTTAGATTCTACATGATATTTTAAGTAACGTTAAGTAACGAGCTGTAGCATCAAAACTAAAAAGATAGACATTTTGGTAAGCGCAAATTGATACATCTTATAGTAGTACATCTTAGAGTAAAATGTATATTTCTTTTGCTTCTTTCGAAAAAGACCACTTCAATTTGCACGAAGTAGGCTACGTAACGATAATATTATGGCAGATATATTTAATAACCGTTTGTACCATTTATAATTATACACAAGTAATAAGCTCAATTTAAATTTGTATTGTAAACAACAGAACAAGACCTTTCAACAAATAACAACATAAAAAACGCTTTTTGTTGGGTTTTAAAAAGTTTTAAAAAGACATAAGGAAATGCGTGAACTAGGCAATGCACATTATAAATGTAGTGTTATTAAATTCATTAATTTATTTTTCGAAATGTGTTCCGTTTTGATGTCTCAGCATAATTTGGCTGATTTCTTGAAACGCCAAGATAATTCGCTGACACATATCTTCTCAGCAGCATTTTGTCACAAAATAGAAAGTAATTTTTTTTATGAACAAATGTTATCCTTAGAAATTGCTTTATAATACAAATTTAAATTAAGCTTATTACTTGTGTATAATTATAAATGGTACAAATGGTTATTAAATATAATATCTGCCATACCTAATATTATTGTTACGTAGACTATACTTCGTGCAAATTCAAGTGTTTTTTTCGACAGTCGCAGAAGAAATAGATTTTTCTCTAAAACGGTTGAAGATAAATGGATACATTCTTGTATTAAAAGTAAAGAGAATTTAATTTTACATCCAACCCTTGAAACAGATATAGGCTGTCCCAATGTTTCTAAATGTTATCACCAGTAACTGTATGTTAACAAAAGGATCCGTACGTGTTAATATTGGAAATAGTAAACCAATTCGAGACGTATCAATTCGCGTAAATCAAAATCTTCTACCTTTTTTTAGTTTTGATCCTACAGCCCATTAACGAGAGCGCTGCAATTGCAAAATTTTTGATAAAATATTTATTTTCTCGGAAACAAAAGCACATAGGTCTAGGAAGGAACTAATAAAATTACATACGCTTTTTCTATAATTGGGACACCTTGTACCTATATTTTAAAATATTTTCTACCTATGCATCGTCTGAATAGGGACAATTTTTATTTGAAACTTTTTCCTTTATACTGTAAAATAGCTGGGTAGGGTATAGATGTCGTGATGTTGGATACTAAATCGTACTTCATCGTATAAATTGAATCTACTTATTTGTTCTAGAATAATAACTCTCGAAGTTTAGACTTTGCAGTATATCAAGCTTTTCCATTATTTATCACGTGCAGTCCTAGATATTGAAGAAACTTTTTATTGGTAGGTGTTAGTTGCTTAGTGTCACCAGTATGGCTGCTATATTGTCAGCAGCGAAGCGATTACTTTTATATCTTTGGTAAAATACCAACCCCATTATAATACTTCTTCAATTCCAATCTAATGATAATTTCCTCACCTCTAAAGTCTACCGGTTCGTCCTTTTAATCTATCAAGGTTAGAATTATACATATTATCAATTCGCGTAGATGATACAGGTAGGTAAATGACGTGGAGAGGATCAATATTTGTTGTAAAACCTGGATCTACCTGAGGTGAAAATTCAAACACTGTGTGCGATAGGGGTGTGTTGTAGTAGGCACACTCTCGAAGTTTAGACTTTGCAGTATATCAAGCTTTTCCATTATTTATCACGTGCAGTCCTAGATATTGAAGAAACTTTTTATTGGTAGGTGTTAGTTGCTTAGTGTCACCAGTATGGCTGCTATTGTCAGCAGCGAAGCGATTACTTTTATATCTTTGGTAAAATACCAACCCCATTATAATACTTCTTCAATTCCAATCTAATGATAATTTCCTCACCTCTAAAGTCTACCGGTTCGTCCTTTTAATCTATCAAGGTTAGAATTATACATATTATCAATTCGCGTAGATGATACAGGTAGGTAAATGACGTGGAGAGGATCAATATTTGTTGTAAAACCTGGATCTACCTGAGGTGAAAATTCAAACACTGTGTGCGATAGGGGTGTGTTGTAGTAGGCACCCGTCGTTATACTGCAGCCCACTCTGATCATAGCGACTTTTATAATGTTTACTGGTAAAGTACTAGCATGTTGTTCATTAGCTTTTAGCAATTTTTCGCTAAAGCCTAACATGTGTCCTATAGAATCTGTCTTTCTGAAATCAACTTCCACTGAACTGCCTATTTCACACTGTAATTTTGAGGGTTAGATTGCATCGCATTTTTTTAATATTCTTCGATGTCAACTCAAGCATAAATGTCCACAAACGAATTGGTCATAATTTTGGTAATTGTCATGATTCTAGCATATCTTGGAATTATTGAAATAATTATCAATTCCAATGAAGCTTTCAAATTACCAAACGAATCAAAATAATGTAACTATATTCTCATCTTTGCAATATGCAAACCAATGACTGCCGCTATTTTTACTGAATCTAAATTGATGACTGCGCACTCCCGTTTAAGCGGTTTTGGCGGCAAAGTATCTCTCATAAAGACCCCTCGAAAATATGATATATGTTTTGAACATTTCATTATATCGTTATCCGTAAGAGACCTCTTACGGAGTAGGCAGTCGATCTACAAGTTTTTTGGAGGTTTTAAATACAATCCCAAGCCTTTTCTATACGGCTTGATGGAGAGGTCTTTGCCTTTTAATGGAATATCCTCCATCATTTTGTTGTGTCTCTGCGATTCTTCCAACTTCTTTTGAGCGGTTTTAGTTTTATTCACCGCCGTTGCTATGTCAGCGGCACCCTTTGCTAGACTTCCTAGAGCACTCAATACTGCAAATATGAGTATTAGGGGCAATACGCCACCCTGTTTACTCTACTTGTCTCACTTAAACCAACTCTTCAGTTTAAATAGTTTAATTTCACAACAAATACACATCTTACACACAACACGTCTTCTCTCCACTACTTCATGCTCTCTCTCTCTCTATCTGCTTTACGCGCTAAAGTTGAAAATGTTAGTCGCTCATACTCGGTCATCCTAACGTTAATCTCGTCCTCGAGATACTAGTCTAAATTAACATATAAATATTTGAAAGATATACAAACGATAGTTATTTTAGCAAACAAGGTAAGTATAGGTAAGTATATACAAACTCATAATATTATTTTTACATTAACAGTTAATTGAATACAATTTATAATCTAGTAAGTGCTTCGGTTTTCTTTTACCTCGTTTATCTTCATCTTTCGGTGCTTCCTTTGCGCTTTCTTCTTCTATATCTTCTTCTTCTTCTGAATTTGTTACTTCTTGTGCAGTCTGCCTATCGTTTTTACTCTGCATTCTCTTCCTAACGCTATGTCTTTGTGCTTCTGTTTTTATCTCTTCATCTAATATATCTTCCTCTTCTGACATATCTATTTCCTCGTCCGATTCTTCATTTCCTGTGGTACTTGTTCTCCATACCTTCAATTGACTCACATGGACAGTAGTAGCGTATCTTTTTCCCAAATCATCTCGTAAATCGGCAACTCCGTAAGTATCGCCGGGTAACACCTTAGTAATCGTCAGCGGTCCTCTGTACTTCCTTTGTAAGTTTGTGGATTCTCCGATAGGTGTGGTTGCTGTTTTCATAAAAACTATATCGCCAATTTCATACTTAATATTTTTGTATCGGTTACGGTCGTAACGTGCCTTATACTTTTGTTGTTCCATCACCATTTGTTTCATGGACTCGTCTCCAAGAAATTGTGGATAAGTATAGGTTTCGTTTGTGATCGTTAAGGTGGCGTACTTGGCCCTCTATTTCAATAACTTGAACTTGATGAGCAAATGTTGCATTTTTATCGAAAATATTCAAAATTAGATGGCGCAAGGCCTACGAATCTTTAGAAAAGTAAAAAGTAATGAAATACTTAAACATGCGTAACATTTTGGCTGAAATAACATAGGAAAAGTGAAGATTAGAATATTGGTTGTAATACAAAATATATTATAATATAAATATAAACTTCTCGGAAAAATAAAATATAACATTATATAGAAGAAAGGTATCCAGGGATTCTTGGAACGAGTTTTACTGGTTGCATATTATGTAGTTCAGAACCGAATGGATTGAGCAGGTATATTTCAATATAATCTTTTCGGTATAAATGCGATAGCCTAAGGCAATAACACCCTAGTATTCTATTTAGAAAACATATTTGTGCGTACATGCGTTGTTTGTTACAGGTAGAATCTTTTAGTTCTGCACTAATTGTCCAGCGACAAGCTTGATGTAATAAAGTAATACTGTTTTTCATCGTCTTCGTTAGTTTTGGATTATTTTTTCGTTGTATATAGTTATTTTAGTGAATAAGGGAGAATATTTATGTATATTTGTTTCTGTATATAATTGTACATAGTTCTAGTGGTAAACGGTCCTTGAAGAGGAACCATAATTATTATTTTCAGGTAAATACTCATTTGGAAGATTGCGATATCACGTCTCAACAGTCGCAAATTGCATGTAATAATAATCACTTATTGAAAAATATTATAGATTCGAGGCCAACTACATATCAGGAAAAGGAAGCTGTACTACTTTGTGGTTTTCATTGATGAAACCCAACCACTTTTTATAGAAGAAATATATAGGGATGAACAACTTTGTAGAAACTTAATGGTTTCAAAATTAAGGCAATTTTTGCTTGGGTGTTTTTTACCTGAGAGGATTCAGCAGCTTATGTAGTGAAAGCTGCACACACGCAGCTGTAGTAGATTACTAGGATTGGACAGGAAACATTTCTCCACACAAGTTACGCTTATGAAGTATATTCTATAATGGATATGACTACATATTGTTATATAGATAATTATTATTAAAATTTCCGTTATAACAATCACAGTGTATGTATGTGAAATACTAAACGAAAATATAATAAAGGACAGTAAATTTTATTATGGAATGAATTGTTATCTGTATTATTTATCAAAAAGGCAAGAGAGATATTTGGGTTTTATTTGTCTTTCTTTCTCTACACCCACACGCCAAGTAATGATTCATCAATATGTATTTACTTATGCATGTGTAGTTGTAAGAATATGTCTCGAAAGTATTGAAATCAATTTATTACTTGAATAAAAATAATTTAGTAAGACCTTTCTATAAAAAAGTATATTTGTGCATACAATCAAGTTTTGCAATTCTTGTGATACTAAACTGACTAAATCCAATAATCGTGATGCGCACTATTTTGAAAGCAATATATAACAATAATCCTGTATACTGTTCAAGTTATGTCATAAAGAAGTATGATGTTATAAAGAAGTATGATATGTATGATGACTATCTTTCACAGTTACGGAAAAAGAAACGAGTCGTATGTACGACTCTAAATTTTTTCTTCTTCATTTACATTTTTTAAGAAAACATTTAATTTAATGTTTTTCTGAATATCAAAGCAGACAATTTTGGTGTTAAACTGATTGCCTATACATAGTTATATAATAGTTATCTAATGCTAGTGACATCTAATATAAAACTGGCAAACTGTTTGGACAGATATGGGGCTGTTGTTGATACTCAGCCCCTAAACTTACTTCCTGAAAAAAATACTGCATATTTTGAAATTATTTCAATACACATCGTATCAGTATATTTTTCTACATATTCTAAAGGTAATATTATCAAAATTTTATATTTTTTCTCATTTTTCTCGCAATCAAAGAATATTTAATTAAAAAAAAGATATTTAGATTTACAACAAAGATAATATCTTCAATGTAACAACGCGAAAATACATTTTTAATGTCTAGTTTTTCCGAATACTACGTTTCTAATAATTATTGTCGAACAGCGCCCCCTACTTTACCGTAACGCCACCTTAAATCTCACGTATTTCCATTTTTAAATTTGGTATATAACCATATAACAATTGAAACGCTGTTTTGCCTGTTGTCTTATTGACTGACGTATTCAGGTCTCGTTCAATATCTTGTAAGTGTTTGTCCCATTTAACCTCATCTTGTGGCGCTGCTATCCGTAACATCGGCAAAATCACCACATTCACTCGTTCTACTACACCATTCACTTGTCGGTGTCGACATGAGTTGAGTGTATGTCGGATGCCATATACTTTGCAGAAATCTTCGTATTTCTTTGACATAAAACAGGTTCCTCGGTCGGTGAAGATCCTCTCTGGTACCCCAAATCTTTGAATAAAAGCGTTGATCTTCTTAATATTCTGGTCGGCTTTCGTGGTTGATACGGCCTCTAAACTAACAAATCTGGTTAAATTGTCACAAAACACTAAAATATATTGGTTGCTCCTTTTGGTTGTGATAAATGGCTCAAGGTGATCCATATGGACTAGCGCAAATGGTCGTCTTGCTGGTGGAATTGGATGTAGCTCCCCTGGCTGTCTACCGGTCACTGGTTTTGACATAATGCACATTATTTACATAAGCTCGCATATTTGGAAAATAATAATAGGTTTTTATTTTAGCTAATGTCCTTTCTACACCTAAATGTCCCTTTGGCCACCTATGTAATGTCATCATAGTCTCTATTATTTACAGCCATCTTTGACCTTCACTCTGTCGCCCACTAAATTGACCGACTGTCTTCGTTAAATCAGGCATTACACTAAAATTTCTCGCAGCATCATGTTCACTCTGTTGTTTCTGCATTAATTGCATCGTACTCATATTCTGCTGAATTAGCGAATTCATTAATGTTACCATGTTACTCACATTCATCGTTTCTGACGTCTCATTTCCTTCGTTTACACGCTGTTGAAAATTCTCAAATTCATCGACATATATGGTATTCGCACCTTCTCTCTGATCGTCCGGCATTTTGTTGGTTATATTTCTCGCAACTTTTCTCTTTCACTTGTTTACAATTTTAGGTTTCAATATCAATCCACAATCCCACTCAATCCCACTTCTGATATGTTATAGCTCTCTATACTTCTTTGACGTTTACTCTACTTGTCTCACTTAAAACAACTCTTTACTTTTAATAGTTCAATAAAAAAAGTAATTTCACAATTAATACACATATTACACACAACACGTCTTCGCTCCACTACTTCATGCACTCCCTCTCCCTCTCTCTCTCTCTCTATCTGCTTAACGCGCCAAAGTTGAAAATGTTAGTCGCTAACAGGTATTATTCTAGGAGTGTGTATACGTTTCTTCCTCCTGCTTCCTTTATATAACAACCTTAGCAGCGCTCAGCGACAATTTAGAGCCTTCCCTTACATCGCCTTTGAATTTTTTCATAACCTTTTTAGCTTTCAGTACTACCGCCTTCCTAAACGGTTTCTGCTTCATACCCATTCCCAGCTTCCGCTTAGCTTTCATGATATTGGTTACAGTCCACGCAGCTGTCTTCTCACCTAGAGTAGCGTCACTTGCTTTAACACAGGACCAAGCTTTCTCTTGAAGAACTTTATCGGCCTCATGTCTAGCATCCAAATCTTTACTTTGAGAATACGCGATATCGTGCTCTTTGCAGGCCTTGCCTAATGTATTAATACATGGATCTCCGCGAGCAAGACGCTTCTATAATTTTGTACCAGGTCCATAGTACTCATATCCGGGTAAATGTAATTCTATAGGGAGCTTGTTATTGAGCTCGTTAATAAAACCTCTACCTTCTTTAACGGCCGACATTTAAATGAGTCACATAAGTAATCTTGTATCTATATAGAGGAGGAGGAGGTCTTTCCTTACAAACTCATTTATCATGCCACTGCTCAAACGACAGCAACGTCTACAGATGCTAAATTTGGATTTTGATAATGATAGGCCTCAGCAGAAGCATGGTGACATACTCCCCGACACTATATATGTATACATTGTATTATTTGCGGTCCTTCGAACTGTGGGAAAACGAATATAATGTTGATGTTATAGATCGATGAAAACTGTCTCAGATTCGATCATTTATACGTGTCTATGTCCTTATGCCAACCAAAATATCAGTTCCTCAAGAAGGTTATGAGCTCCTCAGGTATAAAGTATTATGCATACAACGAAAACGAGGAAGTGGTGGAGCCCATAGAAGCAGGAAAGAATTCAGTTTTTATATTCGATGATGTAGTGTGCGATAAACAAGATAAAATTAGGCTTTACTTTTGTATAGGCAGGTACAAAGGTCTGGATAGCTTCTATTTGTGTCAGACCTACTCCCGCATTCCCAAGCAGTTAGCTCGTGATAACAGCAATTTATACTTACACTATTCAAGCAAGATGAGATGAATTTAAGGCATATATTTGATGATCATGTCGGTACAGATATGAGCTTTCATCAGTTTAAGTCTAGGTGTGCTGAGTGCTGAAAGGATAAGTATAGATTTTTGGTAATAGATATAGGGACAGATATAATTGGTAAACGTCGATATAAGAAGAATTTCGATTGGCATAAGTATATATCCGTAATTAAATTCTCACTCTCTTTCGTGCTGCTTCTCACATGTCTGAGCAAGTGCCACTTTATTTATAAGCGGACATACTAGAATATTGGATATAAACAAGAAGCCGTTCAGTACCAGATAAAAGCTGTTCAATACCTGATAAAAGCTGTTCCATACCTGATAAAAGCTGTTCCATACCTGATCAAAGCCGTTCAATACCTTATCAAAGCCGTTCAATACCTGATAAAAGTCGTTCAATACGTGATCAAAGTCGTTCAACACCTGATCAAAGCCGTTCAATACCTAATCAAAGCCGTTCAAATACCTGATCAAAACCGTTCAATACCTGATAGCCGCCGTTTAAAACATAAAAGAAGAAAATCGAGAGTTGAAACCGAAGATATTAAAAGCTGCTAGGGCAATACGTAAAAAGCACATGCAGCTGAAATTAGCTCGGATGGAGACTAGAGAATTACTAGAAAAAACCTTTAAACCTATTGTCGAACCTTTGAAGAAACTCGATTGAACATTCACGGATGAAATAGAATCTATCAAGCAACCTTTAGCTGATATTAAAGAACCGTTATTGGAAATGACGGATTTTCTAAATTTATATAATTTCAACAATGCCTATCAATAAGTTTGGACGTTTTCTTAATCCTATATATATATATATATAGGGGAATATAAAATTTAATGGGTAATCGGTCTGTTAAATCAAACTACTCAATTTTCCATAGAAACCTCAATATTTCGTTATGTATTTTATAACATCATCAGGAGGACACAGCTGCAATAATTAATTAAAATAGTAATGAAACAAATTATTTAAAAATTATACTTGCAGTACTTACAAATTAATGAGTCACAAATATTAAAATATACATCAAGCTAGCCAAACGGGCAAAACAGGAATGTATAAAAGTTGCAATAAACTAATTGCGAAGTTTGACCAATATAACATCTTCGCAATACGTAAAAAACAGAATAACCCAGCACAAGAGTGATGCTCGCATTGGCAAGCGTTCATGCGCTTTATCTTTGCATTTTCAAAACCACGACCATAACTTTAATTATGAGGAGCTTAAGTTGGCTGGCAGATCCAATCAAAAATCAAGATTGTGTTACTAAGAAATATTTAATGGACCTTCAACAATGTATATATGAGAGTATTAAATGGCGGAAGCAGATGGCGATGTGAAACTTGATTCCCTGCAGAACATTGTTCTTAAACAGGTAGAGCTGTTCGAGAATAAACTTGAAAATTTGAGAAGGTATTTTGATAGCCAATTGAAAAATGAATTCAAGAAGGTACATGATATGATACTTTATAATTTGACTACCAGTAGATAAAATTATTTTTTTCTTTAACTAAGAGTTCCATTAATTCAACTTTTGTTTGCTGTATTTTATTACTCTCAGATATTGTATCACATAGTCTTTCTATCAACTTTAATCGTGTCTCTTCTAGTTCCACTTGTTTTCTAGCTAGGCTATCATTTAATTTCTTTGTACGTCGCGATTTCTTTAGTGGTGCAGATGCAGAAGATGATGTTTCAGTTGAATCTGAGTTGCAGCATGTAAGTGGTGATGCTCTATTGTCATTCATATGATTTTGCACTTGGGAATGATTTGTTGCAGCAGATGTACTACATTCTCCTATATTTGTATTGTATGATTCGTGACATACCTTCGATGGAGAATTGTTTAAACTTTTATTTACAGGTTGGATTTGTTGACTGCAAGATGGTTGACTTTGTAAAGATGAAATTGTATGACCTACATTTATTGTTTTATCGTCCATGAATATTTCATCCATGTCTCCAAAATGTTCCCAGGATACTCTTCCTTTCCCTGTCTTTGTTTTTTTGTTATTGTCTAATATACTTTTATATGTTTTTTTTTAATTTCTAAATTTCGTGTCAAGTATATCTATAGTGACACTTTTGTAACCATTCTTTAGAAAAGCCTGTAATATCTCATTCCAAACAGTTCGTTTTCTCATTTTTGGATTCCGAAAGTTTTCTTTCTGTTTCGTATATTCTTGCAATAGTAGCTTAGTAGTTTTTCCTGTCCCATTGAAATGACTCTGAATAAGTGCAAAGAACTTAATTATAAAAAACCACTTTTAAAATAGTTTTATTATGTCTAAAAGTCCAATTCGACCAAGGTAATATGCATCACGCCCCAAAAATGTATATAATATTTATACATGCTTTGCAAAATATTACCTTGGTAGAGTTAGGTGTCTCATCAGTCAAAGTTTACCTAATAATTCAGTATTACTATTATTGCTATTATCAACACCTACTATTTCCAAATTTGCATTTTGAAAATATATTTCAGCGAAATGATTATCTGTAAGAAAATAACGTATAAATACCTTTATTACTTTAAATACGATGCAAATTTTTACCATTTTGTAGCTTTGTATACACTTCTTGTGCTTCACACACATTATACATAACACCATTAAAGTTATACACTATTTCCAATTTCATTTTTATATATTTTTGTTAATTTTCGTAGGTTATGTTGCTGTACTTTCTAATATTTTGTTAGGTTGTGTTGCGATATTCACCGGTAACTAACCGACTAACCCTATTTTAAATGCGGTGAGAAAAATGGCGACCGGTGGAATACAGCGGTAACTAACCGAAAGCATTCAGCATGCTATTTCACTCACCGATACCTACCGGTAGGCTACCAATGTGCTAACTGAACACGGCCAATGTAAACCCGATGCAAGAACATCAGGGTGATACAGTATTTCGAAAGAACATGTCTAAATAGAAAATGTATTAAAAACCACATTCAACTGGCTTTTCAAATAGTTTGACTTAATATGAGTAAGCAGGATGTTGTTAACGAATTACATACACAGGTCGGCTACACGAAATTTCCCTGAAAGGCGTGTAATAATAAAAGATTTCGATGATTTATGGCAGGCTAATCTGATGGAATTGTTTCCATACAATCAGGAGAACAAGGGATACAAATATGTTTTAATTGTGATCGATTGCTTTTCTAAATATATATGGACTCATCCGTTAAACAACAAAGGTGCGTGAGAAGTGCGGAAAGCCATGTCTAAAATTCTACAAGAGGAGCGATCCCCGAAACATCTACAAACAGACGCTGGGAAGGAGTTTTATAACGAACAATTTTATGAAAACATACAAAATTAATCACTACCCCACGTATAGCACCAAGAAGGCATTAATAGTTGAGAGAGTTATTCAAACGATCAAGAATGTGTTGTATAAAGCGTTTAGCTTAAGAATTGATATTTTGCAAGAAATAACAGCTAAGTACAACAATACAAAACATAGAACAATTGAAATGAATTGCTGCGACGTCTCGGCGAAAAACAAACAACATCTTTTATCTACCGTATACAATAACATCAAAGTTATGGGAAAACATACATTTAAAGTTAGTAATAATGTTCGTATTAATAAATACAAAGGAACATTTGCGAAAGGCCACACGCCAAACTGGTCTGCAGAGTTATTTAAAATTAGTAAGGTACAAGTAACCAAACCCGTCACGTACTTGCTAGAAGATATGAGTGGAAGGCCTATTCTGGGAGGCTTTTATAAATGGGAACTGCAAAAAATCAATCACAGATGTTTATCTTGTCGAAAATATATGGCGAAAGAAGGATAATAGAGTGTACGCTCAAATGGCTTGGTTTTGATAATACTCACTACAACATCTGAATTAATAAAAATAAAATATTATAATTATATGTATAAGAATATGAAATAAAACGAAAATATTAAAGAAATTGTATTTTTATTTAGATATAATAAGTATACACATCTGTTAATTTACGACGGCTTCTTGCAAACATGACAATTTCTCCGGGATGGTGGTGTACTGTCAGTATGGTCCTCAACTATATTGTAATAGTAGTGGCAAGGACGGTAATCTTGAAGCATGGATCTCTTGTGTTCGGGAAAGAGATGCCACTTCTACTCTAGGAAAATCCTATTCACTTTTGTTTTTAAAATGTATGTGGGTAGAAAAGGAATAAGACTACTTATACCATCCAATCTCCCACAATCTTCATCAATCTTTTTCAAGATTGCTTCAATCCTTTCGTCGATTGCAACTCTTTATACAAAAAACTTGTTGGATTGTTCAACTGTAACACAAAGTAGTACATTTTATTCATTATTATACGTATACCTATAATTTACAATTTCAATAGAAAAATTTTACTAAAGTTTATACAATCTAATGAGGTTAGAATATTAATATTAATACAAAATATTATTCATTCTGCGCTTGCAGACGTCACATTCCTGGATTTTTTTATATATAGATTCATTGCAGTGTTTACAACATGGTTCTTCAATTTTTATACATACAGGTCTTGAGTGACGTTCATTTAATAAGGTTTGAGTGTAACGTAGTAGAAGTTCTCATCTTCTCAGTTGATGTTAGCTATATAGTAAGGAAAGTAATACATTTCACATAGGAATGCAAATGTCTGTCTTCTAACACCTACGAGATAGACTTTTTTTGGATTAAGCAGTGTAGTCCACCACTCATTTTAACAGTTTCAGATACCATTTTATCTGCAAAAATTGTTAAATGCATATTTATATATAATAGAGAAAATTAACTAACATAATATAAAACACACATAATATGTAACATGTAACATATACATATATTAAGCAATATATTAAATACCTATAAATAACAGCAAAATAATATACTTACCTAAAGATCGTTGTTGAGAGACGATTTGTATGTCACTATAGCTTAGCGAATACTAATACACCTAACCGAAAATTCTTCTTTTATACTATAGTTTATGTAATTACCTTAAAATATGTCAAGTATTTTTCCTCTTAACTATAATTATTAGAACGCATAAAATTATTACGTCAGTAATTCCTTATGTATTGTAACATTGTAAAATCTACATTTTCAAAATTACAAATTTATAGCTATACCTACATTCCTACACAAAATTAACGTTGCGAATCCAAACTTGTCTTTTCCAAGAACAACCTTGATAATAACGAGATAATTCGCGGGTTCAAAGGTCAAAGTGGCGTGATACCAACACAGAATACCTACTTATTACTATGGTATAAGGACCTAATCTTCCCATGTCTCCCAACGTACCACACGGTGGTCCTGAATCTTAAAAATCCGCAGTCAACGTGAAATGACAAGGATATTCTTTTTCTATATACAAAAACGATAACTTTTTTTAATTTTGGAGCAATATATAAAACAAATACAAAAATTATTAACAATAGAAACTATGTATCACGCAGTTGCTGAGATACTAACATATTTTTAATTAAAAAGTAGAAAAAATCTTAAAATTGCACTTTGATGCAAACCTTAACTTTAAACTTTTTTCTACTTTCTAAAAATCAGAAATGTGGCAGTACGCTGACAACAGCGTGATATTTGCTATTGTGATTATTTTTATAATTTTTAGAAATCTGAAAGAATTCAAAAGTTTTACAATTGTCGTATATCTAGTTAATTTCCCACCGTGCAGTCTTAATCAAATTAAACAATTGTTTCATTTTAAGAACAAGGGTAATTAATAAAGACCGTAAGAATTGGTTCGGTTCCAGCGGCAGTACATCGGGAGCGTTAACGGCACACGCCTATCGTAGGAGTACCTATGTATGAGTGAAATATGTAGTTTGTAGACAGTCATCGTACGGTATATATATATAATTATAATAATATATAATTCGGTTGCAACGCATTGAAAATGCCGAAAGTTCGTAAAAATGCTTGAACGTGTTTGTTTGGTAATAAGGTAAGGTTGTATATTATGTCTGTGTTTTCATTAATTTTAGTATAAAGTTTCTCTAAATAACGTCAATTTTTATTTCGGTAAAGCCGATATAGTTACGCCGCTGCTACTGAATCACACTTATGGTCTTTAGTAATTAATCTAAGAATAATCCGTAAAATTAAGAAAATGAAAGTTCAAAGTGAAAATATTCTTGACTTAAAGAGAAATATTTTTCGTTCGTGAAAAACAATTATTTGCTTGAAATAGTATTGACTTTTTTTAAGAATTTGTGATCGGAATATATTATTTTTTTGATTAGCCTGAATGTTTGACTTAAAGTAAGAATTGTATTTTTCTTATTCCCGGAAAATAAAACAAAAAGTTAATTTTCTTTACAGAAACCGGCGATTGTTTTGTGGATAGTTTAAACAATTATTGTCTTGAATTTAAGCAATCTGTAATTGTTTTTATCACTGGAGGTCCTACCTAACATATACAATTCCTTTATAAGAATAACTAGATTTATCTAATGTATCAGCGGAAGATTTCGTCTTTCCAGATTATTGGGCAGTTTCATCAGTTCGGCGAATTTGCCAACAAATTGAAATAATAAAATATCGAAAATATATCAATATCTGAAAAATCATCTTGATTTAGATAAAGCAGATGTCTATTATTTACATAACTCCATAAAAGAATGAGGTTTTGTGTTTAGTACATAAACTCTGCTTTAATTTATGTGCAGAAAATGAATTTAATCATCCGTCACAGAAATTAATTTCATTTTAAAAGATGCCCTTTATTTAACAAATACAAATTTCTAATTACAAAGTTCACATTTATTTAAAACTGATTACATATGAAATAGTTATATTGTTACAGGTTTCGTTCAATTTCCTTCTACTATGAAGCCGATTCTCCACATATTTTAACACTCTTCCAGACTAATTCCAAAATTACTTAGCTTCCAAGGTAAACTGTTCCAGTCAGATACATAGCTAAGAGAGCCGGCGGAACCTTGATGTCGCACACAGTGATCCCATACCATTATTGAGAATGAGTTTTGAGATCAATGCGGAACCAATTTTCTTCTAAACTCCTTTTGTTTTGAAAGCAAAAAACTAGACATGCAAATTAGCAAAAGTCTGTATCCATTGAAATACACAGCTTAGACATTAGCGGTTACTACGAGATCTGCTTGTAAAGTCATATATGAAACTTGTTACAGCTCATCTACTCTGGCATACGTTCAAAAAGATCAATGAAAGCTTTGTACTGAATACAAACCATAACGATGGTCAATTATAGGAATATAAGTGTGGGAAAGTAGGTTAAAGTGCTATATATCTTGAACAAATTATGAGAGTCAGGATTCTATCTTTGTTTAAGTTGGTTAGAACTTTTGATAGATCTATAGGAACTAGCAGTTTTGAGTTAACTCATCAGATCAGATGATTTCTGCAAATCACATTGGAAAAAATTGTGCTTTTGATCTCCATAAAGGCCGCAATGCAATCTGCGCTTTCTTTGACATGAATGTTGAATAGATAATAAGGGCTGGAAGCATGATTAAATGTCAATCTATAAATTGTAATTTTACCGCATCTTATGAAACCACGGTTTTATATTTGGGATCGTATTAATATTACGGTAGAATTTGCCTTTGGTGGGACAGAATTCATCCCACTTCTCATTCGTCAAGATTTCTGCTTTAGGTTGCACTAGAATATCATTAGTTTGGATCTTATAATTTCTGTTGAAAATTTCGACAATGCAATCAAAAAGTACTCCAAGATCCTCGATCTTTTGAGAATTTAAAATAAGTTAATTATTTATTGGTTAAATGGAGTGCAATACGTTACGCTTACGTGTATGAGAAACAGAGCAGCGTTTAGAAATCTTGATTTTTAATTTATTGCAACCCACCAATCAACAAAAATCACCTGATTGCGCTACAGATCAATAATATCTTACTCGGAAGAAGCAAAAGTGTAGACCTTTATATCGTCAGAATAAGCGAAAACAGAGCATTTAAACATAAAAAAATCATTTAAAAGTAAACAGCCCAGTTTGCACCCTAGAGGAACGCCTGAAATAAATATAGATGCATTAATACGAAATTCATTGTAATGGGCATACAAATATTCTTCATGTCAGACCCGAATTTTGGTCAACAAAAAAAAAAAAATATTCCCAGCACTGACAATCTGACGTGTGTTTCATTTAAGGGAATGCATGTTTGGTGTGATATATTTAATATTAATTGATATATTGAGCTTTGACGCACTAATGCCTCACCCTGTATGTAGTTTTTAAACACACAAGTTTTTATTTTACAAACTTACGTACAACTACCTCTATACCAGCAGCTATAAATAACATAAAAGATTCAGAACTATTTATCGCTTTTATTCGTATTGTTGCATTCAATTGTTATATTTTATTGGACAACATAAATCTACGCTGAAGCGTTTTTTTTACAAGCATCATGAAGATATTGTTTACAGAAGGTTGGAATGTTCATTACATTATTTCTAAAATGTTATAAAGTTGCTGAAAGCACTTGTTGTATCAGGGAAAAAAGAATTAAAGTCTGTTGTAACAAACCAAATAAAAAATGAAACTAACAGATAGAAAGATATTTGATTCTGTGAATAATAAGCAAATATTATTTCTTTTAAACAAAAATCTGAGTAAGTGCTCACAAAATAATTAAAAATGGCTTACTACTTCAGGCTGCAGTTGTATACTCAGCAAAAATTAAATTTACTCAGAAAAGATAACTGTCAGATACAAAATTTTAAGCCAAAAGCTATATACTGTTTTATCAAAAAAATATATATTAAAGTAAAAATAAAAGTTTTAAGTCATTAACTTATTTCACACTTTATGAACACATATTATTTCTAAACAAAGTATGGTCAATGAAATCATAAAACAACATACGTCCAAATCCAAGAATTATTAAAATATATTTTTCCCAAGAAAATTTACGTGATAGCAAATTATAAAATAACTTTAAATATGTTGGATATTACGGTAGATATAGGAATAGAAAATGCTAAGGAAGAGTAATGTTAACATACATTTAATGCACCCCATGTTTGCGGATGATATTGAAATAGATTGTTTTGTAATTACTATTTAATTAATAAATGAAAAAGATTATATTTTGAACAACAGTGGCAATAAAAATCCTTTGATTATTGCGTTGAATCTTCCGCATGCAGACGGTAAATATTACCCACAATAATTATAATAAAAAATTACCTCGACTAGCAAAAGAATAATTCATGAACAAGAGAGGATGCATAACACTATAGTCTATAGTTGATACCAACTGCCTCAAATGTTTGAACATTTTTGAAGATACATGATACCGTTTGCTTATAAATACATACAAGGAATACCGTAATTTTTTTCACAAAAAAAATTCGAAAATAAAAACACTTCAATGTATTATTTAATACATAAAAAATTAGATTAATAACATATATATCAGTAACTTGACGTTCGAATGGGAGTCTGATTTTCATATTCATATTCAATTTCAACACGTGGTCTTCTCTTTGATTTACTATCACTAAATTTGCCGTCTTTTTTCAATTTATGCTTAGTATTCTTCTTTTTGGAGGTACTTGCAACCAAAGAGTCCTAAAAGCAAATATCACTCAGAAACTATATTTCATACCTCACATAAGTACAGTTAACGCACCTCAATATCTGATTCATCGGAAGTTTCAAAACTGCTATCTAGATCAATTGCCTCCGGTTTTCCGCTATCGCTAAACTGAAATTCATACATTAAATTAAAAGTAACATAATCTGATGTATTATTATTAAAAGTAACAAGAAAATGTATGTCCTTACTTCATCCTCACTTTCGCTGTCCGCAGCAACAAATTCTCTTTCATTTTCTATTTCCATTTCTACTTCTTCTTCAACTTCCTCGTCAACTTCTTCTTCATTTTCGTCTTCTACTTCGCCTTCTTGTAATGCCTCATCAAACGCTGTTTGCGGTATATTGTATAGGTCTTGATACTAAATAAATATAATAATATCATTTGGCAAAAACAAAAACAGTTCTCTACTTCATTAATGATAGATACATGTAAAAAAAGATAACAGCTACACTCATAGTTTAAATTGCTAGACGAATGGGATTTTACCATTAAATAAACAAATAGTAAGTGATCATATTGAAATAAACTTTCCTTCATTATATTTACTCACCAATAAAAAACTTGCTACAATCACAACTTATAAAGTATGTAAGAGATAAATTCACAAATCTCTATTCTGCATATTACGCGGGAGCATCATGCTAAAAGGGCGTATCAACAGATTTCTCAATTTTGATCTTTTGTGATACAGTGTAATTAAAATTATATGTATTTAATGATACCGACATTTAATATAAATCATCATCATATCAGAACAAATACAGTACCAGTATAGGTTAAAATGAATTTTTGAAACGTTTTTTTTCGTTTCTTGAAAAGTGTGTTTGGCTCATACGCCCTTTAAGCATGATGCCCTAGATATACATAGTAATATCAGAGCTGTTAGTTTTTGCAAAGCTTTTCCTGTATAATACCACTACAGAATAAAAGCAAGTGAATAACTTATAACTGTAAGCAGTTAGTTTTCACACAGCTCTAAGTATTATATTTCAAAAATTAATTTGTTATTTGAGAAAGCCCTAGTTTTTCTTATGACAAGTACATTCGTTTTCATCAAAACAATCATTCTGTATCTCACTCTCTATATTTTTCAACAAGTTCCAAAATAAATTCTAAAGTAAAAAAACTAATACTCTCATTACGAATTAACTTACCACTCCTTTTTTAAGACGATCCAATAATGTTTTTTCTACTCCTTTTTCTATCCTAGCAGCAACTAAAGCTTTCTCTTCTTTCCGTCGTTCTCGTCTTTCCACTTTACGCTGAATTGGAACTAATAACTTCCTAAAACATAACAAAAATTAATTATGAAACTATGACTGCAACCTAGATTAACATACTGTCTTCGTAATTTCAGTTTCCTCATACGGATCAAATATTGAGTGATTTTCACAAACCTTTGTTTGCATTTTGACTTAATAAAACCAGGCCAATACAATAAATTTTCATTAATTTGATGTATTGCTTTCTCAAAGTTTCTAGACAACTTTACCTTCTCCCAAAGTTTGCTTGGAAACGCCGATCTAAAATATATCATTGTAGATAGATAATAAGATGATAATTCTACAAAATAAACCTTTCTGCTGTTTTCATAAATAAATAAATTATACCATTTTCTTCTCGAACAGTTGCATATTGACTATTTGCTAGAGGACATGATGATCTACTACAGAGACCGGTTAAATTGTATTCATTTCGCAAAACTTCTGTGACTTAGTACTACAAAATATTTTTAAAATATTAGATAGCAATAAATAACAAATTGCTCATAGACATACTTAACTTTGTATGAACAAAACGCCTTATTTATAACGCTCCAAACAACCTAAAACGAATTAGTTATTTGAATTATCAAATTTCAGTAATTATATAGTAAATTACATCGTCATGCTGCATTGTTACACTGTGTTGATAAACTTTATTTTATTTTTCAAACACTAACATAACCATAGATAAAACGAACATAACCACAAATACGCACAAACATGTGTATCAGATCCAAATGTCAACCGAGCGCAGGTGAACCAATTGCTCAGGATTTCCAGATTAGTTACACTTGAAATAAGTCATTCGTCCATGGTCACTTGCAATCACGGTCACTCGGTATCAATCAGTTATGTACATTCAGTTATGTAGTTATATGGGTTATATTTATCTAAGTTCACTCCAGTTTAGAACGTCCCAAGAATGAAATTTTCATATTTAACCTGTTAAAATCTGAATATTGTCTTCGATATTTGGATATAATCAGAAACAATGGCAAATCTTTTGAGTATAACGGTGTTAATTAATTTACTTACTTTAAAAGCATATGCTGTAAGAAAAACACAATTTTTTTATAAAATATAAATTCACTGCATTTTCAGAGTCAAATAGAATATGATGGTTACATTAATATAAAATTAGAGCACTCTTTAGATGGAAGAGATATTTATACAGATAGAGGTAATATAACTATTCAGAGTCTCCGGTCTGGTGTATATACATTCCAACAAAAGCCATTAAGTTTGGAAGATCGAAATAAACTAAGGGTAAATATTTATGTAGATAAGTAAGATATACAATTTAGAATTGCCATTCATTTTATAGTAGTTGGAAATAAGACTGACTGTAAAGTATTGATTGAATGATTCTTTTTTTATGTTGTGTGTGTGTAATGGCATATTTTGCTTATGCATTCCAAAACTACCTATGCAGTGTCTTATTTTTATAGCTGGTGGGATAAATTTGAATAGTTTTTTATTACAACAGTTTTTCGTTCTCCAAATTTCAGTTAAATGTACAGCTTTTGATATTCCTGCTTTTTAAAACTTAATTGAATGTTTCAAAAAATTTATTTTTTATCAAACACCTAAGTCCTCCCAAATTCTAATAAAGTAAGAAAACGAATCTGAATGTAATAGCAATTTTTTTGCAGGTTCTAGCTGCAGATAATAAATTTTATCAATTGAAAGCTACTGTCATTAGTGGAGAGGATCAAGAAGAAGAATTTAAATCTTATGTTAAAGCGGTAAGAATGCCTTCATAGATTCAAACCATACATACTTTCAGCAATGGCTACTAATGCATCTCTTTCGATCACACAAAAGTTAGCAGCAATATATCTACAATATTTACAGATTGTGGGCATTCTGCTAACCTTCGTGTTCTGAAAAGTGAAACACACTAACTCATATTGCATACTTTATTAAACAATTTACATTTCAGTGCATGTTAGCAGAATCAGAAATGACTGATCAACTATCAATTTCATTAGATTATACTGGCAGAATTATAACTATAAGCATGGGTGTAGCATCCACGTCAACTTGTGAAGGTGCACTTGTGCCAATAGATTATTTAAAGCAATTTGTTACTTCAGTACACATACGACATTCTGCAACAGGTCCTACGTAAGCAAACTTATTTAACTTCTATTAACTTTATTCTAACTTTAAGAATGTACTTTTCAGACCAGATACTGCTAGTTATATTGAAAAATTGGAAAGAGAAAGGGAAGCAAAAGAGCGAGGTGAAGTAAAAGACAACAGGCCATTTTTAGCTAAATATGTAAGTAATTATTTCCACCTTACCTTAATACTGGATACTTAACCTAATACTTGTATTGTAGTGGATGTATATTGTTCCTGTTGTTATAATCATGCTGGTAACTACAGCTACAAATCCTGAAGGAGGCAATCCAGGAGGTGGATCGAGTGGAGGGGGTCATTAAGGATTATTGACTATTATCAGTTGGTTATACAAAATATTGTTATTTATTAAATAGGACAACAAATAATAAGCATGTACCTGTTGCAATTAATTTATCACAGTTTCTGTAACCATAAATTGTAATAGTAGTCCTTAACTACTCTAAAATTTTCATAGTACCTTGGTTACCAATAAAAATGTTTATATAATTTGTAATTTTATTTCAATCAAAACAGCTATACGTGGTATATTACAATATTTATCCACACATTTATTTAAAAATGTTTTATTTAGATATTATGGTCTCTACAAGTTGCAACAAGGCCATATATTAACAAGTAATACTTATGTTGACAAAAGTATTTATAAAATTCTTCATTCATTTAAATTCCACCAACAAACTTTTATACAACGTAGAAAGTGGTCAGTATAAACTTCCCTAAAAACGTATTGGAGAATTAAAAAGCATTACACTATTTCAGTTTATTGTATGCAACTCTGAGTGTGGCACTATATTCATATGGTATGGTTCCAATAGCCCAACAATATAAAATCTATTTAACCACCATCATTGTGCATATTTAATTGCATTGTGATAATGTAATTTTTAATTATGAAAATGATATTTTGGTTTAAACTATTAGTAAACAATACTTAGATTACGATTTAAAGTTGACTATCGTACTTAATCCAAAAACTTAATTTACAGCAATGAGCCTAATAACAGTTCTATTTATTATATTCTACCATCTCTAACAGTTTGTTGGTTGTACATTTTTATGCATACATAGATGCATAAGTATTGAAGTAAAATTAGTTTTTTATTGTTAATAGTTACGAACTATCAGAAGTATATACTCTGACAAAATATACCGGATGTCCAGCTTAAGATGCAACAGTCCATAGCCAATTTATTATAATAAATCAGCAATGGATCGTTGCATCTTAGGCTGGACACCCAGTATATATATATACATATAATATGATAACTTTTTTCATGTATGTTTGTTTTGTGTTTGATAATTACTGAAACAAATTTGTATTTCATATTTAATTTTCTTTATTTTGTGAAATTGTTTCATCTTTCTGTTCGTCTTGTTTTGCAAGTATTCTTGTAACTATTTGTTCTTCTTTAGCTTTCTTTCGGGCTTCTTTCATAGCTTTCTTTTGTTCTTTTTCTTTCTTCTCTAACATTTCTTTAAATCTGTCATCCCGTGGATCGACTGTGTAACCAAAATGCCTGCGAACATCTTCAATCAACTTTTCTTTCCTTTCCTAAAAGACAATTTAATTTAACAAATTATTTACAATTATAAAATGATGTTTACTTTAGCTTCTTGAGCTTCTGCTTGTTTCTTAGCTGTTTTAATATTTAATTCTTTTATCCAAGCATCTAATTTTAATATTTTCTTTGCTATCTGTTCTTCCCTCTCTAAAATTTTTGCTTGATTTTCAGCTCTTTTCTCTTTAGCTATATTAATCATTTCTAGAATTGTACGTGGATAAGCAACTTTTTCGTATTCTAATATATCTGCTAGTTCTTCTCTTGTAGGCCAACATAACTGAACATCAATTCCACTTGAAGCACCATATCTCCCATACATTTTTCTTTTATATTTCAAGGTATCATGAAATGGATGTTTTGATTCTGTGTATGGAGGTTTGCCATGTAAAATATTACGGTGATTTATATTTAATCTTGACTTATTTCTCTTTCTCTCAAGTTCCTCTTCTTTCGCCGTGGTGTCATGATCTATGACTAAAATAAAGATATATTGCAATTTTAGAATATCACTTTAAAGTTATAGTAGGTATACCATCCAAACTAGTTTCTTGTTCTAATTTCTCTATATCCAGTGCTTTACTGCTGCCACATCTATTAATTAAGATACTACAAGTATTATACCTTGTAGTATGTAAAAATATTGTACCTCGAAGCATTTTTTTAATGTAGTAACTTTAAAAGTACTCTTTTATTTGCCTCTGACATTATTTCTAACCACAGATATATTCTGATCATGGATGTATTATATATGGATAGCGCAGGATAGCGTCTAATATACTAAACAAGTGCAGCGCATTGACTCCAACATTAGAGTGCGTTCGTAAAATCTACCGGTAGCGCCGACAGTGTATCCAAATGGAATACTACCGTTCGTAAACTCTGGGTATCACCCCGATGTTACCGTGACAGTTACATTTACGAACACAGGTAGTTAGAAAAAGGTATTCCCCTTGTTACCGAGCTCTAAACATCGGTAAAAATCGTCCCGCATGCATCAACACGCAGTCTCCTAAAACATTCTAAAACTACAATACACGGTACTCACAGGGTAAGTAAAAAGGACGATCAGCTGATTCCTTTGGAGTTCTCTTCTTCACCTTACCCGAAATATACGAACGCACCCTTAGAGTGAGAGGTTGCACAAGTGAGATAGAGCTAGAATAGGCAAAGGATTCATATACGCCCATAAGATTTACATTGTTATTTTGGTTTCGTTTAGGTATTTATCCGTTTATCTCGTTTAATATTGATCGGATACCGACTTAAATATATGAAATGCGTAGCGGAATAAATAGAGAATACCTTGTACTTTGGTTTTTATTATAGATACCTAAGTAAATACTATTAAATATATTAAGACAGCCCATCAATGCGTTTCCCCATACACATAGGTATGAAATATATGTTAAATCTTCCGCACAAATAATATATAATACTTACTTTTTAGCGTTATATGGGTAAGGTGGTGCATAAAAAAAATATTCGTAAGCAAGATTTTCCCAATATATTAAATGAAATTGATTTTTAAAGTGATTTATGGGATATTCATAATCTTTGTGCCAAAAATCACAAAACCATTTTCAATATCTTTGTCTCAGGTATTGGCGCGTGAAATATACAATTACCATAAACTAAAGAAATACATAAAATTCGTATAATGAGCATGAAATAAACTAAATTAAAAATTAATTCGTATTAACAAAGCAAAAAAAAATGTATTGCTCAAATTTAAACAAACATTAAAATATTAATTTATTGAAACTTAAACTAATACAAAATTATTTATTGGTGTTTAAATATTACCATCTTTGTATGCATCTGCCTAATTCGTACGCCTCCTGCATTAAGAAGTGTTATTGTAGTGATGCAATCTCAAAATGAAATAATTGTGAAAAATTTGTTTAATTAATTGGTAATGGTGCAAATTTAATGATTGTTGTGTTTTGGCACAAAGATTATGAATATCCCATAAATCACTTTAAAAATCAATTTCATTTAATATATTGGGAAAATCTTGCTTACGAATATTTGTTATGCACCACCTTACCCATATAACGCTAAAAGGTAAGTATTATATATTATTTGTGCGGAAGATTTAATATATATTTCATATCTATGTGTATGGGGAAACGCATTGATGGGCTTTCTTAATATATTTAATAGTATTTACTTAGGTATCTATAATAAAAACCAAACTACAAGTTATTCTCTATTTATTCCGCTACGCATTTCATATATTTAAGTCGGTATCCGATCAATATTAAACGAGATAAACGGATAAATACCTAAACGAAACCAAAATAACAATGTAAATCTTATGGGCGTATATGAATCCTTTGCCTATTCTAGCTCTATCTCACTTGTGCAACCTCTCACTTTAATGTTAGAGTCAATCCGTGAACAGAATGCGCTATCCATATAATAATACATCCATGATTCTGATATATTCCTAACCTTAAATCTGTAATCATGTCATGCCTACAATAGCCACCAATAGTCAACTCAGTTGACAAATCTTATATCATAAGTATCTACTTCTGTTTTCTATTTTGCGTTTTTAATGCTGCCCAATCAGTGGAACCTCGACAGCCATCCTATTGCCGAGTTACTGACATATTTCTAATTTAGAAAAAATACTAGACAATAAATCTTAAGGTTAAGATTGCATTGTATCTGAACTTAATTTTTTTGTACTATTTTGTCGGGTACGTTTATGTTGGAGCTGCGATAAACGATAAGAGCGGCGATGAGAGCAGCGACAAAAGCAGCGCAAAATTCATATATATGATATGCAGTTTATAGCGGAGCTGCGACAATAGGTGACGTTCTATTTAACATCTTAAATCAAACCAATTGATTAAAAATATGTTGCTTAAAAATGTGTGATTCTGAAGAAGAAATACTTTTAACTTCAAATACCGTAAAGTATTATATTGTTGAAAGTGCTTTATCACACCAAATAATACTGGAAGACCAAACCATGCTGCTGAAAATATTCGCAATTTATTTAAAACATATCTTTGTCGCAATCCAATTTAAATACTTTTACTATTGTTATACATTTTTCTCGATAAATTTCCTTTTATTATTCTAACCTACTTGAAAAAATTACTAATATTAATCTCTAATCCTTTTGCCCGCTGTAGACGTCGGATATATTTCTTTTTTTTTTTAATTGTTGACCCATTCCTTCCACCTCTTCCGGTCTCTTGCCATCTCTTTCATTTCTAGCATCGTCTTTCCCCTTCTTCGTCCTATTTCTTCTATTCTTTCGCTCCATCCCTTTCTCGGTCTTCCTGTCCTCCTATCCATATTTCCAGCCTCAACTAGGTACCTTTAAAGGTACCTAATGGAAGAAGAGACACTGGTTAAAATTTTAACCAGTGTCTCTTCTTCCATTCTTAACATGTGTCCATACCATTGTAACTGTATATATTTTCTCTATCTTGGCAGTTATTACTTCTTGGTTTACTTTACGTCTTATTTGTTCATTTCTTATTTTGTCCCACTTTGTTTTCCACTAATTTTACTTAAAAATTTCATTTCTGTAGCTATTATCTTATTTCCTTCCTGTTTCTTTTGCAGAGGCCAAGATTCGCATGCGTAGGTCATTGTTGGTATCGCTATTGCGTTGTATACTTATTTTAATTTAATGTTTTTATCTATTTCCATTTTTCCTATAATTGTTTTATTAAGTGCGTAATATGTTTTGTTTACTTTTTTTTTAACGTGTGGTGGGTGCTTAGTTGCAGTGACTCCGTAAGCTGTATTACTTGTCTAGCTATCACTGCAACTCTTGCGGTGTAGTTTAGTGTGTGTAAGTTGTGTTTAAATGGCTTTGTGACAGCATCATATCGCCTTTTATGATGCCGTGCTGTTAATCACTTTGCTCCCAACAGCGAATGGCAAGTCGATCCGGGATTAAACTCTCTGAAAAATGTCACCGTCCCTCCAGAGAATTGAACCCCGGCACCTATCGTCCTCTCACAACAATAGTCAGCCGCCTAACCACTGCGGCCATCGACCCTTTATTCTGTTATTAATATCCATATTTATCTATTCTTCCAGCTTCTGTTATTATCTATTCTTCCATCTTCTGTTATTATGCTCCCCAAATATTCAAATTCCCTCTTTCCAGTTGTTTACCCCCTATTTGGATGGTTTCATTATTATCGTTGCCGCGTTTGTCTATAATCATGGTTTTGCGTTTTTCGCTGTTTATTTCTAGTTCTAATTTCTCTATTTTCTTCTGACCATATTTCTACTTAAGTGTTGTATTCAATTTTACAGCTACTTCGTCCCATAATTTGTCGAGAAGAAATCTGTTATGATGATTTTTATGTTTTTGATCCCACAAGAGGGATCTAACAAATAATATAAACGTACCCTTAAACAAATAAAACATCGGTATCACCAAACACCACAACTTTTATTAATTACTCGAGACAGCTGTTTCAAGAACGCATGGGTTCTCATCATCAACCGAATACCGATGGTGATATCGACGTTTTATCTGTTTATTACGAGCCTACAGTCCTTTAAATCACTCTATTTTGTCTTTGTTCATAATATACCTAACATGACTCCGAAAGCTGATGGAATTGTAAACACCGCCCTTAAATGTCTACCTCAGAATACCGTAGATATCTAGATAAATATTTTTAACTCCTTACTGCACTACTACACGTTTCCGAATGTCTAGAAACACGCTGAAATCATTATGCTCCATAAGCAAAAATCCTCAACTGCCATCTATAGTTATAGGCTGATACGTCTGCTTTCGAATTTGTTCAAGATTGCTGAGTCAGTAATTCTCGCGAGACTTCGCGATATTATCAACGAAACGCCTTATCAACCTTATTCCAACTCCTCTGGGTTATTTTTCCGAACTTCGCACAGCCGTTCGAGTCTATGTAGTATGATAATCTGATTTTCAAAATGAGCAGTTTGCATATCAATTCGTGCATGATCTGCCTTGTACGTTCGTACCTCTCCCACAGGACTTTTTGTGTTAGGAGGATGGGCGAGTATTCCACGATTAGACACGCTGGTGCTGATGTGTCCCAAGGTTTGTTGCTAGGGCCCGAATTATTTATTTTATATACAACGTGCCAGCTAAATCAATACTCAATTAGCGATTTATGCCGAAGATACTGCAATCTATACTTCGTCCAGGAACTGGTGTGCGGAAGATTGCAAAGATCGGTAGACGAGCTATGCGAGTGGGCTCGCAAGTGACGGTTGGTTATTAATCGTGCGTCGTGGTCCTTTTTTCAGGAAATGCAACTACTCTCCCTCCTATATCATCATTGAGGGGCGGATGCTATCTTGGGTTTCCTAGATGCAGTATCTTGGCATGGTGCTCAACACGAGGTTAACATTTAGACACCATTTGTCAATAGTTGCGTCACGATTTATTAGGGCTTGTTCGAGACTAAAATTAATGATCTACACGATGTTTCTCCGGCCGATGTTGACTTACGGCGTCCTCACCTGGTTCAGCGCTAGCAAGTCGTAGATCAAACGGCTCAATATTCTTCAGCATAGGGTGCTGCGCATAATTATGGCCGCACCCTGGTTCGTTACTAATTCAGTGAGTATGCATGATCCATAGATTGATTTTTCCATCCGTGAGCAATGTCCAGAAAAATGCCAGAAAGGTTGGCGCGATCGGAGAACCCATTGATTCAGCATCTTTCGGAGCTAAATCCTACTAGGCCAGCACCTCGTGTGGCCGACATGATTAGACCACCCTTCGATCTGAGGCCATCGCAGTAGCCAAACTTCCAACCCCGTGGCTAGACGAGCAGACGAGAAAAGAAAATTAAACAGGCTAACGCAGACTTAAACTATAAAGCAAATTATAAAGAAAATTAAACAGGCTAACGCAGACTTAAACTATAAAGCAAATTTTCAAAACGTCTATATTTTGTCAAAATACTTGATTATTTGTCTTACTATGGTGCCAGTAGTAAAGGGGTCTACAGACGATACGATCGGTTGTACGACTTGTCGTACTATAAGTTGGACATAAAATCGTATAGACATGTCGGTCGTTGTTTTGCCTCCACACGTCAATAATTTACAGTTCGACAGGTAGTACGACTAATCTCTAAACTTCATTTCTAGTTGATAATGGTAGTGTCATTATAGTATCATGACATCAAAGAAAAAGAAAGCAGCCAGTCTTGCGATAGCATTGTTGTTGGATGATATTGAAGAAAAGAAGCAAAAGCATTAATAAGTTTAATAAAAATCAGAGCAGTTGTCACAATGACAGACGAAATTGTCATGTGAATCGTATCAGCGGTAGTAACCATGTCTACGCATTGCAATTTTTGTCGATATGCTGGTAGTACAATAGATTTTAGGTATCTCCGTACTACCATCCAACTCAACCGCGTCGTACAACAAGTTGTACTACAATGCTACACACGTTGCAATTATCGTTTAGACTGTCGAACCAACTACGGTTGTACAACGGATTGTACAACTGATCGTATCGTCTGTAGACCCCTTAATTTCAAGGCTTGAGCGACTCATTCTTTCATGTATTCGTTTGTGGTAACTTGAATTGAATAAACTTTTTACTTTACGTACTCCCCAAAGCAAAAATATCCATCAGTGTTAGAATAAGAGAACGAACCGGCCATTGAAATGGACCATCGTGAGTCAACCAACAATCTTGGGACAGCTGCTTCAATAGATTTTTAACACCATTGGTATTATGTGCAAGCAATCCGTTTTGCTGGTACCAACAACTAAGTACTTGTACTACCGGTAAATTATCAATCGCTTACGAAACATTTTCCAGAATCTCAACGCACTTGTTTCCACTTAAGTTTACAGTATACATTAAATTGTCAAGAATCTTGAAAATAATTTTGTCTAGTAATTTAGAATTCTCTTCTGTCCAATTGTGTCGATAAAAAAGTCAATTTTCGAGTGATCCGGTCCTCCTATCTGTATGCGTATTGGATCAAAATTCACAAAATCTCATTTTTGTTTGATGGTTTCCTTGCTTTAAATGTTGAATTGTGGTATCTCTCTTAAAACGCCATCACTTTGACAATGATACTCATAATAATATCCCTGTTAGATATTGCGTTAGGAGTATGTAAAATATTTTTTTGATTTTATAATTATTGTTTTCACGATAGTATTCAAACAGGATAAATAACTTTAAAAACCACTATATTTTCATAAAAGGGTCACATTAAACAGGGGAGGGCAATTTTTATTGCAATAACTTTTCACTTTGGTGAAAGATTGTAGTCATGGAAGTTGTGTAGGTGTGGTTCTCGTCAAGCTATTAAAAGATCTCGTTGGTCAAATTTCACGTTTCTACATGGGTTATTGGACTACTCCATTCTGGAAGGCAACCAAATTCTTGCTGAAAAATCCTGCAAAATATGTTATTATGTATAATAATATACTGGAATATTGTTTGCAACCTGTGGATTGCATTCTGGTCTACTGGAAAAGGGGCGAACTTCAACTGTAAGCAAACATGCGCATGATTCGTCCCCCTCACCTCGCAATAGTACGGATAAGGGCTTCGTTGAATTGATTGAAATTGAAAAGATCGATGTGACGATAGCATTTTCTAGTAGTTAGACAAGGATAAAGAACAGTGGTGGGCACTTGCTGTTAGACAGCGATAGCATACAACACACAATTGTCCAGCAGAATAGCATGCGTGTTTCTTGACTTTGTTAACACATAGAAATCATATTTTCATCCTTCTTTCACTCATATAAAGAGGATCATCAGATTAAAAGTTAGCTCTTGGTAGAATAAATATATTATGTTCACAGCTGTTTTAATTATATCTTGACTTATAAAATAATAATACTAAAACATATACTTATTTATTTATGCATAATTTTGTAGAAATACAATCCTACTGGGATTAATTGGTTCCCGGCAAATCGGACAACTCTGTTGGTGCTTTAAACTATCATATATACATTGCCAACAAAATAAATGTCCACAAAATGTTGTACACGTATTTGTACGACTTTCAACACATAAAATACACACTTTATTTGAGTCACTATTATAACTAATATTTTCTTTTATAACAGGATCTTGATAAATATAATTGTTAACTAAATTATATAGAACATATAATAGTGACACTACGCCTAAAAACCGAATGCTTGAAGTTGCCACATCGTCTTGCATCCATTGCCTGATAACTACCTAAAATTTAAAACTTTAATTGCTTATAATTTTATATATTATAAACTCACATATCTAATCCTAGCGATTCTATGAGATATACTATGATATTTTCCGTTTATGTAGAAGAGGGAATAATGCAATCTAACAAATAAATCCTTATTTGTTCTCAAGAATTTTAGGTTCTTTAAGATTGCTGTTTTCGCTTCTGCTCTTATTGTCTTAGAATTTGTTATACGCTGTTCACAATTTCCTATAATCCGTTCTAAAAGTGGCTGACCTCCTACATATATAATTAGCCAAAGAAGTTGTAGCTGAAATCATAATTGAGGCAATTATTTTCATACTAATTTGATGATTAGAACAGGTGATAAACGCACAAGTGTTGAAATAAAAAATACAATACAAAAACTCAAACAAGAAAATTAAACACAAAACCGTTGCAAAGGACTAAGTTAAATATGATCAGATCAGGATGATGGCCATATAAAACATATTTTACTTATTCCTTTCCAGTGTATTTTTGTTTAACATTCTTTTTTAGGTTTTTGCATTGATATACTTTTTAGATCATTTTGCATGAATTTAGATATCTGTAGTTAAATACTCAACACGTACTATTCACAATTCTACTACATTCTCCATAAATGAAAAATAAATCTAAAATATAGTTACTTTTCTGTAAAGAATTTCATTGACGTTGAACACGCAATGATTTTCAGAGAAAATTGACCACAACTTCTGGAATACTGGATATATTGAGCTTTGACGCACTAATGGCTCACCCTGTATGTGTATTTATAGCACAAACGCAATATAAATTATTTTGACACGCAAAGATTACTAAGATTTTAGATACATTAAACGGGCGTATTTTTCGGACCTTTACCAGGAAAACACTGATAACTCGAGAACCGTAAAAGATAGAAGCTAATACATATGTCCAATAATGAATTATACAGAACCATTAAATGTATTCAGAAATGGGATAATATATAAGGCGTTTTAGTTTTAAAAAAATGACTTTCATCAATGTGAACTTAGTTGAAATGAGCGTTAATTTTGGACGGCCATGTATACATAGACTATGAAATCTTCATCTTCAATGATTGCCGAAATACAGAGTTTTTAACATAACGTTGGCCGTATTTTTGAAGAAAATCGAATAACTCTTAAAACAGCTGATTTTGCAATTTTGATGTAGAATTGCATGCGCAATCTAAAAAACTAATAAAAAATATACCCAAAAAACATTTTTTTTTAGAAATGCAAGCTACCCTCTAGATCAGGCCCGCGCCAAGCGGGGGTGTTGGGGTGCGCAACACCCGGCGGCAGGTCTTCGGGGGCGGAAAAAAATATTAAAAATTATTTAAAAAGATTAAAATAAAAAAAATTACATAGTACAAAATTGTGTTTTACTTTATTTTGCAATACTAGAAATTACTGGAAAAATTGAAACAACCAAAGAAAAAGCATGAGTGATATGTTATATACTGCAAATAATACAAAATCTAATGTATTTTGAAATTAGTAGTTACTGCACATTGTTTATTCTATATTCTATATATAATACCAGGTAGTAGAGTACTAGGCAATAAATAATGCGTACATGACCGTCTCTTTATCGCGCGCCGAAAAGGAGTCGGTACATTATTGATAGACGAATGATGCAAAAAGTTATTGTTGCAATGTATAATTTTTTTATGTATTTATATAGGTAGGTATATAGTCAATATATATATTTCAATAATTATATTATAAATTGTTAAAAGTATTTTAAATATAATTTTTTTCATTTCACAAACCTTATACCTATACAAAATTATTCCATTTTTTTGAAACGTTTAGAACGTTTTTATTTTCAGTGATATCAGATTAAAATAATTTTTAGGGGGGCGGCAATTTTTACTTGGCACCCGGGCGCCGATATACCTTGGCGCGGCACTGCTCTAGATGCTAGTGTATATCAAGATAAATAAATCATCTACCACACTGTTGTAGAATAAAGGTTTTAAATTTAAAAGAAGTCAACAGACGAGCGTTAATAGGAAACATAAATACCATGTGTATAATGCTATTATTATTATTTTGTTTTAGATTGCAATATATGCAACTTAACGTTGTACTTACAAAAATTAATGGTGTATAGGGTGGTCAGATAAGAATGCAAAGTGTCGTATCTCTGAAACTATTCGTCGTAGAGACTTGCGGTAAAAAAATTTATTACTAAAGTGGGCAAAAGAAGACAGTGGAAAATATTTCCAGATTTCCAAGATCGTCGCCACGGGGCGTAACCGGCATCTTAAACTTTTAAAGTGATTTTTCACTGAAATCAACCCAGTAAATGTTACCAAAAAATATACGCTTTTTTAAAGCTAAACTTTATTCGAGTAATTTTTGTTTAACACTTTTTGACGGATCTATTAAAATAAAGTGGTGGGGGTAATTTGATGTTTTTTCTTTTGAATAAACAGCTGTAACTCCTAAACGACTGAACTGATTTTAACAAACTTGGTCTTATTGGAAAAAGCATTTATTGTTCCATCAAACCTATCATACCTGTGATATGTAATAGCAGAAAATTGCAAAATTCTCTAAAAATTAAACGCAATAATATTGCAATATTATATTTTTTCTCATAAAAATATAGCAAAGTGACACCTAAATAGGCTAGTGAAAACCGTATTATATATATATATCTTATTCGTAGACTAAAATATCGCAGAAAAAAGATTTAGGTACTTATCATATAATTTTAAAAAGACGCATTACAGCGGTATCTATTGTTCATAATTTAATAATTTTTAAATAATAAAAGTATTCTTAGTCCAAACAATTGTAAGAAAAACATGTAGGGGCATAGTTATCAACGCATATAATATGCAAGTGCAAGGTACGCAGAATATGAAGAGTAGGCCATGGAGGAAAAGCAAACGTCTAAAATCAACTCGTCAACAAATTATACTTATAGAGGCAGTTTAATTTATGTTGTTTGCACACACAAGTAAGGTTTAAAAGTATTAAAATGCTTTTTAGAAGTGATGGAAACGTTAATTTGCATAATATGCATTATTGGTCAATCCTCACTGGTTGCGCGAGGTCCAATATCAAAGCCATTGGAGTCTCGACGTATGGCGTGGCATCCTGGACGGAACTGTTATATTTCCCTATTTTTTTGATCATTTATTTTTCCGTGTTTCTTGATTTTCTGATAAACCAATTGCCTATTTTATTAGAAGATGTGCCCTTGCAATTACGGCAAAATACGTTTTTGCAACTAGATGGTTGTCCAGCACATTTCTCAAGAAATGTGTGAGAACATTTAGATCTAAGATATCACCAGAGGTGGATTGGGCCTCCCCGATCCCCAGACCGCACCTGTTTGGACTTCTATCTCTGGGGTCGGTTGAAAGATATTGTTGACCAAATTCCACCAACAACGAGAGACGACATGAAAATACGAATACAAGAGACCATTCGTAGCCTGTCAAGAGCAGAAATTGAAACTGCTGTAATGTATACACATGAGCGGCTCCAACAACGCATTGATTTGTGACGGAAGACATTTCGAGCATTTAAGGAGGCATTAAGTTTTATTTCAAAATCAGTCCTTTTTTCTTATTATGCCCCACTTTTATTACTTAATTATTATAATAATTATTAAATTATGCAATTTTATCATTGAATGTTGAAAAAAAAACAAATAAAAATTAACGGGTCGAGGGCCGCAGTGGTTAGGCGGCTGACTATTGTTGTGAGAGGACGATAGGTGCCGGAGTTCAATTCTCTGGAGAGACGGTGACATTTTTTCAGAGGGTTTAATCCCGGATCGACTTGCCATTCGCTGTTGGGAGCAAAGTGATTAACAGCGCGGCATCATAAAAGGCGATATGATGCTGTCACAAAGCCATTTAAACACAACTTACACACACTAAACTACACCGCAAGAGTTGCAGTGATAGCCAGACAAGTGATACAGCTTACGGAGTCACTGCAACTAAGCACCCACCACACATTAAAAAAAAATAACAATAAATACGGTTTTCACTAGCCCCTTTAGGTATCACTTCGCTGCATTTTTATGAAAAAAAGTAATATTGTTGCATTTAATTTTTTAGAGAATTTTGCAATTTTCTGCTATTATATAAAAAAAACGCGCTCTAGCGGCATCACTAAGAAATAGACATATCACAGGTATGATAGGTTTGATGGAATAATAAATGCTTTTTCCAATAAGACCAAGTTTGTTAAAATCAGTTCAGTCGTTTACCCACCACTTTATTTTAATAGATACGTCAAGAAGTGTTAAACAAAAATTACTCCAGTAAAGCTTAGCTTTAAAAAGCATATATTTTTTGGTAACATTTACTGGGTGGATTTCAGTGAAAAATCACTTTAAAAGTTTAAGATGCCGATTACGCCCCTGGCGACAACCTTGGAAATCTGAAAATATTTTCCACGGTCTTCTTTTGCCCACTTTAGTATAAGAATTTTTACCGCAAGTCTCTACGACGAATAGTTTCAGAGATACAACACTTTGCATTCTTATCTGACCACCCTGTATATACTTTAACCTAGATTATTAAAAGATATTGATACCAATTATGCAAGTGTGACTTAAGCGGCCTACAGACGAAACAAAAAGTCGTAAAGACAAGTCAGTTGCTTTTTTCCTCCACATGTAGACCGTCAAACCAACTATGAAATTACAACAGACTGTACAGCCGATCATTTCGTCTGTAGACCCCTTTCAACTGTCGAACCAACTACAGTTGCACAACGGATTGTAAAACCGATCATATCGTCTGTAGACCTCTTTATCAGTGGATAGAAAATGGGAGCTCTTGACCAAACCCACCACCACCAACCATCGCAATTCCAGTGTCAAGAATTGCAACAAATGCCTCTCTCAATTTTTGTAGACCTAAACTTAGCCAATGTATGTCGCTGGAATCGTGTGCGTAAAATGTAGATGAAATGTAACGTAGGCAAGATGTTGATGAGAGATGATGACGATATATATTTTTGTTTTAAATCATGTGTGCGGAAACCTGCCGCAGAAATATTATAAGCTGGAAATGATATATCAATTAGATACAATATTTTTCTGATTTCTTTTCCAGTTAAATTAAATTAAAAGTTCCGATCCTACCACAAGTTGATGGATTTGAACGTTTTACAGGCAGAAGTTGTCACTGAAATTGCAGTGGCTGATGGTGGTGGTTTTGCTCCAGAACTGTCATTTTCTATCTAGGCTTATCTAATTCTTAAATGGATTATGTATTGCAACCCCTTATGTCATGCACTTACGTACATACTTTCCTGGTATTGTATTATTGCTTCCAAGACGAATAAGGCCAGCATACTCCTCTCCAAGAGTTTGTAAGTTCGACAAAGATGTCATAGAATAATACCATGCTGTAGTTAAACATGGTAAAAGTTTTCTTATTTGGTTATAATTATTATGACCAAAACATTTAATAAGTGATGTCAAATATTCTTGCAACTCTTCAACAAATGATTCATCTCTTTGCGAAGTCTGGATAATATTTGTAACACCAGCAGGATAAAATTTCATTGTAAGTAATAAGTGACAGATATTAAACTAAAATTAATTAAGGTAATCAATGATTTTTTACTTAAATGACAACAGACCTAAACAAGTTAAGAGGTTATGTTAAAAAATGGTTAGCAAAATATGTCATAAAATTACAGACAACGCTACCCTAAGTCTACTTTAGTGCCCTCTATACAGTATATCGTTATATTCTCTTGTTCGTTTCTGCCAACTGGCATGTGTAGAAAATTCCTACATTATTTCCCGCTATGTACAAGTAAAATTTAAATGTCAAAATGTGATGGTGTCAATTGTCAACGTATGCAATTTTTCGAAAGCGATGTATTTGCACAAGAAAACCGAAGAAATAATTAATGTTGTAATAGTCTAATAGTGCGAAAAATATTTGTATTGAATCATATTCCTTTTAATATTCGCTCGCAATATAGCATTCAATAAAGATGAAAGCTGGTAAGTCTCTTGTTAAATAATGTAATTGAAAATGTATGAATGTTTTTATTTTCTAGATAGTGGAAGCAACACTTTAAAATACGTCAGTCTAGTGACTTTAACAGTACAAAATGCTTTGTTAGGTCTTAGTATGAGATATGCGAGAACCAGAGAGGGTGATATGTTTTTATCTTCGACAGGTTTATTTGTTTTAAAATGCAATCGATGTAAATGCTTTACACCAATTTTTTTGTAGCTGTATTAATGTCAGAAGTCGTCAAATTAGCTACATGCTTATCCATAGTTTATATCCAGACTGGAGGACTTCGTCAATTATTTGATACTTTAAGAGATACTATAATTCGTCAACCTATTGATACATTTAAAATATGTGTACCTTCTCTACTTTATATTATACAAAATAATTTGCTATACGTCTCTGCATCTCATTTAGATGCTGCTACATACCAAGTAAGTCAGAAATTATTGTTTTGGAAACTATACAGGGTGACTCATGATTATTCCCTTGGTCTTTTGTATCTAAACACTAAAAGATATGAGTTTCAAATTTTAGTCAAATATGTAGGACAATAAGGAGCACATTTTAAAATTATTTGGGAGTATAAAAAAGTACATCATATCAAAGTTAGGTTATTTTTAATGGAACACCCTATATTGTATATTATTTTTGGATTCTACGTCATAAATTTGGATTACTTTGTTAATACAGTAGATTCCGCTTATATGAATCACTGGTTATTTGAATCAGCCGCGTATTTGACTCAAAGTATGAATGCCCAAACCATTTGTATGATGACGAATGTAAAATTTTTCGTTTATATGAATCAATACGCCGGTTTTTTGAATCATCATACATACATACACCGCTGGTCTGAGCAGATCTGGAATGCGGCAATCAGTAGAAAACGCGCACGGTGTTGCCATATGTATATGAACCATTTTTCTCGGTATCGTCTTATATAGACAATGCGCTAACGTAATGTAAACATTAAACATTTTGTTGTTGTGCATGGGTTAGGTCAGGCTAGGTAAACGTCATGTAGACGTTACGGGTGCATTTAATAATGCTTGCTATATATGGCGCTTTTCTTAACGGTAATTAATATTTTATCGAAAATAAGTCATATCACACGGGAAGGAAGTGAAAAAAAAAACAAACAGAACACAATAATCAGTTTAGAGGTAGCAACGTTTTAATAAAGTAGGAATAATTCTGCGTAAGCAATGGTATTAATGTAAAAACAAGATCACTAGAAAATTAAACTAAAATATTCTTGAAAAATTAAATTACAAAATTAAACGACCGTATATTTAAATTAAACTATATATTTTTCAAACTAATTAGTAAAAGGAAATATTCTTTTTTATAGAATTGATTACAAAAATTCAATAGAAATATTAATGGAGTAAATGTTCAAATAAATCACCTGCTTGCTGTTGACAATAACCACTCGTGTAGTAAAATTCATTCCGCACGTTGGCAAGTCTTTTGCCGCAATTCTTTCAATTTTCTAGCTCATGCTCATATGTATAAACTTTTTCCTTGATACAGCCCCAAAAGAAAAATCTAACGGCGTCAAATCGGGCGGCCGAGGTGGCCATTCTATCGTGCCACCGGAGCCTAGTATACGGTTTGGAAAAGTTTGTTGAAGATATTGTCGTACAATCTGTTGCAGTGTGAGCTGGACAGTTATCCCGTTGAAACCAAATGTCATCAACGTTAACATTAAGAGCACGAACGGCCGGAATGATATTGGTTTCCAGCAATTGCAAATATCTGGCTGCTGTAAGTGTACCATCAATAAAAAAGGAACAATAATATGATCGCCCAATATACCGGCCCACACATTCAATTTTTGAGGATATTGGGTACGAAGCGGCAAAAACAGATGTTTATTTTGCTTTGACCAATATTTAATAATCATAGAATTAGAACGACCATGTAAATAGAACGCAGATTCATCCGTAAATAAAATGTTTTGTAAAAAATTTCGAGAAAATTTGATTTTCATGAAAATGTCGGCCTTCGCGAAAAGAGCATTTTTGAAGAATTTCGTCAATAACATTTTAATCGTTAAATTTAGATATAGACATCTTTATAGTTTTTGGTAAGGTGTTTAATGTGCTTCCACATAGGATGGATAAATACCGAGTGTTCCATTTAAGTTAAACCAGTTATTTATGTTTGAAACAATATAAAACATGAACTGTTCCGTTGAACGCCATGTAGCCAATATGAAGATACTCTACAGGTTTATTAAAAGCACGCTTTGTCAAAATAACTTCTTACAAATGTAAATCGTCCAACTCGTACAGTTTTGCTGTTTTTAATTTTTTAGCGAAAGCCGATTTCTTCGTAAAAATCAAATTTTCTCGAAATTGGTAGCAGATAGGTATGGGGAACTATCAACAAAATTATCCTAATTTATGACGTAGAATCCCAAAATGGTATACAATATAGAGTGTTCCATTAAAAATAACCTAACTTTGATACGCTGTACTTTTTTGAATCTTGCAATCTACTTGCAAATAATGTGTTCCTTATCGTCGTACATATTCGACTGAAAAAGCTCATATCTTTTAGCGTTTAGATACAAGAAACCGAGGGAATAGCCGTGAGTCAACCTGTACACAGAAAAATTATGAATAAATGTTTTGTATAAACTATTATTATTAAAATAGGAATAATTATTGATCAAATTTATAACAACAAGTTTGTATTTATTATATTAACATTTTCTTCAAAATGAGCATTATTATCAGTTTTTATATTGACACTTGATAAAAAATACAAAAATAGTCTGGCTGTGTTTCTTTAAAAGTTCATAACTTTGAAAACGTTGCTAACAAGCAAAGGAAATTTGAATTTTATGTTATTAAATTAATTGTTTTTTGATACAAATCTAGTTCAACATACACTGCAATGGGGAGTTATACACCTCTTCACTTTAGTGACCCTAATAATTCTAATTGTTTGCATATTAAAGAAATAGTGTATATTTAAATTGTTCTTTTTTCTCGTCAGTTGACCGTTTGTTCACCTTTATTTGTTAGATTACTTGACTCTGATACATTATCTGTTTAATAGTTCCTCGAATTTGATCATGTATAGGAAATAGTGCAAGTACCCATATTAATTTGTTCACCATTATTATGTTATATCCATACAATTTCTATTTGTTTTTATTTTGTTTTAGGTTACGTATCAAATGAAGATTTTAACAACAGCAATGTTTGCTGTAATTATATTAAAGAGACAGCTGCTAAGAACCCAATGGTTTTCACTTGTAACACTAGTATTAGGAGTAGTTTTAGTTCAATTGGCTCAAACAAGTGAACAAATTACATCTGGGCATGGTCCTCATCAGAACAAACTACTTGGATTTAGTGCTGCGTTGTCTGCATGTTGTCTATCGGGTTTTGCTGGAATTTATTTTGAAAAAATGCTTAAAGGCAGCGATATTTCAGTGTGGATGAGAAACGTTCAATTAAGTTTATGCTCTTTGCCATTTGGTTTATTAACTTGCTTTATAACGGACAATACAGTCATAAAAGAAAAAGGCTTTTTCTTTGGATATGATAAGTTTATCCTTTATTTAATACTTTTACAAGCTGGTGGTGGGCTTATTGTTGCAGTTGTTGTGAAATATGCTGATAATATATTGAAAGGTTTTGCTACTTCCTTAGCAATTGTAATTTCTTGTGTTGCATCCGTATACATTTTCAGTTTCCAGCTTACTTTTCAATTTTCTGTGGGTGCTCTCTTTGTTATATTTTCAATTTTCCTCTACGGATATGTGCCAACACCTACCACGGTTGCAACTACTTATAAGGTGTAAGTTTTGCTAAATAAAGTTAGTTACAATATAATGAAGAAGTTTAGAAAGTGTTAATTTAGATCTATAACGACGACGTGATTGATAAGTAGTATTTATAATAATAGACTATATAGTAATAACAAATATGTATTGACGTAATAATATTTAAGAACTATTACAAACACTAGCCAAATTTGTAACTATTGTAACGCCATTAATTGCAAGAATATTTGGGAGATTTTGCTTGAATATTTTTTTACATGTTTAGTAATTATTCCTTCTGAAAGTAGTAGATTCATGTTAGGTTGCTGTTGAAACGAAATGGAATAAATGAAATAAAGAGAATGAATTCAAGAAATAGTAAATGTAGGAAAACAATAAAAAATCTAGGAAATGAAAATGGATCTCTAAACATAATATTAAAGTCAAAAAGTCATCTTTACTTTAAAAAATTGCTATATAATACGTTTACTAAAGAGTTGATCGGCAGCCTCCTAGATTATTTGCAAATGGTAATATGACCAAAGAAACGACGCAGTTAGGAAAGAAGCGATCGTAGAGAGTATAAAGAGTTGACAGAATAGTTTTATCAATGAGATTCGGACCTTACTAACAAACAGATTGTGAGTAAGTTACCGAATTAATATTTTAAGTATACTCCCAAACAAGAAGCATGACTCATAAATACAGTTGTCTCAATTTAAGAAACATACTTGACGTCATAATATCGACTGCAAATATGCGAACTAGAATCATTAAGGGTGGAAATGAGTTAAGTTAATGTATGCTATTGACAAGGTTTGAATTATCATTAGGCACCAGGTCAGTTAATAACATGCTCCAAAATCTACTCGACAATTATTGTTACAAAAAAGATGTGATTTTTCTATTGCTGCGTTTTTAAAAATGGTCACTCTCTTTGTAAAATCTTTATGGGAACGTACAGTGGTGACCATATAATTAAGAACGGCAGAACACAGTAACAAAAACAAAAATAATGTTCAACAAAAAAGGTAATTACAATAATTATTTAATTGTTGTATTAATATTCAGTGGGATATCCTTTATTTTTAACACTGCCTCACATCTTCTACCCATTTATTCAAGAAGAGCTGCACAGCGTTCTTGAGGAATAGCTTGCCAGGCCATCACGACTTCTTCAAAAAGTTGATTCATATTGGCTATTCTCTTTTGCCTTATACTTTACATCATACCCCAGATGTTCAATAGGGTGTAGGTAGGGGCTGCACGAAGGCCAGTCCAGAACTGTGATCGCGTTACGAGCAAGCCAATCTTTTACTGATCGGGCAGCTGCTGGTCCATAACTCCTTTAATACGGTGAATTGGACCAACTCCATGCAGGGAGAAATAACCCCAAATCATGATTGAACCACCTCCATGTTTTCATGTAATTTTTGTGAATTTGGGATCAAATTCTTAGCCTGGAGGCCGTCGAATATATTGTCGGCCATTAGATTCTAGACTATTTATCTTGGTTTCGTCCGACTAAAGTACGTGTTTCCACTAATTTATTGTCCATTGCCTATGGTTTCTTGCAAATTGTGTTCTACGTTTTCTGTTACGTAGATTGACTAATGGTTTCTTACGTGCAACTTCCAAATAACTGCACTTCATTGAGACGACGTCTAATTGTTCTAGAGCAGCGTTACTCAAAGTGTCCTCCGTGGAACCCTAGGAGAAGCTCGACGAGAGGCTCCGCCAAAATAATATTAACATAAAGAACAAAGCACATCAAGTCTATATATAGTGTATAAATTATAAAAATGATTTTGATATTTGCCTACTCGCCTAATATACAGGGTCATTCACGGAACTGGTTCGTTAGAACTTTTTGATGTTCTTGAAATTCAACATTTCTGAAATCTTGTAGTTATAACTGATATCATTTGGACTCATCAACAAAATTATTTGCGCCATTGTACCACTTCCGGTTTACCAGAAGTTGACGTCAACTTTCTTAATTTAAATAGCATGGTATATTTCTCATGAGTTTTTTTTTTTTTTGTATCGGGCATACAATTCTGCATCAAAACTTACTAAGACACCCTATGTCAAAAATCAGCCGTTTTTGAGTTATTCAATTTTTTTCAGATATTGGGCCAATTGCAACGTTATGTTCAAAATTCTGTATTTCTGAAGGCATTGCAGCTAAAGACCTCATATTTGGCATGTTATTAGCCGAAATAGTATACATCAAATTTACGTTCTAAAATTTATCATAATTTATACAGGCTGGTCCAAAATTAACGTTCATTTCAATCAACTTTACGTCGATTTAAGTCACTTTTTTAATGAAACATCCTATATATTATTGCATTTTTAGTACACTTAATAATTCCCTATCATTGATTATTTGACATATTAGCTTCTATCTTTTACGGTTTTCGAGTTATTAGAGATTTCCTGATGAAAGTCCGAAAAATAAGCCTTTTTAATGCATTTAAAATCTTAGTAATCCTTGAATATGAAAAGAATTGATATTGTATTTGTACTATAAATACACACAGATTATATCTGTCAAGCAAAATAACAAATGAAATACATTGCAGAAAAGAAGCGACATTTTAGTTTTATTTTCCATTCATGGAGAATGTAATAGGATTATGAATAGTACATGTACAGTATTTGACAAAGATATCCAAAGTGACTTTCATTGATGTGAACTTGGTTGAAATGAACGTTAATTTTAGACGACCCTGTATAAATTATGATAAATTTTAGGACGTAAATTTGATGTATGCTATTTCCACTAATAACATGCCAAATATGAGGTCTTTAGATGTAATGCCTTCAGAAATACATCATTTTGAACATAACACTGCAATTGGCCCTATATTTGAAAAAAATTGAATAACTTAAAAACGGCTGATTTTTGACATAGGGTGTCTTAGTAAGTTTTGATGCAGAATTGTATGCCCGATACAAAAAACTCATAAAAAATATATCATGCTGTTTAAATTAAGAGAGTGAACGTAAACTTCCGGTAAACCGGAAGTGGTACAATGGCGTAAATAATTTCGCCGCTGAATCCAGATGATATCACTTATAACTACAAGTTTTCAGAAATGTTGAATTTCAAGAACATGAAAAAGTTCTAACGAACCAATTCCGTGAATGACCTTGTCTATATAAACTTAGGGCTCCACGGGAAACTTATGGTTCAAAAAGTGCTTCGTGGTTAAAAAGTTTGAGAATCGCTGTTCTAGAGGATACACCAGTGCTCGATTCTCCAAATATTTCGTGCTTTATTTCATTAGATCTCAAGAGCGATTTCTTTTTTGACAAGCGTACAATTCTTGCATCTGTTTTGGGAGTTGTTTTACGAGGTCTAATCATCCTTTTCACATTTATTATGTTGCTTATAGTGACGCAAAGCATTGAATACCATGGTTTTTGAACACTTTAAATGATCTTCTATCTGCTTATATGACCAGTTTTACTTTTCTTCATATTTACTTATTAATAACAAATATCACAACTACAGTAATAAATTTTCAATGTGCGCACTGAACGAATTCAACGCCAACTACTTCATATTTGCAACGTTCTTAATTATATGTTCATCGGTACCGTGGGCAAAATGACGGTTTTGTTATATCTCGTGGAAAATCGGATTAAGAACGCATCGAGTACAAATGTTCTACAGAGATTTCTTGGTGTTATTTGTTTTTGAGCTGAAAAAATTACATATACAGGGCGTATAAAATGAAATCAAACAAGTGTTTGTTGTTTTGCATATCATTCTTAATTATTTGGCCACCACTGTAGATGTAGTATGTTTCACCAGTATCCGTCTGGACTAGCTCAGCCACAAGTTACAGGTAATGACCCAAATAAAAAGAAGAAAGCTTTCTATCGTTGGTAAACACGCTCATTTTGACGGTAACGAAAACATTTATATTGAGTATATTTTATAACTTATTTATAAATGTTAGTGGAGATTATTGCATGTAAATACAACTTATTGCATCATGAGATAACACATGTACAGTGGCCAGCTTTTAAATCGACACCACCAAAAGCTAACGTCGACCTTATCTACTAATAATAATATCTACTATAAATCCTAACTGAAGGCCACAGAATGTAACCCCCTCTACATTGTTATTAAGGTTTAGGAAATTCCGTAACGGTATCGATTATGCTGCTGTCCACTGTACATATGTACATTACTATAAGGTTGTCGCTTAAGGCCCAATTATCATTTGCTAATGGGAAAATTGAAGCACACGACTTTTGTTTACGAAAATGACTGTTTAATTTAAAAAACAAGAAATCGTAGCGTAGAACTGAGATTCAATTGTATATTGTAAACGAAAAATAATCGACTTAAATAATGCATCTAATGAGAGGAATCTGTGCCTAAAGTAAACTACACAGAACAACAAATTTTTATTTTTTTATTTTTCTTTATGAATTATATACAAACTTATTTTGTTTTATATTCCTAATAATATCTTCTATCACGTCTAGTTTTATAAATAAATGAAATTCATATTGATCATACAATACTAACACTAACTAAGTATATGCTATTCTGGGACGTATTTAAAAGTCTTTCTTTTCACTTTTCTTTTATATTGGGATGAAAAACATTCCGAAATTAAAGTCCAATAGTAGTCAGCAAGCATCTCGCTATTCCACTTGTCCTGATAGCGTTTTTCAATAGTGGAAATATCCTGATGAAATCTTTCCCCATACTCGTCACTAACATCGCCAACATTCGGAGAAAGAAGTTCAGGTGCGAATGAAAGAAATGTATTTTAAGACTCATATTACAGCCTAATGCATGGTAACTTATAAGAAGTTCACTTCTTCAGATTTTTTATTTCCTAAGAAATTCTTTGTCACACTTTTAAATGCATCCCAAGCAATCCGTTCTAAATCATTCAAGAGTACGTCAAATTCTCGAACCTGTTGTAACAGATTAATCTGGGGTCCTATAAAAATCCCCTCTTTAAGTTTTGCCTCAGATATATTAGGAAATTTTTGTTTAAGGTATCAAAATCCTGGTCCCTCTTTGTCCAATGCTTTGACGAAATTCTTCAACAGACCTAATTTTATGTGTAATGGCGGTAAAAGTATTTTATAAGGCTCCACCAATGAATTATGGACGACGTTCTTTCCTCCAGGAGTATATTGTATTCTGCTTGGCCATTGCTTAACAGTATATAGTGCAAATTTCTCGCCCAACTATCCTATTCACAAAGGGAACAACAATACTTTGTTGATCCAAGTTGTAGACCAAGTAGAATTGCAACTACTTTGAAATCAGCACTGATGTACCATTTATAGGTTTCGTAATTGATAAAGGAGAGATGTGTCATACTATCATATGTTTCCTTCATGTGCACGGCATGACCAACAGGAATGGAGGGGTAGATGTTTCCTATATCCAGAAGGACTTTCAAACTCAATTTAGAAGCATCTATAAAAATACGCCATTCTTCCGGTTGGTGTTTGTAACCTAATTCTCGCATTAAACCGTCAACATTTTTGCAAAATGAAAGACCTTCAGTTGAAAAATACTGTGACGATATACAGAAATACGCGTACCCGGACCTAACAACTTCCATCCTTGCAGTGTTGATCCTAATATTTCTGCCCGAGTTTTTGATAAATTGAGATCTCAAACTAAGTCGTTTAATTCCAATTGATTTATTAAATGAGGCGTGTCCTCTTGAGATGGCAAATATTCTTCATCTGTGTCCGACAACTCTGAAATGTATTCTTCTATCGGTTCAACATGTTCTTGGTTCGAAACATCCATAGGACGACTTGGTACTGGCAAAGCTTGCGAATGAGGAACTAGGATAGGTAATTTTAACCTTATTTTTACTGGAAAACCCGAAGTTCTTTGTACAGCAAAAGTAGCAATCTGTCGAATTGTTCTCGCCAAATCATAGGCCTACCAAATGGCATAGCTATGCTCTTACCTTTTATCCAGCTCCTTAAAATAACAGCACATCGTGCACACATTGTGAGGGGTCCACAACTTGTCTTGATTTCTAATTTTTAATTTAAAATTAAGGTTATATGATTTTCCTATTAACGGTATAATATTTCGTCTATGCTGTTGAACGGTAAATTCTCCACATACATAAGGAAAACTGTTAGGATTGTTTACACACCTACAGGACATTGCGAATTCAAAAAACGTTTAACTAATGTTACTACCATACATTGAGTCGAATAAGGTGTCTGTATACCGGTGTAACGTGTCTTATACCGGTTAATTTGAGACAGGATAAATAACGGCAGGAAAGGGCAGGGGGTACGAACAAGTGGGGTCGCGTATGAGTATCACAGCGCTGTAGACTAAATTGTGATAGAGAGACTCGTACGCGTCCCCACTTCTTAGCGAATTTTCGTACCCCTTGCTCCTTCACGCCGTTATTTATCCTGTTATGTCTCAAATCAACCGCTATATACTCACATATGCACAGATCTATTAATTCCTTGATTTGATTGGTTCTAGAGAAAAAAAGGAGTGGTTTAACGACTATGACGTACAAATGAAGCCCAAACATGTTAAATCCTGTTCAGACATGCCCGTTAGCATGATAATAACTTGATAGTTTCTTTTAACTTACTCATCAAAAATATCTTTAGACATACAGTACATTTAATACATATGTATATGTATAAAAAAAAAAAACATTTCTCAGAAACCTGACGTGATAGCCAATTTTTGAAAATGTTTTCAGAATTACAATGAAAAGGTCCATAACGTACACGTATCGGAGTGTAAGAAAAAAAAAACGTTGACCAGTGCTATTAGCGTTTTGTTAATGTTTAATATTTTACATTAGGTAAAATTTTTATGTCGGTAAAGTGGATTCTATAGGTCGCAGAATATGAAAGTAGTGAACTAAATGCAGTAATATCTAGATAACAAGAATTAATTAAAAATAGTAAATATATTATTCAAGGATGCGTTTATACTGTTTTCTTTATCAGTAAATTAAAGTTTTCTTTTGTTGATGTAATAAGATGTAAATAGCATGCAGGGCGTCCCAAGTAACAATATGTAACCGAGGTTACAATGCGACCGAAGTTCATGTTGTAACGGTTTTGTACCGTAATATTATAATCAATCCGGTAACTCACGTCATACTAAGACCTGACATATGACGGTACCGTGTCTGCAACGTTTTAATACGGGTTCAGAAAAAAAGTGTAAGTAGGGATAGGTATTTGCTACCGGTTACAAAAATCCTGTAGCAAATACAGTTGCTGGCACGTGTGAGACTGGTGTAAGTAATGACTTTTACATCAAATTGCAACTAATCCGTTGCACAACCTAGGTTGTACTACCGTGATAGTACCGTATAGACACCAACAATTGCTGCTTGGGGTAATTATAAAACAGTTACAAAATAAAAGTAGTTATTAAATGCTTTGAAAAATTAATTATGGCGGATACAATCCTGAAATACAATAAAAGAAAAATATTAATTGATAGAATTGAAATTATATTAAAAGAAATAAAGTTGTAACAACTGACAATGATCTGTATGAATCTTGGCACTATACATATATACAATATTTTCGTATATGATTTAGTGGGTTACGGAATAAATCATGTACGTCGTGCCATACGTTTAAAGTTAAAACTTTAAATATAATCTTGCAATTAATGACGTTAAATTACTGACCTGATGATAAGTTTTGAAAAATTATTAGAAAATCTATTAAATTAAAGTTTCTCGTTAAATACCTATTAGTTATTTCCTAAATGGATTCGTTTCGTAATATAATTACATTTTGACTTATTTTTTTAATTCCTTTGTACTATTAATAGAGCTACTAGGTTTTTGAAGGGCAGCAAATATCTACGACTATATCTTCTTTAAGCACTGACTACATGACAGCAAGTTATTTACACTGCAGTTTGCGCAAAAATGACAATTTATCTTAACCCATCCTCCCTTATCTTAGTCTAATGTGTAAATGTAAAAAAAAAATATCAAAACCACCACGTTCTTCTGTCTGTCTCCGTTATGCTTGAATTTTGAATCTGCTCTATTTCGGATCCTTTGTCCTTTCCAGGGACTGAATTGTGTTCACAACTGAGCAATTCTTAAGCACTGCTTTTAAACTTTTCTGCCTCTAAAGGAAAAACCTTTTTACTTATCTTATCTTTTCTTCTCTGTCTCCCTTATCTTTCAATCATTTCAAAACCTTTTTTTCTTGATGTTAATGAATAGCTTCGTCTGTGTATGTGTTTAATTTTGACAATAGTATCTATTCCAAACTCCCAGTGCTTAATATAGTACTTTTACTAATTTTAATTACGGTCATCGAAATAACATAATACTACAAACCATTGTTTTGTGCATATAATCGCATGGTAAAGTCTGCACATATATTCTGTTCACGACACACATCTGTTTTCAGACAATGTCACAAAACTTGGGAGCTATGCAAAACAATTTTGTATTATTTAGTAAATAATTTCACATGAGTTTTTAAACTAAACAAATAACATTAATATACTGCATACTGTTTTTCTTATTTATACAACTATGTGAACAACCCGAATTCCGCACTAAGTTTCTAATTGGGTGCAAATAAGATAAATAAGAAATATATTAAAGTTATTCGGTTAAAATATGGGTAATAACCGCAGTGGCTAGGCGGCTGCCTAGCGATAATCAGATAAACGATTCAGCTTAAGAAGCCATAGCAAGTAAGATAGCACTCACTACAGATTTAAAAAAATGAAAGTTATTAATTTAAAAGTCTGCGAAAAGAAACAGCCACGTGTAAAGAAGATGCAGTCGTAGATATTTATCGTTTTCCTGAATCTGGGCTTTAATTTTATTAATTTACATATAGGTATTATAGAGATAATATGTATTATAAGAAATCTTCGAAGATCATTTTGCAAAGTTTATAACGAAAAGTTAAGTCAAGAAAACAAACAGTCACGTATAATATTTTTTTATTTCTTATTTATAGTGCAACCTTTTATTCTATTAACAAAACAAGTTAAATGTTACTAAACGGAGGTCATTCATTGTTGCTACTAAAATTGCAAAAAATTAATTATGTCGTGCAATTGTTTTGTTCGTTTCTAACGAATAAGGTGCGAGTGCTTTCTGTTACCCTCCAAAGGACACATTTTCTGTTCTTGAAATATCATCTTTTATTACAGTATGTGTATATTATAATACTAACATATTTGATATGTTAATATAATATTTATTATTACTTATGTACTTAATTGTGTAGACAAGCTTTTCTTTTAATATGTACGTTCTAATTATAGAGATTAATAATTATAATTCCATCTGAAATATCTTTCTCAGATTTATTCTTTTTGCGTATAAACATTACTTCTATTTTGTACATACAATAATAGACAAAAGTTTAGAAACTCTACCAAATATGAGAATTTACACTTATTAATATAGACAGTGTTCCCATTCCCGTAAAACCTTTGTAAGTTATAGAATATTTAAAATATATTTTATTTATTTCTGAAATTTGAAATAGCATATCAAGATTATTATTATATAAAAGTGGTAATAATTAAAAATATATGTATATATAAATAAAGATACATATAAATTAAGCGATACAAAGGTAACTTTCATTTTATATGCCATTATTATTCCTTGATATGTACTTGTAAAAATGTAAAACTGACTTGCTCTTTCCAGTTAAGAAATAAAAATGTTTTTAGTAAAGTATGTAATAATTATATTACAATTATACAAAATAATTATTAATATTGTTTTAGCATAAAACTATATAAAAAACAGCATTTGTGTAAACATTCGATATGTGATGATTTAGGAGCAATATGTAAATAGTGATAGAAAATCGCATAATAACGCTCACCAAATAAAAGAAGATATGCATATAGATGCGTTCTTGAGTTATTTCAAATGTATCACCAAGGATCGTAAGTGAAGAACAGTCCATACACATCCGGACGGACGGAATACTGTGAAAAACATGCGGAAAACACGCAGTATCACATTGCTCTGATTCTCCCGCAAAAGACGTTTCTTCTATATAAAGAACGTACCTACCCAATATTAATATAGGTCCTAATCAGTTGTTAGTGAGATGGGGTATATACACAAGCATTGAAGCGGCATCAGTACAATAAGTTAATTTTTTGACGGAATTGAAAAGATTTATGTTTAAAAATTAGGACACAGATGAAGTGCGTTTAGTGTAATTTTCAACCGTATTTCTCAAATAAAAGCTTGTACGTCAGAAATAGAACGTGCGTACACTAGTAGTAGATGTATCATAGAGCCAGGTCTCTAAAGTAAGTAAAGTAGAGACTTAAAAAATCATTTTATGTTAAATAAGAATAAGAGATACACTTACACTTTACCGCCGAGTAAACGAAATAGATTTAATAACAAAATATCAAAAGAAACAGGAAAAGCTGTGAATAATCGAAATTTGTTGAAGGGGCAATGAAAGCAATACACTTAATGACGGCAAGTCATTGAAGTATCTATTATCGTAAATTCCCATAATCTTTCTTGGTTTAATTTCATAAACAGTTCTATTCAAATTTTCTACTTGTGACAGTACTCGTTTCTGTATGTATATCCTGAAAAATCTCAGAATCATATCTAATTTAAATCTAAAGCAAACATTGTATGTTACAATATCCAAAACTGTGGTATGAAAGTAGACATAAATTATTATTAAAAGGTGTTGAATATTTCAAAGATAATTTTTGGAATGCATCAAGATTGTGATTCAAACCTCAAATTAACAATCCTGCAACCTGTTAGTAATTTGTTATTTACAATATGAAGAATACCTCTATATTCGTTCCGAAAATATAGTATATATTTTCTTAAACATCATCTTAGCCATAGGTGCAAAATTAGCTCTCGTTTTTTGTGCAAGGCGACTTAAATGTATGTTACTGAAAAAAGAATACATTGTAATCCAAAATTTCAAGTGTTTATTTTGCAGTTGTTTCGAAGTTGTGAATTTTTAAAACACGCAAACTGTCATTCAAGCGATACATTTACCTATAACTTTCGTTTTACATGCGCTTCGCTTCAGTTGTGACGTCAACTGAAGTACTACGGAAATGCAAGAACCAAGTGAAACACAAAAACGAACGCTTCTTATAGGCTAAGTGACGCGCTATCAGTCTGCTTCACATTCATCTGAAGCACTTCAGTAAAGTGCATCGTAAAAGTGCATTTCCACATCACTTAATTTTTAAAAGAACGCAGTTGGTAACTGAAGTGAAGCAAAACTTCAGAAGCGCATGTAAAACGAAAGCACCTATTTTTACCTTAACCTTATGATAATCTTAAGAGACAAGCGCATATATTTCGTAGTTTTAAAAACTTCGCAACCATCGCAAATAAGCCAATATTTTAGATGTCTACCTATATAATATAAACTAAACAAAGCTTCACCATAAAAAAGAGCTGATTTTACAACCGCGCTAATAATTAACATGTATATTGTAATGCATATTTAAGGTGTTTTGTCTATCTTGGCTTTCATACTATCAGTGTCTAAATCTTTCGAATTAAAAGTAGTTGAGAAATTCTAAGTAATTTTAAATATTTTGTTTGAAATAGAAGTAATGGAAAAACGTAATTTAGAATAATTTTCCTTTTATCCAGTATTCTTGTTCATAATAGTGGCGACATATGATTTTATGTAAAATGCATAGAAAAATCATTTTCAATAATAAACTACTGTCATTATTATGAACATTATAAGCGAATTAAGTAATTTTATCCTTTAGTATGAATATATAGTATAAAGATTAGTACACATTTTCCTTCTACGTTATTTCAAGATATGTACTATACAGACGTCTAAACAAGAAAATTTCTACCCTACCGTTCTACGAAACTATAACTGAAAATGAACGTAAATGCGCGAAGAATGTAGTAACCATATTGTGATTTTCATTTACAGTTTGACGAAGCGTTTTGATTGAAATTTTCTGATTTAAAATATCTGCACATACTTATATTATTAACACTAAAATAAAAGTGTGATTCATCGTTCCAATTTTTTAATAGTATTTATACATATAATATAAAGAATTAGTGCCTTATAGTAGCTTTATTGTAAAATGTTACTAAGTTATTGTATTTAAATTTCTTTTCTAGGAAAAAAGTAAAAACCAAGTGATTTGGTAATGCCATCAGTCAAAACACAGTTCACAGGAAACGAAAGAACAATACCAAGTGCCAAGGGAACAATATTTTTTTAATCAATAGTCTGCTCTAGTATTGTTTAATTATTTTGTATTACTTATCTATGTACTTAATAAATATTGTGAAATAATTACGTTATATTTTCATTTATTTCACAAAAATATATTAACATTAAATTGCAAAGCATAAAATTCCCGAGGCATAGATTATTTTTATTACGTTTTAGTTATACCACTTGAAAACCACATTAAAGTTGCTTACTTCTTTCCTAAGAAAAGATTTTTTTAAGTTATTAATTTATTATTTAAGTAAGTAAATGGAAAATGAGATTTTTTTATATTGTAGATTTAATAAGAATTAGAACTATTTTAGAAGTTGTCTCATCTATTCACTCTGTCTACAACTAAAGTTTACCTACATTTAAGATCGATTAAGAACTTAATTAAATTTGTGTATCAAATAACGCAGGCTAGTATAAGTACATTTTATGTAACTTTTATATGAATTAAAATAGCAACAGTAAATATTATCAAATGAATGTAGAGACTTTAATAAAATATTTTTACATCATGCAAATGTATACTTAGTTTCTTATTGACACATTTAATACACAACTCATAAGGCGTCTTTTATGCACGTGCGGTTTCCAGTCGAACGGCACAACGTTCGGCGTTTCAGTATGGTGCCGTCGCTACCTTTTTATGCAAGTTGCAACCGTTCATGCGGCTGGTAGGGCCTCTTTTATGCACGTGCGGTTTGCAGTCGAACGGCATAAAACGCTCGAAAATTATTTATGTAGGAGCAAGTGCTTCCTTTATGCAGTTGCGGTCCAGAAATTTGCGGTCGGATTTCGCAAACGTGCGGATATCCGTCTAATCATGCCGTAGAAAATATAGATTTGGAACGTCTGCATAAATACCATCTGGGTACGTGTATTTAAAAATCTGTAATGACAAAGTGTGGTCGGGCGTCTGCGGTCCAAATCTACATATATTTTGCACGGCATGATTAGGCGGACAACCGAACGTTCGCGAAATCCGACCGCAAATTTCTTGACCGCAACTGCGTAAAAGGAAGCACTTGCTCCTACATAAATAATTTTCAAGCGTGTTATGCCGTTCGACTGCAAACCGCACGTGCATTAAAATGGAACAACTTCGAAGCGATTATTTTTTAATCCCAGCATGTTCGTAAGGACGTACAGTTCAATCATTGTCCCATTCGAATTGTAAGGTAGGTATTATAAATGTCAGGTATCTACAAACTTATTTGATTAAACTTAACGATTAAAGAGAAGATTAAGCTAAATAATTACATGAAGCTGCACGAAACATTCAAACTCAATATACATATATGTATAAAAAATAGGAACAAACTCTTGAAGAAAGAGTGTTTTAACTGGAAAAGTGTTAATATGTAATTTGCAAAATATAGCAGTGCAGTATATTTCTTCACCAAGGTCGTATAATACGAAAAGAAAAATTCTATATAAAGAAAAACATGCGGTTCCAAAGTTATGAATTTTTTAAAAGTACGAAATAGAGGAGAATTGCGTGCGGCTAGAATTGCAAGCAATTCTCACCTCTATTTCATAGTTTTAAAAAATTCATAACTTTGGAACCGCTGCAGATAATCAAACCAAATTTGGAATGTTGGATTAGCACATTGCATTTTTCTTTTACTAATATAAATTTAACTTTACTTCCACCACAAAAAAGCTCATTTTCCACGGACACACTTTAGTGCCCGTAATTTAAAAATTGAGGTATTAAAAAAATGCTGCATATTACTATGCCTTACTAGGCAAATTTTATATAAAATTTTGCGTATTATACGACCCTGGTAAAGAAATATACTGTACTGCTATTTTTCTGCATAGGTTTGTATATCCACGAATGACTTGAATTTTGTCAATGCAAAGTTAGACATTAATTACAATTAGGTATTTTTCTTGGCCTTTATTTTTTTACACATTAATATTTTCAGATTCTGGGCATGAGCAGCGACGCGGAGAATACATAATTTCAAATTTTATTATTGCAGTTTAACACAATACCAAAAAAAACATTTCCAATTACAAACTTTTTTTATTTAAATTTTTATACGTAAACAGTACAAATTTATAATTCTTTCTCTTACATATATTACACAAAAATCACTTGATTTGTTTATGTACTATAAACGTACATTAACGTAATAATTATTGATTTTTTGGCCGAGAACGGTCGTTGTTAGTTCTATAAATTATTTTTAATGTACCCATAAAAAACAGAAATCCAAAAACGCTAAACGAGGTTACCTTACCGGTTCATTTTTACCTATTCAATTTTCATCGAAGCGTGTTGCCAAAAATTCCGAAACGATACTACTATAAGATGGTGCACCGTCTTATTGGAAAAAATAGATTTCCTTTTCTAATTTTAAAATGTAATAGCCCTGACTATTCGGATGCTTTACGAAAATATGGTAAATTAAAACCGCGTTGCTCCATTAGGATACACCCAAACACTGAATCCAAACTCTCCTCCAGGTTGAATATTTTGATAGCACCATGACAATTATTGTCGGATCACCAGCTCAGCAAACACAACTATGTATATAATATATTAATGTTATATATCCGCCGATCTTTAAACGGTGTATGATATATTAATTGTAATATACATGTAACTTACAATTTCAGAGATATTACATGGTTTGGAACTTGTAACATAGATGTAACATTTACAAAACGGTGTAAAAAGTAATTCGTGTAATAGTGTTAATAGTGGGGCCTTTGCTTTAAAATTTGAATTTTAGCACGATTGCAGGTACTTCGTAATTGATATAACATTAATTAAATGACATTCACGTATTCTATATGTTAAAATTTTAGATATCACTTACACTATGAGAACAAATTTAGAGAACATCTATATTAACTTCGTTATGTAGCAACAAGAGCATGTAAATTGTACACATCCATATTTATGCTATATAACTAGGTAATATTACAATGTAATCAGTTTGAATCCTCATTGAGATATAACATACATATTTATGTTGGTTTACTGGGAGTGTCCATTGTGTCGATGAAAAATTTTTGTACTGCCAATATATGTTTCATCCGACTAATTATTTAATAGATAGATATCAATTTTTTGTTCGCGTAGGGATATGTAATTTAATGGAAGCTAAGATTTAAAAATCATGTTCAAATGTATACGATGTGATTTAATGGAGGCTAGGATTTAAAAATCATGTTCAAATATTCAGGGTATCCTAAAAATATGATGTGACAAAGTTAGAGCGTCTCTTATAGAATATTCAGTATTGAATTTTTAGATTGTACGTAAAAAATTAGATAAAAGTTTTTTATACGTCTCCTCCCTCTCCCCCTTCCTCCCTCCCCGTAGTAGATAGATAATTACGTGGGATGGCTATGTGGCCTCTTGCTACTGCGACCTATAGGTCTATTGTAGCTCCCTATTATCTAGACCACCTGGTCTAGCTTAGCCTTTTTTATGAGGCTTTCCAGCCTTGCCGGGTTAGTCTTCATATGTAGCTCGCCGCGTGTGGGAATGGTTCTGGCTAGTCCCTCGCATTGGCACAGGATATGCTGCGAGATCTCTTCATCTGTCTGACAGATTCTGCACATGGCGTCTTCCGCCGGACCAAGGTTGCTCATATGCTTGTTGAGTCTGTTATGTCCTGTTAACAGGCCTACAACTAGCCTGACCGTTCTCCTGTCTTTGTTCAGAAGGTCCTCGGTGTATTTAGGCATGTATTTTTTGATGAATTCTTTAGCCTGCCGCTGTCCTGGAGAGCTTTATTTCCACCATTCGAGGGATTTACTTGCCGACCATTTCTCCATGGTTTTGGCTATCTCCCTTTTCGTGGTTCCACGATGGTATAGGTCCAATGAGTGGCCTAGATGTTCCTTCTTTGGCCAGGACATCAGCCTTCTCATTTCCTTTAATACCTTCGTGCCCCGGTACCCTAGCTAGGATCACCTTGCTGTGCGCCCCAGTTCATTTAGTGCGCATACGCAGTCCCATATCAGCTTTGATGTGATCTTTGTTGCGTCAAGCGCTTTCATCACAGCTTGATAATCAGTGAAGATTGCTATGGGTTTTGTTCTGTCCTTTGTAATATTTCTCTGACACAGTGGTGAATCGCAACTGTTTCTGCCTGGAAAACTTCCGTTTCCTTCAACAAACTTAGACTGACTTCCGTTCTTGGTTTAAGTCCGAGGATTCCGGCTCCTACACCTTGTTCCGTTTGCGAGCCGTCTGTATACCAGTGTAGAGAGGCTTTAACCGGAGAGCCACCTTTCCATTGCTCTCGTTGAGGTATTATGGTTTTGTATTTTTGTTGAAGTTGTATTTTGGAACCATTACGTCTATGGGTAAACAGGTTACCTCCCCGGTTTTTAGTTCTTTAATCAACTTATGATATATTCTCCCATGTGTATGTGTGATGGGTGTTTGATTTTGTATCAGCCTGTACGTGGCAGACCTTGCTTCTCTTTGTATATGGATATGTAGAGGTGGTAGGTTTAATAAGACTTCCATAGCCGGTGTTGGAGTAGTTCTCATGGCCCTCGTGATGTACATGCATGCTAGCCTTTGTACACCATTTAGGAGCCTCGCTACTCCGGCCTGTTGGGTCTTCGGCCACCACATCACTGACCCGTATGTTATAATAGGTCTGATCACCTGTATAGCCATAAGGATCATTTTGGGTTTTAATCCTCAGTTTTTTTCCACACAATTTTCTGCATCTGCTAATGGCCATGGATGCCTTGTGCATGTCTTTTGTATGTGTGTATTCCAGGTGAGTTTTTGATCAAAGCTAACCCCCAAGAATTTTGCTTCCTTGGCCATTGGGATTTCTATATCCCTTAGCCTTACCGTTTTTAAGCTCTCTAAGGTCTCTTTTTGTGAATGCGACAATCTGTCTTCATTGCATTAATAGACAGCCTTTCTCCGAATGCACCAATTGTTCACAATATTTAGAGCTGTTTGCATTCGTTCAGTAGTAAATAAATAGTAAAAATAATAACTCTTAAACTAATAAATTTACACTTAAAAAATTTTTAAATGTAGATATTAGATTAGTAGTGGAAAGTATTCACATCTTTTTTAGCTGTCAAAAAAATCCAGAGGTCCAAAGTGACGCACTTCTTAATCGGAATAATTTTGTATTTAGATTTGCATACGTATACATACTTACATACATTACACTATAAAAAATTTTACAGCTACAAATGTGTCAATTCTTTCAATTGCTAATCTAGTATCTAAAGTTTTATTTACGTAAGTTTATTAATTTAAGAAATACTTACTAAAATTTTTTGTGCACTTTCCAGTTTACAGCGAATCGAAATATCTCAGGCAAAATATAATTTTTAGATGCACGACAATGTATAAGAAACTTTGTCTATTTTTACGTACAATCTAAAAAATGAATAAAATACTAAATGTTCCGTTAGAAATAACACACTTTTTGTGACACCCCGTATATTTCGCGAACAAAAAATTAGTTCCAACACAACAGACCGTTGAATAAGCAGCGAGTCACCTTTCATTTCCTAACCATATACGACCTAAGTTTGTACTTTTCCAAAATTTATAAAACTCCAGTATCTTAGAACATCAGTTCTCCTCTTGATATGATAGCTTCACGTTGAAGGATAGGTATGTACCTACCTCCAATTACATTTATAACACTTTTCTTGATCTTCATCAATATCGATTAAAATATATGTAGATACTTCAGGTGAAATATCGGGTCGTTATTGGTTTCAAAATGAAGCGCCCTAATATATTTTTCATAGTTTTGAAAAGTCACTTTGCATTCTTTAAAAGATTTCTGATCTAAATCGAGTTTTAAATCACATAACATAACAATACTGAATAATATTGAAAGTTATGATAAATCCCTGTATAACATAGGTAATCGTTTGTAAAATGGCATTTTAAAGATACAACTTTGGATTATCATTTTAAAGTTAATTAAGTAACCAAAGCACTAGTGACATTTATTCCGCCAAAAAAAAGGTGCAAAGGGCAATTTTTTTCTCTAGCTTTGTAACAAGTTTCCGTATAAATCTTAGAAACCTCAAATTTGCATATAACTGAACAACAAACATGGATAAAGTATAACAGCAACAACAAAATAACGACAAAAGATTACTAACTATTTATAATTTTCTAGTTGTCGTACCAAAGGAAAACAGCACAATAAGAATAACAATGGTGTTTACTAGCACTCTATAACTGCACAAAGACCATGTACCTACCACTCATATGCACTCTGATTTAATAACACTGATTTACTAAATGGTGGAAAATCTTTTCTGATGATCAGGAAACAAACGGTCTTCACTGGCATTTAAAGATGATAATTTATTATAATTTTTACCATGACAAAAGAGAGAACAATGCATACAATTTAAAAATGTTTTACAATCGCTTGATGATTTTAAAATTTCTGAAAACCTTCTAAACTTTCTTTAATAAATATCTCCAAATATTTTATATAATGTTAAGAGTCGCATATTTTCGATTTTGAAAATACTACATCACTTCCTTCATCAGATGCAGCCTATACCATCATTGAGAGTTACTACCAAATTGATCTCTTGACAATTTTTTGATTGAAAATTTAAATACATAAATGGATGAATGATGAGAAAGGAATTTCCGTGCTCTCTAGACTATTTCCGCGCGAGCCTAAGCTTTTGCTATATATGAAAGGTATTGAGAGTTAAGTATACACTGTATATCATTACAAAAATAAATAATATACAGGGTGTCCAGCCTAAGATGCAACGGTCCATAGCCGACTTATTATTAATTTTTTGAAAAAGTATTTCAAATAAACGTTGCCTCGAACCAAATTCTACACATTTTAAAGTTAGAACACCCTATATATTATTACACTTTTTTGATTCCTTATTAAATTTAAAAGACATTTTGTTAAGC